>JAKSZU010000010.1:63139184-63743351 GCA_026018925.1 Tupaia tana
CAGTCCCTTCTCCTTCACTATCCTCTCAGGACATGACTTTGGACATGCATGCACATGCACCCAGCATGAGTTTCAAGCCACTGGTCCAGGACTTGAACTGAGTTCAGTCAGATAGGAGTCCAGCACCTCAACCACAATTCTTTTATTTTTTTAAGATGTTTTTGCTGGGGCTGGCAGGTGCTGTGTTGGTTAAAGGCACTAGACTTTCACATGGCTGACCACGGTTTAAGCCCTGGACCTGTTGGCTTGCTTTCTCACTTTCCCTCTCTTTCTCTATTTGTCTCTCTTTGAAAAACTGGAAAATAATTATAATAAATAAAGTTAAATAAAATAATTCTTTTTAAAAATGTATGCTTCTTGAGGACAGGGGAGGCAATGAAAGGGAAAATGAGAAATCACCCTCCAGAGTGGATGTCCATGCTGCAATCCCTTTTCCTCCATTTTCCTCCCAGGATCTTGGGCATGCATGCACATGAATCAGGCATGATTTTCAATCCACTGGATCTGGGACTCTAACTACTCCACCATGTGGGAGTTCAGCCACATAACCACTATGCCATCTGCTAAACCCTGGACCTCTATTCTTTTTTCTTTCTTTCTTTTCTTTTCCTTTTTTTTTCTTTAGAGAGACTTTTTGCTATAGGACATGTGAGCTCACCAGAGAGACTTAAAGCGAGAAATCACCCCCAGGAGGTTGGTCATGCTGCAGTTCCTTCTTCATTCTCCTCTTGGGATCTTGGGCACACATGTACATGTGCCTGCCATGAGTTTAAGTCTTGGGGTTGAAACCGTGTTTGACTACATGGGAGTCCAGTGACATAACCATTATGACTTCTGCTGATCCCCCAACATCCATTCTTAAAAAGCAAAACCAGGGGCCAGCAGGTGGTATAGTGGTTAAGGAACTGGGCTCCCACATAGCCAACTGTGGTTGGAGTCCCGGATCCAGTGTCTTGAAACTAATGCTGGGTGTATGTGTGTGCATGCCCGAAATGCTAGGAGGAGAATGGAAGAGAAAGGATTGTGGCATGGACATTTCCCCCTGGGGGGGGTGGGAGTGGGTAGGGAGAGTGATTTCTTGCTTTCTCTCTCTCTCTCTTTGTGTCTCTGGCAATCATACCTTCGTTCCCTATACCATAAATCTCTCAAAAAAAGGGGAAAATCAGCTATGTGCTCTTCAACTTTTGTCCTCTTTGCTTTTCTCACCACCAAACTTCTTGAAAAATTAACAGAAATCATTTTTCATGGATATCTGAGCACTTTACAATCTGGTTTCTGTTTCAAAGCTGTCTTGTGGTCACTTTCCCACAGGCCATAGAAAGTTTGGGGTTTAGCAGATGGCGTAATGGTTATGTGGCTGAACTCTCACGTGGTGGAGCAGTTAGAGTCCCGGATCCAGTGGCTTGAAAATCATGCCTGATTTATGTGCGTGCATACCCAAGATCCTGGGAGGAGAATGGTGGAAAAGGGATTGCAGCATGGCCTCATAATCACAGAAGGCTTCATAATCACCACCATCCAGTGACATTTTTGCAGCTGTTTTGCCACATGTGTCTGCTGCATTTGACTTGGGGTCATGGCTTCCTTGAAATTCTTTGTTCCCCAGAGGGCCCTGAAACCACCTGGTGCTCCTTCCACTTTTCCCACCATCTCCCACCTCCTGTGCTAACCTCACACCCCTGGTCACCTTGCCCATAAGTGGATTTTCTCCAAGAGCCTGTCCTTGGCTCAGGCCTCTTGGTCGCTGTGCCTACTTCTTTTGATGATCTCACCCACTCCACAACTTAAATTATAGCCTCCCTTTGCATCTCTATTTCTAGTACAGCCCCTTTGCCACCTAGATCTGCATTTCCAACCTCCTTCTAAACAACTCTGTCTGGAGTCTCAACAGGTTGCAAAGAAAACCAAGGTATATCCCTCAGAATTCTCATTTCAAATGGTAGGGCCACACTAACTGTCCATTCAGGACCTGGAATGACTATCTCTACCATGGATACAATTTTAATTGTGCCTGCAAGACCTGTCAGTGAAATGGCGAGTCACTGTTCATAGCTCGGTGCATGTAAAAATATTAACAAACAATATGAAGTGTAAACATGAATCAGATGGAGAACAAAAGAACAGTTCATATTTTATGTTGGCCTTTTAATGACTAGCCAGGACACATTTTTATGTATTGCTGATGTGTTCATTCCTATCTCTGTCAATGATTTCAAAAGAACCACTGTAATTTACCCTTTCCTTTAAATTCCACAGTCTCTTAGATTATCCCTGGAGAGTCTCCCATTATTTCTGCAGATGAAAATTAAGTGAGCTCCTCCCTCTCAAGCAACGTGGTTGGGACCATTGTCTATTCTTTGATTAAGACCATGTACAATGGGTCACAACCTTTATTCTGGTGGCAAAGTCAGAGTTTAGTAGTCACAAACTGGAAAAAAACCTGGAATTAGGAATTTCTCATTTTAGCACAACCAAAAGCCATAAGATAGCATGGAAAAGAGATCTTTAGGCAACAGAAACCACCAAACAGATGATTGATTATCCTCTTTGTAAAGATGTCCAAGGATGGACACTATGTGTTCTTCCCTGGTAACTCATTCCAACAATTAAACAACTGTTATCAATCCTTAGAACTAAAAGTAAGACATTTAAAATTGCATGCACAGACACTTAAATACATTTTGGTCTGATGGCCAAAGGAGCTAGTCCAGAACTATTAAGTCAAGCTGGTCCTCGCTGTTTCTCCCTCATGAAACAAAGAATAATGATGTTCTTGTGGGTGTACTGTAAGGAAGCTCCCTGCGACTCCAATGAGGACCAGGAAGGAAATTATTCTGAGGGCAGTATTAATTATAAATTCTGGCTCATAGTGAGTCCATTAAATGATGAATGAACAAGCAAGTGCACAATACAAACAAGAACAAGGCAAGGGGATGGTAGGTAGGGACCCTGTGAGAATTCAGATTATCAAGTGTAGATTAAAGGGCATGTAAACCACGGGTACACTAAAGAAGTTAATACGTGGCTGGTTGGGGGATGTGGTCACTAAACAGTCTCCCAAGTGGGCACTTTCTAGTTAACCTTTTATTATTTGCCTTTATGATGTCATTCTTTGTGACACAAAGTCTTAGAAACTCTACTGCCTTCTTCTGCGGTGGAGAGAACCTGTCTCATGTAGCCCTGCCTCTCACCACTGCTTGCTTACTTTACATGTGGAACTTTTATCATACTGCTCTTGCTATAAGCTGGGACCCTCACCAGGGAAGCTGAGCACGACGTGTACACAGTGCTTTGACCGAGACCTTACCTCCATTTGGTCAATGTCCGCATTAAGTTCTTAGCTATCCTCACTTTTGTGATTGAAAGAATATCAGTCATTCCACAAGTTTGTTATTATTTTATTATTTTTTCTCTTTATATGTATTTTCTCTCTTTTCTTTTTTCCTAGTTAGTTGTAGTCTTTCCCCAATACCCTCTGGATTCCACCTCTGAATGAGATTGCCCAGGATGCAAGTGCTTGCCCCTGATGGACGCTTAACAAATTTGTGTTGAATGAATGAGAGAATGAATAAAAGGATGAATGAAAATCCTAACCATGTCATCAGTCAACACTGTTATCTGCTTTCCTAGAAAAAAAACAAGTCAATCCTTCATCTTTGGACAACTTTTCACAAGAGTGCTTAAACCCCAAAGAGATATAATAGAAGTGATAGAGATTTTTCTGTTTTCTTTCTTCCTTTTTTCTACTTCTTCATTTTTTTTTTTTCCTTTTCCAATTTGACATTCAAAATCTCACACTGGAAGATAATATGCCCTTTCTGAGACTCTGTCTTCTAGAATCACTTTCTGGGGAGCAGAGCCACACCCATAGAATGCCTTCTTTCTCTCCAAGAGGAGACCAAGGCAGTTTATTCACCTCAGTCCTCACCCTCCAGAGACCTGGCTTGCCCTCTTCACTCACAGATACATGTACCATCTTCTTCCACATCATAACCAGATGGAAGGCCACAAGAAGTAATTAACAAGACTAGTCACAGTTTTCTGTGACCCACAGGCATGAGTTTGAAGAGCCTATGAGGACACTGCTTTGGGGTCGTCCTTGGAGACCAGCAGCCCCTATGGATGACTGCTGGCTGAGTTTCCCCAGGACCTCAGCAGAGGACCTGGACTTTGATCCCTAGCCTGTCATTGACCAGCACAGTGATCTTAGATAAATCTCTCCGAGTCTCTTTCTTCTTTGATGAAATAGGCATAAATGTATTCTTACTAAGAACATAGGATTTCTGTGAAAACTGAAATGATGCAGAATCAGAGCCAGGTATAAATAAAGAAATGGAAATATACAGAAGGAAAGTGATGTGCATACATTTTCAGAATTTTTTCAAAACAATGTCCAAACTAAACTTTAGGGCTTGAGTTCTCCACTCTGAGAATCTCAAACTCTCCGCCACTTCCATCATTCCATACCTATAAGGGAAAACACTGCAAAAACTACAATTTGTAAAAAAACAAACAAACAAACAAAAAAACTACAATTTATTAGATTTGAGATATTATCATTATCATTATTGATATAATATATCTGAGGATTATTGTGTTTTTGTCCTCTAGTGAAAGGCTGCTTATGCGCTCTTACATTTCTTCTTTAGAAATAAAAATGATTTTTACGGTTATTTTGTGTTATAAATATGATGATTATCCTGATTTGACCATTACATATTGTATTCATGTATCAAAAAAGCACCCTATGCCCCATTAAATATGTACAATTATTAGGTGTCAATTAACTTTTAAAAAGGAAATAAGAATGAAAACATTTTATTATTCAGAAAACCAAATTTTTATGCTTTTTGCTCTATGATTTTTAATAGCGGATAAATGAAACTATTAAAAAAACAGTTTTGTCTAAGGTTGTGAAAGATATTTCCTCTCACCACAGCTCAACCTGTGCATAGATAGTATGATCCCAAGAAGACCGTTACCCATTTAAAAAAAAAAAATGGTTGCCCAGAGCCAACCTGTGGCTTGGTAGTTAATGTGTCTGGATCCCACATGGCCAACTGCATAGTTCGAGTCTTGGACTTAGCAGCTTGAAAAACACACCAGGCATGTGTGCATGTGTGCCCAAAATCACAAAAGGAGGGAGAGATAGAGGAGAAGAGAGAGTGGTGTGACCATTCCCCAGAGGGGAGCTTTGTTCTCTCCCTCTTAGTACTTTCTTTGATGAGTACCTGCACCCACTAGCAAAAAGAAAAAAAAAAAAAAGAAAAAGAAAAAGAGGAACCAGCAGATGACATAATGGTTGACCCGTATAATTGACCATGGTTCAAGTCCCGGACCCAGAGACTTAAAATACATCCCAGGCACATGTGTGTGTGTGTCCAAGATCCTGAGATGAGAATGGAGGAGAAGGGATTGTGGCATGGTCATTCTCCTGGGGATGATTTCTCACTTTCTGTCTCTGTCTTTCTGGTGAGCGCATACACTTTATTGCAAAAATCTTACTCTCAAAAAAAAAAAAAAAAAAAAAAAGAGGAAAAAGTAATGGCTGCCCACCTGCTTCCCCCTGGCTCTCCAAACCCTTCCTGAACTTTGACTGTAGTCCACAGGAAATGGGCAGAGAGCAGAGAAGGTATCCTGGGTGGGTGCTATGCAGGGTGATCCAAAGGGGAAGACAATCTGCCATAAGTTCTCCCAGGGTTTGCACAATTATTAAAATGAAAAAAATAAAAGAGGGGAGAAGGACAAAACATCTGGGGATGATAAGAAGAAATTAAGCAAGTGCTGGCATTGAAAAAAAAATAAGTAAAGTCCAGAAAGAAGCCTAGCACTTCAAAACAGATGTTTGGCTTGAAATTTTCCAGAATGAAACAATAAGAAAGGAAAAGCAAGACCAAGAACTGGAGCCCACTGAAAACTTCATCAAAGAATCACTGGTCCTCAAAGGGTTAATGAGCATTTCGAACATGCTAAGATCAGTCATCTCTCACTTTCACATTCTACACTTTCAAAAACACATGTATTTGTCCATACTACATCTCCAAATGCATAGAGAGGTGTGCTTAGTAGCTAACATCTGAAAAAAAAAATTCTTTAAAGCAAACTAGGGGAAAATGCTATTCCAGAAGCAAATTTACTTTGACAGGAAAATGATTCTGGGTAGAAAGAAGGAGAGAAGAGCAAAGCAGAGTCAAGAATACCCGCTGGAGTGACCGAGTTACAAACACGACTAATAGTCTCAGTTGGAGAGCCAGCAGTAGAGTGGTTGCTTTTTCCCCCTGCTCATTTCTATCATCTATTTTGGGAACTAGTTAAGTATATATATTGGAGCAAAAGTTACAGACCAAAATGTCAGCCTAGACACAATAAGGAAAGTTTAGAGCTTCAATATTAACCCACAACTGAAGAAAACATTGTTTGTTCTTAACCTCTGGGGTACACTTGTAAGAGGATTGAAGCAGCAAGACTGAACGAAGCATGAATGATTCAAGATAGTCATGGCTACAGGATGTTAGTATTTCTATTTCAGGATACAACTAATAATTACCAAAATGTCTCTTTGTTGGCTTCAATGATAAACTGTCAAATAAAAGCACATTGGGGCCAGCTCTGTAGTTAAGGGAGCCAGATCCCATATGGCTGAATGCAGTTCAAATCCTAGCCCAGTGCCTTGAAAAATACACTGAATCCATGTGTATGGGTGTCCAAAATGCCCCGCAAGGTAGAGAAAGGGAGACGAGAACATGGCATGACCAGGCCCCAGTAGAGGCCAGTTTCTCCCTCTTTCTGTCTCTATGGTGAGTGGATATACTCTCTGGAAAATTAAAAAAACCAAGCACTTTGGAACATTTACTCCAATCTCCCTAATTTAATAGGGATGAAGAGACAGAAATGTTAGTGCTTGGTTCAGGCCACCCAAAAACTAGTTCCAGAATTTGTCTTCTATACATATGTACATTTTATCTCAAATATAAATATATCTTATATTGAGTATGTATTCTATATGTATATCTGATGGTTATATATAATTTTATGTTATTTTATATTGTATAATGAATATAGACTTTTAGTCTTATTTGTTTATATAGTATGAAAAATAGCCATAGCACTGAATAATCATTATTCAATGGATCTCATATTTTTATCATTGTGATGTTTTTGTCTATTGGTGATGCTTTAATGCTAATTGTTCATATATTTGTGGTGTCTATACTATTTACTTTAAAGTTTAGAAATGTCCCGTGTTGAACAAACAACTAAATAAATTTACATTAACTGTGGACATGGAGTTGAAGGAAAGCGCTTAAGAGCTTTTGCCTTCTGGCAGAATAACTCACATAGCTGAATGACCGCCAAAACACTTAAAGAACGTGCATTTGCATTCTCCATTTACTACAACAAACAACAACGAAAAACATAATTTGGATACACTTCTCTTTATTCATTTGCTTTTCTGAAGTTGGTTGTAAGTATGTTGATCCCCTCCCACCTTTTGTATTTTCCTTCTGGGATTGTGCCTGACCACAATGAGGACATAATTGGAGAACATAGGAGGACTGATTTGAAAATGTCACAACTGTTGTTAATCAACTCCCATTGACATAAAAGATTCATTAATTAATTCAGCAGGCAATCAAGTTCACCATGTCTAGGGCATATTGTAGGAAATAACACTAAATAGCTGAAAAGGCAGATAAAAGACATTTTTGAATATTTTTATTTTAAAGTGAAATAGTAAAAGATGCAAATCTCAGGGTTAGGGTTGCCAAAATACACTAGGCCTTTATGTATACAGCATTTCAGCTGAACAACTCTGAATAAAGTTCTTTGACCACGGAAGAGTTTTCTTTTCATTCCTTAGTAATCTCAATTCCCTTGCTAAGTCTTTAATTATAATTTAATCTATGCAAATTGATGAATTTGTTTTGTGACAAATAAAGAGAAGTAAAATTGCATAATTCTCAGATCACTCAGTCCATTCTAAAAGATTATTTTTAAAACTGATGTTACATTGACTTGATTTTCACAATTACTTTCAATTAGATCAAAATGACTCTTTTTGGAGCATACAAAAACCAGAAAGGTATCACAGCAAAAGCTTTGTAAAGGAGATAAAGTGTTAGCATGACGTCACTAGATATATTTTTCCATTGCTTACTATTTATCAGAATAATGCACCATGAGCCTTGATCAGCCATAGTCTGTGAATCAAATTACATCGAAAATTAGAAAAAAAAAATTGCCATGCAGTTATTGCACTTGTATTTTATTTGCCAACTGAGAAAGATTTAGGTGCCTCTAGGAGATACTGTGTAGTTAACCTTTGCGTGAAACTTATGGTCTGGCTAAAGAAGTCCTTATAAAAATATGGAAGTTTCTTATCAGAACCTGGTTTTTAAAATATAAGAGGGCTGGCTCGGCGGTGCATCACTAATGTACTGCTCAAGAGAAGGCAGATCCCACATGGCAACTGTGGTTTGAATTCCCAGACCAGTAAACCTGAAACGAAGAAAGCACACACATGGATGCCTAAGATCCAGCAGAGGACTCGAGGATGTGGTATGACCAGGCCCCATGGAAGGTGCTTTTCTCTCTGTCTCTGTCTATCTCTCATGTTTGTGCATATGCTCTATAATGAATTAAAAAAGAGTTTATGGATATAACAAGGACAAAATTTCAAGTTAGGACAAAAAGAAATAAAATATTTAATACATCTTTACAGAGGTGTGGAGGTTAAGGCAGCTGGATCTCATGTTGGTCAACTGTGTGGTTTGAATACCAGACTCAGTGGTTTGAAAAACACCAGGCATGTGTGCGTGAGTGTCCAATCCCAAAAGTAGAATGGAGAAGAAGGAATTGTAGAATGGCCATCCCCCCTAGATCAGGGGCACATGCTGTGCCTGGCATACCCAGCGGGGGTCTCTAGATGTGAGCCCAGGACCTTCCCATGTGGGTCGGACTCCTAGTGTCACATTTTGCCACTGTGCCACTTTCTGGTCCCACCGTCGTATTTTCAGACCAATATAGCAAACCAAATTTTACCTAAGCAGGGCTCACCTATAATAGGTGCCTGTTAAGTACTTCTGAATGAAATTGAAAACCCAATTTAACAAAGTTAAGGGTGGTTGTCACCATTCTAAAGATGGGTCTAAGCTCATTACTAGGCCTAGATAAGAAATGTGCAATAATATCTAAGCAAAAACGGGCTAGGCCAAAGCAGAAAACAATGATCCTCACCTAGACATATCATAATTTACACAGTGATTTAACTTGCTTGCTTTTCTTCACCAATTTATATTAAGAGGTTAACATTTTTATTTCCAGTCAATCTAATCAACAGACATTCAAATACATTCTCTTACACTGTATATTTTTTAAAAAGCATAAAAACAAAACTAAATCTGATTTGAAGAAATAACAAACTAATTACTACAAAAGTTAGATTTTTATCCTCAAGAACCCTAAGAATAATTTCCAAAGAAACCGACCACAAAACCCACTGCTGCTTTGGTGATAACTGTCTTCTGAAAATGGCATTTGTACTGCACGAGGCATCATTAATAAACAATTACAGCGGGTGGTCTTAAGACAGCCTTGGCTTGTAGATGCATTCTTGAGTGGTCATCAAGGGCCAGTGACTTTCTCTTGTAATGAAAAGTACTCAATTTTACATGCTCGTAGTTTTGTTTTCTCCAATAGTCCACCTTGGAAGAAGGAAACTACTGTTATCATTGAGAATTAAAAGAAACATCCAGTTTTTCATGTTGTAACTGCAAGAGGGCATTGCTGAAAGCTCGAAAGTTTGCCACCCAGTGACATCCTATTCAATATGCACAATTACTGCAAGCTATAACTTTTGAAGTAGGCTATTGTGTAGGAAATCTGAAGATAGCTGATCTTTTCATTCCCAACTCTCTACTGACGGAAATGAAATAATTAGGAATGGGAAAAGAGTCTATTTTTGTTGTAAAGAAAAGCTAGGCTACTTACCTATCTGTGGTATACAAATCACAGAGGATTTGGGGGGGGGGGGGTCTTTAAACTACTGAGAGGAAATTCCAGCAAGGTTGTTTTGGAAGTTGAAAATATTGTGTAACAGCCACAGTTGGCCCAGGATTTGCGAATCATTGACACACAATTAATATGTAATAGGAAAATTAAAAATACAAGGCAAATAACATCAAAGAGCTTATCTTTACATAATACAAGATTATATTCTCTTAGTGGGCAATTTCCCTGAGAGAAATCAATCTCAGTCTCTCTCTCTCTGTCATCCACTTTCTCTGTCTCTCAAATGAAAGTTCATGGTATTATTCAAAGAGGCCTTTGGGATCAAACAAATCTGGTTTGAATCCCATAACGATCAATTTCACAGTGGTTTGTACCTGGGAGCCTTAAGATTTTTTTAGCTTCTTTTTCTAGCTAGAAAATGAAGGCAACTATCATTAGGATAACCTTAATGATATTTACTTCACGAAGTTGTAAGAATTAAATAAGATTAAATGTGAAAGTCTGCTACAAAGAGGACACTTAGCTGATGCTTAAAAATTTTTCCTTCCTTAACAAAGGAAGGAAAATTAGAATTATGGCACATTCCTCTTTAATCAGCTAGTTATTATTGAATACTTCCTCTACAAGTCACTTAAAGATAAGGGGAGTATCAGTTTGTAGGAGGACAAGACAAACAGCAATTTGATGCATGTTTACTCCACATATATGCAAAGCCTATGTGGCTGTCCTCCTCTGGATGACTGCTGTTAGCATCTCCAAACCTCGAGGCCAACTTCAGCACAGTCTTAGCTCCCAGTAGTAAACCATTCCACCGAGCATCATCAAGCAACTTCCCTAAAGATTTTGTGAGTAAACAAAGGAAGAGGTTTAACTTTTTATCACATGGGAAAATGACCTCGTTAAAATTTTTTTTAATCTTTCTATTTTTTCCTATATTCTTTTTTAGAGTCCAGTCACTAGGTCTCCACTTCCCATCAGAACCCTTTCTCCAAACTCTGCTATTGTCCCAAATGATTCAGCTCTGACACCGAAGTGGTGTGTAACACAAATCAAAGCAAAAGTGGAGGAAGTTAGCCAGGCCAAGACCTCTGGAAGTTAGTGAAGAGCAACTATCTGGTCCCCTCCCAACATGCCATTTAGAATGAGGGATTATCTCCAAATAAAATGGATGATTTAATTATGTACATAACAAGCAAACATTTATGGTTTAGGGATCGAGAAAAAAACCCTCATCCTTAGAAAAAAAACGAGACTTTTTCTGTTTTAACTGTTGTTTATTTTTTTGTTTGTTTGTTTTTGTTTGTTTGTTTGTTTGTTTGTTTTTGTTTTTGTTTTGTTTTTAGTTTTACTATAGAGTATGTGTACTCATTGGAAAGAAAGAGAGAGGGAAAGTAAGAAAGTGACCCCCCCAGGGGGATGGTCATGCCATAGTCCCTTCTCCTCTATTCTCCTCTTGGGACTTTGGGCAAGCACACACACACATCCAGCATGTTCTTCAAGTCACTGGGCCTGGGACTTGAACCATGCGACCGGTCGTGTGGGATCCAGTCACCTTATCCACCACTCCACTGGCTGGCTGTACTCTATATCTTTACTTTTACTATCTAGAAAGCACTACAGCAAGTTGTGGAAGATATGAGTTTATGTAAAACACAGTACATGGAAGGCTTATTAATGACCGATTTATGATCCTCGCTATAATAGGAAAGCAGAGACAGAGGGTTTCTTACAAATTATTCTTATGAGTAACTTACCTTTGGGAAAGAGGATTAAAAAAAGTAAAACTACTTTAGTTTAGATATACTGAATAGATACTAGTCAATCAAGTATATCTTTGTATTGGCCTATGAAATCAGATTTAGCCATAAAAATGTTCCAAATTTGTAGTATTTGCCTCCCTAGACAATGTTAAGCCATTGATCCAATAGCACAGATCCATTCTAATAGGTCAGACAGGCAGACAATCTTCTGAAATATAGAAGAGGGTATGAGCTGTATTTAGAAGTAACTACTATATGCCTAACTACTTCTATATTTAGAAGTAGTTACTTGCCTCATAATATGAATTACCAAGGGTTCATAGAGAGGGAGATAAAGTAATGCCATTGGCTTTCGGTGAAGATTACTTTTAAAGTCTTCACAAGCAGATGATGTGGTGGTTAAGGCACTGGATCCCACATGGCTGACTCCCCAGTTTCAGTCCTGGACCCCAGCAGCTTAAAAAACATGCTGGGTGTGTGTGTGCGTGCCTAAAATGCTAAGAGGAGAAGGGATTGCAGTGTGGCCATCCTTCCAGGGGTTGATTTCTTTCCTTTTTTTTTTCTTTTTGCTACAGAGCGCATAGGCTCACCAGAAAGACAGAGAGATAGAAAGCGAGAAATCACCCCCTGGGGGGATGGCCACGCCGCAATCCCTTCTCCTCCATTCTCCTCTCGGGATCTTGGGCACGCATGCACACACGCTTGGCGTGAGTTTAAGCCACTGGGTCTGGGACTCGAACCATGGTCAGCTACATGGGAGTTCAGTGACACAGCCATTACGCTAACTGCTGATCCCCCAGGGGTTGATTTCTCACTTTTCCTCTCTCTCTGTCTGTCTCTGTCTGTCTTTCTCTAGTGAGCATACTTAGCTTATGGGGGGAAAAAAGTTTAAAAAAAATGCTGACTGATCAGATATAAAGGAAGAAGTGAAAAAGGGAAGAGTCTAATATGACCCTGATTTGGATCTCAAAATACTAAGGTAACAGTAATGCCATTTATAGGAATGGGGAATTTCAGAGGCCATTCTGAGGTTGAGGTTGGACAAAATCAGTCCATTAAGAAAGATTTAATATCTGCCAATCACTAGGTGAGGTGTCAGGGATACAGGGACACAAACTCCACATGATCCTTATCTTCATGGAACTCACAGAGATGGGGATAGGGCAACACTATATAATTACAGATGGGTAAGCAAACAGCAGTAAGAATAGTAAATTCATAGAGTGGCCAAAGGATAACCCACTTTTTATGCTGTTTTAGATTTAGAAATGTTCAAGTCCTCTTTTATTTTTCAATTACAACAGAGAAGAGAAAAATGTGCAGGCAGTTTTCAGACCTCAGACACCAGAACTCAAAGCATCCCTGTTCACAATAGCCACACAAGGGAAGCAACTCAGACATCCATCAATCAGTGAGTGAGTAAATCGAACATGGTCCACCCATACAGTGAAATAATATTCTACCATGAATAAATTAATAAATTAATGAAGTACTGAGTTATGTTGTAACATAGATGAGCCTTGAAAACACTACGCAATGTGAAGGAATTCAGTTACAAAGCTCCACATACTGCATGGTTCCATTAATATGAAATGTTCAGAATACACAAACCTATTGAGACAGAAAGCCAGTTAGTAGTTGCCTAGGACTGGGGACCAGGGAAATTAGGGGTGAGTAAGAGCCAAGATGTGAGGAGTTTTCCTTGGGTGATAAAAATGTTCTGTAAAAATGTCCAAAAAAATTTTTTTTAAGATTTTGACTGTGGTGATAGATGTATAACTGTGTGAATATACTCAAAGACATTGAATTCTACACTTTAAACATAAATATGAATTATGTCATAGAGCATGTTTTTTAGAAGTCACTTTATATGGCAGAATAAAGAGGTGGAATATAAAAGAAAATATTTTTAAAACTCAGGAGTTCATTCGAAGTTCAG
Organism: Tupaia tana; assembly: GCA_026018925.1. Classification (NCBI taxonomy): domain Eukaryota; kingdom Metazoa; phylum Chordata; class Mammalia; order Scandentia; family Tupaiidae; genus Tupaia; species Tupaia tana. The sequence continues at coordinate 63,152,895 of JAKSZU010000010.1, forward strand.
ATTATTAAAAGTGATTAGCAATAGGTATAATTCATAAATAGTCATTATTTTCTATGCTAGCCATGAATTATGATTTTCCACAATTTTCTAAACATTGAAGTTTAAATATCAGCAGGTTAAAGAGAAGTTCTGTTTCGCACTTATATAACTGCTAGAGAGCAGAGCACATCACATTTGATTATTCTTAGGACCTTTGCTTAGTAATGGAATCATTTAACCAAGGCTTTTGGTCTAGTTCACAAAGTTGTAAATGCAGCTTCACTATTTGCATGTCATACATAGTTTCTGAAAAGCAAACTATTTTTACGTATGATTGATGTGGTTCATAGTTTTCCTTTAATAGAATTGATTTTCTTCTTATAAGGGGATTTGTGTTCTGTTTCAAAAAGGGACTTTAAATTATGTCTTGTTTTGGGGGCCAGCAGATGGTGTAGTGGTTAAGATGCTGGATTTCCACATGACCAACCATGGTCTGAGTCCTGGACCTGATGTATTGAAATTATGCTGAGCATGTGTGTGCGTGTGTGTGTGTGTGTGTGTGTGCACCCAAAATCCCAAAAAGAGACTGGAGGAGAGGGGATTGAGTATGGCCATCCACCTTTGGAGGGTAAGTTTTTACTTTCCCTCTGTTTCTCTCTGTCTCTGGTGAGTATTCATGCCCTGTGGCAGAAACCTTAAACAAACAAACAAACAAAAAAAACAAAACAAAAAAAAAAAAAAGAAAAGAAAAGAAAAGAAAAAGATCACGTTTTTCACACCAGGTACTATAGAGAACCTACAGCGGGGGTCTGATCTAGTCTGGGTGGTTAAAGAATGTTTCTGTGAAAGAGGGCCATATACCATAGGATCTGTAAGAGTTTGACAAGGCAAAGAGAAGAAAATAAAGAATCTTAAAGAAAACAGCATGTCCAAGGACCCTGGAGAAGAAAAAAAACCTTGGACATATTTAAGGTTGTGGATATATTAGAAGTGATGAATTGTGCAAGTAGATGACCTTACGATTGGTTTTAGGTTCTATGCTGGAGAGCAGAAGAAAGGAAAATCTTGAGTTGTCATCAGAATAGAAGTGATCAATAAGAAGACTAAAGGGAGCAGGAAATAAGAACTGAGACTGAGGAGATGCCTACAGTAATATGAAGGCTGGGGAAGAGGAGCTGATGCCTGAACATCAGGACAGGTAGGAAGGAAATCAGGAAAGTGTAAAGATACACAAATAGAAAAAGGAGAGGATTTCAAAATGGACAGAGTGGTCAGATGCGTCAAACACTAGCGACATTACTGAAAGAAAATGAAAATTAGAAAAGGCCTTGAATTTGTCAATAAAAGCTCAGGACATTTTAATAATTAATCTAAGTCTGCTTCCATGTTTTAAGCATAGGGAAAGTAGCTGAGAATCAAAAAACCAACACTAGATCTCTGAGTGTCGTAACAGAACAAGCAGGATCAAATTGTCCTGAACCTAGGATGCTTCTCCCCATAAAGTACGTTTCTGCAGTGACGTAGCTCTAGTAGGTAGCCATGCAACAGGGAATAAGTAAAAAGAAAGTGTATCTTTGGCAGACATACCCAATCAAAACTCCAAAAATGATCTGGTAGGACTAAATCAGGTTTTTCTTTAGCATTTTTATTAGACTCAAATGAAAACAAAGGTTAATTTAGAATCTAGGGGTTCGTTTTCCCATTTATCATGTCTTATGATGAACAAATGAGTTTTAGGACTGAAACTCATTTACTATTGAACAGAAGCAGTTGAGTTACTGGTTGATTTTCAGTGGCTTTTTTCTCAGTTCCCCCATTCATTTATTTATCCCTGCATCAACTACGGCTTAAGCCTGAGTGGACGTAAAGAGGAAGGCTTCACTTCTCTTTGCAAACATAGACTTTCCTTTCGAGTACAGTATTTCCACAGACACAAAGGGGCTTCTGATTCACAGGAAGTGACAGTTCTTTTGCAGTGAACTAACAAGACTTTGTAGGGTGACACCATGATATGAGGCTTCAAAACCGAGATGGAGGGTGAAATGCAAGGAAGATAAAATCCTTCTGAGATATTTAGAGCACTAACCAAGCAGGGGTCTCTTGGGTAGTGTGTAGCTTCCTATTGCTGCTGTTAACAAATCACCACAGACTTGATAGCTTAAAGTAGCACAAATGTATTTTCTTATGATTCTGGAGGCCACAAATCTGACGTCAGTTTACTGGGCTGAGGTCAGGGAGTCAGGAGGGCTGGTGCCTTCTGGAGGGCCTAGGGGAGAGTCCATTTCTTTGCCTTTTGCAGCTTTTGGAGGCCGCCTGCTTTCCTTGGCTTATGACACCTCCTCTCATCACTCCGACCTCTTATTTTCATCACAACATCTATTGTCTCCTTTTGGTCCTTACATCTTCTATGGCATCACATTTAGGGTCTGTCTGGCTAATGCAAGATACATCTTGAAGTTCTTAATTTATTCACATCTACATGTTCATTTTGTCCTACATGATAATAGTCACAGGTTTAGGGAATTCGGATGAGGTTGTATTTGGGGTTATTATTCATTATTCAGCTACCACACATGTCTTTCCAGCCCTTGATCTCCATTGTCTAAGAATAAACTCTTCATACACCACAGGGATGGGATCCTACAGCCACGTTTAGACCATGCCTCTTGGCCCAAGTTGTTGAAACTAAAAGTAAACACTCTCTCCTGTGGATTTGTCATTAGAAAGCAGATGCCAGCAAGACCCTGCTGAAGTTATCTAGCTCCACAGCAGAGAGATTCGAAGCTTAGTGGGGTGTCAGTTAAATTTCAGGGTGGTTTTTGAATGCACATGCGAACTTAACAAGTTGCCCACCATTAAGCTATAAACGCTGAATGGATGGAAGCCGGTATAACCCATTTTTCAATCTCAAGGCTCATTTGTCTCATTTGTAAAGTGTAAAGACATTTAGAAAAGTTCTGTCAACCATTAAAACTTGCCAATCATTTCTTCATATCATTCACAATATCACAAATGGTTATAAAGAGAACCCAACAGGGAAATTCAAAGTCAAGATTAATGCTACACTTATTTGTATAAGTAAACTCAGTGGTTCATTTATCAGCTCCCACTAAATCACATTAACTGTCTCTCCAAATTATGAATTGTTTTTATTAAACCAGAGGCATTTCAGTGGTAAAGTCAGGCGCTCTAGCCAGAGAAAAGAAAACTCATCTCGAATGTGGTTAAACCTGAGGTGCCTAGATCACCTAGAGTCCTCATTATCAGTCACACATTGTTTCTCCTTCACTCAAAATATTTCATTTCATGTTGGTGAAGGCATATAACATAAATTATTGATTTCTTTACTTAAAATTTTTCTTAAACGCATTTCCATTCCTCACCACCCTCCACCCACCACTAACTGAGGTTTAATGCAAGACAAAAGTACCTACTGCCAAGCCACACTTCGATCTTTTTTTTTTTTTTTTTTTTTTTTTTTTTTTTTTTTTTGTGAGGCCAAGAGCTTCTTGGCTTGCTGAGGCTATCGTGATGTGTGGCAAAAGACAAAAAGGTGCTATGCCTTCTCTAAAGATCTGAACTTCAATGGGTGAGTCCTGGAACCACATTCTAAGTTACCCATTGTCCTTTGTATGCATTCACTGTGCCCCATCGTGTCAGATAACCACAGCTAGCATTCTGTGGGCAAACATGGCCCCTATTCATTCCATCAAGCAGTGAATAATTCATATAGCAAGTTTTACCCTGGGCAAAATACACTGACATCAGGAGACATTAAACTGGAGTCATTCAAGGAACAAAATGGTTATTCATGCTTTCAATGTGAACCATTAAATCTTGCCAGTTAAGCTAAAGAATGAATTAACTCAATTCATTGGACATATCACATAAGTTCATAAAAACACAATTGCACGAGCAAGTTTCTTGCTTGGAGTATCCATACCTGAGAACAGAAATACCAGTCATTGTGTGGGCAAGTCTAAACTGGTTGGGGGAGGGGACATGGGGGAACCATTGTTTCCCTTGAGAGACCCTTAGAAGAATGCAGTTTCCATTCATCGTTTTTGTTTCATCTTGTTTCTAACTGCCCTCCCTTTCTTATTAATCACCCACCCATAACCGAAAGAATGACTCAAAGGTAGCTGGCAACTAACCTTTGCCTAAGATGATGGACTTGGATATATTTGTCATTTGTTGGCTGTTGTTGGCTATAGGTCTGTTTTATTTATTTATTTATTTATTTCTAAAGAAGGATGTGGACAGTCTCCCCTTTTCTTTCAAAATTCATTTTCCAAAGCCGGTGACACAATATGTTTGATGATTCATAAAATGAGGCCCCTCTTTGGCCTCATCTCAGCACTGGCTAAAGATAAGGGTCTCTCACAGACACCTGTCTTGGCCAAAATCTTCCTTCCAAATAGATTCCTGAGGACAGTAAAAATTTCTACAAAAGATAGAGCAAGGAAAGTTTCCAAACTGAACAGACATAAACATTTTCTTTTTTTAAATTATTTAATTTAATTTTATTTATTCATTCATTTATTTTAATTTGCCCAGAGAGAAATAGAGAGAGAGAGAGAGAGAGAGAGAGAGAGAGAGAGAGAGAAAGTGTGAAAGCAAGCCGCCAGATCCAGGACTTGAACCATGGTCAGCCATGTGGGAGTGTCCAGCACCTTAACCACCATGCCATCTGCTGGTCCCAGACATAAACATTTTCTAATCAGCTTCCTCTGAATACCTGACCTAGACTTTATAACCAAGCCATAAGGGAACCAAAGTGACTCTATATTGCATCTAGTCTTGGGAGTTCATTTTAACAGATTAATCCTCAGGCCTAATGTTTAACTAATGAACATTAACAATAAATTTGCTGAGTCTTTACAGGTACCAGACTATGAAGATGGAGAGGGGGGAAGATTCCACTAACCACTTCCCATGTGACAGATTAAGAAGGTTTTATCAGCTTACCTCATTAGAAAACCGCAACTAGATCTTAGCCCTGGCACTATCAGGTCTCCTCATGATCCTGCTTGAAGACAATGTCCAGGACTCCTCATTATTTTGCTCAAAGACAATGCATAACTTACCCTTTGCTTCTAGATGCACCTCATACTAACCCCTTCCCCTATGTAAGTTTTGTATCTTGTCTAGGACAACAGAGTCAGTTATGGATTCTGGTCTACATTCTTCCTGGTGTGGACTTCATTGAATAAATTCCTTTCCTTATTTACCCAATCTGGTCTCTCAACATTGGCTTTTACTGAGCATTGAGTGGCATGGACCTGACTTCTGGTCCTCTGGTCTATAGGCATCCCTCCCCATACTGGCATCATGTACAAGGAAGGGAGAGACTCTTGAATCCATTTCTTCAGCATCTGCAGCTGTCCCTTCATTGTGAAACCTAGATTGTTCTGTTTACGGTTTCCGATCAGATTAGAGAAATCTGGAGAAGAAAACAAAGTTGGTGGTAACCACATACATGAAAAAGGAAAACAGTAAATAAAACTTTTATCTGAAACATCAAAACTGCCATTAGTGAGGTGTTTTATAGCATCAAGATATTTCTGTTTCAGAGACTCCTTCTCCCAAAGTCATAGTTCCCAGGTAAACATTAAACACTTGTAAGGTGACATGAAATTTTAGTAATCAATGTAGGTAAGTATTTGAGTATAGGAGATATGCAGAGGTGGGGAACAATACTTTAAATATATTCATTGAAGCTCATCTTTGAATTTACTTTATTAATGTGTGTGTGTGTGTGTGTGTGTGTGTGTGTATAACTTGTTTTATTTGAAGGCAAGGTCTCCCCATGTCACAGTCTTCCTAACTTAGCCTCCCAGCTGGAATTACAGGTATTTATCTCTATACTCAGCCCTTTTTAGACAGAGTCTCCTTATGTTCCTCAAGCCAGCCCTGAGCTCACATCATTAGCCTTGCTGCATCACCATTACAGGTGCATGCCACTGCACCAGGCCTTTAGGTTGGATCAGGAATCTAACTCAGACTTCTTAGGTCATCCCAGACTGTGGACCCAGTACCACTGCAACTGGGCCAGCATCCATACTTTATAGATGAGGCCCACAGAAGTTAAAGGACATGCTTAGCTAATTATCAACTAAGCTGAGATTTGATCTCTACAACTTCGATGTCTATGCTTTGTCAACTGCCCTATACAGCTAGAAGATGATATCTTTTTCTTTTCTTTCTAGAAAAAAAAATAAGTGAAGATATTCAAAGCTTGTATAAAACTTACCTTTCCAAATATACCTTCATTCTTCTTGAAGACCACCTCTAGTCAACTAGATTTTTCACCAACCCTTGAAACTGTCGGTTATCATTTAAAGGTGTTTACAATTTAGTTAAAGATATATATTTGTTTGTAAGAATGAATAAAGAAATGAATGGTCTTTTTTTTTTAAAGTGCTGTTTTTCACTATCAGCCAAACAAATTTTTATTTTTGTAAAATTCAGTCTTTCAATAGAAGAATCAACAGGTCAATTGTCATACCAAGGTCAGAATTTATTGCTTAACATTCTGCAGATATCCACTCCTCTCCCCCACTTTCTTCCACCCTTTTATCTAGTGTTGAAATAAGAGGAAAAGGGAAAAAGAAAGTTCCATTTGTTTCATTTTAGATAGATAAGTGATTTCAACATAGACTTAACCGTGCCCCCTATAAAAAGATAGTGATGTTGAAGTGTGAGGGAGGAAGAAAATACAACTAGAGAGAGAATTGATGAAATTTGATTATTGAACATGAATTAGGTAATAGTATTACATCAAAATTAACTACCTGATTTTGATAACAATGCTACAGAGATTTAAGAAAATGTCCTTTACTTATTTATTTATTCATTTATTTCATTTTCTTTTATACAGTCAATCACATTATTATTTGGCTTACAAAATGGATATTTCAACAGGTGAACATTTCTCCCTAGTACAGTTGATAAAACTGTAAAATATCTTCAACAGATAATACCACATTTCTTTGTGCCATTAATGCTTTGCCTCCCTATTTTTCTTCTAAATGTCCTTCCTCAGACTCTCCTCTTTCACATACACTGTATCTGGTATTTACATCTACATACTGTGTTTCTATATCCTTTAGTCAATTAGTTTCAGTCATAGAGTGCAGACACTCGGTATATATTAAGTGGGGACATACAATGCCTCTCCTTCATAGCCTGGCTTGCTTCACTCAGCAGTAAATCTTTCATATTCATCCACTTCCTGTCAAAAGCCAGGATTTTTTTTTATGGCTGAATAGTATTCCATAGAGTATATGTGCTACAGTTTTTCTATCCATTTATCTGTTTGTGAGTATTTGTCCTAATTTTTAGAAAATTTACCCTGGTCCAGCTACAATAGCATGTGCTAGGTGCTGCTATTTGACAGGCTGAGGCTGCATGGGTTCAAGTCCTGATTCACCCTCAAAAGCCAGGCTGGGGGTCATGCCTGTAGTCCCAGCTGACCAGGAGGCTGAGGCAGGATGATCAAAACATAGTGAGACCCTGTCTAAAATAACACAACACACACACACACATGAAGAAAAATAAGAAGGAAGGAAGGAAGGAAGGAAGGAAGGAAGGAAGGAAGGAAAATTCATGCTGAAGAATTTAAGTAAGTCTAAAGTATTATATGATGTTTCCAGTTTACTCTCAAATATTTCTTTAAAAAATGTGTATATATATATATGTATATATATATATGTGTGTGTGTATATATACATGTGTATATATATATATGTGTGTGTGTGTATATATATATAAAAGCAGGGGGAGAGGAGAAAGGTGGGGAGGGAGAGAGAAATAGGGGAAGATCTGGAAAGTAAATGAGGCAAAATGTAAACAATGGATCAACCTGGGAAAGGAAATTCCTTGTGCACTGTGTTTATAACTTTTCTATAAAGTTCAAATGATATCAAAGTGAAAAGTTACAAATACATGTAGTTCATGCAGTTAGTTTTAGCATCTCCTGGAAAAAAATTACTTTTAAAAAGAGAAACTTTAGATACCTTCAAGGCAAACACCTTCCATTTAGATGGGGAAACTGAGGACTGTATGAACAGCAATACAAAGAAGGGCCCACACAGGCTCAGTACCAAGTTCACAGACTCCGTCACCCATGCTGCCCCTATTTTCCCCCACATACTTTTCCCTGACTAGTTTATATTCCCTCTGATTACCTTCTTTGACTTTTTCAACTTTTCTCGACTCATTTTTATACACTTCTTTGAAAGTGTATTCCCTGCATGGCACACTAATTCTACAGGATTTTAAGAGATGCTAAATAAAGAAGTTTGTGCCAAACAAGCTTAAGAAATAGGGAGTCAAACAAGGAAAAACAGACTTCTTGAGTGGAGGACTTCTCAGGGCCTTTAAAATGCGTATGTGCACATTATGGGATGAGTGGGGAAGGTAATATGTAGCATTTTCCAAAAGTATTTGGACAAGAAAGTCTCTCTCTCTCTCTCTTTTTAATGAATTCTCAAGATACACATTTCTATGCATTTTGGAAAAGCTAGTATGGAGTAGCCAACAAGTTAAGATGGAACAATCCACGGCAGATGCCATGTGCAATTTCTCCACTGGGCATGAAGCACCTTTGATGCTGTCTGTACTGTTGGGACTTCTTATAGTATGCTAAAGTAGGGACAGCATATAAGGCTGAGTCCTAATTTTGGCTTTGAACTTACAATCTATATCTTTGGACAACTCAGCAAATCCTGTTATAGGTAGATATCATGAGCAGGCGTTTTTAATACGCCAACAAATGGGACATCTGCCAGATCACTGCTATCAGGGATCAAAGCTAGACCCCCCCTGGGCCAAGAGAAGAGAGTTATCTCACCAAGATGCTTGGTCATGATCCTAATTCCCACTGGGGGAATAAGCTCATAGGGCTGATCTTTCCTGTGCTGATGTTCATACCTTCACCGTCCACACTGGGCATGGTTAATTGGGTAATCTGATTTGTAACCTGAGGGAGGAGTGGGCAAGTGCAGATCCCCACAAATTCAAACAGAACCAACTACAACAACAGATCTCCCCTCCTAAATATACGTGACAAGATCCTCAGATAAAAGTAACCCAGTTCCCAGTTGCAGTTGTCCTCTAACAGCTGTTCACCCACAAACCTCTCTGGAGTGAGGGTGTATTTCTTTTATGTCAAAAAAATCTTTACTTTTCCAGTAAAACTTCTCTTTTCCTGTTTTACTTTTGTTTGTAGCTTAACCTTAGAGATAGGGACCCAAAGAACTGAGTATTTCACACAACACAGCTCAGCTCCTCCATCCAGTAACAATCCCTTTGCATCTGTGTTTTCATCTGTGAAAGAGAGGTAGTATCTACATTATAGCGTACTTGGTAGGTTAGTGGATATTGTTTGTAGAAACTCTTACTCTATTGGTCAATCACCACTTGCATGTATATGGAGCATGTGATTTGCGGTACTGAATGGAAATGGGAGGAGCTCTCAGAAAAACTGACAAAATGCTACTGCAGAACATTGAAGAGTTATAAAGAAGGTGGTTTGAATAAATGGTGATCTGGCAGAAGTGGTTTGAAAAGCATTACGTGTGTAATTCCGGACTTGGGAACAATCTCCTTTGCAAGTCCTTAGAAAAACAAAGAGTAGGGATGTAGAAACTGGCAGATGCTCAGAATTATTTAAGACACAAATAAGGAAATACAAGTATTTGATTTTCATCTGTTATTCATTGGAAGGGATACTGATGCAGTGCTTCTATCAATATTTGGCACGATGTCTTAATTAAGAGATCTTAATTGCCTGAGAGGAGCCAGCCCTTTACCTTGCAGAGGAGCTATCCTTGCCTTTAGTCCAGATGAGAAAGAATAGTAGTGACTTCCAATTGCCCCGCACTTGGTCTCAGCTGTATGCAGCTCTTCAAGCTCTGTTCACCTCACATCCAGCCATAGCAGCCATTGGAGTGTCGTGTAGCTCTGATTATGGCCTTCCTTTTTCACCTACATACTCCCCAGTACATAAGCTAGTTCTGCTATTTTTTTTTTTAGAGGTTTTTGCTATAGGGCGCGTGCGCTCACCAGACAGACAGAGAGAGACAGAGAGACAGAAAGCGAGAAATCACCCCCCAGGGGGGATGGTCACGCCGCAATCCCTTCTCCTCCATTCTCCTCTTGGGATCTTGGGCACGCATGCACACATGCCCGGCGTGAGTTTTAAGCCACCGGGTCCAGGACGCAAACCGCGGTCGACTACGTGGGAGTCCAGCGACATAGCCATTATGCTAACTGCTGGTCCCTCTGCTATTGTTTTATTGTTTAAAATCCCATGGATACAAAACATTTCACCCATCTCAAAATCCTTTTAAATAAATTATTAATTTTATCCATCTCCACAGAGTTTTGTTGAGGTGGACTTGACAGAAATGGCCATCCCCATTGTAGAGAGGAGGACACTAAAGCCCAGGTGGTAAATATTGTTCTGAACTGAGGTCACGGGTGTTGGGAGGAGATTCACCGCTCCCATCTGGCTGCCCCTAACATTTTCCATTCCAGCTTCTTGCCATCAGGTCAGAGGCAGTATCAGCAGCAGGGCTAGCCTCTCATTTTAGTGAAAAAATGGGTGGTTTCTCCAATTACTACACCCTCAGTATCTCCCAAACATCTCCCTTCCCTTGTATTTCAATGCTGAAAACTGTAGAGAGGTTTTTGCTATAGAGGATGTGTTCTGGCCGGAAAGACAGAGAGAGACAGAGAGACAGAAAGCTAGAAATCACCCCCCAGGAGGGATGGCCACACCACAATCCCTTCTCCTCCATTCTCCTCTCAGGATCTTGGGCACGCTCACACACGCGCCTGGCCTGAGTTTAAGCCACTGGGTCAGGGACTCAAACTGCTGTCAACTACATGGGTGTCCAGCGACATAGCCATTACGCCAACTGCTGGTCCATGTCTGGCTCCTTTCTAAAAAGTTCTATCTTCTGGAAGTTCACACCTAAAAGAAACCTGTAAGAAGGTGAAAATAAAAAGCCCCACGCAAAAACCCTCTCAGCAGAAACTAAGAACAAACCAGAACTCAAAAATGCAAGGAGGGAAAGCGATGCTAAATGAGAGTGAGAGTGAGGTTTAGACCAGGTGGGCCTTTTATCTGATGGTCCAGAAGAAGTCACGGCAGACTCCCACATGTGAGTGCACCAGACAAATCTGGCTTAAAGCTTTTCTCCAAGGTGCTGCTCCTCCCGGTCTAGGAAGTATCTGCTTGCACATGTGAATTCCAGAGAGATGGAAGGCTTTTATTAAAACGCAGGATCCTGCAGAATCCAGAAGGCCACAGCCAAGTAAAGGAAGTGGTGGAAACAATTAAAAAATCTAAGCAGAAACGGTTGCTGGGGAGAGGGCTCCAACTGTTCTCTCAACCACATCCGATATTTGCTTCAAATTGTTATGCAGGACGGTAATTGTCTCCTGGGAGGGCAAGAGGCAAACTGGGCCTGCTGGCCTCTGATAGGTTTCAACAGCAAAGCACCCTCATAAATAGTGCATATTGTGAAACCAGAATTTTCTCCTTTTCCAGTGGATCTCTCCCAACCCTCCTCCCTTAATTAAAGAAACATGGCTTACCAAGAAACAAATACCTCTTTTCATAAAGCATTAAGTATGGATTAAGAGGAAAACAAGAAAAGAGAATTCTACACTGCAGGAGTGTTCAATAAGCCATTCATACGGAGGCTGCGATATATAGATGAGTCTGTCTTTATGATCATCCACACTACTTGGCCATTCGCCAGCATCACCTGGCTTACATGTGAAAAAATCATGCCCTTGAGGTCCATGGCAAGACTTGAATTTGAATGCAACCACTGGGTCTCGGTCTGGAGAGAACCTTTGTTCTCGAGTTCCAGTTTCTCACCAACCCCAATTTGTTACCTGCACCAACCTCTCCAAATTTGTTCACACTGCATTTTCTTGTGCCATCTGGTGGATTTTGAGTGAACTTGCAGGAAGATCCAAAATACAGTTCTGCATACTGAAGTGTTGACTTGTTACATTTTAGAACTCACTGCAGAGAACCTTAATGACACTTTTGAAGCCTTAATTGTCTCGCTCTTTGCAATCCATTTCCCTGTGCTTTGCACACATTTATTTTGACCGACTCAAAAATAATCTATATTTTTAAATCATTAAATCAAGCATGTGGCATAAAATGCAGAAGGCACATATGGTGTAAGTAAGTCTGCCAAACGCAACACTTCCTATTCTAAGAACCGCTCACCATGCTCACATTTACCTACTCCAGGAGTGTAGTGCACAGATGTGTATCTTTAACAAACATGATTATGTTCCAGATACTATCATATTCTATATACCATTTCATTGGCTTTTATTTTTCACTTTACATTATCTTGGAGAGCTTTCCATATCAGTGTATATTACTGCCTCATTAGTTTAGATAGCTGTGTAATGCTCTCTTGTATGCTATAATATGTATTATTTACCTAGGTTCTTTTCTATAAATATTTAAACAGTATTTAACCTCTCACTATTCAAAATAGTACTGCAATGAATAAATACCCTTATACATCTGTCACTTCACTGCTATGCAGAGATGTTTGTAGGGTAAGTCTCAGAAGTAAATTTCTAAACCAACGGCCATTAGAGAGAGAGACCCTAGAATTGCAATGAGGCATTCTCAAATTACTCTTCAAAGATGCATGGGAACCAGCAGTTAGCGTAATGGCTATGTCGCTGGACTCCCACGTAGTCGACTACGGTTCGCGTCCCGGACCCGGTGGCTTAAATCTCATGCCGGGCGCATGTGCGTGCATGCCCAAGATCCCGAGAGGAGAATGGAAGAGAAGGGATTGCGGCGTGACCATCCCCCCTGGGGGGTGATTTCTCGCTTTCTGTCTCTCTGTCTCTCTCTGTCTGTCTGGCGAGCACATGCGCCCTAGAGTGAAAACCTCTCCAAAAATAAACAATAAAAAAGATGCGTTAGTATGGCCTACATGCTGTGGTACACTATTAACATGGTACCCTGCAAGACTGGAAGCCAAGTGGCCGACTGCGGGTTCAAATCCCCGGGTTGGCCTGAAAACACGCCAGCTGTGTACAAACCAAGATCCTGAGGAGCTGGAGATCTTGTCTCCCTTTTTGTACCCTTGACCACTCAACAGTTCATTCTAGCACAACAGCTAGAGACCCGCTAGAATGTAAGCAGCTCCTCTGCTCAAAGCACTGCAGGACTTTTATTTTCACTCAGAATAAAAACCAAAGAACTCACAAGGGCCTATTAGGCCCTCTATAATCCCCCCACTTCATCACCTCTTTATCTCCTTGACTTCAGACTTCATCTTCTATTGCTCATCCCAAACTCACTCTCTACAGCTTCTGGGCCTCTTGCTGCACCTTGGACATGCCATACATGTTCCCTCCTAAGGCATTCTGATGAACTATTCTGCCTAGAACAAGTTTTGCTCAAAATATTGAAAGCTGATTGTCTTACTTTCCCCAAGTCTGCCCAGATATCATTGTCTCAATGAGACACACTCCGATGCCTTTTCTTTCTTTTATTTTGTATATTCAATCTCCATACATCATTACAGCTTATAAAATGAATTTCTCCACCATGAATACACTTTACACCAGTCTAGTTGAAGACAGCATATATGTTTATCATCAGCAGACAACCCTCCATTGTCCCAAAGCCTCTGATGCTTCAAAAAAAAAAAAAAAAAAAAAAATCACCACCCTATCTAACTCACCCTAGAACTCACCCAATACCCCTTACCTTCCTCTATTTTTTTCCATAGTACTTGACTCTAGTATACTATCTCATTCAATTGTTTATTATGCCTATTACGTCTTACCTCTGTCTCTCCCAACTGGACTGGAAAGTTCATGAGAACAAGAATCATTGAGCACAGCCTATGCGGGACAGTAGGCATTATAATAGACCACAGAGCTGGAAGCCATATCAGACCACAGTTCAAATGTCCAACTGGGGGCGGGGGGGTGAAAACACACCAGGTCTGTGTAAGCATGCCCAGGACCCTGGAGAGCTGAAGGACTGAAAGAAGAGAATCCTGATCTTCATGTGACCAGGCCCTGTGGACAGTACTTCTCTCTCTCTCTCTCTCTCTCTTTCTCTCTCTTTTTCACACACACACACACACACACACACACACACACACACACACACACACACGAGCTCTATCATGAACAACAACAACAAAAGTTTGGGAAAAAATGAAAGTATGAATTTATTTTGTTTAATTGCTTGTTCACAGATTTAAATATTCATAACAGTGCTTGGAATATAATAGACAAATATTTTTTGAACAAGTGAAAGAATGAACAAATGGTAGGCTCTTCTTCATTGCCCATTTTGTCCACAGGAAAACTCCTGAATCCTTGACTCTGGTGACCTAGAGTCAACACACCCTCTTTCCTTGTTGGACTCTCAGAACACTGAACCTGAACTGCATCCTCTTAGCTTCAGGTGGCCCATTTCAATCTCTCACCTGTCTACTGTGTTCAACAAACTATGGACATAGTCAATCTCAGAGAATCCTCAAGGAAGTTCGTCTCATCTGACTTGAGATAAGAGTACCCACATCATCCTGCTCAAAATGACAGAGGGAGGGAGGAACTTACAAGGACACTTCTTCCAAAATAAGTCTTTCTCTGTCTTCATGATCTTATTGACATCTCCATCTTCTTCTTCTTTTTTTTTTTTTAAATTGTTTATTCTGAGAAAGAGAGAACTCCCTCAACAGGATCACTAATGCCATGATCCACCCTCAACCTCAGCCAGCCCCAAATATGGACAAGAGTGTGCCACATACCCAAAGAAGTCTCTGGATTTGAACCAGGAATCCTTCCCTGTGGTACAGCCTGGCAGAACATTGTATTTCTCACTGCACCACTATCTGGTCTCTTTTAAATACTAGGGTTGGGGTCAATTAAGGGGCACATAGACAACTCCTTTGAAAGTTTTGCACCAATGGTCTAGCAACTCTTTTTAAAATGAGAGATCACTTTTGCCTTTTGACTTGGGGTCCTAGTGCAAACTAGAGCAATTATTTTAACATCTTGCTGCATACAATTTCATAAATAATATAGAATATTGTTTTGTGTGTTTTTAACTTACAGTGAATGGCTTCACAGTGCATGTAACACTCCAACATTTGATTTTTTTTATAATCAACATTATGCCTTCAAGAAGAGCTATCTACACTGATACATAAAGATCTAGGTAATTTGTTTTAATGTTGTGTAGCATTTCACTGTATACTAAATTTTATCTATGTGATCTTTCACTCACGGACTTTTGGTTTGTTTTGAATTTTTTATTATCAACAGCAATAACATCCTTGTACATATCCCTTTGGGCACATGTAAAGTTACCTACTCAGGATAAACACCTGAAAGTGAATTTATTTAGTACACACAATTCCAATTATAAGAGTTATTACAAATTGTTCTTCTGTGTCTAATCTCATAAGCAAACTATTATTGGGTTGTTGGGAAAGTCATGATGCATTTTTGCATAGAAAAAAAGAAAAATATGACAACCTAATAAAATTCTCTAAAAAGAGAATAAAATTACTAAAAAGTAAAAATTCCCATCCCTGTGAACATTGCTTATGATCACAATTCTTAACTTTTACCAATTTTCTGAGTGTAAAATAGCATGTCATTTTTCAATATTGAATTTCCCTAATTATTGGTAAGGGCAATTATCTTTTTATATTTTTAACTAAAATTTTTATTGAGATAATTATAGATTCACATGCAATTGTAAGGAATAATATACAGAGAGCCCCTGAGCATTTTATCCTGTTACTCCCATGGTACCATTCTGCAAAACTACAGTGTAACATCACACCCAGGTTACTGACATTGATACATCTACCAATCATATCTGATTTCTGCAGTTTTACTTGTACTTGTTTGTGTGGTACCCCCCTCCCTTTTAACTATTGAAATTTCCTCTTCTAGTAATTGTTTGTTTTTTATACTTTTATTTTAGTTTTTTTTTTTTTGGTCTTTTTTTTTTGATTACCATATCATACACACACACATACACACACACACATTTCATGTATTATATACACATAGACTCTGCAAGATAAGCTTTATTCTATCTTATATATTACAAACACAGCATCTTTGTTTTTTTTCTACTTTATCACATATTTTAACTTTTTTTGTGACTTTTTAAAAAATCTGCCTGAGGTCACATGCACTCGTCAGAGAGAGACAGAGAAACAGAGTGAGAAGAACAGGGAGAAAACACTCCCGATGGTACATAGTCATACTGCAAACCCTTCTCTTTCATTTCTCCATCCTGTCAGGATTTTGGACACACATCCAGATATGCCCAGTTTGTTTTTCAATCTGCTGGGGCCAGGATTTGAATCACACAAAGGGTTATATAGGATCCTTTAACTACTAGACTGTGGTGCTGGCCCTATTGTGACTCTCTACACATTTAATTGTTCAAATTTATTGATCATACTTTTTTTTCTTGTTTTCGTTTAAGCTGTTATTTAAAATAAGAGATCACTTTTTTCTTTGACTTGAGGTCCTAGTGTAAATTAGAGCAGTTATTTTAACATCTTGTTGCATACAATTTCATACATAATATACAACATTTAAAATTGATTCCTTAACCTGGGATCGTAGTATGTTATCTAATATTTTCTTCTAATACTTTATAAGGTTTATTCATATTTTAGTTCTCAGTAGATTATCTTTACCTGTGATATGACGTGGTGCCTCCTCTGTTATGCCATAGTTTTAGTTCTTACTATTCCTGATCATTTTCTTTATTTTGAGTTAAAAAGTTGTAAAAGCATCATAGCAAATCTAACTTTGTGTTGACATGCAATTTAACACATAAACTAAAAATTTTCTACTGAGTACTGCTTGTAGCTCATTTCTAAAATGCAGTACTACTGTTTCCATTCAGTACTAGTTTTTAATTTCTGAAATTTTTCTTCTTTTTTTTTTTTTTTTGAGAGGTTTTTGCTATAGGGCGCGTGCGCTCGCCAGACAGACAGAGAGAGACAGAGAGATAGAAAGCAGGAAATCACCCCCCAGGGGGGATGGCCATGCCGCAATCCCTTCTCCTCCATTCTCCTCTCGGGATCTTGGGCACGCACGCACACGCGCCCGGCGTGAGTTTAAGCTGCCGGGTCCGGGACTCGAACCGCGGTCGACTACGTGGGAGTCCAGCGACATAGCCATTACGCTAACTGCTGGTCCCTGAAATTTTTCTTCTTAACACTTAGGTTTTTTAGAAGCATCCTCCTCCCCACACACAGATATGAAAGTAGCCATTGGTTTTAACTATCGTAGTGTTGTTTTCTAATTTAGTTATTTCATTATGGTTATATACCATGGCTTATATGGATAGATTCTCCGGAGTTTGCTGAGGTTCTTACAATGACTTAGTGTGTGATCAACTTTTAATAAATGTTCAGTTAGTTAGTGCTTAAAAAGAAAACACTTAGTCTGTTGGCTACAAAGTTCTATATCTACCATTAGTCTCTGTAATTCTCTCAAACTTTGTTTTGTGTATTTTGAGGTCATTATGTACATGCAGACTCATGATGTATATATACATGGTGGACTGTTAAGCTGCCCCTTCACTTTCTAAGGTTCACGGGTCCCAGAAAGTGCTTATTTGCTAATGAATCCTGTAAATCACTAACTATTCCACATTGCAGCTGTTAAGCAACTGAACTACTTCTCACTTGGGCCACTCTGTGTAACATATTCCAAGCTGAGTAACAATATTACCGTATTTATGTTTCCTATACACAAGTATAGTATATAAAAAGAGAGGTATATCTTCACTCTTAATTGATGATTATAATCTTCAAACACTGATACAACTACAAACTTATTTTTATTGTTTAGCTTAAACATTATTCATTGAATACCAATGCTTCTCCTTTTAAATGCCAACTATGGTTAACTTAATGTGGAACATTTTCACTATCCACAGCCCATGTTGAGCTCATCAGCATCCTCACTGGCCTCCAAATGCCAGAGCTTCTTGAATCATTTGCCCTCTTCCTGTATACTTAGGCAAACTCCACTCAACTGGCAAGGCCTGGTTTGTACTCCTTGGGGGCCTCAGCATTATCTATAGGAAATAGTTCTGAAATAAACTCATTTTAGAATCAAACCAGGGTTCAACACCTAAGTGCTATGTGGTTATAGCAAGGATAAGAAATAAAACAGGGTGCATTCTGTGTCTTAGTTTTTATATTATTACATGAAGATAATGCTTGCCTCAAGAATTTGGATGATTTTTTTAAATATATGATACTCCTAGAACTTATTTATTTACTCTTTATTTTTCTTTCTTCAATTTTTTACCTGGAGAACCTAGAGAACTGGGATTTTCTTCATCACTGATCTCACAGAGTCTAGTACGCAACTGGTTTCTATTTTTTATGCAGGTAAGTTTTGTTTCCCTAGTTACACTGAGAAAGTGCCATGAAAGCAGGGAATATTCCCTTTATAACTGCATGGTGGGAGCTTTAAAAAATAATTGCTTATTGATAGAAAGCATACAATAAAATTTCCTAACTGATCATTCACATCTTGTTTAACTTCTTGGTGGAGATTGTAACTTGTAGAGGAAACCACAGAAGGACAGGAAAGAAGAGCGACTAGCGCATGAGAACCTTTGCCATAGTCAAATTCCAATATTCTAGTCTCATCAAGGAGAGAAATAAACAAACATGGAGTGGGTGGGAGTCAGATATATAGCTTCTGACACCAGGTTTTTCTAGGAAAGGAGTTACATTTCTTATTCATCATTTGGCCTTGCAGATAAGAGTCTGAGTGCTTTCTTTCCTTTGGAAAGTCCCTATTACAACAGGCACAAGTTTTCTAAGAACAGAAGGCGGCCATGCAGGAAGTCACCATGCTGAACTCTGAGCCACTCTGCAGCACCTTTCTATCCACAGAGATTAGCAGATTCTGGAATAGGGATATTTGCAAATGAACAACTGAATGAATGAATGAATGATGCACAAACAACTACAAACCTAGAGACCACTGTTAACACCCAGGCAGGTTATGATGTCTTCTTAGTGCTGCTAGCCCACAAATGCACATTTGGAGGCATGGCCTTTTCCCAGTAGAGCTCCAATAGAGAAAGGAGCTGCTCTGGGACATATTTAACCTCTGGCAACAGGGTCACTGGTGCCTGCAACATCTACCACTGGGAGTTCTTTGGATAGCCAGGATAGGCCGTTGGCAAAAACGTGAATAGCAAGGAATTATGTTCTTAGTATTCTGCCACCTTCCCTTCTTATAGTCTCTGTCCTTCCTTCACTTCCTGCCTCAGGCTTCTAACTTGTGCACCAAGTCCCTCGCCTATCCCATACTGTTACATTGAAGCCAGTGAAATGACATGAGAGACGAGGAAAAGGGTAGAGGAGAAAAGGGAAAAACAAAATGTACTTAAATCTATTTTATTCATAGAATGTAGGACACAGGTGCTAGGCACTTTTTACATAGTATCTTATTTAGTCCCTTCAAGAAAACAATGGCATCTATATTGTTATGCCCAGAAAGGTTCTGTAAATTGCAGAACACAAAATTCAAATTAATTTGGTGTCTGATTCCAAAGCCAAAATCTAGCCATAACATTGTACCAAGCAAATAGTTTGATTAATTTTCCAAATGGTATTAGAAATGTCTGATACTAGTTGAAAATGCAGTGTCCATAAAATCTTGCAGCAGGGATCAATTGTTTCTTATAGATTGAACTCACTTGATTGCTTCCTCTAGGATATGCTAAAGGTGCAAGTTTCCTTGGAGAACAAGGAAGACAGCACATCACAGGGATTACATGTACAGGGATTTATGGAAATACTTCATCACCAATGGAATGCATTGGTTAGGATTATGTACAGTGCATTGATCTACATATTTTTAACATAATGAGCACATCATGTAATGCCATTAACATATCATGTCTTTGTATGTCAATTATCCACTTATCTTGTACAATTACCTGTGTTCCTAGACGTCATGGCTACCCCACATAATCCAGGAACCATGTGGTATTAATACCTTGAGCCCAGAGGAATAAGTAAATAATTTTCATCCAGTATGAGAGAGAATTAGGATCAATGGTTTTGGAGTTGCAAGGACTTCTAAAATTGCACTGTGTAAGTGATTTATTTTCCCTCTAAGATCAGATTGATACTGGGTCACTTTTCACCTTATGTTACTCAAAGGGTCTAATAATATATTGACATGTTACGCTGAATCTTCTTTAGAGGAAAAGAACCTTAGAAATCAAAAAAAAATTTTTTTGGAGAGGTTTTTTGCTATAGGGCGCGAGCGCTCGCCAGAAAGACAGAGAGAGACAGAGGGACAGAAAGTGAGAAATCACCCCCTGGGGGGATGGCCACTCTGCAATCCCTTCTCCTCCATTCACCTCTTGGGATCTTGGGCACGCACGCACGCGTGCCCGGCGTGAGTTTTAAACCACTGGGTCCAGGACGTGAACTGTGGTCGACTACGTGGGAGTCCAGCGACATAGACATTACACTAACTGCTGGTCCCCCTCAAATAATTTTTTGACAGTTTGTTTTTTAATCTGTTTTCCTGGTATAATTATTAATAGCATCAATAGTAAGTCTCTTATTCAAAATCCCAGAATCCAAACCCATCAGAGAGTGAACAGTTCTGTATTCTTATTATTGACCAATCTGGGATTATCTAAGGTCCTGTACTTAGATCCCCTGTTTTCTCTGCCACCACTCTCTAGCTTCATGTTTTATGAAATTAAAAAAAAATTAAAAATGTCAAAGACTGGTAAAAACAGGAATGAAGGCATTAATTAAGCTGGGGTCCTTAGCACAAGTCTATAACATCAATCTTACTGAATCTCAATAAATGCTTACAACTCATCACTACTAAGAATCTAATTAGACATTTATAGCTTATGTAATTCTAAATTAATAGCATGACAACAAGATTTATATCTCACATATTTGTTACACCTCAGCACTCTCCACTTTCATAATCAATTGATATTTTGTTAACATACATTAACTATCCTATTAAAACTAAATTAAACGCTATTCTGGCTTGATTTTATTAAATAAAAGCAATAATAATGAGGTGCAGGCCATTTAAATCATGACAGGACAGCCAAATTCGGGGCCCTCTGTTAAATAAAGTAATTTCAGATAAAAAAGAAATGAGTAGATGCATTCTTTGAGTTGACGATTTGATAAATACTGCACAATTCAGTCATGATGGATTCCTGACTAACATCTCCGAGGCTAGAAGAAACTTCAGAACATGCTTCATTTCTAAGAAGATATACTAAATATGCCTTAAAGAAGAAAACATTTCACCCTTGGTCTATGTTGTAAGGTCTCTAATTTTGAGAAGATCAAGATAGTGTTGCTTCCTAAGAGAAATTCAGCTTAGTCCCCACCTTTTCTGGCAAAAGTACTTCTGAAACAGACTGAACTGGACTTCCTCAAGCAGCTGAGTATTTGTCTTTGGGTGGGGAACTGGATTTTTGTTTCACCAAGGGAATGGAACTTGAGAAATAAATTACACAATGAATATTCATTTATTTAACAATAATTGAGTACCTCTGTCTTCCAAGATAAGTGGAATATGATTCTGCCTTACAGGAACAAATATTTTGAAGCCTCTTTCACTTGCAACGATGGGTTCTATGAGAAACACAAAGGGTAGGCTATGAGAAACATGAAGGGTAGGCTGTACACTCAAAACATCTGAAATCTTGTTATGGAGAAAATTCATAGATATGTGAAAAACGTCTGGAGTACATGCATTGGGAATCTGAATACTTTTTTGTGAGTCAAGTTGCCATATATCTCTAGTGTCTTATAAAGTGTCTGGCAGGTAAAATATGCTTAATCAATATTGGTTGAACAAATGAAAGCTTCTTGGACATAATGGATTTGTGGTTCTTTTGATCCAAGTCATCCTCTAGAAGCACACCAATTCATTGTTTCACAATTGCAGGTTCCATAGCCATAAAAACTGTAAGGAAAGCTACAACAGTCAGCAGTGGTATCTAGGTGCCAGCAAAAATAGTTTTTTGTTTTTTAAAGCAGTCTGAACCATAGGTCTTCGCATATAACTGTATTGGCAGCTCTTTAGTTATGTGCTGCCAAAATATGAATGACACACATAATTATTTTTCTACAACTGAGAACTCATACTTCTCAACCAAAGTGCATAATTGGGACTTTGAGCTGAGCAGGTAGCTCAGTTCAAAAATCACACAACCTGGTTTGCACATGACAGTCTGTTTTTTTTTTTTTTTCTTTTTTTGACAGTTTGTTTTTTAACCTGTTTTCCTGATATAATTATTAACAGCATCAACTTTCGCTTTCAAAAGTGTCCATCTTGATTCAACTAATAAATGGCAATGGCATATTCATCCTGAGTACAAAATAAAGTCTGGTGATCCAGAGATATGAAGCAGGACTTTTAGTTGACAGACTTCTAGATGGCAGACTAGATGCACAACTTTTATCTCCTATGTTTGTCAGCTATTTTTTTTTTTTTCACATGGTTACGGTTTCTAGTGCTCAAATTCTATAGTAGAACTATAGTTGTCTTCCATGCATTTTAAAAATATTTTGACTCAAAAATTAAGAGTAATTGTAGCAAATTATAATTGTGACCAGTAGATCACAAAATACTCTAGTCTTCCCCTTTATAGGAAGAGTATATATGTTTTTGAATAACAAATTGGTCTCATGTCCAGGACAAAATCAAAGAATTGCTGTATGGCATTTGTTAAAATTTCTCAACTTATTAAGATGGAGTTTAATAATTCTTTTAATTGGACAAAATGGCTCAAGAAGAAGCGATTAAGGGTATGAGTCTCCAAGGAGTCTGATAGGTGTAAGGTACTAGCAATTAAACATATCTAGAAAGGCATATTTCAAAACAGCATAGAAATTCTTTGACAATAATCAAAGAAGTTATTTAAAGCGTAATACTTCCAATAGAACCAAATTAAAAGTGATTGTTCAAGAATTAAAGCGACCCTGGACTCTCCATCCTTCTTGCTTGAACTAAGGAAATAAAATTCTTCAGCCTCAAAGGAGATCATGTTCTATGATTCTTTCTTGAGATGTAACCAACAACATTAGTAGAAAAGAAAGACTTCCCAAAGGATAGGTCCAAGTGCTAATGTAAAAATGTCTGGAGAGCTATTCCTGGGGAATGGATTCAACACTCAATCAAGGAAGATGCTCCCTCTTCTAGACAACATCTGCTTATGGAGATTTTAGAACTGGGAGAGACCAGCAATAGCATGTGGCTCCCATTCTTCACTTTTCCACATGAGAATGTTTATTATGGTCACTATACTTGTTCCAGCACTGCATATTGCGTATGTGAGGGGCAGATAGCTTCTTCTTTTGGATGAAGAAGGGTTGCATCTATACCTGACACACAGCGATTATCTCATACCTGGAGATCCTGGCTTTTACCATAAAAGTTGAAGGTAGGTCTAACCCATGGCATAGTGAAGGCATGGTCTTACATGGCTGATTGAGTGGTTCAAGTTTCAGACCAGCAGTTTGAGAAACACATCAGGTGTACATGTGTGTATATGCACAAAATCCCAAAAGGAGGAAAAATGAAGGGATTGTGGTGTGACCATCCCCCATGGTGGTGCTTTCTCACTTTCTCTCTCTTTCTCTGTTTCTGATGAGTGCATGCACCTCCTGAAAAAATTAACAAACAATAAAAAGGTTAAAGGTAAAGACCAAGTTAATGTTTAGGACTTCTGGTTGACTCTCTTGATGAAGGGTAAATGTGTTTATGTGGGAAAGGGAAGATAATATATAGTTGAAGTAGTTGAATACCAGAAGGAGGACTGTAAGAGTTTATATTACTGCTCACCAAAAATTTGTTTTTATCTCTGCTGTGCCAGCTATGGGAAGATTATTAATTTACCTCATGTTGAATTCAGAAATAGCACATGACTAATGAAATGTGTGCAAAACTGATGTATGTCATTCCTGAGCAGAAGTATTAAAAGATGTGGATTACCAGGTCTCTTTTCTCTCTTCAGGAAACTGACAATGTTCCAGATAGAATCTGAGTACCAAAATGAAAACTTGATCTTCAGCTGACCTATGATAGACATTTAGTATGAGCAAAAAAATAAATTTTTTTGGTTTTAGTATTGGAAACCACCAAGGCTTGGGGTCATTTGCAATATTACCTAGCTCATTCTGACTGTCATAGCGATAACTATTGTATATTAGCATAATGTAAAGCACTTATAAACTAAAACAAAGCTGCTTCAATTATAGTTCAGATCAGAGACCAGCAGAGGGTGTAATGGTTACATCACTGGACTCTCACGTAGTCAACCATGGTTCAAGTCCTGGACCCAGTGGCTTAAAACCCATGCCAGTGCATGTGCATGTATGCCCAAAATCCCGAAAGGAGAAGGGACTGCAGCTTGGCCATCCCTCCAGGGTGGTTTCTTGTTTTCTGTCTCTCTGTCTCTTTGGCAAGCACTCACACCCTATAGCAAAACAATCTCTTTAAAAAAAATATTATATATATATATGTATATATATATATATATATATATATATATATATATATATATACAGTTCAAATCAAACTCTTAGCACAGTTTGACATCTAATTTTATTTCCTTTAACTATTTGACTTAGGCATTCCAGATTTTCTCCAAAACATTCTTGGAAGAGGAGGAATTAAAGAAATCTTTTAGATTTCCTCACACAAGACCTTAGTGTTTCTTTAAATCTGTAGAACAAATTTATTTTTATTTTTTTTAAATTACATTTAATCACTGAACATCTTTATAATGTACAAATGGTTTTTCTCAGAATGAAAAATAATGAGACTCTGACATTTGATATAAAGTGGACAAATATGGAAAATTTAATCCTAAGTGAAGTCCCAGGCTATGAATTACAGGCATTGTATGTCCCTGTTTAATATATACTAAATGTCTGCACTCTATAGCAGAAACTGAAATATTGGAAGGTATAATAGCAGGGAGGTCAACTGTAGATACTAGAGACAATATATTAAGCTGCTGTAAAAGTCATGATGCATTTTTGCAAAGAAAAAATATGTCTCAACCTTTCCCAACCCTTAATAGAAGGGGATGGGAAAAAACAAACAAAACATTTAATAGACACAAAAATGAAAAATTATCTGTTGATGATAATGTATATGGTATCTTTCACCATTAACAAAAATCAACTCAAAATGGATCAAGGATCTAAACATATTGGGTTATTGGAAAAGTTATGCATTTTTGCATAAAATATTAAAAAATATGTCATTTTTCTGATGAGTAAAACTTCAAACTACAAAACTATTAGTGGAAAACATGGAGGAAACTCTTGGAGACATCAAAGTAGGCACAGATTTTTTTAAAATAAGACCCCCCCCCCAAACCACAGGTAATAATCCTGAAAATAAACAAGTGGGACTACATCAGGCTAAAAAGCTTCTGTACAGCAAAAAAAAAACAATAACTAGAGTAAGGAAATGACCCTCAGAATGGAAGAATATATTTGCAAACTATGTCTCAGATGATGGTCTGGTAACCAGAACATAAAGGGAACTCAAGCAGCTTACCCAAAACGAAATAATCAATCTGATCAAAAGGTGGACAAATGACCAACTCTCAAGAAAGACATATGAATGGCCAAAAAAAAAAAAAAGAAAGAAAGAAAAAATACTCACTGTTTCTTATCATAAGGGAAAGCCAAATGAAAAACAACAATGAGATACCACTTAAGCCTAGTCAGAATGGCTAAGATTAAAAACATAAAGAATGGTAAGTTTTGGTAAGGCTGTGGTGGAGAGGGAACCCTACTATACTGTTGGTGAGAATGTACATTAGTACTATTACTGTGGAGAATAATATGGAGGTTCCTCAAAAACCTACTAATAGGGACCAGCAGTTAGCCTAATGGCTCTGTCGCTGGACTCCCACGTAGTCGACTGCGGTTTGAGTCCCGGACCCAGTGGCTTAAACTCATGCCGGGCGCGTGTGCATGTGTGCCCAAGATCCCAAGAGGAGAATGGAAGAGAAGGGATTGCCGCGTGGCCATCCCCCCTGGGGGGTGATTTCTCGCTTTCTCTCTCTCTGTCTCTCTCTGTCTTTCTGGTGAGCGCACGCACCCTATAGAAAAAAAAAGTCTAAAAAAAAAAAAAAATCCTACTAATAGAACTACTATAAGATCCAGTAATTCCACTCCTGGGTATCTACCCTAATGATAGAAAAATACTCAGTTGGGGGGCTGGCAGCTGGTATGGTGGTTAAGGGCAATGGATTCCCACATGGCCAACTGTGGCTCGAGTCCTGGACCTGGCAGCTTGCTTTCTCACTTTTCCTCTCTCTCTCACTCTCGCTCTTGGTCTCACTCTTGCTCTAGCTCTGTCCCTGTCTGGTCAAATAATAAATAAATAAATAAATAAATAAATAAATAAAGTTAAATAAAATAATTCTTTAAAAATGAAAAACACTCAGTTGGAAAAACATTTGTACATTCATGTTTATTGCAGCGTCATTCACAATTGCTAAGACATGGAATCAACCCAAATGTCCAAGTACAGATGAGTGGATTGGTAAACAATGTGGCCCAAGTACTCTATGGAATACTACTCCACCATAAAAATCAATATCTTAGTCTTAATGACTTCTTTGACATCAGGTGCCACAACAAGCTCATTTTTTAGATGTAAATGTAATTATGACCTTAGCTCGGGCCTTATATATGGAGCAACAAGTATATGATGGAATTTCAGAGCCACAAGAAAGTTTCTCATTTATTTAAACATCTACCCAGTTTTTGTCTAATACCCTAAATCAAGTCTTTAATTCTTTAGCTTAGAAATTTAAAGACACAAACTTTTAAAACCTGGGAGAAAAGATTACATAGAATTCAGTTGTGGCACATTTTGTCTCCCAAATTAGGGTCTGCGGAAGCTGTGCAACGTATTTATCCTGAGGAACACAGTTTTAAAACCAGTGCAAAGCTCAGGGTTGTGTCTCCTTAGTTATGTTTGCATTAAAATAACTAAAATGTGTCACCAGTCAGTAATGCCTCAAGATAGAGAGCAATGTAGGGTCATTTTTCTTTCCCTTTTTTTTTATTTTTTGAGAGATGTTTGCTATAGGGTGCGTGTGCTCATTGGAGAGACAAAGAGAGAGAGATAAAGTAAGAAATCATCCCCCAGGGGGATGGCCATGGTGTGATCCCTTCTCCTTCCTTCTCCCCCTCAGGATTTTGGGCATGCCGGCACATGCTCCCGGCAGTCATTTCTTAAGAGATTTTCCTCTTGAGTGAGGAGAAAGCACAGTAGACACTGGTCCTTCCCTAGATAAACAGATCTCCTATCCCCATGCTACAGAAAATAGGCATGGAATTGGGAAAACCAAGGTTCTTCAATGTGTCTGACAATTCATCAGAGGGCAAACCCTAATCTTGGCTACTTTTTAACAATATCCTTGTGCCCTTCAGATGCAGGAGCTTCAATAATATCCATCTGCTTTTAAGAAGAGCTCCATAAATACAAAAAGACTTGAAGTTTTAGGCAGCCAAGAAGTCTGCTAGCTTTCTGGAAGATTCCAGTCCCACCCCCACACTACCCAGCTGCCTGTACCTGATTGGTCTTTTAGATAATTGATCACATCTGGTGACTTAATTGGGCCTGTCACAGGAAGACCAACTCCTTCTAGACACAAGGTTTCATCCTGTCATGGTGCCCTCAGGGATAGTGAACTCACTGGGAGGAAATATGACTCCCACTTCTTCAGTTGAAGAACTTGGGGTATTTCCTATATAGGGCTCCATGCCAGGGGTCTGGTCTCTGCTTGGTGGGCCTGAGAGAAGAGTGCAACTTCCCTCCTTTCCACCCTGAAGGAGTCTGATAATCTGTCAGTGTTTTGTAGTTTGCTTTTCATGGTTGCCTGAGGTGGGGTGGTTTTCTTTCATTCCAGCCCATAGTAGGGCAGTCTGAATTAGTGAAAAGTCACAATTATACAGCATTTTAAAAATCCTTTTTAAGATATTAACTGGAGGTTATTTTGAGGTTTCTCTTATAAGACTACATTTTCTCAAGTGGATAAGCAACTCCTTGACATTTTAATACAGTGGAAGAGAACTCATGGACTCAGCTTTGAGGGGAACAATGTGGAAAATGGTGGCTGTTTTACCTGACAGGCACATATGGAATCAGGGATCCTAGTGACTAAGTGACAGGGTGCTTATAATGCTGTAAACCCTGCCCGGCTCACTTTTTCCATGTCACTATAGAATCAGAAAAAGGTATGTTGTAATAGCTTGGCAAGTTACAAGCAATTTCCATTCTTATGCTACTGATACTGATTTGTGGAAACATAAGAGTCCCTGGCAGTTGATTCAACATGTACCCGTTTCTAGAATTTGACTTTATAACCAAACCATGTACCTGACTGAAAGAGTGTTGCCTCATGCAGAGACAAGGTATTTTAAAAATCATGTTTAAGTTATGTTTAGAATAAAAATTCAAGATAAAGTAATGTTTTCTCTCTAGATGACTTTGAAAGTCTGACTCGTGGGCTGGAATGCTAAAGATGCAGGAAGTCAGAAATGCAAGAATCATGAAGATTTTTGTACATCCAAGCCAAGAATATATATAACATATATTCTGTATGTCCGGCACACATTCGGCATACAGTATATATATACATTATCTATATGATGGATATATAGTACAGATGTCCAGGATTTTGCAGTAGTAAGCCATGTAATCTTAAATTAATACAAATGCAGGCAATTTAAATTCTTTAAATAAGAAAGTATTGTGAATTAAAGCCTTTTGCTATTCTGATCACATATACAGCAAAATAAGGACATTCAAATCAATCATTCAGTAATCTCTTCCATCTTTGTTTTCAATAAATTGACCTGTCATGTAATAATGTAGTTAAGGGTGGCATTTCAAATCAATACGATAAAAGTAAATTATTTTTCCTTACCTCAAACTGTAGATAAAAATGAATGTTAGATGTGTTAATGTAATTTTTAAAGTTAAAAAAAAAGTACTCAAGAATAGTCTGAGTCCATAAAGGAAACTAATCTATAAACAGAAATACATAAAAATCTTAAACTTTTCCATGTTAATGAAATTATAAAGATTAAAAGGCAAAGAAAAAGTGGGAAAAAGTTTATAATGTATAAACAATAGTAAATTTTAAAGTGAACATTCTCTAACAGAGGAA
Source organism: Tupaia tana (assembly GCA_026018925.1). Classification (NCBI taxonomy): domain Eukaryota; kingdom Metazoa; phylum Chordata; class Mammalia; order Scandentia; family Tupaiidae; genus Tupaia; species Tupaia tana. Next base: position 63,182,167 of record JAKSZU010000010.1, read on the forward strand.
TTGCCAAAATAAATGAAAAATACACAAAAAGCTATGAATTATACTAATATGTATTTTAAAAATGTAAACCCCAACATTTATCAAAAATGCAAATGAGTTAACATCTTACTTTTAATAACTTAAATAACTAAACACAGTAAACCTAACTTTGGTCATATCATGAAAAGTATATATAATTATGTGCAACCTTGGATCAGCTCCATAGCACAATGGTTCAGAGAGCTGGATCCCAAAGGCTGATGATGATTTGAATCCCAGCCCCAGTGGCTTGATAAATAGGTGGAACATGTGCACAGGTATGTCCCAAATCCTGGCGGGCTGGAGGAATGACCATGCCCCATTTGGAGGGTGCTTTCTCATTTTCTGTCTATCTCTGTTGAGTGTACATCCCCTCTGGCAAAGAAAATTAAATTATATCACCTTTCTGTGTACGCTTTTGTGGATTAATATGGCAATCAAAGTCACATCTTCGAATTTTACTTTGCCTAAGTTTATCTAGAAGGGAGACTTCATACATGTATGGTATGCTGTTGCAGAAGCAGTCAGTGCCTACCATATCCTTCTCTGCGTGCAACTTGGTTTCCAACTACAAGCACTAGCGACTGGATAAGGAAGTGTGACACGTACACTGACTGGCTGAAAATTCCAAAGAATGAACACCCTGGGAACAGTCTTTCCCCAGTGATAGACAGAAGTTAAGGATTCCTTACCCTTAGCAGGGACAATTGTGAGTTTAATATAGACCCTGAAAGGTGATAGTGGAATGGAGCCTCAATTGTCCATGGTGGAGACTTGCTCATTAAAAAACCCTGTTTACTTTCTCCCATTCCCTTTCTCACTTTTACTGATGTTTCCTGGATCATTCCCAAATAAGCTGTTTACGTCCAAATCCTTATTTCCAAGTCAGCATCTGGAGAACGGAGCAAACGTTCATCTAAAAGGATGCTCATCATAGTGTTATGTATACTACTCGAAAATTGAAAATATCATATATTATTAAAAATAATAATAATAGGTTCTGGCCAGCCTATAGCATGGTGGTTAAGGTGGCTGGATTCCATATGTAGTTCAAATCCCAAACCTGATGGCTCAAAAAACATTCCAGGTGCATGTGTGTCCTTGTCCAAAATCCTGAAAAGAGGGAGAAATGGAGGAGAAAGGATTCTGGCATGATCATTCCTCATGGGGAGGGGGTGCTTTCTTGGATACTATCTTTCTCTGTCTCTGTCTCTCTTCAGTGAGCTCATGAGCCATCTGGCAAAATTAAATTAATAGGGGCCAGTGGATGGCATAATAATTACATGGTTGTACTCTTACATAGTCAATCGCAGTTCGAGTTCTGGAGCTGGTGGCTTAAAGCTCACATCGGGCTCGTGTGCATGCACGTCCAAGATCCCAAGAGGAAAATGGAGGAGAAGGGATTGTGGCATGGTCATCCCTCCTGGGGAGTGATTTCTCACTTTCTGGCTCTCTGCCTCTCTCTGTCTTTCTGGTACCCCCTATAGCAAAAATCTTTCTGAAAAATAAAAATAATAATAGGTTCATCAACATTATTACACATAGTATGCCCATCAAAATATGATAGAAAACAACAAAAAAAAAATAAATAATGTGAAAAAAAGAGAAGAGAATGGAAGAGAAGGGATTGTGGTGTGGCCATACCATGGTGGGTGGGGAGGTTGATTTCTTGCTTTCTCTCTCTGTCTCTGTCTCTCTGGTGAGTGCACACGCCCTATAGCAAAAAGGCTCTCTTTTTTAAAAAAAAAGTGATCATTTATTTCCTGCTTATAAAGAGGGAAAAGAACACAATTTCTTACTTATGTTTTCTATTATCTCTCTCTTTTTTTAAAAAAATGTATTCATAATAGAGCCCCGTGCACACATACATGAGAGTAGAGAGGGACAGAGAGAGACGAGCACTACCCACAGAGTCTGGTCAAGTCATGATCTCCTTCCTCCAGTTCTTCAGCCTGCTGGATTTTGGGCACTTGTGTGTCTACCTGGTGTGTTTCAGGCTGACTAGGCCAGGATTCAAACCTCTGTCACCACGTGGGATTCAGCTTCTCTTTAAGTAGCACATTACTGCTGTGCCACGGAGCCAGCCCCTGTTTGTCATGATCTTAATTGCCCTTTAATCTTTTTTGTCTAGTTATATATGAATGAAAGTATTTTTTCCACAGTTAATCTATAGAACATGCATTTTTAAAATGGTATTTATAATTTTTTCTGTTTCAGTGTTCCTGAGATAGTACATAAATAAAGACAGATAAAAATGTTAGGTGTGATTTTAATATTACAGGTCTTTAAAAACATTTTCTATTAGAATTAACAAATACATATTGAGAAAAAAAACTAAATAAAATTGTGAAATTACCAAAAAAATATGATAGAAAAATATTCAATGTCTTGAAAAGACAAGTAGTATAGTGTAATGGTTAATATTGGTTAATATCACACATGTTGGATTGAGATGTCAGTTCAAACTCTAGCTTCACCATGCAGTAGCTCTATGACTTTCAGCAGCTGGTTTTTTATTAAGTGTCAATTTCTTCACATGTGAAATGAAAATGATACTAGTATCTCATAGGGTTAATATGAAGAGTAAGTGAAAGAGTCCTGGGAAAGTACTTCATATAGTGGCTGGCACACAATTACAAGAGTTTTCATTGCCATCACTGTTACTATTGCAATGTACTACAAAGTGTAATATATAAGTTTACAAAACAATATATTCTATCATTCTAACACATACAGGTATTTATAATACACACATATTTACAAATTTCTCACACATACATATAAATGGAAGCATAGAAAAATGGAAAATATGTGTAAGAAATATTAATATGACATGTCTGTGGACTAAGATGATGGATATATATTCATGTACTTTTCTATATTTTAACTTTTAAAATTATTACTGTTATAAAAACATAGAAGTTATTTTTATAATAATCCTGTGAATAAATTTTAGGACACTCGAGAAGAGAGTTGTTATGGTTTGGATAATGGTTTGCCACCCAAAGGTTCATATTCTTTTTTTTTTTTTTTTGGAGACTTTTTGCTATAGGGTACATGCACTTCCCAGAGAGACAGAGTGAGATAGAGAGACAGAAAGCAAGAAATCAAACCCCAGGGAGGATGGCCACGCCGCAATCCTTTCTCCTCCACTCTCATATCAGGATCTTGAGCATGCATGCATACATGCCCAGTGTGTTTTAAGACTCTGGGTTCAAGACTCTAACCACTAGACTAGGTGAGAGTCCAACGACGTAATCATTATGCCAACTGCCTGTCTCAATGTTTTTTCATTTGGTCTCCAGTGTGATAGAGTTTGAGAGGGAAGGCTGGGTGGGGGATGACCAGATCATGAAGGCAATACTCTTGTGAATAGATCGATGCCTCATGAGAGCCAGTAGTTCTAGTTCTTGTGACAAGGGGATCAGTTTTCACACTAGAGCAGGTTGTTATTAAAGAGCTGCCACAGTGTTTGCCCTTTCTCTGCATGCACCTGCCATCCTCCTTGGTTCTGTCACTCATGTTCTAGCCCTCAGAATAGTGAGTCGGGCCTCTAATTTTTAAATATTACCCAGTCTTGTGCATTTCTGTTAGTAACACAGTAACAGACTGATGGTATTTTAGCTAAATTTCTTCACATAAAAACATGAATTTTGTGGCTTTAAGCTAGTCAATTCTTGCTTATGTTGTTAGAGAGAATACCACTACTTAATACCACTCTATAATCTCAATTTTCTTGAGAATAGTGGATCGAGGGAACATTACAACTCTGATACTAGGTTTATGAAGGGAGTCTTCAAAAAGTTCATAGAAATAGAATTAAAGTATGAGTTTATTTTGGTGCAAAATTTTTAATTTATGCAGTTTTTTTATAGTATGTACTTGCTATGAATTTTAGAAGACCTCTTGTATACCGTTGCTGATGGGGTCTTACTGTCAATGACATAGAATATATTGCCACAGAGCCACACAAACACAAACACTATCCAGAGACAGCATGGTAACTCTACCAATTGATATAGATATGATGGATATTTGATAATTCAGGGACTTCACTTTCTCAGGTAGTTTTACATTTCATTAGAATTTCTGATTCCTTTAGAAATCAGGTCATGATAGAAAATAAATCCAATTTCTATTTGTCGTCATCCCTCAATCCACACATCTAGCATGAATATCACATAACTGCACTTTCTTAAACAAATGAGCAATGCTCTCATTCCCTGTATTTAGATCAATGCCCATTAGCCAAACAATGCAATCATGTTATCTCTGAGGAGTCTAATAGATTGATTCTATCAGGATATTCACAAATTCCCTGAAATCTTTGATCTGAGTTTTGTAAATACCTACAATAATTTTCTGATAGAGACCAACCAGCTGGCTATAATAATTTAATATTAACAATCAACTTGTACTTCTTTCAAATAATCCACAAATCAAGCCATGAAAGGTATCAATCAGAACCAAAAAACATTCACCATTTTGAGAACTTCATCATTTAATCAGGCAGTGAACTAATTTGAAAGTTTTACCATATGAATTCTGATAAATTATACAACGAAAGAAGAAAACACAAAACTTTTGTTTGGATTGGGAAAAATAAAAACAGAAACATTGAACTTTTCCATTATAGATGCCCTATCTGTAGCAAGTGAATTCTGCTTCCCCCTCTCCTCCAGGATTAGAGCAAATTTTTTAGGTTGTTTTACCTTTAAATGGTTAATGAATGCTCAACTCAGTAAGGAATTTTTTTGTTATTTTTAAAAGTCTCAGACAGTGGCACAGTAGTAATGTAATATTCTGCAATGGTAGGTCCACGTGGGAAGGTTCCAGATTCATTCTCCAAGGCTTCCCTGTGTATGCTGGGGGTACAAGTTTGAGTCTGTGATCTATGCTGGCTAAAGCTGGGAGTAGATCATGGCATGAAGACCCTTTGAGAGATACCTCTGTTTCTCTCTCTCTCTCTCTCTTCTCTCTCTCTCTTTTTCTCTCTCTTGCTCTTGGATAAAAGAAAAAAAGAAATTAAAAAAAAAAAGTCTTATCCAAGTCAAAGCCATGTAAAGTTAGCTACTTAGGTAAACTCTTGAATCCCCCAGGCTGAGAAGAGTTCAAGAAAAAGATGGAGATTAGAAACAAAAGTAAAATATAGTATATGTGGACCAAAACAAGGAGGCTAGAACTCCTCCATAAATAGAAGATAGAGACCTTGGTGCTAAATGTGCCGCCAAATAGATTTCATAACCCTGGCAATGAACAAATTCGATCTTGTATTTTTTTACAAAGTCCTTTTAAGTTTATTTATTTATTTATTCATGAGCAAGCAAGAAAAACTGACAGTCAAAGAAACAGAGACAGTACCTCTGGCAGGGTCCCAATAACGATCTACCTTAGCTTCAACCAGCCCCAGGTCATGGACAGTGCATGTTCCCAGTGTACTCATGGAGGTCTCAGGACTTGAACTGGAAACCCTCCCATGTGGGATTGCCTTATGGACTGTTGCATTTTACTGCTGCACCACTGACTGACCCCACAATTTCTCTTTCAATATCACCTATTGTGTCTTTAATATTAGTGTCCATGAAGTAATAATCATTTCATATCTCTAGTTTAAAATTCTTTTATTCTTGGGGCTAGCAGGTGGCATGGCAGTTAAAGTGCTGGACTTCTACATGGCAAACTACTGTTCAAGTCCCAGACCTGGTGGCTTGAAACTCATGCTGAGCACGTGTGCATGCATGCTCAAAATCCTGAGAGGAGAATGGAAAGGAAGAGATTGCACGGTGGCCATTCCCTATAGGGGAGTGATCACTCTCTCTATCTCTCTGTCTCTCTCCAGTGAGTGCCTGCACCCTAGGGCAAAAACCTAAAACAAACAAACAAATTTGATTTTTTGCAAGGACATGAACAATCTGGAGTTTGTAAAAGAAAGGAAGAAAATAAATACATATGTCAAACACCAATGAAAGAGAGCAGGAGTAAAGATAACATGGTTGATCTGACTGCTTCTATGTGCAGATTCTGGCAGAGGCATGCCCTTGTAGCCCTTCCACCAATCTCAACAACAGATCAACCATCCAGTCATTCGACACTACTTATTGAACATCTGCTATGAGTAGGGCCATGTACAAGAATCTAGAGATAGATACCACAGCAAACAAGATAAATCATCCTTGCCTCCATGAAGCTTATATTCTAGCAGTGGAGACAGATTATATAGAAAATAATTTAATTATGCAGTTGAACAAAATGCTTTGAGTGGGAAAGGTTTACACATGTGTTTGTCTCTTAAGTTATTTACTTGTCCAGTATCTGAGTGCTAGTGACTGGGTGAGGAGGTTTAATATTAGGCCTATTGGAGTTGAGAGATTTTTCTTTTTCCTGATAAAATCTGCCTGGTTCCTTTCTGATGACTGTATCTATATCCTGCTGCTAGGGTTTTGAAGTGGCCCTCAAATACACATGTTTGAGTCTCCCATTTGTTGGAAGGATACCTATTGGTAGCAGATCTTGGATGCAGCCTTGAAACATTTATCCAGGGCCCAACCATACTTACGTTAGGACTCCTACAGCAGAGAGGACTAGTGAAGAGCTAAAGAAAGGGCTTTGTCTTCTTTGTTCCTAGAAAGATGGATTAAGAAAGTATTTCTGCATTTTGCAGCACCCAAATTATGTTTACATTGTGGAAAAGATCACCATCATGACTTATTATTTACCATCTTTAAAGTTTCCAGTTATTGCCTACCAACACTTCTAACTAATTTTCAACGCACAGAGTTGATTATAGTTATTATTAAACTGAAAGTTAAGAAATTGCTCACAAGAAATCTGCATCCTGTCATGTACCAAAGCCGCACATATTTGACCCATTCTCTGAGAGTGCAGATAAACATTTTCCCAGGTCAGGGGGCTTTTCAACATTTCAATGGCCTAGTGGGACTGCTCTTTTGAGCCCAGAGGGCAATTACTGAAACTTAAAGTAAGTGGGGAGGGGAACAGAAAACGTGATTGCCAGCCTAAACAAGTGAGGTCCAGGGGTCGGCTTAAGTTGTGCATTAAGTATAATCTTTTGACTTTGATAAGAAGCCGAGGTGACCAATAATTAGTCATTCAAGTTGAACCCTGAGCAGCGTGACGCGTATGGGAAGTAGGTGGCTGCCTGGCCCACAGTTTCTGGCATTTGAGAGCTTTGCACACAGGAACTCATCTTGAGTCTAATAAAATGATTTGCTAGAATGAAACTGTTTGTTGCTTTGTTTTTGAATATGTGCATTTTGGGTTGTTTGAGTATTTTTTTTTCTTTCAAAAGTATTGGCAAAGATAGATAAAGACACGCACTAATTGACTCAAAGCAGAACCTTGGAAAGATTAAGAAACATGCAGTTCATCCTTTCTGGCCTCCTATTGTACTCATGGGCCCTTCTTCCCTCACTCTTTCACTCCTCCCCAAGGTTTAAATCCATCCCAGGTAGGCAGAGATAGAGCCGTTGTGGCCATTGGCCAATCCTTTCCATTAGTAAGGCCTACTTAAAATAGGTGTAAATCTTATCCATAAGTTCATGTGTTCAAGATAAACAGAACTTTTAGATTCCTTTACATCCAATTTAATCTGGATTTTGAGTAACCAGTCCAATAAGCTGGTAAGAAATTCAACCCAGCCATGCTAGGTTTGGTCCCATGCCCCATACACCAGAATTCTACATACATTGGATTTTACAAAAGATGGAGACTCACATGGTGTAGAAGTCCTGGGAAGACCACTTCAGACTTTTGTCATCTGTCTACACTGAGTGCTGCTGAGATGGCAATTTTTTCAGTCTACATGGTGCCTATAGGTCTCACCTCTGCTGCTCTACGCCACATGTGGGTGCACAACTCTCTGGTCAGGTGAGGAGACCCACTCCTGGGGTTTGCCTATCTCAGGCACATGTAGCTGTCCACCCTGAGGGATACAGTTATGGAGCCTCACTGCTCATGGGACCCCAGGGGTGTAGCCTCTTCCAACCTAATAAAATCCTTTCTTTTTTTCACTGACCTTTAAAAAAAGGAGGTGTATTCTCCTTTCTTGCCTTAACAAAGAAAATCAAACCTGACTACCTGTTTGAAATGAAAAGAGAATAAAACATATGGAAAGCAAACACAATTGAATTAACTTGAGTATTTTTGTGTGTGCATGCATGCAAGTGTGCATATGTGTCTGTGTGTAGGGGGAAGGGGAGGGAAGAAGTAGCTATGATGTTTACCTGGTTATCAGGTGAGAATTGCAAATACTCAAAATTCCCCTAGTATATGATAGGTAGTAGAGGTCTAGCCCTGCATGAAATATTCCAAGGTACACCAGAGATTTAGAATCACTGAGTTAAACAAAAGTAACAAAAGGAAAATCTATTCGCAAATGTCTAAACCCCTATTAGTAAAAAGAGAATGGGTAAAGAAAATCCAAAGCATTCCTACTTGCCTGTAGAATCTTTATCATTCTAATTTAATACAAATCCTCTATAACTTTAATAATATGTTGCTTATTGTTGAAAGAATTAAACCAGAAAATATAGATATTTTATACAGGGATTCAATTCTAATTTAATTTTTTGTAAGATTTATTTTTTCTTTTGTGTTCTTCAGTTTTACTATGCATGGGATTTATTATTTTTATTTATTTATTTTTGGTATTTGGGGAGCACATTCAAGCCCAGGATGGCCTTCCTTCAATTCTATAAAGTTCTATAGTAAGCCACTCATCTATCAGGACTTACATGTGACTTTATTCGGTAAGTTGCCCTTACTGAGCAGACATCCACATATTTACTGAAATAGGATGGAGGTGGGTGGTTTGTGGAAAAGCTGTTGTGTGCTAAAGAGAAAGGCTATAGGCAGCACAGTGAGGAAAGCCTGGTAGGTCTCATGCCTCAGTCCTGTCCTGAAGGAACAGGATGGAACGTCATCTTTGTCAGCAGTGTTCAAAGGGCTTTCTGTCTTCAGACAAGATCTTGCTCTGGAACCCAGCCATGAAACATCTGCTCTGGCTGCAGGGTGCTCCTCCTTCCTCTCTGCTTAGGGGTAGCCCTCAGAAACTGTGCACCTCAGCCCGCCCTTCCACTATTGGCCAGGGCCCACATGTGATAGACTATGCTTCAAAATCTGACTAAACCACCTGGCAACGGAAATGAGCATTTGTCTTTGAGGTCTATTCTGTTATACTTCTGCAAAAGTGGGTTCTAGAAGAATCTGTTTTGTTTTGTTTTGAGAGGTTTTGTTTTTGTTTGTTTGTTTGTTTGTTTTGAGAGGTTTTTGCTATAGGGCATGTGTGCTTGCCTGAAAGACAGAGAGAGACAGAGAGACAGAAAGCAAGAAATCACCCCCCATGGGGGATGGCCACAATCCCTTCTCCATTCTCCTCTCAGGATCTTAGGCATGCACGCACATGTGCCTGGCATGAGTTTAAGCCACCAGGTCTGGGACTCAAACTGTAGTCAACTACATGGGAGTCCAATGACATTGCCATTACGCCAACTGCTGGTCCTATGTTTTTGTTTTTAATGCAGACATGATTGTGGGAAAAAAGGTTGGGTCTTTCTCTGGGGTGAAGGAGCTAGTTGGGTCTAAACACTGAGGCAGAAGAGATCTTTGGAGGACAGACAAGTTCTGCAGACAACAACTTGAAATATTTGACCTTGAATTTTAAATATAAAATTGAATGTCTTTTCATTCCGTGCATGCCTCTCTGATTATCATTGGTTCCACCAATCCCAATTGCTCTGGATTCATGTTTGTCATACTTTCCTGATCCCTACTGCATCTGAATTCATGGACCCACAGCCTATGTGGAAAGCCAATGTAGCCTCTGGATTTATCTAAATCAATGAGTCAAAGAAGCCTCCCCATACATATCCATGTTCTTTCTATTTTCAGTCCTCTCTCATTGTCACTCCTGTCCTGTTTCCACAATCAGAATGAGTCTCTATTGTCCCTGTTTGCCGCCTTTGCATCTCTTGTAGGGCATAAAGCAGTCAGTCTCATACTACCACCTGGTATATGGGCATCTACTACTCACTACAATACATATCCACACTTGGACAAGTGCCCAATAATTATTTTTTGACTTGTTCTCAGATTGTATCAGCTCTGTCCACCACAGTGTTCAGAAGAAACATAACCATTTTTATACCTTCCAATGCTACCAGCGCCTGTCTCCAGCGATATGGCCTCTCTTAAGAGCTTTTTGGGAGTAGAGAAAAGAATAAGACCAGGGCAAATCTCTCAAAACTTGTGATATTTGGTTAAAAGGGACATGATATGTGAAAATAAAGTTTTAGAATAGAATAAACTTTTTTTTAGAGAGAGAGATTTTTGTTATAGGGTGCATGCACTCACTGGAGAGACAGACAGATGCAGAGACAGAAAATGAGAAATAACCCCTCAAGAGGAATGACCATGCCACAATTCCTTCTCCTACAGGCTCCTCTCAAGATTTTGGTCACAAATGCACATGTGCCTGGCATGAGTTTCAAGTTGCCATGTTTGGGACTCAAACCACAGTCAACCATGTGGGAGTTCAGCACCTTAACCACTGCACCACCTGCTGGCCCCTAAACTCTCATTTTAAAAAAAATAATGGTCTTTCTCCCTCTTGCTGAGAAGTAGAATATGAGAATGAATGCTAATGTACAGAAATCAACTTCCTGTTCTACTTCTTCCTGTCTCTCTCTTATTGGCTCTGTCTGTTGGACTGCTAGTTATTGTAACAGCAAGGACCAATCCACTCGCAGAGAATGGTTCTACCTCAGCAGGCAAGGCTCACCAGTGCCTCCCAGCTCTCACATGGAAAGAAACGTATCACCGTCATAAATGGAGCTAGTGTGTAGAAGGAATAAATCATAGCAAAATCATAAGCAGTGCTCTGCTAGATTCATTTAAATAAAGAAAGCTGACATCTCTTCCCAAGCTAGAAACAGAAATGGCATTAATGTTCTACTTGTAATCAGAATGTTAACACTTTGCTTTTTCACTCAGTTTAACTTTTTGCTAATCCTAAAAATCATATACCTCTCTGCATTTCCCTAAATATTTTAATTGGGACATTTTAGTAGACTAAATGTGTGTACATTCTCAGTTACCTCCCATCTGGGTGTAATTTTCCATAGTCTCCCCCGATGATCTGTATTTTCTCCTTCAAGTCCCTCCTCTAAACCCACTTCTGTGGATCCTGCCTTCACATTATGCCATTAAAAGCTCCAGCTGGAAGGAAGTGCCTCTGAATGGAGTCCAAGAGAAGAAACAAAGAAGATGGAAACCAGATGCCATGTAAGTCATCCCTGGGTGAGTCATCATTTTCTTCTGAAAAGTGTCTGTCTCAGTGCTGTGCATCTTTTGATTTGAAGCCCATTAGACAGAAACCCTTCCTCAATCTGTGTATGTTTAGCCCTCCTTGGTAGACCTATTTATTTTAAACACTGTTTGTGCACACAGTTCAAGCAACACCAATAAATACGTATTAGTTAGATTGTAGATCCAACATAAGACAGTCATTTCCTTCATGGGTCATTTGCCCCTCTTATTCCAGACCCCTTGTAACTGGACCTCACCAACTGCTCTTGGGAGTTGAAGTGAATGCTCTAGTTGAATAAGAGTTCAGAATTGTTTGAGATTAAAAACAAATAACAATAAAAACAAACAAAATAGGAAATAAAAATACCAACTCCAAGGGCTAAAAGGTTAAAATCAATTCATTCTCATGTGTACTTTTTCCTGACTTTTAAATGCAACTTAAAATTGTTTCTGTGTAATAGATCATACCATTTCTGAAGCGGAAATCATTTATTCATTCAGTTAGCATAACCAACCAACCAACAATTCACTAATTAATGTTATTTAAAATAAAAAAATAAAGCAAGAAGAAGATCTTTGTTTTCCCCTAGTGGCTTTGAGAAACAACTTCCCAGACTCTTCTACAGTGATATTCAATGAAGCCAGTGGCAAAAATGTAATGAGAAAGAGCCAATGTTATTTGAAAATTAATGTGCACATATGTGCACATGCTATTACACATGTATAAATGTTTCTATGTTGAGCATAGTGGACTGAGTACATGCATTTATCTTCACTCCCTTTCAAAATTTTACCAGAGTCCACAAAGGGGATAAAAAATAATCATGCTGAAGACAAAAATGGGAACATCCACAGAGTTTTTGACAGTGTTCAGGAAGGTGAAAAGGAAGTAAGTAGTACTGGTGGATAAAGCAGAACATAGGAAGCAGCATCCCAGATACACTCAGGAGAAGGCTGTAGAACGAGTGGTAATGTTCTTTCAATGAAGCCTTGGGGGAATCTCTACATTGGGAACTAACAGATTCTGAGCTCAGGACTAGGAAGAGGAGCCAGAATCAAGGATTTTAACTGTTCAGAGAATGGCTGCATCATTTGGCCCTTTTCTTCTCTTCACCTTTCCCATACCTGTAGATTGACCCACAAGAGAAGATTCAAAATCCCTCTCTCCCTCCCCAAGATTTCTATTAAGGAAATGAGATCTCTCCTTGTGAAGGATTAAGGATTTGATATTCCATAGGGAAGTCCTCTTTTTTTGAGAAAAAAAGGAAGTCATTTTTATGATTCTCTCTGTTTGCACCCTCAAAAAAAGCTGGCCAGGTAACATGGTCCACTGGTGTAGCCTGTCCCAAATTCAGAGGGCAATGTCTACTGAGGAAACAGTGTGCCTATCCCATGGCAGAGAAATATATCCCAACACCTAGCCACCATTATTAATTGCCTAGTTCTTCATTCACAAATATAAACAAACGACTTGAATTATCAAACTGAAAGTGGGAAATGGGGGATGAAAGAGAACTTTTCTGGGTTTGGTGACAAGGGGTAATATCTAAAACCAAAGACTTAAGATACGTTAGTTTAATTATGTTGTTTAAAGTTATAATTATCATTGTGGTTTGTCATTTCACATCCATTTCCCCTTCATGTGGCTAACAGAACCCTGACTTTGGTTTGAGGTAACCATTCTTCCTTCACTCTTAACCAACATACTTTGGACAAATCTCAATGTAATTTCTACACTCAGGATGGACCATAGGATCTAGGCCCAGGCCCAACTGTGCAACCCATGCCCTTGGCCACAATCACTGGTTTTGAAATGAGCAAGTCAAGCCTTTCTGTTTAAGTTGTAGAGAAAATTATTATTCAGAACTATTCTCTGCTTCCTTCTCACTTTCATGGGAGAAATATACTTTTCCATTCCACTGGTTTAGGGTATAGTCATGCAATTTCTATTGACCAATAAGATGTTAGCAGACATGGCACAGTATAAGATAATACGTTCAGGGACCAGCAGATAGCATAATGGTTACATCACTATATTTCCACATAGTTGACTGTGGTTCAAGTCCCAGACCCAGCAGCTTGAAACACGCTGGGCACACGTGCATGCGTGCCCAAAATCCTGAGAGGAAAATGGAGGAGATGGGATTGTGGCATGGCCATCCCCGTCCTGGGAGGTGATTTCTCACTTTCTTTCTCTCTAGTGAGCACATGTGCCCTATAACAAAATATCTCTTAAAAAAACAAACAAACAAACAAACAAAAAACAGATGCATGTGTTTGTACAACTGGTCTTAAACTCTGTGTACCTGTCATCACAATGAGAATGTGGGGTAGGTCACTGTTTTCAGGAAGAAGATGCAAGACACAAGGAGTGCAGCTGAGCTACACTAGCCCAGAAGTGTAAGCAAGCCCTGCTAAGATCAGCAGAGTTATGTTTTAAGCCTAATTAGCTGGCCTCAGCTAACCATAAACACATGAGCTAAGCAAATGCTTATTGTTGTACACCATAAAGATTTTATGTACGTGTGTGTGTGTGTGTGTTATGTTTTTTAGATAGGGTCTCAGAGTGTTGTGATCCTCCTGCCTCAGTCTCCTGCATATCTGGGACCACAGGCACATACCACCATGCTCAGCTCTTTCAGATAGGTCTTTCTGTATTGTCCATGCTAGCCAAGAGCTCACTATGCTCCTGCCTCAGCCTCCCAAGTAGCTGGGACTACAGATGTTCAGCACCACAGCTAGTTTTTAAGGTTGGGCCAGAAAATCAATCTGGGCCTCTCATGTGGCCACAGCCTGCCAAGCAGAAGCATCTAGAGTGTGCTGCCATTGCTGGTGTGCATGCGTATGTTTGAACTCAGCATTGCAAGTTGTTACCATAGTTAAAGAGCATGACAAAAAAGACACATGCTTTCTTTCCTGCTAATATAGAATCCAAGAGCATGTAAAGGTACACATGCAGCCGTGGTCATCACATAGAACTTGAGAATATAAGGACAGTTGAACTGATACTGAGTCCTGCTCACATTGATGGGTGCTGTGGATTCAGCCTTGTCAAATACCTCTGAGTTCTGCTTCTCATCCTCATGTTCTTATAAGGCAATAAATTCACTTTTTACTGTTTAAATAAAATGAATTTGGCTTTTTCCCACTTGAAATCAGAAGAATATTGATATCGGGGAACCAGCAGTTAGTGTAATGGCTATGTCGCTGGACTCCCATGTAGTCGACCGCGGTTCGCGTCTTGGACCCAGTGGCTTAAATCTCACGCCAGGCGCGTGTGCGTGCGTGCCCAAGATCCCGAGAGGAGAATGGAGGAGAAGGGATTGCAGCGTGACCATCCCCCCGGGGGGTGATTTCTCGCTTTCTGTCTCTCTGTCTCTCTCTGTCTGTCTGGCGAGCGCACATGCCCTATAGTGAAAAGCTCTCCAAAAGAAAAAAAAAAAAGAAGAAGAATATTGATATCAAAATATATAGGTAGCAAATGGAAAAACAAAATGTACAACAACTGGAAGGGAAGAGGGATGTAGGAGAGGTGCACACCAACTAACTCCCCCCCCCCCCTTGCATGGATGAGACACTCTAATGTTTAAAGCAGATAAATCAAGAAATATAGGGATATTTTATGGACTTAATAGAGATGATCATGAAGAAGCACTGCAATTAGAAATCAAAGTGGTTCGTTACCTGTGATTACTGGGTCAGGCATAAGACAGAATGAAATTTTCAACATTTTATATTGTGTAGATTTGTGTTGTCTAATGGGCAGTCATTAGTGACAATGAGTCATTCAAATACACAGTAATTAAAATGCAATAATTTTTTAAAATAATTATTTTATTTTGTTTACTCATTCATTTATTTTAATTTGACCAGAGAGAATCAGAGAGAGAGGAAAAGTGAGAAAGCAAGCCACCAGGTTCAGGACTTGAACTGTGTCTGACCATATGGGAGTGTCCAGCACCTTAACCACCATACTATCTGCTGGTCCCCCTAAAATGTAATAAATTAATGAAAATTTAAAATGAAGCTTCTTGTTCATGGTAGGAGCATTTGTCATTCTCAATGGCTGGTCACATGTGGCTACCTCATAGAGAATGCAGATGTAGAATGTTTCTATCATTGCAGAAATTTCACTAGGACACTAGTAGTCATGAGTCACTGTGTGAAGTCAATGAAACAGACAACAGCAATTTTAATATATTATTAAAAACTGCATAATAAAGATTTAAGAACACAAGACCTGGAGACAAACTACTTAGGTTCAAACCCCAGCAGTAACACTTAGAAGTTATGGAAGATTGGACAAGTCATTGACTTTCTCTATTTCACCTTGCTTATCTGTAAAATGGCAAAATACACATGGATAATCACAGGGCGATTGTGATGATTAAATAAACTACTGTAGTTATTGGATTGTCAGGAAAGTCATGACACATTTTTGCATAGAAAAACAGAAAAAATATGTCCTAACTTTCCCGACAACCTAATATCTATTACATATATATATATATATATATATATATATATGTGTGTGTGTGTGTATATATATATATATATATATATATATATATGTCATTTTTTATTTTGTGTTTCTAAGAGTTCCTAGTATATAGTATTTAGTAATATTATTTTTTATTTTCTATCCTTCTATAAGTAAGATTTTATCTAACTATATGTGCACAGTTTAACTAACCTAGTATACATCATTGAATAAGCTATATATAAATGTTATACTTTAATATCACATTTTTATGTGTAATATTTAATATTTTACATATCATATACATGTACATATACACATATCTCCAGCTCATGGGATTATAAATGCTTTAATTTTCTTCTTTATATATTTCTATATTATCCAAATTTTACTCTGATCATGTATTGTCTTTATTGTCAGGAAAAAAAAAAGATTTTTACTTCTAAAGACACCAACATATTTTCAGATGAATAACATGCTACATCTGGATCATTTGCTTTTGCTGATTTGGTCCACGGGGGCCCATTACATAATCTGCATTATTAGCTAATCGGGGCTTCATGACCTCTTTCCTGGACTATTACAAAATCCTCCTGGCTGGCCCCCTCCCCTAGCCCAGCTCTCCCCCAGCCTCCCAATCCCATTTCCACAATGCTGCCAGATGATCCTTCCATAGCACATCAGTCATAACACTCCCCTGTTTAAAACTCATTGTGATTCTCCCATCCTGTACAAGTTGAGCGTCTAGTCTGTGGCATAACCCACCAAAGCGTTCCCATTCTAACCTTGTCTGCCTTTCCAGACTCCTAACATCTCCCCGCGTGGCCAGCACTTCAGTCTCAGAGACTGTGCCACTGAACAGCAGTATCTTTCTGCATTCCTGACTCACCCGCAACTGCAAGCTCCCTGAGAGCATGGGATCTTTGTTTTCCTGTGTCCAGCCCAAAGACTATTTCCAAATAGTGGTCAGTAAATGGTTGTTACAAAGATCAATTCAGGAAGAAATTATTTTTAAAAACTTTTACTGTCTTCCCAAAACAAAGAACCTTCACTGCCGAAAAATGAGGAGGCTCAATCAAAAGCAGAATATGCAAAGCATTTAGAAATGTTAAAATGTCACCATTAATACGTCCATAGGCTAGAGAGGCTGTCAGACTTTCTTGGTTTGTGGTAACTTCAGTGGTTCAGTAATTTTTTTGGGCATGTTAGACCAAAATTAATTATATGTCTATTTTATATAAATAATAAGTATAATATATAAAATTATTTTTTATGTTATATATATGTATATATGTGTGTTTGTGTGTGTGTGTGTGTGTGTGTATATATATATATATATACACATACATATATATAATGTAGCTACGTCCAAACAATTTAATGTAGTAGGTCATAGTGTCCAAAGGATTATGAGTTCACTGCAGAGCTCTAGGATGCCTTGGCATTTAGTTTGAGAACTACTGGTAGACCTTCTATAAGGATCTTTTTTTAAAAAAAAAACTATTGTACTATACACTGTATTTTGTTAATCTGTTATTTTCAAATACTAGACATTGAAATTGTCTCCAAGTGTTCATTGTTTTGAACAACCTTGAAATGAACACCTTCGTTTATTTCATATTTATTTACTTCCTCGGAAAAAATTCTAGAAGTAGAATTGTCAAAGGATGACTTGTTGTATGTACTATCCAGTTATTCTATCAGATAGGCTGGATAAATTTCTACTTCAAACATTGTTTTATCTAATCCTTGCAAATACTGAGTATTTTCATTATTTTTTAAAAAATTTACTAATAAATCAAGGGAAAAATATTTAACGATTTATTCATTTGTATTGATAGATGTTTCTAAGATTGAGCATCTTTATTTTAATAACTAGAATTTATTTTTTACTTTAGAAGACAAAGCCTTAGAAGCAAGATGATGACTAATAGATATTTAGGAAAGCCCCTTGCTAGACTTGTCTAGGTCAATTCACCTTTGGTTCAAGTCATTCCACAGCCCATGTCCCAATGGTTTTGGCAATGGGAATGATTCTCATTGTAACACGGTCTACATTACCCAAGATGCCATTATTTCTGCATACTAGTCTTCTTAAAACAGAGAAATATGTTCTTATTTTAGAAACATTTTCATAACAAAGAATGGATTTATAGAATCGTGGAGAGGATGGTAGACAAGGATTTAGGGGACCTTGGGCCATCCTGCTGTGACCATCAGAGAATTATCTAGCATCTGTTTCAACTTGTCTACTAAAATGACCAATAATTCTCAAACTTTTCAAAGAAATGGTCCCAAAATACATGAAAATAAAAATCTATTATGGGGAATAAGTATTTGGGATGTATTGACCCAAAGAGATCCATTACAGATGTACAGTTTTTTTCTTCTTTCAAATAAAAGTCAAAACTGCCTTCTTCCCCATAAGATATCATTATTATTGCTTTAATAAATAAGCATGAATTGTATTTGTTTGTTCTTTTATTTTTCTCAAGTAGAACTGCTGCTCCTAGGAGAGGTGCTATAATTCAATAGGCAGATTAAAGGACCCTAGCACACTGCTGTGTGCTCCACTTTGAGAAATAACAAATTCTCTTCAAGGTTCTTTCTTGGGCTAGCCAGTGGCATGGTGGTTTAGGTGGCTGGGTCCCACATGGCTGACTGTGTGGTTCAAAAGTCAGACCCTGTAGCCTGAAAAACACACTGGGCATGCATGCATGCATGCCCAAAATTCCAAGAAGAGAATGGAGGAGAAGGGATTGCAGAATGTCTCTCTACCCTGGTGGGTAGGGGTGAGAGAGAGAGAGTTTTTTTTTATAACTTGAGTAGTGTGAGTTTCTACAGAACAAGAAGTGCTCCACTGTTAACCATAAAATACAAGGTCATTATTCTGAGTTGGTTAATTTTCCTTCATGGGGCCAGCATTTTTCCTTCCCATCTACTTCCCTGATTCTTAAAATAAAGATGGCCTTTTCAGTCTGCCCTGACCATACTTGACTATCACTAAAGAAGCTGGCAATTTAGACATGCTAGAATATTAATAGTTATTTCCACCTTTACCCTGAAAGCACACTCAGTTTTCTTTCTTTTTTTTTCTTCATTATTATTATTATTATTATTGGTAAAAGTTATTGCCTTAGGGCTCATGAGTTTACCAGAGAGAGACAGAGACAGTGAGAGAGAAAGTGAGAAATCACACCCCCCACACACAGGGGGTATGGCCATGCCACAATCCCTTCTCCTCCATTTTCTTCCCAGAATCTTGGACATGCACGCACACATGCCCATCATGAGTTGGAAGCCACCAGTTCCAGAACTCGAGCCACTGTTGGTCAAGTAGGAGTCAAGTGACTCAACCACTTATGCTATCTGCTGGCCCTCCCAACTTTCTTAAATAACTTCCTTCTTTCTCCTCTGCATTTCACTCATGGTAGAGGTCATATGGAGAAACACTGTTCTTGGCATAAGAAAATCTAGGCTAACCTCCTAGATAGACCTTGGGCAGTTCATGACCATGGAATCTCAGTTTTTGCATTGGCCAAGTAGGAATGGTTCTCATCCTGCCTACCTGACAGGTGCACAGTGAGGATCATGTAAACAAACCTTGGGGCTGAGAGATCTGATTTTTATTATTTAATTTCCATTCTTAATTCAGAGTGAAGAATAAAGTACTTACCACATTACCTATGACAATACTTCAGTTTGGAATGTTGGCCGTTGCAAACTGTGTTCCAGCTCTGAGAAGGCTGAATCCTCAGATAGAGGCTGCTATGGAGCTGCCTGGACAAGTTCTCACCAGACACAGGTGAGCCCTTTGGGAAACAATGACGAGCATTGTTGTGTTGGGTGGGGCAAGAGAGGGAATGTCAGTGTCGGTAACTACCAGTGAACTTTAGCCAAGCCCCTACATGGCAAGAAAAGTTTTTTCTCCTGTGATTGGATTTTCTGATTAAGTAACAATGAAACTAGAAGATTTGAAACTCTGGAGGCATCTAAGCCTCAAAACTCTCTAGTGACAGGTGGCAAATACCTTGTGGTGGGAGGCAGCAAAGGAAGGTTGGAGCCTCTGTACCAGCTTCTACATTTTTGCTGCCACCCGTCCTAACCTTAGCCCTCCACTGAGCAAGTTGGACCAGGGAAGAGAAAGAGCCAAGACACATCTTGCTGCCAAGCAATGAGGACCCTTGAGGCCAAATTAGACAAGGTATTAACTGGCAGCTCAAATTGAGCAACTTGAGCAAAGAAACAAGCACAGGCAGAGACCACAGGTAAAAGGAGGGCAAAAATCACAGCAAGATGGAAAACGTAGCCACCATAGCAATCCGAGGGAAAAAGAATCTCAAGATCAAAATCAGGAAAACTAGGAAAGAAAGGGATCACAGGATATGGAAGTGACCCAACTTCTTCTCACAATTTAGCTTCATCAGTCTATAGCCTTTGTTTTCTTTGTTTTCTTTGGTAGCTTCATCTGGGGCAAGGGCAGGTGAGTTTGTAGATTGAAAAGGTGGGCAATGAGAAGCTGTCCCCAGCTGGGGAAAAAACAATCAACAAATCCATAGATTGTACCCCGAGTTCAACTCTTTTCCTCCCCAAATAATGATTTGGTTCAGAAAAAAATAACATCATTGTCTTGACTGCTTAAAATGAGTATAGACAACTGACCTTTCTATTATGGGAGTGTGTGCATTTCCTAATGGAGAAGTCTCAGATATGAATATCATTTACTAAAAACAATACCCAGGAAATGCTTGTTTATATACTAGCCACATATTTTGGAATTATTTTCCCAGATTGGCTTCTTACTATCTTCAGTTACATGCATGTGCTATTTCGGTTGGTCATTTGTTACTAGTTTTTGTTGTCATCGCCGTTGTGGTTGGTTGGTTGGTTGATTGATTTGTTTAGGAGTATTTCTATTCATTTTTTCTTGCTTTGGTTGTTTCTTTATTTTCTTCCTTCTCCTGGCTTCATTTAGAGGGGCATAAAGCAGCAGAAAAGGGTTAAAAACATGTTTCTGGAGTTTAGCGGCCCAACTCTACTCAACAGGTCATAATTTGCCAAGGCCTACTATAAAATGAGAAGACAGGGCTCTTTGTTAAAAAATTATTAAGAATTTCAAGATGGTCAAGCGTATGTGCATGCATGCCCAAAATCCTGAGAGGAGAATGGAGGAGAAGGGATTGCGGAGTGGCCATCCCCCCGGGCGGTGATTTCTCACTTTCTGTCTCTCTGTCTCTCTGTCTCTCTCTCTTTATGGCGAGTGCACATACCCTATAGCAAAAATCTCTCCAAGAAAAAAAAAAAAAAGAATTTCAAGATGGTGATCTCAGAACATTAAAACATCTATGGAGATCTTCTGAGCACAGAGCCCTGTTTGACTGCCCAAGTCATATATGCCCATGAAGCTGGCCTGGCTACCACATGCTAACTTGTGACTTAGGAAAGTCATTTGCATGTGCCTCAGTTTTCTTATATTTAAATTACAGATGATAATAATAATTATCTTCCAGAGTTGTGGGATGAATAAATGAAATGGTATTTTTAAAATGCTTTGTACAATGGCTGACACATAGCAGGTGCTTCAACATTATTGACTACTATTGTCACCAATTACCTGCCTAAATATAATATTAGGTTGTCAGAAAAGTCATGATACACTTTTGCATAGGAAAAATACATCATGACTTTTCTGACAACCTAATATCATTAAAACTTCAATATCCAAACAAAATGTGGAAGTGGGGCAATAATTAGAGAATGTAAAACACTCTCCACTATACTTTTCTTTTTTGCTTATATTTGAATTATCTGAGCCAGAAAGCTTAAACATAAACTTCTTAAATAGGTATTTAATCCTCATTCACTTTGGAACTGAGTCATTGTTTTCAAACAATTTTTAATATAAAGTTGTAAAAGTGCTTAGAAAAGGTCAGATGTTCTATAGAAAATGAACCGAGAGTCATAAGAAGAGTTGAAATGCTATAGAGGATCTGGAGATTGAACACCTAATTAGAAGGAATCGTGCAAAGGAAAAAGGTACTAGTGACATTCTAAGATGACTCACTATCAGTTTGAACAGGACTCCGAAATTGAAGCCTATATAAAGATTATGTCCTTTTAAGGAGAAGTCAAAGATTAAGAAATTTTTTTAAAGAATTATTTTACTTAACTTCATTTATTTATTTATTTATTTTAATTTGACCAGAGAAGGACAGAGCAAGAGAGAGAGAGAGAAAGGAAACTTTTTTTAATTAAAGAATTATATTATAAAATATTCTGCTAATACAGAAAATATAGAGTAAAATAAAATAAACATTAATAATGTACCCACTCATAGCTTTATCAATCTTAACATCGTTTCATATTTGCTTCAGCTTATTTTTATGTCAGTGCAGGTACATGCACATGAGAAAGAGACAGGGGTAAGGGGACCACTCTCCAATGGGGCCTGCTCATGCTGCAATCCTTTTTTCCTCCAATTTGTCCATCCTCTCAGGATCTTTGCATGTACACAACCTGTTGTTCAAGTTGCCTGGGCTGGAACTTGAGCCCTCATCTGCAATATGGAATCCAGTTTTCTCTGCAAAGCACTTAACTGTTGTACTATGGGCTCAGCCCTGCTCCAGATTTTAAAGACATTTATTGTAAAACATAAAACAAAAGAGAGAAGCCCAGAAAATAAATACGTTGCTTAATAGAAGGTGAATACTCTCATAACCACCATTAGGTCAAGAAGCAGGACTTGAACACACACACTGGAAGTCCTCTTGAGCCCATTCTACTCACAAGTCCTTTCCTCCAAAGTAACCTCTATTGTAAATTTTATAAAAATCATTAAGGAGAAAGTTTTATTTTAGTGTGAGACAAAGAAAAAGAAGTAAATTCTGATTGTACACTACCAAAATAACACCACTGATAAATGGTATCATATGCAAGAATCAAAATCTAAAAAAATAGAAATTTCTCTTGGGCAATAAAAGACTTCCTCTACTCCCCCTCAAATGATTGAGAACCTTCCTGTCGTTTCCCTTCTCTCACACATGGACTCAATATTTTCCAAACTGGACCCTTTTTAGCATTGCAGGCTAGTCCACCTCTAACAGTGAAAACACGCCACCTCTGGTTCTGTAATTATTTAGAATAAGCCACAAAAACTGGGTAATGTTCAAAATTGGAAAGAATGATTAACAAGACTATTGAGGTCCTGATTCAAATATTAATAAATAAACTTTTTTTGTTTGTTTGCTATAGGGTGCATATGCTCATGAGAGAGAGACAGAAAACAGAGAGAGAGAGAGAGAGAGAGAGAGAGAAAAAAGTGAGAAATCACCCCATAAGGTGATGGTTATGCTACAATCCTCTCTCCCCCACTCTCCTCTCAGGATTCTAGGAATGCACATGCATGCTCCTGGAGTGACTTTAAAGTACCAAGTCTGGTACTTGAACCACAGAATTGGTCATGTGGAATCCAGCCCCCCTAACTTTCACACCATCTGGTGACCCAATAAGTAAACTTTTAATGTCAAAATTATCTATCACATTTTGCTTTTATTTTTATTTAAGTTAAAGATTCAACTTTGATTAAAGTTTCGCTATCAATACAAAATGGGTTTTTTTTAATTCTATACAGAGGCTAGACCCACAGCCAGGACCCAGGTAAGACCAATCCTTCTGTTTTATTAGAGCCATAGTCTCTTAGAGTTAAAAGGAAACAGACTTTCTGAACCCCTCCCCACTTGGTCCCTACTTGATACCTAATACCTACAACAGACACATAATAGGATACTTAAAATTGAAGAAAGCAATTTATAAATAAGTCAGAATTCTGGCTACAAGAAAGAAAAAAAAATAGCTTAGGCAAATATGTGAATGTATAAGCTCGTGTAACCAAACTGCAGTAATGGGTAGAAGTGATTACAGTACTTTGAAAATTATGTGAATTTACAAGTTCATGTAACCAAACTGCAGAAAAGGGTAGAAGTGACTACAGTACTTTGAAAATTATTTTTATCTTTTAGCTCTGCCTCCATGTTGATATGTTGGCTTTCTTATTCCCAATTGGCTTTCAGAATCCTAGGGCTGGAGTCACCACGGCACCCAACTCTGGGCTCACATGTTTAAGTCTCACCTTCCTAACAGGATAGGGCTTACTCTCTTCATTCCTGATGAAAGTAAATCCTGAGTGTGTATAATTGCCAAATCTGCAAATGCTTAAGATATGTGCATTTTTATTGTATATAATTTTTGTATAAAAGGAAAGCCTACCATAAACAAATTCCAAATTCAGTTAATGAATGTAAGAAGAACTATTTCTGGACAAGTATGGTAACATCTGCAGTCTACTTTGAAATACTCCAGAAATCATTTGATTTTGTAATTGGCGTAATGGCTAGATAAGTGATAAAGCAAATATAGTAACATGATAATGGCTAATGGTACAGTTGAGGTGGTAGGAGGTCTTGATACAATTCTTTCAGTTTTTTATATATTTGAAATACTTTTTTAGATATTTTTGCCTTACAGAGTATGCACTCACCAGAGAGAGACAGAGACAGTGAGAGAGAAAGTGAGAAATCACCTTTCAGGAGAGATGGACATGCCACAATGCCTTCTCCTTCATTCTCCTCCTGAGATCTTGGGCATGCATGCATGCTGGGTCCAAGACTTGAACCATGATGGGTCATGTGGGAATCCAGTGATATAACTGCTACACCATCTGCTGGCCCCTATTTGCAATTTCTTATAATAAAGTGCCAGGGACTAGGAATGAATCCTGAGAAATGACTCTACTCAAACTATCTTGAGTTTTCTACTCAGCCTTCACCCAGTAAGAGGGACACAACAAAGTCAGTGAGACAGCGACTGCTCAGGTTCAGTCAATTGCCTACCATTAAGCCATTCACAGGGAGCAGCGAGGCATCCTTACACAGCTCCCATTCAGTTAGACTAAGAAGTAGAAAGATGAATGCTTTCGGGAAAGAACGGTTCCCCGAGACAGAGGTAAAGCAAATACAGCTACCAGAGCATATGGTCACAAAGCAGGCAGCCACCCCAATATGAGTACCCAACAGTTTTCCAGGCAAATGACAGGTTATAATCAAGTTCTCGCATGATGACATATCTTTCTTTGCCATTCACAAAAAAAACTAGCAAGCTGTGTGACTTTTCTTAGCTGATGACTTTCAAATACATGCCGCAAGGAGCTGGAAAAATGAGCAAACTATGCCAAAGTGTGAGTGACCAGAATATTAGGGTAAAGATGTACTTGCCTGTGCTTCCAACCATTTGTTAGACACTTGCTTAAGAGTGACTCAGCATGTCATTAAGCATCTGGCTTCTGGAAAACCAAGAGCCTACATTTATATTTTTTTAAATTTTTATGTATTTTTATTTTTAAAGTATGATTTCTGATTTACATATAGTAGCGGTATATCTTTGTGGGAGACATGTTTTTTTTTAAAGCGTGTATACAGTGTGTAATAATCAAATCAGGAAACGCACATATCCATCTTCAACACTGAATGGTACATTAAGTTGTGCCATTTGATTATAGTTTTACCAGTTCCTTTTCTTTTAAATACGTATTGAATTGTCTATTTTTTTTTTCACTCTACTGTAGCACATTGTCCCCTAGCTTCTTTCTTTTATGCCTTATTCAAAACTTACGTTTAAAAAATTTTTTTTTAAACAAATGCTTTTAAGCTGAGGTCTGCAGGTATTGGCCAGGTTAGGTTAGGTCAGGTTAGTATGTTAGATTAATGTATATGTGAAGCAAAGGGGGTTAGCCTTTTTCTCCCAGCCAACAGAGGACTTACACAGTTGTTCTTTAGTATACAATTATGTATTAATGCATATATTTTTGTGCTACATTACAAAAGACCCAAACTTCTTTCTCTCTGACTCTCCCTCTCTTGATGTCCAGCTTTTGCAGATTGGATTTTGTCAGGAATTTTAACAGTCAGCATTAGGAGGTTATACACCCTTGCTTAGAAAATTCAAAACACATTTGCATAGTTTTTAATTGACAGGAACATGAGGTCAGGTTTGCTAAATGAAGCCGTGTGTCCTCAAGTTGGCTGAGAATTGACATACGTAAGCCAAGGCCATCTCGGCCTTTTGTCTTTTTCTATTTGATTTAAGAATATCCCCAATGCTCCTCCATTCTTTCCTTCACTACCACCTCCCACACATCGAAACTAGTAACTTGGCTGGCTGGATCAATTCCAGGCCAGATCCAGTCAACCCTTCCACTCAAGCTGGTTTTGAAGCCCAGAACTACACAAAATGTCCAGCAATAGAAAGTCAGCCCCATAGGCTTTTTTGGAAGGGATTTCTTCCCTCCAGATTTCATAGCCATTAATTTCTGCAAGAGCTATAGCAGTAGTTCTCAAATGCTATTATGATAAAGAAAAGAAAAAGCCAGGAAATATATGAAACTGCTGCTATGTTTCCTTTGGCCAAGCCCTGCAAAGTTATAAATTTAAGTAGCAATAATGATAGTAATGTCAGCTAGCACTTATGTAGAACTTATACACCAGAGTGATGCTACGCCCTTTACATATAGTAACTCGTTTAATATTCTCAACTCCTCAATAATGTGGTTTCTATTAATATTTCCATTTCACAATTGAAAAAACTGACATATGTAGAAGTGGAGTGGTTTGTACCAAGCCACATGACCAGGAAGTGGCAGGATGGGGATTCAAACCCAGAGTCCACATTTTTAATTAATATGGTATGAAACTGAAGGAATTGAAAAGGTATGCCCCAAATCACCCAAGTGCAGGGACTGGAAACCTGGATTTGCTACTTGAAATTCTGGGTTCTTTACTGGTACAATACAAATATTAGATTGTCAGGAAAGTCATGATGTGTTTTTGCATAGAAAAACATAGAAAAATATACATGACTTTCCTGACAACCTAATAGAACTGTGGGACCACTGCAGAATTTCCTAAAAAGAAAAGGACAGAAAAAAAAGTCACACCAAAGTGTAGTGACGTGCATCTTCCAATTCATTGACAGAATTTGGTTAAATATTACAAAGTGTATCTATGAGAGTAGTAACTATTAGGTCATCGGAAAAGTCATGACCTATTTGTCTATGCAAAAATGTGTTATGACTTTCCTGATTTGACCCAATATTTGAAGAAGGTCTAGAGGTTTGGCCAAATAGTTCAATTCTATCCTTTAAAGACATACTGTGAGATAGGAACTAGAGTACTTGGATCTCCGATGCCTAGGATGACAGTAAATGGAAGATGCTAGATCTCTTTGTTCCATTCCAATTGTTTTCGCAGATGGAGACTACCATGGTCTGACTGAGGCCGATGGAAACAGAAAACAGTGAGATTAGAAAAACAAATATCAGTTCTCTACTTTGAATCAGTGGTTATCAGCTAAGAAACTTAGATATTTGGGGCCAGCAGGTGTTGTGGTGGTTAAGGAGTTGGACTCTCACATGGCTGATTGCAGTTCAAGTCCCAGACTCAGTGATTTGAAAATCATGCTGGGTACATGTGTGTGCATACCTAAAATCCTGGGAGGAGAATGGAGGAGAAGAAATTGCAGCATGGCCATTCCCCATAGGAGGTGATTTCTCACTTTCCCTCTCTCTGTCTCTTTCCAGTTAGTGCATGTACCTTGTGGCAGAAAATTTAAGAAGAAAGAAAGAAATAACAAAAAGAGGAAAAAGAATAAAAGGCACTTGCATATTTGATTATTTTTTATAATAAAATTTGTAAGCAAAAAAAGTAGGCAAACTGATACAAAAATCCCCTCTACTCAGTACTTAACTGAAAATGATTATCACCATTTTTGCCTTTCTTGCCTTTCTAAAAATAGAACTTATAGGACCCTACCTCAGGAAATTTTCATTTAATATGTGAAGCGCCAGAATTTATTTCATTTTCAAGGCTCTGAAGGTGATTCTGATAAGTTTTCAGGTTGGGATTGTCTTACCCAAAGTCCTAGAACTGGGGACTACACCTGCCTAAAGACTGTAAGAAAACTTCCTTGGTGTTGATAACAGGATATTCCTGACTTTCAAGAAGAGATTCAAACATCCTGAGGTCTATCAATCAGAGTTCAGTTAGGAAAGGATTCATTCCAGATGATTTGAATAAAGAGGCTGTACAGACAGAGGTGAAGGCAAGTTAAGAAAAAGTTAATGTGGTTGAGGGATCCAGAGACTAGCAACAAAAGAAGGCCATAGCCAGGCTACTAGGGCCATTGCCAGCTATAGGACCCAGGGCTAATAGGGTTACTACTCTACTCTGAACCAGAACCATATATTAGGTTCTACTTGAAAAGAGCCATAATTTGAAGTAATTGGGCACAGCTACATCTAGGAACATGCTGCAGAAGCAGGCTCTGAAGATATACACTGCCCTTTCTCTCTCTCTCCACTCGTCTTCTTTTAGGGCTTCTTATTGACAAAACTCAACTGGAAGCCAACCAGCAAGCCAAGAAATGCATCCATGTGTATCAGCCTCCTAGGATACAGAGAAGGGCAGGAAGTACATCTGGGAGATCAAAACAAGGTGAGAAATGGGGCAGAAAAGAACCAGCCACAACAAATTAACCCTTCCAAACTCTGAAGTGAGATGAAATGGTCAGTACTTCTTGGAGTCAGTCTGATGTTTCTCTGCCCTGGAGGAAGCCAAGTCTAAGAGTACAGGGATTGCCTGATCCTTGGTATCAGCCACACACCATGTCATGTGTGGCATTGAGCACGCTTTGCTGTGACAGATGAAGTACTCCTTCCCACAAAAAGCAAGTTGCACTCTGGGGCCAAAGTTCCAGGACTGTGGCCCTTGCCTATTAAGTTGTCATAGCGGATAAGCCTGGTTTAATTTTTTTTTTAAAGTGAACATTATCTACTAGTCATGGGGACATGAGTTTTTAGTGAAATGCAGTTAAAGATGATTAGTTTCTCATTATCTTTTATTCTCAGTTTACCAAGTGAAATGATAATGTAAGTAGATAATGATCACAGGAGTTCTATGGAGCCCATTTCTCCCTGGAATCTTGAACTCTATTATTTGTAACTTGTTTAAAAGATAGCATTTCTGTTTTCAAAGCTACAATCGTATTTATTGTCTGGTTAAAGAGTGGGAGAAACAAACAAACAAACAAAAAAACAACTCACCAGATTGAAGTTAATATCTTTAATTCCTTCTACCTAAAAAACCTACACACATGTAAGCATACACATCTAGGCTCTGGAAACATGTCAGACAATGTAACATCACAGACTAAGGCAAGTATAATGAGGCCTGGGCCTCCAAACATAGTCAGGGGAACCAGGAAGTGCAGTGAAATTCTGAGCAGTCTCCTTTGAAAGGGTCACTAGGCAGTTGGAGCATATCCAAAGAAAGTGGTTCTTACAAGACAGGCAAGAATAAGTGGTTCTTCCAGAAGCTGCGGTTTTAGATGTTTTATGTTTCAGTCATTAAAAAGGTGGAAAAAAAAAAGAAAAAAAAAAGAATGATAACACACATTGAGGGGATCTACCTGATTGTTTTCTTCAAATTTCTGAAGGAAAGGAATGGTTAATTATGTGGTTTTCAAGGGCAGGAAACACCAATCATTATAGGAAAACCACTTTCACCCCAGAAGAAAGAAATTATTAATTGTCTGATTCAATGATTGCTCTAGTGCCTAGCATATAAATGAATAGTGACCACTGGTACTAGTTAGTCGTAAAATTTACCACTTTCAAGCTAGAGAGTTATCTGTCACAAAATTGGGCATCTGATGACACAGAATTTAAAGGCTGGTTGAGCATTTGTAGGGAATGCTGTAGAGGGCATTCCTGTACTAGAAAATCGAGTCTGCTCTGTTTCTGGGATTGATCAGTTCTACAGCTAATGCTGCTCAATTGGACTGGAACTTGGTCAGGAGTGAAGGGTAGGGAAGTTATTAGAGCAAGTCCAATCTCATTCTTGGAGACAAGCAAAAGGTGAAGGTAAGTCTCCTAAGTCCCTCCAATGTGAGGAAAGAAAGTGATCTCTCAGATCAGAGAAATAAAAAATCATCATGATGGCTACCCAAGGAGATATCTAAATATTTTCACTTTGTAGAAAAGAGAGAATCAGGAGTTGAGTTCACCACATCCTGTCCCTGGGAGGTAGATTTCATGAGGAAGGGCAAAAGGTGTTTCTACAAGGTACAGGCACAAGAAGAAAGCCAAGAGGATTATTTAGAAGTTGATACTTAAGCACCCAAACCAATCAATACCTCTAAACATCTAAAGGTAACAAGCAAGAAAATGAGTTCATTGTTTCAGCACCAGCAGTTGTAGCATATGCCTGTGACTATCTCCCTCCATCTCATCCTCTACCAAGTGAACACCTTTAAATATCTTCTTTGTGCATACAGTTAATTAAAGAATGTGGTTTGATTGCTCATTTCATCTGTTCTATGATCGTGTGTCAATGTATGGGACTTACACGCTGGCTTTGGCTCATCACTGAACATTGAGTTTATCAGCAAAATTTTCCTTTTCTCTTTCTACTTAGGGTCTTAGCTCTTTAAATCCTATCCTTATTGGCAGGCTGTTGTCATGGAGAAAAATAACTTTAAGTAGCTCTTTGGAAAGCTTTGAGTTGCTGTTCCCTGCTATTTAAAGATCTCCCAGTAAAGTGAAAAGTGCACTGTGCTTCCATATACGGCTCTGCCACTCCAAAGCAAGCGTGTCACAGGGCTTGGTTCCATGTGCTCATAGCACTTGACGACTTGTCCCAAGCATCTGGGGATCACATTTATTAAGCATGTCTACCTAGCTTAGAAAGACAATAGAAAATCAGAAAACAGGACTCAGTTATCCGAAATCTTTGGCAGACTGGGCTCCTGGGCTCCTAACCCATTATGAACTGAAGCAAATGAGAACCAAATCTTATAATCACCATCTGTTTTGCCTCCCACCTGAAGTAGCTACTCTTCTGTGGCCTTAGACCAAATTGTCATAACCCATTTCCTTCCACCTCCAAGTCAGATATTCAATGGCGAGAACTTACTTCAATTCAGTTCACAGCATTTACTAGACATGTAAATGTTCTAGCTCTTGGCTGGACTCTGTAGGGAATATTGAAGTAGAGAACAATGTCTCAGTAGAGTCAGATTTGAGAGAGAAGATAACACAGACAAAACAGACGCAACACCTGACACAGATGAAACCCCAAGTGATAGAGAGTATGCCTAATTCATAACTTTGGTTGATGATTACACTCAATCATGGAGCTTTATTTATTTATTTATTTATTTATTATTAGATTTTTGCCACAGGGCCTATCTGCTCACCAGAGAGAGAGAAAGAAATCACTCCCTAAGAAGAATGGCCATGCTTCAATCTCTTCTCCTCCATTCTCTTCTCAGGATTTTGGGCATACACACCTGTGCACCTGGCGTGTTTTTCAAGCTGCCAGTTCTGAGACTCAAACCACGCAGTCGGTCATGTGGGACCCAGTGCCTTAACCACCATGCCACCTGCTGGCCCAATTATGGAGCTATTTTTAAAACACTTATTCTCAGGACTTTGTACCTAACTTACTGACCCAGAAACTTTAGGAGTAAGCCCCAGGAATCAGCAGCATTCTGCCCTATGGGCATGACTGAATTCTGTGTGACCTCTCACATGGACAATCCTCAATTTTCTCAAAATAAGAGAATCTAGGTGGCCTATGAAGTCCTTCTCTAACACTCGATGAGTTTTTTTTTTTTTTTTTTTTAATTTAAAGTACCAATATGTATGATTTAGACAATGTTCTGTGTAAAAAGTCAAAGGGCTTCATGAACAATGTGGGACTTGGAAACTAAAAACACATCAACGGCTTCAAGCGCAGCCTTCAGAATCAGACATCCTTGGATTTGAATCACAGTTCTACAATATACTAACTGGATAACCTTAGCCATGTAGCATAACCTCTCTGATTATCCATTTCTTATCTATGAAATGGGGACAATCACAGTACCTACTTATTAGAATAGTTCTAAGGATTCAGAGACAATTAGATAAGCACTGAGTAACTAATTGCTCAATGATTTTTTTTTCAAATGATAGAGAGTACATGTGTGCACATGTAAAGGAGAGAGAGGAAGCATACTGGACAAAGTCTTGTCACACTGTAGGCCCCGTTTCCTAGCCCTTCAACTCCTCAGAACCTTGGTACCTGTGTTGCATCTTGCATATTTTCAGGCTGACCCAAGGGTTCAAACCTGCCATCAGTCATGTAATGCCCAAACTTGCAGGGCACTGTGCTACCACTGTACCACAGCAACTGGGCCACAACAATTATTATAAGCATCATGCTCCTTATTGGTAAAGAGAAGAGAATAAGGAACTCCAACTGAAACAACAAATCTTGAGCAAATCCATGTAAGAGACATGGCATACGAGGCTCAGGGGAAGACATATCTTCATTCTGTTGAGAAGAGAGAGAGAAATCTGGAGAGCTAGGGTGGGGTTAGATGATCTAGTTTGTTTTGAAAACTACTTGGCTAGAGAAGACCTCTTCACTCCCTCCGATCAAACAGATGCATCGTTATGTCCTATACAGATGCCCCAACATCAACTATTCAAGCAAGAGTTTTCTCTCCCTGCATGGAAAGAATTCAAATGGTGCTTCCTCTATGTAGTTGGTCTAGTGATGCCAGGCGTACCTCAGCACAGGTGGGGAGCATGCCTGTAACCACAGGGGCTACGGCTGGCAGGGGCTATTTGGCTTTCCACTTGTGAGAGAAGAGCTGGATTACAGCCAGGTTACAACTTCAAGGGGAATCTGTGTTCACCCTGAGGCTCACTGTAAATATTTTCTAGCCTTGTCTAGAATGTGAGCTTATTCTCCCATGCATTTACAACTGGATGTAGTCACTCTTAGGTTCTAGGGAAGAATATATCAGAAAAACTGTCCTAGAGAAATAGTCAGAGATATTCCAGGGGTTTGGGACATAGGATGGTTGTCTTAAGGTCTCAGGGCCCAATATTAAAAACAAACAAACAAACAAACAAAAAAACGAAAAACCCTTATTCTTGGTTTCAGTTTATTTACATTCAGGACCAAGTGCATCATTTAAAGCTATTATCAAAGAACATATTTTGTCCACTCAAAAAAGGATCTTTACTCTTTTTTTAAGTAAAATATTTTGCCCCATCAAATAAATATATTAGGTTTTAAAAGAATGACATTAGAGATTGGATCATTTTTTTATTCCGTTATTTACTAAGTATTTAGTGTGTATGAAGCACTTTCTTTTTTTCTTTTTCTTTCTTTTTTTTTTTTTTTCTGGGAGTTTTTTTGCTATAAAGCATGTGCGCATGCCAGAGAGAGACAGAGAGACAGAAAATGACAAATCACACACCCTCCCCCCCCCAGGGGAGAGTGGCCATGCCACAATCCCTTCTCCTCTTCTTCTTCTGCGATCTTGGGTATGCATGCACATGTGTCCAACGTTAGTTTTAAGCCATCGGGTCCAGGACTTGAATTCCAGTGGGCCGTGTAAGAGTCCAGCGATGTAATCATTATGCCATCTGCTGGTCCCTGTGTAAGGCACTTTCTACTAGGCACTGAGGCAATAATTCACCAGTGAATTAGTTATAGATTTTCAGGTCTGCTTCAGAGATTGTTTCCATAGTTTTGGGGTGAAACCCGGGAATCTGATTTTAGAAAAACTCCAGCTGGGGACCAGCAGACAGTGTAGTGGTTACTTTGGGGACTCACATAGTCAACCGTGGTTTGAATCCTAGACCCAGCAGCTTAAAGCTCACATCAGGCCTGTCTACATATGTGTCTAAAACCCCAAGGGGAGAAAAAATTATGGCATGGCCATCCCCCCAGGAGGTGATTTCTCACTTTCTATTTCACTGTCCCTCCAGAGAGCACATGCGCCCTATAGCTTATAGCTAAAATCAAAAAAAAAAAAAAAAAAAAAGTAAAAGAATAGCTCCAGTTGATTATAAATGATCAGACTACACTTTTGGAAACAATAGTATCAAAGATTAAAAATGGTGCTGGCCACAGTGGCACAGTGGTGAAGCAATGCTCTGTGATGTCAGATCCATGTGGGAAGGTCTTGTGCTCATAGGCATGTGTGTGTCCATGATCTGGACTGATTGATGCTGGGGTGGCATGCAGACCCTTTTGGGAGTGCTTCTCTC
Source organism: Tupaia tana (assembly GCA_026018925.1). Classification (NCBI taxonomy): domain Eukaryota; kingdom Metazoa; phylum Chordata; class Mammalia; order Scandentia; family Tupaiidae; genus Tupaia; species Tupaia tana. The sequence continues at coordinate 63,216,147 of JAKSZU010000010.1, forward strand.
TCTCAAGAAATAAAATTAAAAATAAACTTAAAAAAGATGTTATGGGGGGACCAGCAGTTAGCGTAATGGCTATGTCACTGGACTCCCATGTAGTCAACCATGGTTCGAGTCCCAGACCCAGTGACTTAAACTCATGCTGGGCATGTGTGCATGCGTGCCCAAGATCCTGAGAGGAGAATGGAGGAGAAGGGATTGCGGCGTGGCCATCCCCCCTGGGGGGTGATTTCTCGCTTTCTGTCTCTCTGTCTCTCTCTGCCTTCCTGGCGAGAACACGCACCCTATAGCAAAAACCTCTCTCAAAAAAAAAAAAAAAAAAAAAAAAAAGATGTTATGGGGGTCAGCAGGTGGCATGGTGGTTGGGGAGTAGGACTCCCACCTGACTGACCTTGGTTCAAGTCCTGGACCTGGCAGCTTACTCTCTCACTTTCCCTCTCTCTCTCTGTCTCTCTGGTCAAATTTAAGAAAGAAAATAATAATACATAAATTTAAATAAAATAATTTTAAAAAGATGTTATGAAAGTAATTAAGATTTCTATTAAAAAATTTGTAAGTATGCCTTATAACCATCAAGTAGTAAAATGCATTTTTCTGCTTCCAACTTGCTTCCTCTTCTCTGTTCTCACTTATTAATTCATTGTCTGTATAATCAGTACAAGGCAGAGTGCTGGCACCAGCAGATGGAAAGAGAAAAGAGAAAAATATCTGTCCTCTAAAAGCATATGTTTATGGAACTCATCTCAATATTTTTCCATGACAAAATGAGCATAAATACATTCTGACACACCTGCATTTTGTATAACAGACCCACATAGAGAAATTTACTTACCCCAATTCAACAGTCTCTTAAATAAACATAAGAGATTAAACATACAAGTCCATTTGGTGTGGGAGAAAGTGGGGAGGTGGCAAAAGAAAAATATGTGAATTGCATATTTATTTAACCACTACTCTGTCTTAAACACAGGGCTGGTTTCTAAGAGGTCTCCAAATTAAAAGTGAGACTTTTAAAGAAATTTTAATCAAAACAGGTTAGAATACATTTGGTTCTCAGTAACGATATACCAAACTTAATGTGACATAAATAATAAAGACATTAAGTTAAATGACATAAGATATAAGAAGTTGCTGGGGGCCAGCAGATGGCATAGCGGTTATGTCTCTGGACTCCCTTATGGTCAACTGTAGTTTGATTCCCTGACCCGGTGGCTTGAAGCTCTTGCCAGTCATATATGCATGTATGCCCAAGATCCCAGGAGAAGGGATTTCAGCATGCCCATTCCTTGTGGAGGGTGATTTCTCACTTTCCCTCTCACTGTCTCTCTCCCTCTCTCCCTCTCTCTCGTGCCCTAAGACAAAAACCAGTATTCCCCTGACCCAAACACACACAAAAAACTATATAAGAAGTTGGAGGATGGTTGATTCAAAGATGGTTCATGGTGCCAGCAGTTAACGTAATGGCTATGTCGCTGAACTCCCATGTAGTTGACCATGGTTCGAGTCCTGGACCTGGTTGCTTAAACTCACTCTGGGCACGTGTGCATGTGTGCCCAAGATCCTGAGAGGAGAATGGAGGAGAAGAGATTGAGGTGTGGCCATCCCCCCTGGGGGTGATTTATCGCTCTCTGTCTCTCTGTCTCTCTCTGTCTCTCTGGTGAGTGCACACACTGTATAGCAAAAACCTCTGCAAAAAAAAAAAAAAAAAAAAAAAAAAAAAAAAAAGATGGTTCATCAGATCTACACCGGAAATGTTGCTGGGTTGGCATCTCCAAGAAATCCTTGGGTTTCCCACTTTATTCACAATATAGCTCTGAAGACCCAGACATTGCACCTCCCATAACTTTATCCAAAGGCAAGACAAGGGAAAAGCCACGGCCACATGTGCCTTTTCCCCTTTGTTATGGAGAATACGTCTTGCTCAGAACTACCAGTATATTTTCACTTTTATCTCATTGGCTAAACTGAGTCATATGTCACATCCTTAGCTGCAAAGGGAGATATTATTGGGTAGCCAGTCAACCTTTTTATTTTTGGCTAGAGTTAAAATGATTATATAATCCTAAGCAAACATTACCTAAGCAATCACTCAAGCACATGAATGCTTCTAGAATAAATAAAAGGAAATAATACACAGGAAATACAGGGAAACTTAGACAGACAGAACTGAGAGAAGAAAGAAGAGACTATTAGAAGCTGAAACGTGAGAAGGACTCAAATTGAGAAGGAAAGGGAAGGGTCTCTCAGGAAAGGGAAAAAATTTAGGAAACAAAACATATAATTAAATCATCTATAGTGACCAGAAAACATATTTGTAATATCAATAGCAGCAAGGTTATAGTCTTACCAATATTTTTATCAACATTAGGATGATTTTTTTTATTTATTTATTTATTTTTTTTGAGATTTTTGCTATAGGGCGTGTGCACTCACCAGAGAGACAGAGAGAGAAAGCAAGAAATCACCTTCCCCATGGTTGGGGGGCGGTGGTGGTGGCCATACCACAATTCAGTCTCTTCCATTCTCTTCTTGGGATCTTGGGCATGCACACACATGCGCCCAGCGTGAGTTTTAAGCCACCAAACCCAGTACTGGAAGCATGATTGACTATGTGGGAGTCTAGTAATGTAACCATTACGCCATCTGCTGGTCCCAGGATAATTTTCTTATTCCCCATGCTAAATGACTAACTTTAACCATATATTTTAAACATGTACGTGTGTGTGTGTGTGTGTGTGTGTGTGTATGATATTTTTCAAGAAACCCCCTAGCTAAAGAGACAAAATGGTTGCAATTTAACCAGCTATACTGCAGAATGGGAAGAGGCCAGGCATATTCTTTCTGTTTGATACCTGTCTTATTTTGCTTTCCAAACACTTGTAAGAAATATATTGAGGAGAGATGTTTTGCTAGATATCACCCATCAGTAAAATTCCAAGCTTCAAAGAACCAAAATGCTGAGTCACGAGGATTTTGTCAGAATCTGCGCATGTGGAAAGCAACTAAAATCAGACATAATGTGTCTGAAATCTACTGGTTAGAGAGAGAATAGCAAAAACCTTATATAAGGTAAGTACTGATGGAATGTACTATCTCTTTCCTAATTCTAGCTATTCTGTATTTCACTCTCATGATTCTTTCCTTTATCTATCTCAGTATTTGCAGCTATTTTATTTATATTTGTGTTTACCTGGTTCTTTATCCTCTTCTCCCTACAATAAAAACTTCTTGAGGACAGATGTTATACTTTTCTTTCACTATTGTACTCTCAGGTTCTGCTGCAGGGACCTGTGGGTTCTCAAGGTTTATGAAATAACTACATGAGTGAATAAATGTTCCTATCCGTTGACCAGTTTTCTAGACCGTTACTTGAATCTACAAAGCCATCCAACTATAGCTGTCCTTCCATTAGACCACGTTGTGTATCTCAACAGGAATGATGTTGGCTGCAGAACATGTTCAGCAAATAAATAAATGCATCTAACCAAGTATCACAAGGAAATCATGAAAACAGAGATGCCACTCCAAGACCTCCATATAATCTAAGTTGCAGTTAGTCTCATTTTAAGGGAAGCTGATTCATTATCACCTGTCACCCCCTAGTGGTATAAAAAAATATTTACCAGGGCTCCACATTTCTGGTAAGTTTCAAAAGGAAAGCAGTTGGACAGAGGCTTTTGCAGGAAAGTGCTTTTGCTACAAATCTTACACTCTGTAAATTACATAGACTCCCCAAACACACATACACGTTATATGTACATGTAGAAAGAAAAAGATTTATGAATTATACCTTACCTTGATGATCTTGCTGATGGTTAACTTACTAGAAAATGTAGCTAGAGAGGAAAATAACTTGCTTAAAACCCCTTTGAACCTTGTCTGCTTCCGTCATCATACTTGTTTCTGGAATCCTTTCCTAAGAAAGAATTTAAATAGCTATTTATCTTTGAAGCTTCTTAGAGAACATTGATTTCCTATTTAAAATGTGACATTTATTCTATGACGTAGATAGAATTTCCAGAAAACAAGAAAATCATGATGAAGTTATTCTACAGCTCGATATAGATCAACTGCCTAAGATAAATTTCAGCAAACTAAGTTGTTTTTTGAAAAAAAGATTTTTAAAAATACTCCAGTAAATTCAGCCAAACTACTTGCAAGTCATTAGTTGCAAAACATCCAGTTGCTTAACTGAATTCAACCATATTTTTCTGCTTTCACCCAATCCTGTTCTCTTGAACACCCACACACACATATATTTGTACCTATGGCTATAGATTGTGGAAGATTTTTTAAAATAAACCATCCAAATCGGTCTTCAAGTCTGAAATCACTGAGAACAGAGAATACATTTTCTTATACATACATTTAAATTTGGTATATGACAGTCCCTCTTAGCTAGAGTCTATAGTGAAAAGTCCATCTGCTTATACAACTTATTTGTTATGCTTGGTGTGTGTTTACTAGCAAAATTGTTTTGAGCTGGGCATTTAACCTCCCCAATCACAGATGCGAAAAGACACTATTATCATCACTATTTTACAGATGAGCTTGCTCAGATAGATATTCCTTGCACAGGGTTACCAACTGACCTAGGCTAGACCTTACTGGATTCTAATTTGCTATCCTTTTAACGTTGACTTTTTCAGTTAATTGGTTCTACTTAAGCAATCAGGAATTTAGTAAGTGCAAGGATGTTGGTCAAGTGTGCTGGAAAGATACAAAAGCCTTCGGGAAATATTTATCTCCTACTGAATAAAAACTGTCTAGTGAAGATTTTTTTCTGCCTTAAAGAAGTAATGACCCTAATAACTGAAATTACCCTTAACATTACATTTTTATGTGATACCATGGTTCATTTAGACATGTTTTGTAACTTTCTCATATAGCTACATCTCAATTATTAGTTTTTTTGGCCAGCTTTATTTCTGAATACAAAGAATGGTGGTCTGTATCTACTTCCAAAAACCCAACCATCCCCCCACCCAAACAATAATTTAATTTAATTTAAGATTTTAGATACTTCAGTTTCAGTTAACTACTATTTTTCTTACTTAATTCGTGTGGCCATTGAAACTTTCCCGTCTGTACAAATTCCCATGGTCTAGGCGACTAGCTGCTTACCTGGTAGGACTGCCAGTTATATGCTAATTGTAATATCTTTCTTAATACACCAGATGGCGGTGACTTCTTTATACATACATAAATGAACGTCACAAAGATGTTCATACTAGTGCATCAGTATGGCTAGCTGAGAGAGGGAAGTGACAGTTTTTAAATACTACACTACAGAAAAGCAAACATCAAAGATGTAAACATTGTGATGAGCCTCACTTGTGAAATCCTGCCTTCCAAGCATCAGAGGAAAAGGACAAAATGTCATAAACTGTCAGAATGAGTGGCCTGTCTTGTACCAGTGCAACAACAACAACAAAACAAACAAAAGAAATCACTTTTGATACAACTAATCTTTTCTTAAATATTTCTGAAATGGCGTTATATTTGAATATGTCATTCTGCTGCAGAAACATACCACTGAGAGACCAAGTGCCACACAGGGAGAACTCAGGTTTATTATGCAGGTAGAGCTTGTTCTCCAAAGTCTGGGCTTTGACTTGCGGAAGTTACAGGAGTTACATAGTCAGGGTTCACAGGTGTTGCAGACCAAAAAAAAAAAAAGACAAGAAAAGCTGTGTTACCTTTCCTAGTTCCTTTTTTTTTTTTTTTTTTTTTTTTTTTTTTTTTTTTTTGGAGAGGATTTGCTATAGGGTGCGTGCGCTCACCAGAAAGAGAGAGAGACAGACAGCGAGAAATCACCCCCCAGGGGGGATGGCCACTCCACAATCCCTTCTCCTCCATTCTCCTCTCGGGATCTTGGGCACGCACACACATGTCCCCAGTGTGAGTTTAAGCCACCGGGTCCGGGACTTGAACCACAGTCGGCTACATGGGAGTTCAGCGACATAGCCATTACACCAACTGCTGGTCCCACCTTCCCTAGTTCCTATAGAGACCAGTAATCTGTTGAAGCAGGCAAGTTACAAAAGTAGAACAGGTGTCAGAACTTTCTGTTTGCAGGCAGCTTTTGGAAATAGAGGTAGATAGCAAACAAAATCATATTAATTATATTAATTCATCTATGGTACATATGGAGAACAGAGCAAAATAGACGGAGTGAATACATTTTAAGAGAAATCAATTCCTTTGTTGTCTTGTTATGAAAGAATTTAGGCATTGCCAGGAATCTGGGATAAAATGTGGCTATAAAGATTAATGGGGGGCCAGCTGGTGGTCTATTAGCTCAAATAGCTGTATCCCATATGGCTGACTGTGCAGTTCAAGCCTTGGACCCAGCAGCTTAAAAACCATGCTGGGTGTGTATGCCTATGTGCCCAAGCCTCAAAGGGAAGCAGAAATGGAGAAGAGACTATGGCTAGGCCATCCCCCTTGGACAGTGATTTCTCACTTTCCCTCTCTATTTATCTTCCTCCGGCAAACATGCACCCTTGGCAATTAAAAAAAAAGGATAAAAGATTCATGGATGGTTAAGAGAAATGCCTTTCATGGCAGTTAACAGAATGGATAAATGGACTGATTTTTCATTTATGTTAGTCAAACCGTTTCAGACTCCCTTATTGGGAACAAATAATTTTCTCATAGTCTTTGTCAGGTAATGTTAAATATGTACAGTACTTTATTTTATTTTGTTTTGTTTTTGAGAGGGTTTTGCTTTATGTGCACTCGCCAGTGAGAGAGACAGAGACAGTGACAGGGAAAGTGAGAAATCACACCCTAGGGGTGTGCAGCCATGCTGCAATCCCTTCTCCATTCTCCTCCCAGAATCTTGTGCATGCGTGCACACAAGACCTGCAAGATTTCAAGTCACTGGATCCGGGACTCGAATCATGGTTGGCCACATGGGAGTCCAGTGAGGCAAGCTCTGCGCCATCTGCTGGCTCCCAGTACCTTACTGTTATTGGCTCAACACTGCCCTTTAACCTCCTAAAAACAGACTACTAAAGTTTCCTTGGAATTAAGGGTGGAGAGTCTTCGATGCTCCAGATCTCTAAACCTGTTTCATCACTTAAACCCTAGCTAGTGAGGAATACAAAAAGACTCAGATAACTACATCTAAAGCGTCTGTGAGACTGTAAAACCTCCTTATTAGGAGGATCACTCAGAAAGTTAAGCGTATCAGAAAAAAGTTACCTCCAACACTGGGAGACCTTAGCACTGGTCTTGCTATTTGCTGGGCAAGTCCTTTATCCTTTCTGGACTTCAGTTCATTCACCCACCAGATACAGACATATTCATCTCTGGTTGGGATAGGTCGTGTCTAAATAGTCCTTCCTAAGCTCCTCAACAAGGCCTCTAGAATAAGCTCTGTTAGACCCTTAAACACTCTTTCAGATCATTTCCCTGTTTTGTTTCACCAGCCTCTGAAATTGTCTTATTTATTCATAACTTATTTTACCATCTGTCTCCCTTTCAAGCTCCTTACAAGTTCCATATATTCAGGAGCCCATCATGTTCACTGCTCCATCCAAATGGCCTAGAATAGCACCTGATGCTTCAAAGGACTCAAGAAGAAATGCTGACTACATTCAAAGATGAATTTATGATTTATGAGTTCTTATTCTTCTGCACAAGGTTGCTTCAGTGTTTCCTGTTAGCAGAGGGATTTGTGAGAAGAGATCATTACTGCTCAAGAAAGCGGCCGAGAGCTTGTGTCCTGCAATGGCCATGCTAATTTTGCTTGCCCTCTGATTTAGGGTATATTTCCTTACTTATAGGGTAAATGTCCTATTTCACTGTCCTTGAACCACTACAAGCTCTCTTACTCCAGGTGGGACCAGTCCAATGCAATTTTCTGAGTAGGGGAGGTCTTGCCTGACTTTGGTGTTTGCCCACTTGTTGCTAGTCTTGATTGCTCAGTCCCATCAACTTCTGATCCTCTCAATATGGCAGACGGAAAATGCAAGAAAGCCTTTTTAAAATTTATTTATTTAATTTTATTTGTTATTATTTTTAATTTGACCAGAGAGAGACAGAGAAAGGGAAAGTGAGAAAGCAAGCCACTTGGTCTGGGATTACGAACTACGGTTGACCATGGGGGAGTCCAGCACCTTTACCACCATGCCATCTGCCAGCCCTGCAAGAAGGCTCTTAAACTATTTAAACCCCAGGATGGGGCCGGCCTGTAACAAAGTGGTTAAAAGTTTTGCATTGAAAAGCCAGATCCCACATCTGGAAGAAATTTTAATCCCACCCCAGCAATTTGTGAAAAAGACTTTTGATATCTGTGCCAGAGCATCCCAATTCTTGACAGGGTAGAAAAAATGGAGGAAAAGGCTTGCAGTGTGAGTATGCCCCATTGGGGGGTGCTCTCTCTCCTCTCTCTCTCTCTCTTCTCTCTGGAAAATGCTTGAGCCCTCTGACAATTAATAAAACAACAACAACAACAACAACAAAACCAGGATGACTAAACTGATCAGGCTTTTCTTGAGAGGAGGTACAGTAGCCCACCCTTCCTTATTCGTGCAGGATACATTTCAGATCCCAGTGGATATAGAAACTGCAGAGATACAAGGTCTTTAAAAAGTTCATGGAAGTGTGCATTACGAAAAAAAACTATGCATGAATTTTGCATTTTTTGCACCAAGATACACTTATACTTCAGTTACATTTTTTCCACAAATTATTGAAGTCACCATGTTAACAGAAATAACTCTGTAGAAATAAAAATTCATGCAGTTTATTATTAAACACAAAATTGAGTGACCAACTCAGAGAAAGTGTGTTTCTCAGAGTGCTCAAATACAGTGGCTCCTTTTATTTGTTTTTGAGAGCGACAGAGTTTGAAATTCAGTGTACAGGTGTTTTCATTGTTCTGAAAGGTGGAACATCTGGATTTTAGGTTACAGGTGGGCTTACAGATGTTTGGGTTGGTGATTGGAAGAGAAGGTCTGTATCTGGGGAAGAGATCAGCAAAAGAATGTCTGGGATTTACTTAACCAGTGATAAGGCTTACTACACATTACAGAGATACCATGCTCAGGAATAAGCAGGAAGTGTCCCATTATCAGTGGATCAAAATGGCCTGTTAATGTTTGTAGGTGTGACTCCCCATAGACCCTCTGGAAAGGATTTTGAAAGTAGAAAAAGGCAGTCAGCTTTGTCCTTACCTACATAGTACCAACCCTATATGTGCTATGTTTTTTCCTATACCCACACCTAATTAGGTACAGTAAAAAATTAATAATAGTAACTAATAATAAAATAGAACAGTTATCACAATAAGCTAATAAAAGTGATGGGAATGTGGTCTCCTCTCTCAAAATATCTAACTACATTCACCTGTTGGGAGGAAGAAAAATAAAAGGTTTGGGGTGTTGAAGAACCACCGAGTAATATTAGAACTGAAAGAGGTCTCACTGATTATCTAATGTAGTGTTTCCCAAACTTGTCTGAATGTAAGAATCATCCAAGGTGCTGATTAAAATATCAAATCTCAGGCCTCCCCCTGCTGATGCAGAATCAACAGGCTTGGTGATGCCAAGTGTATCTATATTTTTTAACAAGTGCCCCAGATGATTCTTAGGTTCAAGCAAGTTTGGGAAACACTAATACAACTTTTTCATTTATCAGATGAATTCATTCTGGCTTAGAAAGCCCTGGACATACAAGTGGGTTACACAGCTTGCTAAAGAACCTTGTTTCTCTACCTTGATGCCTTCTCTTGTGCCAGTTGGTGTCCACTACATTTCTATCATGCTAAAAAATAATATAAGCACACAGGGACACTGAGCACCTGAAAAAAATGCCTAAACTTTCTGAGTATTTCCGATGAAAATGTCAGCTGACTTCTTTTAATATTTCCTCATGGTAAAAAAATCTTTAAAAAAAAAAATTCTACCCATAATGAGTATTTGGCCTAGGTTGACATCCCGACTTTAAAAGCAGGCTCCGTAGATAACATCTCAGGATGCTTTGTGGCCTGGTTTTATGACTCAGGAGTTTGCCTCACAGCTCTTAAGAACTAATCTGGATCCTCCTTAAGTGATCACTTGGTTTATCTGGTGAGTAAAGAATCCAGTGAGGTAGGTGTACAGGCCAGTTTTTCATCTCAGGAACTGAAAACAATTTCTAATCTGTTTTGACTAATACAGTCCATCTGTGCATGAGCAATTTGGCTTTTCCTAAGAAGGACATCATATTCTCCATATATATAAGTGCTTAATATTCACAATCAGAGAGACAGAAATAGCCAACCAGCCCCAATTTTTATAAAGCAGAGCCGAAAACAGGTGATTCGGCAGACTTTACATGATTCAGCCCACCCTGAGGGCCAAAGTTGCTGAGTCATATGTTTACTGTCTGGGGGAATTCATGTCAGAAATTTAAATTTTAGGGGCTCCAAAAACCGGTTAAATTTTTTCGAAATACATCAGTTCCATTGGGTAGTCGGAAAAGTCATGTCATATTTTTTTCTGTTTCTATGCAAAAATACATCATGACTTTTCCAACAACACAATATATTTAAGTTATCCTAGCCTTTCCTTTACTCTCAGTTTCTATCACTCTTCAAAGAAAGTAAGAACAGAGAGCTATCAAGCAATATATCTTTCAAGAAATGGCTGCCAATCTAGGATGAACTCGTACTTTATTTTATTTTGATTTCCCTAGTAATCTGGGTTTTCAGGGGAAACCCAAAGTGTAGAGAGTAGCTTTGCCATGCACAGATCCTTAGATTTGCTACACATTGTGATAAATGAAAAGTGAGTGGAAATACCTAGTTCGTGTTTACTGGAAGAGAGAACAATATAAATTTTACAGTTTGTAATAGAATATCCTGGAAACGGAAACCTTTTCCTATCATTAGGTCATAGGGAAAGTCATAATGTGTTTTTCTATGTTTTTGTGTGCAAAAATGTGTCATGACTTTCCTGACAGCCCAATATCTGAGATAAAGGAGTTGTCTCTCTATCCCAGTACTCTTAACTCTAATTCTTAAAAGTTGTATCATTTGCAAGTCATTTAGGCCCTGAGAAGATAATTGGCTTAATTAGCTCTTACAAAATTTCTCACCTTCTGTCATTATAATAATAGTAATAGTTGCTATCATTTATTGAGCTTTTATATTTTACACAACATTGTGCTAAACTGAAAATATGGAAGTTGACTCATAGTGGTCTTAAAAGGCAATGATCTTTAAAGTGATTTTTTAAAAAAATATTTTGGTCAGGGACCAGCAGTTGATGTAATGACTATGTCACCAGACTCCCATGTAGTTGACCGTGGTTCAAGTCCTGGACCCAGTGGCTTAAACTCACACCATGCACATGTGAGCACGTGCCCAAGATCCCAAGAGGAGAATGGAGGAGAGGGGATTGTGGTGTGGCCATTCCTCCCTGGGAGGGAGGGGGTGATTTCTCACTTTCTATCTCTCTGTCTCTGTCTTTCGGGTGAGTGCACATGCCCTATAGCAAAAACTTCTCCAAAAAAAAAAAAAAAAGTTTTTGTTTAAGTGAGGAACTTAGAAAGAAAACTCAGAAAATGTTAATGATCAATAAAACTGGTAGATTTGTAAATACCAAGGTGCCCATTTCAGTGAAATACTTTCTGGAAAGCAAACTCAATAGAAAAGACAAGTCACTCAAACCACATGTTCAAGTTCAATGCTGACATGCTATCATTACTAAGACTGCTACTTACTCTGGAAGATTTGGAAGAGTGTGTAATGGAGTGTTGACTCAAATCCCACTTGCACACATGAGCACATTACTGGGGCCAAATGACAGAGACAATGTGGGCAATGTGGAAAGTGTTCTGAAATACCTTATTTACTCCTCAGCTTCCCACAGTGCTAAGTGGGCAAAAGTTGGATTCCTCATCAGCACAGCCCATATTCACAGGACCCTGGTTTGCAAGTTTCACCAGTATCCATGCATAAACATTACTACTAGAAGTCCTAAGTGCCGGACCAACCAAGAATCTCAGACTGAAAGAGAGCTTAAAAAACTTCAAGCCCTTTCTTTCTACAAAGAAAGACTTTGCCCAAGACCAATGTGTGTGTTTGTGACCATCTATAACATAACTTTGAATCTCTCATTCTTCACTCTATACCAAACCTTATGTTGAAGTGTTATTTTTTTATCTGAAAATCATTATTGAAGTTTCTGTTTGCATTGAGTCCATAAAAAGCAAACAAACAAAACAGGGCTTAGCCTCTTTAGTTAAAATGGCAGAACAAAAAACTTACTAGAAGGTTCTTTTTAGGAAATTCTTCTTGAAATAATACTTGCATTTATCCCATTCCTAGATTTTTTTTTTTTTTTTTTAGAGAGATGACCATGCTGCAGTCTCCATTCTCCTCTCAGGATCTTGGGCACGCACACACATGTGTCCAGTGTGAGTTTAAGCCACTGGGTACAGTATTCAAACTGCAGTTGACTATATGGAAGTCCAGCGACGTAGCCATTATGCCATCTGCTGGTCCCCCCATTCCCATATTCAGAAGCTCACCCTGAAGCAGTCCAGTTTGATGTTTATCAGGGCTGCAACTACTTTGAAATTAAGAAAATCCTCTAACAAAAACAATCTGACCAAGTGCTGACTCACAGGGAGATCTGTTTGAGGAATAGTCAGGTGAAAAAATGGGAATGAATAGTTGAAGGAATCAGGATAATTACCCAGGAGAAAATGATCAATTCTGATGAATTGTAATGAGGAATGATTTTCACATGCTTATATCTCGTACCTATAAACACTAAGAATATGTTAAACTTTTCAAGACAGTTTGATGGTGCTTGCTACCTGTCTCCTTATAACCAGTTACAGAAATAAACTCCCTTCTTTTCCAGTCTCTGCCTCTCATTTCATTGACCACAAGAAGAAGCAGCTGGACTTAGCTGGCCTGTAAAACAATCCTCTGTTTTGCTATGTTCTTGTTATTATTGCAATATTATTTTTTTGCACATGCTCTTTGATCTAGAGATCCATTATAAACATACAGTCCCATGAGTTCACTGGGATCTACACTGTAGTAATGATTGGAACTAAGAAAAACAAAATATACTCAACAATGGGGTACTGAATTTTAAAATACATTATAGGCTCAGAATCTGTTGTGCAGTCAGTAGCGTAGTGTACTAGTAGCATACCAGACTGTAAGAGGTGAAAGCCACATGCTAACCACAGTGTATGTCTCCAGCCTAGCAGTCTGAAAATGTTCTAGGCACATACATGTAAGTCCAAGATCCTGGCAGTCTGGAGAACTGAAAAAAAAAGAGATCACAGGGGGCAAGCAGATGGTGTAGCAGTTATGTTGCTGGATTCCCACATGGCCTACAGTACAAATCTTAGACACAGTGGCTTGAAAAATCACACCAGGCATGTGTGCGTGCATGCCCAGGATCCTGGAATGGAATGGAGAAGGGATTGCAATGTGGCCATACCCCACCACCACCACAACCAGGGAGGTGGTGGTGATTTCTCACTTTCCCTTTCACTGTCTCTCTCTCTCTTACAAGTGCACACGCTCTAAGGCAAAAATCTCTTTAAAAAAAAAAAGAAAAGAAAAAAGGCAGAGATCACAGAGTAACTGAGTCCTGTGGAGGGTGCATCTCTCTCCCTTTCTCACTTGTATATACACACACATGTATTCTATCATGTTTGTTTGTTTGTTAATTACAATAGAGACATACCTAGATCATGCTGTTGTTTAACAAAAAAGAGGAGGGCCAGGTGGTAGTGCAGTGGGAGGCAATAGGATAGGTCTTGGCCTTTGTCCCAGGACCTCACTGAGCACACTGGACACCCCATGCATATACCTGTGATCTAAGCTCACTGAGAGTTGGGGTGAATCACAGTGTGAAAGTCTTGTTTAGGGTACCTCTCTCTCTTCCTGTCTCTCTGTTTCTGTCTCATTCTATCTTTCTCTCAAGGGGGTAATAAAGTCTAAAACAAAGAGGAAATATCTCCACTTATTGGTTTAAAGAGATATTTAGGATATATTATAAAGTGAAATAACATGTAAATATATAGGATGATTCCACATGAATTTTTTTTTTTTTGCTGATGTTGTTGATTTTTAAAAGTTTATCTGTTTAGTCCATGAGAGAGAGAAAGAGAGAGAGAGAGACAGTAACCCTGATATGGTCCTAACACCATGATCTAGCCCCAGCTGAAAGTGTCCAGCATACTCAAGAGGTCTCCAGACAAGAACCAGCAACCCTCCCATATAGGTCCACCTAACAAAGTGCTGCACTTCATTCTATACCACCTCCCAGCTCCCCAAGTTTGTTTTTAATTGTTTACATACATACAAATATCTTTGTTTCTGTATAGAAGATTCTGGAATGATACTCAAAAGAATAATAAGTAATAATAAAGAGCAGGTGGGGAAAAAGGAGTTGTGTTTTTCTATGTCTAGGGCCATTAGCCAAAAGCAATAAATGAACCTATTTGTCAAAAGAAGGTAATCCTCCCAGGCTGGGCTGCTTGAATTGCAATGGGGGAATGCAATAGAGATGGATGGTGAAACACTTTTACCAACTGCTTTGGTTTTCCCCTTTGGCCAAACACATTAAAAGCCATTTAAAAGGGAAACACTATAATTACACTTTGTAGGACAAACAAAAACAGCAGCAAAATGACAGGATTAGACTCTCAATCCTTATTACCACTTCCTTGGAAATCAGGTGTGACAGCAACTCATTCAGGATTACACCTAAACCACACCTTGTTTGTCATATTACATCTTGTTTGTCAGATACCTTAAGCATGGTGTTACAACAGTAAGAAAAAATATCTGAAGATATTCCACTGAGCCAGCTGTCCAGGTTAGCAGGGCATTTGCACAGGCCCGGAAACATTGCCAGCATCTCTTTCTCTTCCTATTTTGACAGTTCATGTCACAGGAGTGCTAGGTGATCAGACTCAATTCCTGTGCTGGTTCTTGTTCCACACTCATGAAGAATTAGAGATGTAGAAACAGAGAGGGGATAGCAAAGCAGAGTTTATTAAGAGAGGGAAGAAAGAATAGAGCTTCCAAGCAAGGAGGGATCACTAATGAGTTGCTGAAGAAGACCTAGAGGTAGGGGTTTTTATCTAGCAGTCTGAGCAATGGGCTGGCTTTCTTTTCTTTTCTTTCTTTTTTTTTAATTTTTATTTTTTTGAGAGGTTTTTGCTGGAGGGCATGTGCACTCTCCAGAATGACAGAGAGAAACAGAGAGACAGAAAGCGAAAAATCACCCCCCAGGGGGAATGGCCACGCTGCAATCCTTTCTCCTCCATTTTCCTCTCGGGATCTTGGGCACGCATGCACACGTGCTTGCCGTGAGTTTAAGCCACCAGGTCTGAGACTCGAACTGTGGTCAACTACATGGGAGTCCAGCAATGTAGCCATTACACCATCTGCTAGTCCCTAGTGTTATTTCACTCTTGTTAGGATATACTGGGTTGTCTGGAAAGTCATGATACATTTTTGCATAGAAAAAAATGTCGTGACTTTCCCCAAAACCTTATAGCTACTAAATAGAAACCATTGTCCTTAGCTACACTTGCTTTGAGTCCCAATGCAGCCAGATTTTGGCTGTGAAAACTTAGTCATTGTGACTCCATCTTGGGTTTACCCTGTCTAAGTGCTCAATATCACTGTCTCCTGCCTTATTAGCGAGGAGTCAGAAATTCTTTAGAGACATGTAAAAAGGGGTGTACATTATACATTAACCAGATCATAGAGAGAAGCCACAGAGATTTCATTAAAAAGAAAAACATAGGGACCAGCAGTGGGGCATAGTGGCTATATCACTGGACTCCTATATAGTAGATCACGGTTCGAGTCCCAGACCCGGTGGTTTAAACTCACGCCAGGTGCGTGTGCATGCATGCTCAAGATCCTGAGAGGAGAATGGAGGAGAAGAGATTGTGGCATGGCCATCCCCTCTAGGGGGTGATTTCTCACTTTTTGTCTCTCTGTCTCTCTCTGTCTTTCTGGTGAGCACATGCACCCTATAGCAAAAACCTCTCCAAAAGAAAGAAAAAAAGAGAGAAGAAGAGAAAAGCATAGTGACTTTCTTTCAGAGCCCCATATCCTATCTACTTATAAGTGGGGTCTCTGTTTTTTTATCTTTTGGGAGAGATTTTTTTGTTTTGTTTTGAGAGGTTTTTGCTATAGGGCACGTGCGTTCGCCAGACAGACAGAGACATAGAGACAGAAAGCGAGAAATCACCCCCCCCCCCCGGGGGGATGGTCACGCCGCAATCCCTTCTCCTCCATTCTCCTCCTGGGATCTTGGGCACGCACACACACGCGCCCAGCGTGAGTTTTAAGCTACCAGGTCTGGGACACGAACCGTGGTCAACTACGTGGGAGTCCAGCAACATAGCCATTACACTAACTGCTGGTCCCAAAAATGTCTTTTTTTTTTTTAACCTAACAATTTTATATCTAGAATTCCATCTTAGACAGATAATCAAAGACATAGATTTAGGTACAAGGATGTCCTTCAAATTATTGTTATCATAGTGTAATCATGCTTTTATTGAACCATAAACATTAAATCAATTTTAATACACTCATATAATAGAATTGCATGGTGTCATTAAAAATACTAATAATGGGTCAGCAGGTGGCATGGAGGTAAAGGTACTGGATCCCACATGGCTAACTATGTGATTCAACTACATGGACCCAGTAGCTTGAAAATCATGCCAGGCCCAATTTCCTGAGAGGAGGCTCTAGTCTCTAGGAGAGGAGATTGAGGTCTGACCATCCTTCTTGGGGAGTGATTTCTCACTTTCACTCCCTGTCTCTTTTTGGTGAGTTCATGCACTCTATAGCAAAAATAAATAAATAAATAAATATACAAACAAACAATAAAAAGTTTTTAAAAATATTAATGATATGATTACATAAAATATGCATATACAATATCATCCTAATTTTATTATTTGTATGTTAGGATTTGGGGTGCTTTTATGTTGGGAATGAAGCTAAGTAAGCTTCTAGGATAAGTGATGCTAGTACAAGAATACCAGAACTTTAACTTTACCCCAGTTCCAATTATGATTCCTGGTGGGCAAATCTCCAATCGCCAGTCTATCTCAGAGTTAGGAGTAATTTATTAATTAAGTATTGTGTGAAGGGAGCACCAAAATGTCTCAGCAATCCCTAAAGAAGTTTATTGTAACACTCCCTGAAAATGGCAAGTATGTTTATAATAATTCAGTGTTCTTAAGTTTCATTCATGAGAGAAAGAGATTCTACTCCCAGCCTTTCCTAGCCAAGCCAGGATCACGGGCACAAGTACAGGTTGACACAGGAAGTAAACTCTGATCTTCCATATGGCCTCCAGCATTGCAGTGCTGTGCTACTAATGTGCCTGTCTTTTAATATATCAAAAAACACTTTGAGAATCTCAGGTCTAGGTGCTAAACAGCAATGAGTAATTATGTATTGACGCTAACAAATATGCGAGCCAGGTTGTCTCAGATGGACCGCGTCTGAGATCAGGAACATGTGCAACATGCAGCAAGGACAATCACTCCCATTTCTTTTTCTATGCATCCACTGGGTTAAATGGAGGCCGAGAGCTTCCTGGAAGAACATAAACTATGTCTATAACTTGAGTAGATAACATAAGCATGCCTGACTGGAAACAGATGCTAAAGGTACAGGGAGAGGGAGAATGTGGAGATATGCTGGAGACATTTTCTACCAGCTAGAGAGAGCCCATTGTGCACCTAGCTTTCCAATGGCCTGTTCAGTGACTACACACTGGTAGCTTGAAATTCACAATGGTGTGAGGATTTACACCAAGGGAAGCAGCAGAAATGATAACTGAGGGCTTTCCCCACATCTAATCCCCCCTGCCCTCCCCTGCCCACCCAGACATTATTAAACATTTACTAACATACCACTGGGAGTACCCCAGAAGAACACATCTAGGGAAGGAAAAATCTGGAGTGACAAGCCACAGTCAGTAACATGTAGGAATTGTTACTTGAACAAATTGTACCCCACCAACTTTAGAGGCCACAATGTTCCCTGGGTGAAATTCCTCTATGGGCCTAATGTTAGGCTGGAAAGATAGGGCAGGCGGTCTGGCCTGTGTCACTGAGTATCTGTTTACAACCTATAAACCTTAACAAGTCTAATATTACAACCTCATAATAATACTGATAGTACTTTCATTGAGGAGCTGTAGTAGGAGGAGCTGTCGTAAGAGAGGCTATGTAAGGTAAATATAATATTCATGTCTGAAAGCTGTTCTCCAAGAGGCAGACAGTGCTGATCTATCGCCTGGCACCTGCTATGTCATCAGAACCAAAGATAATCCCCAATGTAGGAGTCACTTTCTAGCATCTAGCAGAGTGCCAACACAGAGGGGCAGCTACCATTTTCCTTCTTGTTCCACAGATCGAGGAGGTTAGCAACATGATGGGTGATGAGCAGGGGTTATCATTCCTCTGTGATAACACTGTGAAGTGTCAGAAATACAGAAGTTACCAAGGCTAGATGTAAGGGATAGGACCAACTATAATGGGAGTGCACGGGGAAACATCATTTCTTGCTGGGAGAAATAAGAAAACTTCCCTTCAGATGCTGCCAGCCATTCTCTAGTCTCATTTCCAAAGTGCTTCTGAGGCACTTCAGTTCCAGAAGATAACTACAGGATTACAGGTAGGAAACAAAAAAAGTATTCCCCATTAAGGTAACTTTGAGAACGTTGGGATAGCTGTGCTTTATGGATAGAACAATTGAGATCCTTCAATATGTGAAAATTGTTGGGAGTCTCCAACTGGAGTCCTCTGGGCCCTGGAACTCTTTCATAAGGTGTATTGGGAGCCAGTGTTCTATATTTTCAGCAGTGGTTTCAGACTTGGGAATGTTAAAAACACCTGGAGACGTTTTTATAACAGACTATAGAATCCCATTTCTAATCAATTGAATCAGAATCAGTAAGGATGGTATGCAGAAAACTTTTAAACTCTCATTGATTGATGTTTTGCAATCATTGGTCCATAGCAGTCTCTATCAAACAAAGTTCCACTGGAACCCTAAGAAAACTAGTTAAATGAATGTTTTCTCAGTCCCTCAAGATTGAGACATAGTAGTAAATATCTGGATCTAGATGCACATGAGACATATTAATTCACTATGGTTTCATTATTTACCAAAACGATGGTTGAGGTGAGGTAGTCTGTAATATGATGGAAAAACTGTAGTAGGTCTAGACGTGATAGTTGAAAAATAATAATAATCATCTCATCTCTTATACCTTATCACCTTTTCATCTCATATTCCTTATAAATAGAATAGTAAATGTTCCATTTGTTCGCAAGGATGGCTAATGGGATCAAAATCAAACTGCATTTCATTGAACAGTCACACTAACTCATGGACTTCAATAGTATCTCAAAAATTTGGTCTGATCTCTCATTTCATGTTCTTTCTTTTATTTATTCTTTGAGAGAAGGGGAGAGGAAGATAGGGACCCATTGCCACATGGTGATCTTCCTCCCAGTCTTTCAGCAAGTCAGGACCATAAACACACCCATGAACATTCCCAGAGTGTTCAGATGGACCTAGGATCTGAATCCGAGGGCTTTCCATGTGTTTCCAGCATTATGCAATTCACTATTGCCTGTGCCACTGCCACTGGGCTCATATTTTTTTTTGTTCTTTCTACAGATAAAATATCTGCTATGATCTGTTATAAAAGCTCATTAATAACATAAAGTCACTTGTAATAAGATCCAATTTTTTTCTTTATCCTAACCTCATGCCCTTGTCTTGTTTACAATTCCTCTTCCCACCAGTGTCACAAAAGAAAGTATAATATAGACTCCGTGAATGTCTATGTATTGTGCAAATCTAGGTACATTCAATTTTGAAAATAAATGATTTTAATCATCTGAATAACCTAATGTGTACTCATAGTGCCAAATATCGTGCTTATTATTATAATTATTACTCTCTCCAAATCAATTCATTTGTAAGCTCAAAGCATGCATTTCATTACATCTTAATTGGATTCACAGAGCTGTGATCTTCTTGTAACCCTTGTTATAAAATGGAAAAATCATCATTAAATTTGATTTACATACTCCTTTTGGGTAGTGTCACCTACATTACCCTCATAGTAAGGAAGTTCTATTAAAATTTCTTTTCAACTAAGAATTCCAGTCATTTAGAAAAACCGAGATGAGCACATCTTACATCCTGGTGAGGGTTAGTTTAAAAATTTAACACTCTCATTCCTGACTATCTATCTAAACTAACAATTCTGGGGCCAGACAGTGGTGCAGTCATAAAATGTGAGACTCTGTGAAGATGGCCCACATGCGAAGGCTCCAGGTTTGCATCCAGAGACCTCACCAAGTGTGCTGGATATTTGGGTGCCCATGATCCAGGGCTGGTTGAAGCCAGGGGTAGGTCACAGCATCAAAACCCTGTAGGGGTGCTGTGTCTCTGCCTCTCCATGTCTCTCTCTATCTCTGTCTCTCATTCATTGAATAAGTATAATAAAATACAGTAAAATAAAATAATATTTTGACAAAGCCTGGATCATTTAAAATTCCCAAATCATTTCTGTTTATCAAAACTAATACGCAGTCAAAGGCTGAAAAATTGCTGAACATTCCCAAAGTAAATTTTAAAAAGCACTAATTCTGTGAAATGTTTTATGAAGAAGAGGTCTCAGGGTGAAGTAAATTTGGGAAAAGCTGAAATTCAAAGTTTGTCTTAGTAGGTTCATTTCTTTAGAACTGCTGAAATTTTATTTTTTTAAAGTGCATATTCAAAATATTTTAAACTTATTAGACCAGGAATTCTCTTTGAGTATTTTATTTAATGACATAAAATATTCACCCTACAGAATATAGTTTGGAAACTCGTGAGATACTGTAAGTCTCTTCCTAGCTAGGGCCAACACATTGTGTGAAACCACCCATGAACCAGGCCCCAAATATTTCCTTCCTCAGATAATGAATCATGGGGCTATTCCATAGGGGACTTGCAGTGAGTAGAGAGAGAGTTGGCAATGTAGCAGAAATAAGTACCATGGGAGTCTGTGCCAGGTGGTCGTGCCACTTTGCTTAATCTTCAAGACCTGCTTAATTCAAATCTCGTATACAGTTGTTTTTTCCCTTGTCATCATGGAGTGCTCTATGAACGCCAACTGATTTTAAGGTTTATTGGATGAGATAACCAACTCATCTACTCCGGCTAGGTGGCATCAGAAACTCTGTCATTATCTTAGCTATGTGGGTTCCATGGCAAGATTTTCAGGCATTTAGTCTCTATCAGGGACCAGTAGAAAGCTAACTATTTAAATAAATAAATATTTAAATCATTTTCCCACTTATAGAGAAATGATTATTTGCAGGGACCAGCAGTTAGCGTAATGGTTATGTCGCTGAACTCCCATGTAGTCAACTGCAGTTCGAGTCCTGGACCCAGTGGCTGAAACTCACACCGGGCACATGTGCGTGTGTTCCCAAGATCCTGAGAGGAGAATGGAGGAGAAGGTATTGCAGCGTGACCATCCCCCCAGGGGGTGATTTCTCACTTTCTATCTCTCTGTCTCTCTCTGTCTTTCTGGCGAGCACACGCGCCCTATAGCAAAAACCTCTAAAAAAAAAAGAGAGAGAGAGAGAGAGAGAAATGATTATTTGCAGAAGACAGAATGGCTTTGCTCTCAGTCCTAGGGCTCTGCACTGTGATTCTCCTATTGTAGTTTCTCAAAGCTCCACACAGCACCTTGACTGCCACAGACATGTTGAGCATCGTGGTCTGCTGGGTCGCAAGTCCCAGACAGTCTCTGGACCAGCTACAGATCCTCTTATATTCTAGGACCATGCAAAAGGGGCCAACTCACAGGTTATCTGGTAAATGGGAGAGAGCAGGATACTCAAAAGTGGAAGATGTTGCCTTTAACATCCAAAAGGGCCCACAAAATGTTGCGCCATCCTATTGATAAGGGTGTAAAGTATAGCAACTTATATTCTATTACTTACGGGATACTACATTTTTCAGGCCACTTGACCCTAGAAGTTTCACCACAATGACCAAGATGACATACCTTGAATTTTCACAGGTCGTTTCTTGGCCTCTAGCATGCATATACCTTACCAAGACACCTAAAATACTATTCCTTCCTAGTCAACTACACTAATCAACATGAGTTGTCCCAATAAAATACTAGTATGCTGTTTTGTAGATGAGTAAAACAATCGTAGTCACTGTGGACTAGATTATTGCTGAAAACCAGAATGATGACATAGCTCTGAACTAAAATGATAAAGGTGTACTGCTGGGGCCAGCAGTAGCATAATGGCTATGTGGCTGGACTCCCATGTAGTTGACCATGGTTTGAGTCCCGAACCCTGCGGCTTAAACTCACACCGGGCACGTGTGCATGCGTGCTCAAGATCCCAAGAGGAGAATGGAGGAGAAGGGATTGCGGTGTGGCCATCCGCCCTGGGGGTGATTTCTTGCTTTCTATATCTCTGTCTCTCTCTGTCTTTCTGGCGAGCGCATGTGCCCTATAGCAAAAACCTCTCAAAAAAAAAAATAATAATAAATAAGGAAAGGAAAAAAGGAGTACTGCTGTCCCTGTCAGGTAAAAGCAAACTGCTTCTGATGTTTTGTTTTGTTTTTTGCTATTCAGAATGGAATGGGGGCATTATCCAGATCAATAACTGAATAACTACTGTTATCTAGGCAAGAAGTCCACATTTGTAACATCTGTAGTTGTAATTTGTAATAATCCACCGCCATTATTCCAGACTCATTTGTATTCTGCATACACCAAACAGATGGGTTAGTGTGGACATGAAAGGGATCAACGAGCTTGCAGCTTTCAAGATTCTGATGGTGGCAGTGAGCTTTGCAATTACTTAGAGATGTAGTATTAATTATTGTTCATTATTTGGGGGAAGAAATTCCAAAGACTTTCACTTGGCCCTTTTTATCATAAAATCCTTTATTCCAACGGTAAAGATGCCAGTGCAGGGGGGTTGTCAGTACCTAATTAAATATGTTTAACTATCTATCCAGAAATTAGCACAGTGTGGTTCTGCAGACCTTCTAAGCTCAGGTTAAAATTTTATTTACCACTGAAACTCCAAACCCCACACTGTAATTAATGGACCATCAGGATATTTTCAGTCTTTAAAATTTTCTGTCAGTTTGAAGCCAGTGAAAATTAATCCCTGAAAAGTTTGGGTACTTCACTTTACCCATTATTCTTTTGTACTTGTTACTGACCAAAGTTTCCTTTGAAAAAGGCTAAATAACATAATTAGAGCTTACTGGACTCTCCCTTGTTTGCAAGACCCTATGAAATAGCTCAGATAGGAAATTGTGGATAACAACATAATTGTTTAAGAATTATTTACTTAATTTTATTTATCATTATTATTATTATTATTTTAAATTTGCTATAGGGCTCATATACTCACTAGCGAGAAACAGAGATAAAAAGGGAAAGTAAGAATGTAAGCCACCAGGTCTAGGACTCAAACTGTGGTTGGCCATGTGGGAGTCCAGTGCCTTAACCACCATGCCACTTTCTGGCCCCAACAACATAATTGTTGATGACTTAGGTCTCTGCTATCAAACTAAATGACTATTTCAGTTATGGACATCATATTCAACTAGGTGCTACCCAAAACATCTGTGAGTAAAATCTCTTGATAACTGCTTTGGCCCTACATTCATTACAATAACCATATCTATTTTGTCTCCGTAATTAGTGCTTATACTTGTCTGCTGCCACTTCAGGATCCCATCATCTTTATTAAAGTTAAAGAGCCCTTTTCAATTACAGCATTCCTCATCACCATTCCTGAGTTGCAGAGGACAACTACTGCAGACTTATCCAAGGATACTTAACTTCCACACACCACTATTTTTCTCAATGCTTTGGTTATGGAAGTGTCCAATGGTCCCTTCTGAACTGATACAGTGAAAGTGAGAAGCAAGACAGTCATGATAGATCCCCTGCAATATTCCAATCCTCCTAAACCCTTAAATTATTTCTTCTACTGTATCATGACATCCTAGAAACTCAACTTTAATTCAGGCCAGCATTGATTCCAGCTCTTAATTAATTAACAAAATAGTAAGGTCACCTCCAGTTTCTTGGATTAACACAAAAAATCCAGTTTCTGTTATGTACCACATGGGACAACATTGACCTATTCGTAACTGGCCTAGCACATCTAAAATCCATCCCTACACATGTTCTGCCAATATAAATCATCCACATCGGGTAGTTCCTCTGGTATTTAAGCTATTTTCTATGAGTTAGACTTTGTGGTTATTGCCTGGTAGCATGTTGAGAATGTCTCTCTGGTTATGGATCTGAAGATAACATAAGATGTGTGTTGATCTTTAAAAAATCAGCATCATTAACATGGTGGTTAAGGCAGGATGGCCAACCATGAGGTCTGAATCCCCGGCTCAGCGACTTCAGAAATAAACCAGGCACATATGCATGATTGCCCAAAATCCTGAAGGGAGGGAGAAATGGGGAAGGGATTGCAGCATGACCGTACCCCATGAAGAGATACTTTATCACTTTCCATCTCTTTCTGTCTCTCTTGGGTGAATGCACACACCCTCTGATAAATTAAAGCATCCCCTTTTTAAGTAATTGTTAGGTGAAGTCATAATATAGTCCTTTTTTTTAATATTTGCTATAGGGTGCACATGCTTGCTGGACAAAGGGAGAGAAAGGGAAAGTGAGAAAGCATCCCCAAGAGGGATGACCACACTGCACTCCCTTCTCTTCACACTACACTTCCTTCTCTTCCATTCTCCTCTCATTTGGGGGGACATGCAGGCATGTTTTTAAAGTCTGGGTCCAGGACTTGAACCGCACAGTAGGCCATGTGAGATCCAGCTGCCTTAACCTCCAGGCCATCTGGCTGACCCAAATAACAGAGTCTTAGAAAGGGAAAATTAGCCTCTTCCAAAAGAAAAAGAAAAAAAATTTAGCTTGATTTGAGAGATTTAGATTTATCCATACTCACCCAAATTTCCCTGCTCTAATTCTTAGGATATAAATCAATGCTTTAATTTTCACAAAAGATATCTATGCTGGTACTATAATTCAGCAGCCTACAAAATCAAACTTTCACTGCAGTTTTAAGATATAGGGACATCAATATGAAAGATAATATATTTTTTTAGGATAGTCATAATTATGATTATAAACCAATAATTTCAGTCCCCAAAATTATAAATTGTTAGAATTTGCCACATTAAAAAAAATCACTGCTACCATAACAATCAATTGCCAACAGTCATTTGGCTTCCCACAGACTTTCTGTCAATAGACATTTCACTCTAAGCAAAAATAAATGAAAATAAATACATATTTTGCCAATTTAAGTAATGAGCTATCACTATTGGGTATCAATGTCTTTAAATCAAAGTAAGCAATTCCTACCTTTAAAAGTTTGTTTTCAAGGGCCACCCAATGGTATTGCAGTTAAGAACATGGCTGACTGAGCAGTTCAAATCCTGGGCCAGACAACACATGCCCTCGCCAGAAAGACGGAGAGAGACAGAGAGACAGAAAGCAAGAAATCACTTCCCAGGGGGGATGACCACATTGTAATCCCTTCTCCTCTATTCTTCTCTCAGGATCTTGGGCATGCACGCACACACGCCCGGCGTGAGTTTAAGCCACTGGGTCTAGGACTCGAATCACGGTCAACTACATGAGTACAATGACATGGCCATTACACCAACCGCTGGTCCTGTGATTCTGCATTTCTAACAAACTCCCAAATGAGGCTGGATAGTGCTGGTCCACAAACCAGTTTGAGAGACAGAGGTTTAAGCAGATTCTAAATCACTTAAAATTTGGCGACTTAGGCTGTTAACCATGAGTTACATTAAGATGGAGGGTCTAAGTTTTCCAAAGACATGAGTGTCCCCTAATTGTACCTTTGAAGTATTTACTAAAGTATATTCTGAACACTAAATACTTTGATTGCAGAAGTTGTTCATTCATATTCCCTAGAAGAAACAGTTCCATGGTCGAATAGATCTGGGAAAAATCTGTATCCTGTTTTGTATTTGTTTGCTTGTTTCCCTCCAGAAGACTCACAATGCATACTTGCATTTTCTTGATGTTCAGCCATCTGCAGGAGGGAAACATTTTTAACTGAACAACTCATTTATTTAACGGGTAATATTCTGAGGAATTAGTGTTCCATGGAATAGACAGAAATGTAACCATAGTATAGTTTTTAAACTTCAGTGTGTATCACAATTAGCTGGAGAAAGAGCAGAGAACACAAGATGCCTTTGTTATTTTTACCAGATTTCATAGGTGATTGTGCTATCCACCAGAGCTTGAAAACTACTGCTATAAAGAAATCACAGAGGGAAGCCAACAGGTGGCATGACGGTTAAGGCACTGGACTCCCACATGGCCGACTGTGGTTCAAATCTTGGACATGGCACCTTGCTTTATTACTTTCTCTTTCTATCTCTGTCTCTCTTGGGTCAAATAGAAAAATAATAATAATAAATTTAAAATAAATAAATAATTCTAAAAAGAAATCACAGAGGAGTTTTGGTTACCATCTGGGGAGGCAGAGTTGCCTATTAGCCAGGCTTTCCCCTTTCCAACTTGCTTTACAGAAGCTCATGCTATCACCAGGAGAACCAGCATCAGTTACGAACTGCCTCCATCTGAGGAAGAGTATTCAGACCAGGGGCACCACAGAGATTCCCTATGTAGGCTACATATGGCAAGGCTTCCTCAAGTCTTTTTCTATCATCTGTAAGTCAACAGTGGCTATCCCTTAGCCCTGCTCTAAATCATAGTTCAAAAGGTTTTCTCACTAGAAGCAGTTCATTGGTTCATTGGATAAAACCTGCATCAAATAGTATTTTGGCAGTATTCAGTGAACAGGACTGACAAGGCACTACTAAGAGGCAGGTATAGGGGAGAAATAATAAATTAGTAAACTGATATGTAAAATAACACCAGATAGCAACCTGATGTGAGAAAACACAGTGTCATAGGACAAAGAATTACTAAATCAGGATCCTGTTGTGATACCATGGATGTGAAAAGCTGCAGAAGCGTTAGAGTCATTCAAAGTAATAAGCACACCATCAAAGAGAGGCCAACCATGATGGGATTAGCCTTGATGGTTGGGAAAACTTCATCAGCTACCTGAATATATTTGGTCATGAGGACAGCCCATGTCCATTATACCTCCTACAGGAGGCCAGATGAATATTGATGAATGATTGGTTGAATGGTAGGATGAATGAATGGATGGATGGATGGATATATAATTAATTCTAGTGATTCTGACAAGATCTGGAGAGACTTTAAACCAGGACTTGTTTAAGCTATTGGGCCAAACTGAATATTCACTTTGATAAGCAGTTGCCTTCCATTAGGCAAATTGTAGGGTACTCCTGTATTTGACCCTTCTTGAAACAGAAGGAAATGGGCTGAGTAAGAATACACACACACACACACACACACACACACACACACTCTTTTGTGTTACAGAGTAAATACAATAGTTACTTTCATGTAGCCCATCTGAAATTCACTCTAAACCCACATTAAAAAGAAATAATTTCTAATTTCCCAAATTATTTTAAATGAATGTGCTATGTTCACCAGTGTTCTTTATGACAAGCAACAGAACCTGATTCTAGCTGATTTACTAGAAAGGAGTTTACTGAAGTGGCATGGTTCACTTGTATAATCTCTGGGAAGAGTAGAGAAAAAGGTGTGGTAGGACTAGCCAGCCAGGAACAACATCAAAGTAATGGTGCTGAACTGGTCTGGTGAAACCACGAGGGTCACTGCCAGTGAGTATAAACAAAACAACTCACTTGAATTATTGGGTTGTTGGAAAAGTCAGGATGTATGACTTTATTAATATTCTAATAAATGGATGCCAAATTCTGCCATCACTGCTGATGCCTGACACTATGGAAGACTGTCTCTATCACAGAACTTCAATAAAGGCTAGAAAAATATGTGACCTTTTAGGCTTCCTTAGGAAATGGCTGTCTCATTTCATAGGGAATCTCTGTGCAGACACAGTAAGGAGGTTCAAATTATGGGTAACCAAAAGGAAGCACAAATGTCAACTACCACTGGGTTAGAGACACTCAAGTAAAGAAGACCAGGGACACCACGTTGCTCTTGCCGGGGAATGAAGACACAGGACCCCAAGAAATGAAACAAAGCAAACTGCATTAAGGTCCAAAAGCAATGCAGAAAGCTGAGTCCAAACAGTGCTCTACAATCCAGCTTTCCCAGGGGCACTGATATTTTGGTCTCTAGGCCTTGGGCTCATGTCATAGTTAATGGTCAGTTTATCATTTGGGAGGGGTTTTATTCACTGACCAATATATTCCCAGCAGAAGTTGTTGGCATTTGTTTCTCTGACACCTTTTTCTAAGCCTCCATATTTAACTAGCTCTGTTAACTACACAAATACATTAAATGTTGACCAGGCCATATAGAAGACGGGCCATCTCCTAGAATCTACAGTGTAATTCTGAGTACATTGAAAGAAACTGAGGCTCTAATTGAGGCAATAAGTTGTCCAAGATAATAAAACCAGTAAGCAGTGGAGCCTGATACCTTTCTTTAGATATGTTAAGACCTGTTTCTGGGACCAGCAGTTAGGGTAATGGCTATGTCGCTGAACTCCCATGTAGTCAACCACGATTCGAGTCTCAGACCCAGTGGCTTAAATTCATGCTGGGCTCTTGTGCGTGAGTGCTCAAGATCCCAAGAGAAGAATGGAGGAGAAGGGATTGCAGTATGGCCATCCCCCCTGGAGAGTGATTTCTTGCTCTCTATCTCTCTATCTCTGTCTTTCTGGCGAGTGCACACGCCGTATAGCAAAAACCTCTCCCAAAAAAAAAAAAAAAAAAAAAAGAAGAAGAAGACCTGAAGACCTGTTTCTATTAGGTAGGTTACTAGGTAGGTTATTACCTTCAGTTTTTCTGTTTGTTCTTTTGCCATTCAGGCTGTTTAATGTTAATGGTATAATTTTCTGCCATGATTCATTCTATTTCACTTTTCATTTTAGAACAATGGGAAGAATCTTCCTATTTTCTAGTTCTAGGGTAAGAAGTTAGTAGGGATGAGGAACGACTTTTGGTTGGCTTCATAAATGGTCGAGGAAGTCAAGACACCATCCCATCTATTTTCCCGGTGAGGGCACTGGGCTATGGAGCCATGTTACAGGCCCTCTTAAACAAATATTAATAAAGTAGTATGGTCCTCAAGAATACAGGAAGTATAGTTTCCTCCTGAGACAAAGAATTAGGAATTGGAAAGAGGAGTGGTCGAGATATAAGATCAGTTGTTTCTCTATGGAATACCTGATGAAGGTACCACTTTCATCAGGAAGCAAACTACCAACGTAGGGTGTTCAAAAATGTGTGCACTAAAAGCTAATGGAGTCCCATTTGAGACTTTGGAATTCCTTGGCAAGTTGGGTGACCCTGTTACATCAGGTGGTCCAGAGATAAAGCAGAATGAAAATTTTTATCCCACACATTGTACTGTATAAAAGAGATGCTATAAATGACTATACACGTTAAACTGAATTTTAGGACATGGAAAACCTTTGTATAATAACAAATGCATACATTTAGAACCATTTTCTAGAGTTTGGTCAATGAAAAGGCATAATATTGCAAAAGAACACTTGCAAAAATCAGGACAATGTTCTACTGGGTTGTCAAGAAAGTCAAGATGCATTTTTGCATAGAAAAACATAAGAAAAAAGCCGTGACTTTTCCAATGACCCAATAGTTCATGCTTCTTTTTTGAAAGAGCTCCTGGGCCCTGAACATCTCCTTCAAACTACCATAAACCCCACCTTCATTATAAAGTATGATGAAGTCATTTTCTTAAATATTTTCAAAAGAAAGGTGAAAGTTTTAGTGTAATCAAAACTACCTGGAAAACTCCTGAGGAAGGCACACCACTGGAGCATGGCATGCCATACGCTGTCTTTCACCAAGTCCAACACTGCCAGTTTCTCCCACAGTGTTGGAAAGATGCTGTCAATTCAACTGAACACCAGATGAAATGGTTGGCTTGTATTCAGGAGCCACGTTGTAACAAAAACTATACCTTCTTTCAATACTGAAACCACATTCATTGAGGTGACATGCTCTCATTCTGAGAAGCACACGTCAGTGCCAGATGTACATCTCCCATCTTCCCAACTGCTGTTTCTCCACCTGCTAGAGTAAGAAAATTATTCCTTCTCATCCCACCTGCCTCAGAGGATTCTAGGAGGATAAATGTGAATACGTCACAGAAAACTTCAGACAGTCCAAGTCAGTGAAATATCTCCAAAATCAATTTGCCATGTCAACACTAAGTTTTATGTGGCCAGTACAGTATTTGCATTAATGTGGTAATTGCATTTATGAGAGGGTCTTCAAAGAGTACATGAAAAACTTATGAAAAAAATATGCATGATCTTCCATTTATTTTTGCAATTTTAAAGATTTTATTCCAAAATGAGCTCTAATGTTAATCCTATTTTCCATAGCTTTTTGAAGTTCTCTGTGTAACAAAAGAATCCCAAAGCTACAAGTCCTCTTAGAAGAATCCAGTCCAATTCAACCAAGGTGGAATTCCATCTACTGGAAAGGAGACACTCAAAGACACTGAGCTCACTTTTTAACAAGGCCATTTTGCACTTACAAATTTTTCTTCTCATGATTTGATATCCGCTTCTTTAGAACTTCCCTCACTGATTTTGGTAATTTGTTGCATCCATGTAAAATAAGTCTTTTTTCATGTGGCCACATTTCAGATCCTCAGGTGCAGCTGTCAGTTCTCCTTTTCTCACAGGACATGAGTACTGAGGTCCTCATTTACCCTAAGCACCTCCCTGCACATACCAAAATTTCTCAGTATTACCATCGCAAGGTAGGCAGGAAACTATACATGAGGTTTCTCTACTAAAAAACTTTTCTATCCTGGAATAACAGCTACAAATTCATAGTAATTTTATCATAGAGCTACAGGCTGAATATCCCTTTCTTAAACAAAAACTTCAGATGTGTCCATTTTACTGATATAGAACTTTGACAAAAAAAAAATGAAAAACAAAAAAGATTTTAAAATTGCACTTCTGGGGCCAGCAGGTGGCAGAGGTTAAGGTGGCTGGATTCTATATGACTGACCGAGCAGTTTGAATTGTGGACTTGGCAGCCTGAAAAAGGCACTGAATGTGTGTGCGTGTGTACCCAAAATTTCAAGAGAATGAGAAGGGGTGCTTTCTCACTTATTCTCTGTCTCTCTCCAGCAAGTACATGTACACACTATTGCAAACTTAAAAAAAAAAGAAAGAAAGGAAAAAAAAAGAATTGCACTACCTTAATTCCACAGAAAGGAACCCAATTCCTAAAGCTCCCCAAAATTTAAACATTTGAAATTGCTCTAGGATTTGTGTTTGGGACCACACAGACATGCCATCCTTAGAATTCATTTTTCAAGGATCTGGATTGAATAGAATCAAGATATTGAGATTTATGTTTTCTAATGCTCAGAAATAATCAAGAAAGTCAAAGTTATTTCTCAGAAATATTATATAGGGACCAGAAGATGGCATGATGGTTACATCACTGAATTCCCACCTGGCCTACTATGATTCAAATCCTAAACCCGGTTGCTTGAAACCCACACTGGATGGATATGATTGACCAAAATCCTGATAGGAGAAAAAAGGAGTGGGATTGTGGCTTGGCCATCCTCCAGGGGCGGGGGGGGGGGGGGGGGGGGGGGGGGGGCTGGAGGGAACTTCTTGCTTTCTCTCTCTCTTTCTGTCTCTCTAGCAAGTGCACATGCCCTATACCAAAAAAATTTCTTAAAAAAGAAACAAAAAACTATGATCTGGCAAACCCACCAACCTAAATACAAGTAAGCATAAGAGCAGACTAAGATCGTCCAGTGAGTCTTGACAGCTCCATAACAAAAAGAGACCCCAAGCCTTCCTGATTCCCTGGTTCTTCAAAGACCACTGGCTAAATAATCTACCAGTGATATACCTCTCTCTGTTATCTACCCTGATCAATCTCTGAGCCTTCCAATGTCTCATATGTAGGGCACATACAAGGGCTGGGATATATACTGTGAAATATATTAATGATTTTGCTAAAGAACTGACAAGCTTAAAAATGCAGTATAGGTGGACCAGCAGATGGTGTAATGGTTACATCATTGGACTCCCATGGAGCTGACTGTGGTTCGCATCCCAGACCTGGCAGCTTAAAATTCATGCCAGGCACGTGTGGGTGCAGGTCCAAAATCCTGAGAGGAGAATGGAAGAGAAGGGACTGCAGTGTGGCCATCCCCCCAGGAGGTGATTTCTCACTTTCTATCTCTGTCTCTCTGGTGAGCACATGTGCCCTACAGCACAAATTTCTCTCAAAGGAAAAAAAAATGCAGTATAGGAAAATTATTCATAGCTGTGGAGGAGGACGAGGAAAAATGCCAAATGGGATTTTAATGAGGATGTCTCAGTATGAACATATGTAAAAACTTCTAGATACAGGCATGATGATGAACAAAATGATCAAGCTAAGTTTTCAAGACAGCATATAGATATATAAGATCACGGCGATTACATACACAATGAACAGCTTATTTACAAAGGACCAGTTTCTTCATTTTTAATGAATCAACATACTTGGCACCTAAAAAACACTCGAACTAGACAAAGCATACCAAACGCATTAGTCAGAAATATAGCTTTATTATCATAATATTTCATAATCTAAAAACTTCTTTTTAAATTCTGGGAACACAATATTCCAGCTTCTGTACAACTGACCCTGAAGAATACTGGAAAACAGTGTCTAAGAAATCTGAACATTGCAGATAAGGATCAATGACCTATTTGAGGGGAAAAAGAAAGGACAGTACAAATGGAGATTTTTTTTTTTCCTACAAAATGAAAAACATTAGATTTATTCTCTAGTTTAATCTTGACCTTGTTTTCCCAGAAGCTTTGGTGAGTTCTTCAAAAAAGCAACTGCCTCAACTCTAAGGTGGACTGTCCATGAGGGCAAAGAAAACAGGTTAAAATAAGACGCAAATGCGACATGGCACACAGCTCAGGCCACAGCATGTAAGTATAGTATCCCTCCAAGTAAGCCAGCTCCCATATTTCAACAGTATAATAGCTCTTAAAGGAAGCACAACTTACAGAACACATTCCCTGTACAGGAGTCAGAATAGACAGAATATAGTCAGAAACTTGAAAAGAAAATAATATAATAAATCTCGAAACCACCTGTCTTGAGTAATGTATGTAGAGTAGATATGGCATTATGGTGCTTTCTAAAGATCACTGGTACCACTGTCATGCCCTCTAGTATATTAAATTAAAATTGAAAAGAGAAGTTACTTTAAAGAAAATGGGAAAAAAGATCTGACCATACCATCTTTAAAAACAAGTTGCTGTCATCGCATATTCGTTACGGGACAAAGAGCATGCAGTACAACTAAGTAATTTTTTTTTCTTATGTAAAAAGCTAAAGTGCAATTATGGTATAAGCATCAATAATAAATAATTTTGGAGGTTAATTCTCCAAATAAATACATTACAGTTTTTACAATGTAAGCCCCTAAACATTGATATTCACAGCAATGGTTTTCCCCACTGCGTAGCTGCCTGTACACCACATGAATGAATGGTCTATCCCCAACGGTCAAAAGTCAAAGACTCAAAAATCAATATTTTCACTATGATAGGTTCAAAATCTGTATATAGTAAGTAATACTTTTCAATTTACTGGCATTTTAAGTAACTGCTTTATTACCTAGTGTTAATTCACTGCTAATATGATGCTTATTGAAATAACAATTATAATTCTACTAATATTAATTAGGTTACAGCCTTACTTTTTAAAATAAGAGAATTAGATTTATATGAACAAACATATATAGCTTAAAAATCACCCACCACAAACACACACTTTCTCCATGAGTATTTAAAAATAAATTATTGATATACTTGACATATATATTTAGTATGTGTTTTAATAGATATATATTTATATATACGTATATATTTGTGATCAAACTAATTCTTGTTTCCAGAAGAATGTTCTCACTTGGAAACTTTACATGAGACCTGATGATATTGCTAAACTTAGGAGGAAAAAAATGACATAGAAATTCATTCTTGAAGAAAATCGTAAAGCAGGTTTGTATCAGATAGTTCTTTGTGGAAACAACAGCCTTTTTAGAAAGGAGAGGGCAGTGTAAGACTGGATCCTATATGCATTGCTTATTTCAGGACTTACTGTGGGATGCAATGTACAGTGGTCACTCAACACCTGGAGGTATAGTTCAGGAATAAAGGATATAGTTTAGTAATAAAGGGTGTAGACACGGCAGGAGGCAAAGTGAATTGTTGGATGGAAAAGTCAAGTTGGCGAAGAGAAAGTCATGCCCACAGCTGCAGACACTACCAGGGAAGCAGGTCTTAGGGAAAGGCTGAGCGACACCTACAGAACCTCCGGGATGGTCACAGGACATGACCTGTGCTATCTGCTGGTGTTACAACCACTCAGACACTGCACCCATGATGGGTATGATCCAAAGGGTGGCACTGTCTTCCCCAGCCACAGCAATAGTAGCAGCTATTAAGACAGAGGCTGGAAGCACAGTCTGAGGGGGCAGAATACGTGACCATGAAAAGCATGGAAGTGTACCAAAAATCTGAATAAACATGCACCTAAGAAAACAAAAAAACCTGAAAAACAGTCTGTTGAAATGAGAACTAAGTCTGCCTGAACATGTCCCTTCAGCATCTCCAAGACTGAAATCTTGATTAACCAGAATACCTGGGGAACAGGAATCCTTATTTCGGAGGCCTTCAAATTAATTAAGGGGAAACTTAAAAACAAAAATATTTTCATTTCCCTGCTATTAACAGAACTTTATAGCTCCCATTCCTTACTTCACAATTTACAAAGCAGTGGGAACAGATAATTTTCTCTCGGGGCCTCACATCCTGTGAGGTCTTTGGTCTGAGAATTAATAACCACTGCATAGAAGCTGACGTGCTGAAGCCTAGGTCAATTATTATAGATGCTGGGCTTTGTTTTATTAAGATTGTGGGATAGGATTATTTTAATTTTTTAATTCTTTTTAAAATTTGCCTCTAGCTTTGCAAAGGGGATTATAATACAATTCTGGCTTACTGAAACTCCTGTTTGGTAAATTCTGGCTAATGGAGGAGCTTGAATGTGCTATGCCCTTTGCTTTTCTAACGTTCAGAAGAACATTATGGTTGTTCCCTGGAGTAACGTTCCCCAAAGCCCAGTGGTGATGGTCCATGCCACCCATTCTTTCAGATAATGTTCACGATTGCCGTTGGCTTTTTCTTGGCCATCTTGGGCCTGAGGTTACCCTTTCGGCTGCACCCTAAGAACTCCCCTTTCTTCAGCGGTCTGCAGAGTTCTCTCGAAGACTCGGCCTGTTCGTGAATGGACTTGGCAGGCTGCATGCTGGCTCGGTCATCCTTGCCTTTTTTCAGGTAGTTCCTTCCCTTTGGATGGAAGTGGGTCTTGAGATCAGGATGGTTATACACAGAATGTGAATGCACTCTGCTTCTACCAATGTTTGGGAGTAGGGGAGAGGAAATAAGCAGAAAGAGATTTCTTTAAAACCTTGAAAGGATAACTACTGGCACAATCACGCCTGCAGGCTCCTGGAGTGACAATGACATCATTAAGACAAGTAATATATATATATATTGGTATTATATATATATACACATATATATATATAGGTATATATTATTTATAAATAATATATATTGGCATATGTTATTTATATGTATATATATATATATATAGGTATATATATTATTTATAAATAATATACATTGGTATTTTTCTTCCAAAAATTCTGTGGACTCCATAAAATGACCGTATGATACTAAATTGGAGGTGTTACTAGCCCTATTTGCCAGTGATAAAACTGAGGCACAGAAATGTTAAATGACTACCGAAAATAATAGATACATACAGTCGTTTTATGGAGAAGACGGGACCAGAACCACTATCTACTAAGTGACTACAAAAGGTCTCAGACAAATCTACTGTGTAGATACTATAAAGTATACAACTCATAGTATGAATTTACACAGGTAATGTAGTACATGTACTACATTCACAGTATGATGGAGCTATTACTACACCGTATCTCAAGAAGAGAAAATGACACCATCTAATACTATAAAATGCTATTCTAACACCATCATAATCTACCAACAGACTGT
This sequence comes from Tupaia tana, assembly GCA_026018925.1. Classification (NCBI taxonomy): domain Eukaryota; kingdom Metazoa; phylum Chordata; class Mammalia; order Scandentia; family Tupaiidae; genus Tupaia; species Tupaia tana. The sequence continues at coordinate 63,252,480 of JAKSZU010000010.1, forward strand.
CTGCATATTTGCAAATCACTCAACACTTGACCATGTCAGATATACATGCACATAAAATTTCTCCTGAGCTTCTCAAATTCATTTATATTATATTTGGTAGTCAAAAAAGTCATGACACAGTTTTGCATAGAAAAATGCATCATGATTTTTCCGATGACCCTAGAGATATCAGAAAAATGCAACAGGAAAACATATGATACAAATATCATCAAATGGCCCAAGCATAAAAAGATATATATACATACAGGCATTTGGGTTTCTTATTTGCAGAGATGTCTGTAAGCTGAAGAAAAAGAAAAAAGAAAAAGGATTACTTTGCTTGAAGGCTGAATTTGGTTTTAAAGATCACTCATATTTTTGAAGCAAAATCACATGGAGGTCAGAAACTGTTCTTGGTAGTACTGTTATTGCCCCTGGCTGAGTCCATCACATCAGGCTCAGCTTCTGCCTTCAGGGATCCTCTGTGGGTACTTGTTCTGAGGTTTCTAGGAAGCCTATGTCAGCAGATCTCAAAAATTTCAAAAAGTCATGGAGCCCCCAGTAGAGCAAGGTTTGAGGAAGTATGTCTTTAAAAACTGGAATGATATGCCATTATTTCTTAATTGATTCAGGCTGTATTTACAGCTAATCTGTTACAGCTGTGACCAGTCACAATGTATCGACTAAGGGGAAAATTGGCATAAAATGTTTATTGCCCAAAATACATCATTTCTAAAATGAGAGCACATGAAGGCCAATCCCACAACTGTCCTTGAGGCCGTCTATTACTGATATTATTTTCCACTCCTAATAACTCATGCAATAAAATGTCTGCATGCAGCCTTGTGGTCAGGCTCAGAATGCTCTCATTTGCAGAATAAATTGATAGTTATCATTTTGTGAGCCAGATGTCACCATCCGGTTTATAGGCAAATTCAGTGCATTCTCAGCCTTCAGTGCCTGATTTCCCTCAGGGAGCTTTCCCTATGTAAAGGAGTGGTGTCACACCAAACCAACAGGAAATGAGAACAACATGACATGTGGAGAAAGAGCCACCTTAGTGTCTGAGTGTGCCCAAGACACACGTCCCTGCTATATTAAAATAGTCTGAAAATCCAAGTTCAGTATAACAGAAACACTCCTTCCGGTTCTTCTGCCAGCAACTTAAGCTTTAGTCAGGACCAAGCCAGATAGAAGATTCCTTAGGACTTTTTGGGCCAGTCAGGTGGCATGGTGGTTAAGGCAGTTGGACCCAACCTGGCCGACAGTGTGGTTCAAGTCTTGGACCCGGTAGCTTGAAAAACATACAGGGTAAATGTGCCTGACTGCCCAAAATCCCAAGAGGAGAAAGGAGGGGAAGGGACTGAAATATGGGTGATCGTCCCCCCTAGAGAGTGCTTTCTCACTTTCTCTCTCTCTGGCAAAAACACCTGCCTCACAGCAATTTAAACAACAACAAAAAAGACTTTCTTTTTTTTTTTTTAAGAATTCTTTTTTTAAAAATGAATTATTTTATTTTTTATTTATTTTTTAATTTGACCAGAAAGGGACAGGGGGGGGGGAGGGAAAGTGAGAAAGCAAGCTACCAGGTCTGGGATTCGAACCACAGTTGGCCATGTGGGAGTCCGGCACCCCTAACCACCACACCACCTGCCGGCCCCAACAAAAAAGACTTTCAAGGGTCATATTCCCAAGGAGGCAGGATAGGATTCTTGCTTTCAGTCGTCTACCACAATGAAAAGTCAGCAATATTTGATCCTGCTCATGCTGGCTGGGTTTGGCATGAGATCAGTAACAGGTGAACAGAAAAGAGCATCATCTTTACATGAGGCTCCTAAGGTTCGGCAATATACAAAAACAAAAAGACAGATGGAGCATGCAAGTGACAGGCTGGCAGATCCTAGGGACCCAAAGGCATCAGCATTTCCCCCTTTTTGCCCACTATCCCATCACCACTCAGGGTTTCTCAGATGGGCCTTCAAATGAACTTAATGTGTAAATGGTAAGAAATGTAGTTTTTAATCTTTCCTTCCCACCACACTCATTTTTTTTAATTATTGAGGAGCAGCAAAATTTGTTCACTTTACTCTGTGTATATATGCATGTAAGCAAATCTGATAATTTGTTGCATATGTATACATAATACGGTTTGCAATTTTAAGCAAAACTGGGAAAGAGAGAGAGACAAAGTGGCTCTGTACGTGCAAACACACTTCCCTTATTGGGGGAAAGACCAACAATGTTATTAAGTGATCAAAGGGATCCCTTACGTCACAACTATTTTAGGAACTACACTCTTAGCACCTATGAATACAACTAATAGAATGTGTTAGGACCTCAACAAACGAGAGAAATTTACTCTGTCTTCCATAAAAGGAAACGTGTGAATAAAAATGGGAAAGAGGGGACCAGCAGATGGCATAATGGTTATGTTGCTGGACTCCCATGTAGTTGACCGCAGTTTGAGTCCCGGACCTGGCAGCTTAAAAATCACGCCAGGTGCATGTATGTACATGCCCAAAGTCCCAAGAAGAGAATGGAGGAGAAGGGATAGTGGTGTGGCCATCCCCTGGGAGGTGATTTCTCACTTTCCTTCTCTCTGGCAAGCAAACTCAAAAATCTCTCTCTACAAACAAACAAACAAACAAACAAACTAGAAAAGAGGGTCATGAATATATATATATATATATATATATATATATATATATATATATCCCATAAAATTATACATGTCTGTGTTGCATATGGGTATGTACCAGGCTAAATCAAGCACAAGTAACCCCCAGGACAGGCTCTGGTGGGAAGTATTATGATTCCCAGTTTACAGATATGGAAATCACAGCACCTAAGTTGCATAACTGGTTTGAAGCCTTGGTGTCTCAACCACAGTTAGGGCTGGGTTTCAAACACAAGTGTGCAGACTCCAAGCCTGAGCAAAATCTCACTCTATACTACCTACCTAAAAAGTATGTGTTTTTGAATGTAAATATTGGGTCGTAGGAAAAGTCACAGCGTATAAAAATACCTCATGACTTTTCCAATGACCCAATATAAGAACAAAGAAGTGTAGGCAGAGGAAGTTAGACATAGTTGAGGCTAGATTAGAATGTTTCCAAAGATGCTATAAATTCTGAGGTTTCAGGGAAGGTGGGACCGTCATCTTCAGACTTCACAGTTTCTATGCTCTCCGCCCTGTGAACACAAGAGGCCACTGTTTCTCCTTGGCCCCAAGACCTCGGACAGATGGAAAAATTCTTCTACATAGTCCATCAACCTATCTCCATTTTCTCTCTGTCCAACTGCTTCGCCTTCTTTTTGTTCAGAGAGAGGCGGTTGTTAAGATGGGGGTCAAGGTGAGCCGCAGTGGCCCAGTGGTAGGGTACCACAGCACAATACTGGAGCCCTATGGGAGCCCTGGTTTGGATCCTGGTTGACCTGAACACATGGGTGTGCCTGCACGTGCCCCTGATCCTGGCTGACCAGCAAGCTGGGAGGAGGATCCCAGCATATTGAAACACTGCTGAGGTACCTACCTGTTCCTCCCTCCCTTTCTCTCTCCTTCCATCTCTCATTTCCCCTCCCTTCTACCCTCAATAAACAAATAACACAAACTTAAAAAAAAAAAAGATAGGGATCAAAAGAATCCTTGATCAAGACCAGCAGACGGCATAATGGTTATATCACTGGACTCCCACATAGTCGACTGCAGTTCAATCCCAGACCTGGCAGCTTCAAACTCATGCCGGGAGCGTGTGCATGCAGGTGTGCCCAAAATTCCAAGAGAAAAATGGAGGAGAAGGGATTGTGGAGTGGCCATCCTGCCTGGGGATGATTTCTTGCTTTCTGTCTCTGTTTCTCTGGCAAGCACACACACCCTGCAGAAAAATCTCTCTTAAAAAAAAAAAAAAAAAAAAAAAAAAAAAAGAGTCCTTGATCAAGATTCCAGGTTAGAAAATATAAATAACTTCCTCCTGAGAGCTAACCTAAGTACTTTGCAATACAAACATGGTGTTTCAGACTACTAAAGGCTTTCCCCTTTGTGTAAATAGCAGCATCATACACCAAATTTCAGGCCTAAACCTTAGAGTTAATCTTGATTCTTCTCCTCCCCTCACACCTCTAAATCTAAACCTTCAGCAAGGCCAACTGGTCTTACTAACTCAACCCCAGTACACCCTCTGCTCAACACTTCTCTCTCTTCTTCCACTCTGTCCCAGTGGCCATCACTTACCTCAGAACATACCACAACAGCCTCAGAACCCATCTCTCATTCTTTCACCTGTCCAATTACCTACAGAGCAACCACAGCGGTTGACAAAAACATAAATCACCACCTGCCTAAAACCTCCCCAAGGCTTCCCTGTGTGCTCTGAAATGGACCCGAACTCCTTACGAGAACTGTCGAGCCTGGCATGATCAGGATCCTCCCCAGCTCTCTGACTTCATCTCCCACCATGCAACCACGCCAAGCTTGTTTCCTCCTCAGGCACCTGTCCTGCCTACTCCTAGCTCCAACACTCCCTTCTAAACTTCCACAGAGATGCTTCCTCCTTGCTCATCAGATCACAGTGGAAATATAGCTTCCTCAGCAAGATTTTTCTTGATCACTAAATCTAAAACAGCTCCTCACCCTGAACTTCACTAACATGTCATCTTGCTTGTTTTCTTTGTAGTAATTACCACTATGCAAAATTATCTTCATTTGATTACTCACTGCTTGTGTTCCTCTTCTCTCCAAGAACAAAGACCTTGTCTATCTTGCATACAGCAGTTTCCTCAGTACCCCATAAGCACCGTGCCCACAGTAAATATGTGTTAAATGAATGACTGCTAGTCCTAATTTAGCAACACACAGGAAATAAATCCAACATGTGAATAACATCACCCAGGCTCTTCATTTGAGCAGTTCTGTGAGTGATTTTTGGCAGATGGGAATATTAGGTCACTTTGTTTCTAATTCGACAGCATTTTTCAGATCGTAAAGATAATATATGTGAGTAAGCATATTATATTTTTAGAGATGAACCAGGTGTAATTGAACATAGATGCTCAAGGGGGTTAAGGGAAAGACATAGATGCCAAAACATTATTTTAGAAAAGGTACTAAATGTGATGGGAAGGAGATTTTTCCATAGCTCAGAAGAATCTTCACCCTAGAAGTCACCTTAGAAAGAAGCAGTTGGCATATCAATCTAGGAATTTCACTGCTCTCTAGAGGTGGTAATGAGAAAAAGAGGGCAAAGGAGATGGAGGGGGCGCTGACGGTAAATATAAGGGAGAGGAAGAGGATTCACATTGTGCAGTGCAGCCTTAGTGGAGAGGAAAGGTGGGAGCCAGGCTGAGGCTGGCACTGCTGACTGTTCTGGAGAAGGGGCTCAGGTTGTGGGCAGAGAGGGTGGCAGGGGGAGCTGACAGAACCTTCTGCTCATCCTAGGATATACTGGGGAAAGAAAGTAGTTTAGATGAAGCTGGGGGCTCAATACAGGTTATCAAAAATGTGATTATTTATACCTCCCCTCCCTACTGCTATGAGACCAGGAAACCATTTATGGTATCATTAGTGGAAATGTATCATTACCCACATCCAGGGTTCTTTTTTTAAAAAAAAGAATTATTTTATTTAACTTTATTTATTTATCTATTTATTTTAATTTGACCAGAGAAGGACAGAGTGAGTGAATGAGAAAGAGAGAGAAAGAGAGAGAGGGGAAAGTGAGAAAGCAAGCCGGCAGGTCCAAGACTCGAACTGCAGTCAGCCACGTGGGAGTCCAGTGCCCTTAACCACCATGCCACTTGCCAGTTCCCACATCCAGGGTTCTTGATATGGCCTGTGGAGGTTTCTTAAGCCCTTGGAATGTTATGTAAAATTGTATGCAAAAATCTATCATAAAAACTATCATCCTTGAATTTTGCTTTTTTGAAATTCTACTTAAGGAATGTACAACTCATAGAAACTACTGAATAGTTTTTTCTTTCCTATTAAGGAGGGAAAAAAAAAAAAAAAAACTTTGTGGTTGGATCTCACTCCATGGAGAAGGACCAACCAAGCCTTTCTCTGGAAGAGCTCCCACAGGATAATAACTGCCAGTCTACTCAAGCGCCAAGGTTGGAAAAAATTATTTCTCTATTTCAAACTCTACTTTTTACAGATACAAGGATAGTCCATGCAATTCAGCATGGTGTAGAGTGGGCAGTGGTGAAAAACTAGAGACTGTGCATCCAGGATTTAGCTATTTCCAGAAACTTGGAGGCACTGGTCTTGCTCCCAACACAGGCATGGAACAAGCAGTTCTCTCCAATGATGTCTGGGGAGTCCTTGCAAGTCACCCAGTTCCCTGTCCTTCTATTCGCCATCCACTATCCCTGTACACAGAGACTCCCACACTCACTGACAGGGGCAGCATGACTCACCACATGCTCGCTGATGTCCCGGTAGAAGCCGGAGGCCTGCTGGCTTTGATAGAATTCTAACTGCTTTTCTGCCAGTTCTACCCGTTGCAACAGATTCTCGATAAAGTCTTGGAGCCGAGCTTTCCCTTGAACCTCTTTCTCAGCTGCTGCTTCCAGGAAATGGTTGAATGTAACAACTTCTCTACAAGGCAAAAATGTCAGAACACAAATAGAAAAATGAGATAGGAATTCATTCATTCAACACATCTATCAGGTGCCTACTAAGTGTCATTTAATGTCCTAGGCAGTACGGCCATGACAGTGATGAAAGACAAACTTACATATTAGTGATTACATTTAGAGAATACATGTTAGTAGAGGGAGATAGTCACTATAAAATATAAACATAAATACATATGTCAGGTGGTGATACACGCTAAGGAAATGGAAACTGAGTACAAGAGTTCAGAGTGACAGAAGAAAGGAAAGGCTGGGTGATATTTTAGAAAACAAAGTGAGGATGACCTTTTGGATGGGTAACACTTGAACAGTGACCCGAAGGAAGCCATGATAAATAAACCACACAGCTATCTGTGTAGATCAAACCAGGTCAACCAGAAACATGCAGATGGATATGAGATATAACATAGAGGTCCACATGGAGGAGAGAGTTAGGTAAGGCCTCACAAAGTTCTGAATTTTATTACAAAGAAGGTAGGAAACCATTGGATACTTGTGAGACAAGTTCTAACTTAAATATTAAAAGTCTTACTGTTGTTGGGACCAGCAGTTGGCATAATGGCTATGTCGCTGGACTCCCATGTAGTCGACTGCGTTTTGAGTCCAGGACCCAGTAGCTTAAACTCATGCTGGGTGTGTGTGAGTGTGTGCCCAAGATCCCAAGAAAAGAATGGAGGAGAAAGGATTGTGGCGTAGCCATCCCCCCCCCCCCACGCCCCCTCCTCCCCCCGGCCATGCCGCAATCATTTCCTTCTCTTCACTTTTCCAACCTCCACTAAGTTCCCTAGCTTCTTAAGAGAAGAACTTCAGGGAAATCTAGCTCAGAAAGTCAGTTTTACAGAGATCTTTGCACAATAGCTGGTAGTAGCTTCCAGTGCCTTTCTCCCTTTCTGTCTCTCTGTCTCCCTCTTTCTGGAAAGCACACATGCCCTACAGCAAAAACCTCTAAAAAAAAAAAAAAGTCTAGCTGTTGGAGGAAGAGAAGTCTACAGAGAGGTAAGGTAAGAGATAAGGTATGGCAGGCAAGGGGTCAGAAAGCAGCAGAGCAGTGTATAAAAAGAGTCACCTTGTTCCATAGCACCCTTTTGAGCTAAGGACCAAACAGTCCAAGCAGCCACCTTGAGTCCAACCCAAGGTCTACTGGGAAGCTAATGTAGCACCAACACAGCAGAAGCAATGGGCAGGTTGCCCTCTCCTAATGAGCTGAGCAAAAATGTCAAACAATACTCCTTTGTCTACATAATTCACTGTAGGTTCACAAATCCAAGCAATTTCTAGTAACTTTATTATCATTTTATACTTTCCTTTTATTTATTTTATTTTTGAATTAATGTATTTATTAGCCTTGGTGCTGTGGTTTACCGTTTAATGGAATTTATTTTTCTCTTACATTTTTTAAAATTTGCATTTAATCACTGTACAGCTTTACCATGTATGACATGGTTTTTCCCACCATGAATATAGTGCATATTAGTCAAGTCAAAGTTATTACCATACACATTATCATCAACAGTTATTATTTCACTTTATGCCTTTTATTTTGAATAAGAGTAAGAAAATAGCATTTTTCTGATTTATAAACAATACAAACTATTAAAAAATCAAACAACCTATAAAAACAAAGAAGGAAATATCACCTGAAACTACATTATCCTAAGACTACCACTGCTAACACTTTGGTAGCTACCCTCAAGAGCATCTCTTTAAGAATACATGCACGTGCATGCATGCACACAACAGTTTTCTCCTTTTCTTACTTTAATCTCCCATTTTGACTCTGCCTCCATGTCCTCTTCTCAAGGCTAAGTGCCAGGTGATTGGCACTACCGATCAGCATATGTTATGGCAGCTCTATTCACTTAAAAAGAAATCACCATGTTTTCTTGAGTCATCCCTATTGTATGTTCTGAGAAAAGTCCTGGGTTCACATTCCAGGACCTCCCTGAGAATTCTGGGCACATGTAGTACCTGTGATCCAGGATGTCTGAAGCTGGGGTGGATCATAGCATAAAGACCGTGTTGGAGATGACTACCCCCATGCCCTCTTTTTCTCTGAAGATAAAAATACATAAACAAGATAAACAAAAAACCTTTCCTGACCTTCAAGGAGTGACCCTCACTGTTCTGGCCATGTTCAATTTATACAAAGTCAATATTCTAAAGATTGGTCATGTTTCATTTATCCTCTTTCAATATTGATTAATGAACCATAATTTTTTATATCTAATCTCATTCGGTTGTTTTAGATAGTCAGTCAAACTCATTTCCTTCTCTTCACTTTCCCAACCTCCACTTGATTTTTACTTTCCACTAAGTTCCATAGCTTCTTAAGAGAAGAACTTCAGGGAAATTTGGCTCAGAAAATCAGTTTTACAGAGATCTTTGCACAATAGCTGGTAGTAGCTTCCAGTGCCTTTATAAACCATGTTATTAGTCCATACGCCACTTTTACAACTAGTCATGTCTTCTCTATTACAAATATATTACATCATATTTTGTCACACAGAAACTTTTTTGACAATTTGTATAAAGTCACACATGTCTGCAAAACCTTGGGAATTATATATTTGTAAAAACAGAAAACAGACTGGCTCTACCAATGGCTTGCTCAAAGAACTTCTTGTAATACCGTCTCCGTTTTTCTAGTTTCCTATTTAAGATCCAACATAACCTCAAACTTATAATAATTCTACTATATTTCAGTAGCTGAGAAATACCAACTCAAGAGAAATGAGTCTTTTGGGAAGAGTTGTCATTCATTATCAAGTTTCAAATGTATTTCCAGATGCTTTTAATGAGTCCTCAACAGAAGACATGTATTTTTCCAAGGTCCTAGTTATTTAGGCTATGAACACAAGTCAGTTTTCAAACTCTGCTATCATTTGATTTAATCGGCCTCTGAAGTGAGCCACAAACTTTAATGAGCATCTGAGAGAGGAAGGCCCATGCCACCCCCATCCTTTCATGAATCCTAGTTATGGTTTGTATCTTAGCAATGGAATATCACAGCTCAAAGCCACTGGGAACAAAAACCAGGAAAATGGCCACTGTTCCCTCTTTCCAACATTAAGGTTTCAAATCATGTTGAGTCAAGCCTATCACAAAGATTTTCTGGTAATATTTGGGATAAATTCAGAAACAGTCTCTAAACTGTATTTGCTGAGAAAACGATCAAAAACAAAACAACAACAAAAGGCTAATCATTTTTTTCCAATTCACTTTGGTTTATAATATGTATTATATTTATCTTATCAGAGAAATATTTCATATTTATTATGAAAAAATATGAAAATTGACCTATTAGAGGATTTAGTTGGGCAGGAGATGAAGCAGCTTTTGTTCTGCTCATAAATTTGCACTCAACACAATACTTAGCACATATCATTCAATAACTATTTGTTATAATCAATGTTTACAAAGGACAAGGAAGAAACTCAAAATAACCTGTAGTTGGGAACCAGCAGGTGGCGTGGTGGTTAAGGTGCTGGACACTCCCACATAGCCGACCAGGGTTCAAGTCCTGAATCTGGTGGCTTGCTTTCTCACTTCCTCTCTCTCTCACTCTCACCCTCTGTCTCTCTCTGGTCAAATTAAAAAAATATAAATGAATGAATAAATAAAATAAAATAAATAATTATTTAAAAAATAAATAAATTTTAAAAAAATAAAAAAATAACCTGTAGTTCTACCACCCAGAGTTAATTACTGTCAACATCCTGGTATATTTTGTCCAGTATTTTTGTTCTGTGCATAGTTACTCTTCTTGGGCTCTTGGGCTATACAGTCTGGCATTTAAGGAGACAGCAACATTTGACAGCTTAATCTCACAGGATCAACTTCGCAAAAACAAGAGAACAAATCTCAATGCAACATAGCATATGACTGTAGCTATTACTGTTAAATTACATAAGGTTTTGCAACTGGTTCCATATCAAGCTTTAAAAGATTAATATCAATTATCTTAGCTAATCGTAAAGTTAGTTATGCCACAGTGTAGAAGTGAAGGATCTTTTTCTAACCTCCTTCGTCCAATTATCTTATGCCCTGAAGCTGAGAAGTTTATACTCTTTTTATTTTCCAACCAACCTGGCAGCAATACTAACCTAATTTCAGAGTGCAGATGCATCACATCAATTAGGGGGGAAAAAAAAAAGGATAATGAAAACAAGGTTTACTAGAATTTTCTTTTAAAAGAAAAGTTAAACAGGAGAAAGGGTAAAGAAATTTGTCTTACTGAGATTGTGTAGGATACCTTTATTAGATGAAAACAGTATCTAAACCAAGTGACTAATGGTAAAATAATACGTGTGCACATCTCAAATCCTCTTTTTACATCCTGTTCAGTGTCGTGAACAACCACCTCTTATTTCCCCAAGGAACCTAGGGAATTTTCTGAATGGAAAAGAAAGATGCTTAACAGCATTGCTTTTGTAATCTCTTTAATAATCACATTCCAAACACTAAAAAAATCCATTTGAAGTATGAGATCAATCAACAGATTTCAATGAAAAAATAAAAAAAAAGAAGTGTTTGTTGATATGGTTCCAGATCCCAAATTGCAATTAACCTTTAAGAAACTACCAACTGTTGGGGTTCTACCATAGAATTAAAGCAGAATATCCACTATTACCTGAAAAGACCATTATAATACCCCATTGTGTTCCCACTATACAATTTTGTCAGACTCGATGTTCTTTATCTTCTGCAATGAAAACAACAAATCTGCAATAGACCGAAAGTACAACTACTCAAGACCAGCTGCCTTCTATGAAGTCAGGTATTAAATTGTTTGCAAAACTTTTAAAACCATACCACCCTTTCCACTGAATTGTTTTTGGGAAAATAGTTGCTTTTCATAAAATTATGTTATTTATGTTAACATGTAATGGGTACTCCCATGCAGTGGGAGAGGCAGACGTTAAAGCAAGCAAATACTGAAATAAATACATCATTACAAAGCTGAGATGAATGTGACTAAGAAAAAGAATAACATGATGCTATCAGACAGAACAGTAAAAGACTTATGTGGTTTTATTTTAGATTTGCAGTCCTGTGACTCACTGCAGTGTGAAAGCTGGAAGGCCAGACGCGAAGATAAGTGCAAACCTGAGAGAGGTTCAGTCAGGGTGTAGGTACAGACCAGGTTTGAAGAAATCAGCTTTAACTGTTTCCAGGTCACTTCCAGCCCCATCTTTGACTTTTTATTTTCACACATATAAAAAGGTTAAATATGATTAAACTCAAGGTTTTAAGCTTCAGTACTAAATATATTTACTTAAAGTGATACTTGACACTAAAGGAAAAATATACCAAGATAATGTAAAAAACTGACCTTGAAGTTCATTATTATGCAGAATGATTTGCAGGCCTGGAAATGTGTCAGTATCCCTTGATTCAAAGACTGCAGAAACCAATCAACATAGTAAAAAGGGGCACTGGGTGAAAAAATCCTTCCAGAGAGTCAAAGCTTTAGTTAGGAAAAATCAAATATTCTTTGACTCATGCACTCATTCATTTACAAGATGGCCATAATATCTGAAACATAGATAATATTATTACTTTTTTTTTTTTTTTTTTTTTTTTTTTTACTAGTTGATCCTCCTCAATTATTGCTTCTACGGTGGATTAAAGGAAGGTTAGTTTAGGAAAATTAAAGCCATATTACATAAAGAACAGATCCTGGAAACTCAGGTAGAGAGTGTCAGAAATGTGCATTAATGCACCTTAGGGTTCCATGCATTTCTGCACAGGCATTGAATAATGTACTGGTAATGAGGGGAACACACTGATTTTATCACGTGTAGTAATCTGTAACTCACAAACCATGTCTTACGTCCCTTCATTTTTGCACTGAGCCAGACTTTCACTGTTGGATACGTTATTCTCTCTACCAGGGCCACTCTGTCTGCCACGCCCAAGCCCTTACTATTAATGATTCCTCTGCACTCAGGCGCTCTAGCCAGAAGCATCCCCAAGCTCATGTTCTGGTGCAGATGACATAGTCTGCTATGTTCTCCCACATTACCTGAGACCCTGCCACCATGCACCTGATGGAGGGCCAGTTGTGCCACTGGCACTACTCAAATGCAAAATCAGTGAGTTCAGAGACCTTACCTACCCTTCAGGATGGCACCACAAGTTAAGCCCAGCATCCAATAGGGGCTCAAAAAATTTCTGCAGAATGCATGAAATGCTCAACTGCATCTCCAGTAGAAAATCATCAGCAAACCAAAATATCCTTAGGTTTTGTTGTTGTGGTGGTGGTGGTAGTTTTCCAGACATGTACTGGGACATAAAACCAAAGAGTAACCTACTAATGCCTTTTATAGGAGTGGGGGTGGGATCTAAAATTGATGTCACTCTTCTATTCTTAAACAACACTTTAACATCGGCTTCTCTTCCCAAAGGCACAGCTTTACTGAGTTATTTAAATTTCATTTTACATTACTGATTTATGAACCTCTTCAAAGGTATATATGAAATGGTAAAAATACCTCTGGCTAAAAATAGTCCAGCTATTGATCACAGAGCACCTCAGACTGACTGTGGTATCAGGCACCAGGCAAATCCCAAAGCAAAATCAACCTCATCGGAGCATCGGGAGCCTGGCTGCAAACTCAGAGCCCCAAGTCGGCTCTTATGCTCCCAGATACCCCAGAGTTCAGAACCTGCAAAGTCGCATGTCTGAAGAAATGGCCCAACTGTCCTCTTATTGGCCTTTTGCCTCGTCATTTTTTTTTTTTTTTGGCTTCTCAGAATAAAATATTTTTCTCATTAAGAATGTTTTAAAAATAACTAAGAAAATCAGACTGATCTTATTGGCTCTACATAGATCAACACAACATTCTCAGTCCCTCTACGATAGAGAGAAAACAAAAGTGAGAAAAGAAAAAAGGTATGGAGAGAGAGAGCAACAGAGAGAAGTGGAGAATATTTCTGGGTTTCCAAACTTGACCACGTGCCATCTCTAGGAGCTCATGTTTAGTATCTGATTTATCCTGTATTAGTTTTAAGGTTGCGTGGAACACAGTCTGAAAAGAGAAGACCCTATTACATAAGCAAACTACAAACTACAACCAGATCCCCCTCGGCCCCACTGAATGCTACACTTATGTGATTTTTCGTGGCCTGCTTCCTAGCAATCGATCAGTCTAGACACCAAGTTGTCCACCCACTGCTTTAACTGGTCAAAAAACAGAAATGACTTAATTAAATGGCAAGAAGGCTTAGTTGTGCAAAGCACTTACCAAGTCAAACTTACCTGTTAGAGGGCAGCATTCACAGCTAGTTTTGGACAGAAACCTAAGTAGGCACTGCCCAGGTCAGACTGCTTCCTAATGTCTCTTTTACCACACCCATAATAATTTGTTTAATGTCTGTCTAAGCTCCATGAAGATCTGGGCTCATTTGGTTTATCACTGTATTAGCAGAGCTGAGAACAGCACCGAGCACTCAGAAGACACTCAATAACAATGTCTTTTGTATGGCTCTGGGCTGGAAACTGTTGAAATAATGAAGGAAGAAGGGAAAGAGATCGTATCTGTTGTAGCTTGTAAAAGGGTAGAATGGAAATTAGAGCTGGAATCACAAAAAGGCCCCTGGCCACAATCAACAGCTGGTACCACCTTGACTGCGTATGGACATCTGGAGAGTCATAGTAAAACCCTTGTTGGGAGTTAAAAGCCTTGGGCTGAGTGTTTCGGGAGCTTATGATCATAACCATGCTTATAAGGCCATCATTTCTCCACTTCCCAACATCTTTGATGCCAGCTGACATTTTCTTTAATCTCATCAGAAAAATAAATGGTGTCACCGTGGCAGCCCTCTCAAAATAGCAAAGAAGCAAGCCCCTTCCAAAATGGGCCACACTCAGCATTACATAAGTCTCGATGCTGTGAGCAAATGTTACATTTCAGAAGTCTGGCTGGGACACAGTGGATTAATGAAAAAGGCACTTGGCAGCAGAAAGATGGGGAAATTGGGTTTCAGTTTCATTTTGCTACTTAATCATTGTCCTTGGGCAAGTCTTTCGCTGCTCTGGCCTTATTTTCTGCATCTATGAAGTGAGTGTGTTATTCTCAAGGAGACAGAGGTACTTTCCAGTTCTAAAGTCAAACTTAAATAGCCTGTTCAGGGGCTGTCTCTAAGAGCCTTCCCTGTTGTCCTTCTGTGTCACTTTCTTCCGGCCACCAATGCAAATCCCACACTTCCTCCCCATTCCTCCAGTGTAGTCTCCACAGAGAAAAATCTGTTCCCCACTGTTTTATCAACTTGAAACAGTGGCTTGTATTTATGCACTTATTAAAACTACCCAGGCCGGGAACCAGCAGTTAGTGTAATGGCTATGTTGCTGGACTCCCATGCAGTCGACCGCGGTTCGCGTCCCGGACCCGGTGGCTTAAAACTCACGCTGGGTGCATGTGTGTGCGTGCCCAAGATCCCAAGAGGAGAATGGAGGAGAAGGGATTGCGGTGTGGCCATCCTCCCTGGGGGGTGATTTCTCACTTTCTGTTTCTATATCTCTCTCTGTCTGTCTGGCAAGCGCACGCACCCTATAGCGAAAATTTCTCAAAAAAAAAAAAAACAAACAAAAAAAAAAACTACCCAGGCCTTGAAAATGGACAGACATTTTCATGGGTATGATTTTTCTTCCTACTGAGAAGGTAAGCACCTCAGATTGTGAGTTTGCTACCAACTAAAGGGTGCTTGGCACATCACAGGTGCTCTATCAGGATTTTCCATCCTTCTCAGCAGAAGAGTGTGTGAGCAAATTTGGGATTACTGTTACTACACTCAAATTCTCCAAGCTCCGGAGACAGACTGGCTAGCAACTCCGCTGGTATGTAAGTCCATCCTGTCTTGGTAAAGGATCCATTTCTGCAAGGTTTCCAGGATTGATTTACCTGATTAGGGCTAGCGCTACCTAGTACGCCTGAAAACTCGTCAATAAGTAAAAACCTGTCTCGGTCAGACTTATACAGTTCCACTGACTTTGCAAACACGATGAGCAACTTCTTTCTTGGATTTGCACTCCAGAAACAGAGAGAAACCTTTTCACACAGGTAGAGTGAAACTCACCAGTACAAAGCACAAAATATTCTGAATTCAAATAGTTGTTATAGTGTTTGTGTGTATATAGATGATATATATATATACCTCTATATATATATATATATATTAGAAATTTTACATATTAAGTATTAGTAATTTTACTCTCTGTATTTCTTGTGTCGTTAGAAAAGTCATGATGTATCTTTCTATGTTTTTCTATCAAAAAATGCATCATTCCTTTTCCTACAACCCAATATATACATATATACATAGACTATAGAGAGATGAATATCTACAAACTGAGTTGATTCAGTTTATAGATAGCCTCAAGGCAGAAGCAGTACTGGAGTCTTTCATTTCAATTTAAAAAAAGACTTTTAAAGTTGAAGAGAAAATCCATAAGAGAGCCTCGTGTGAATGTTAAGTACTAGATGTCCGCATTTTTCTAACTAAAGGTATTATCTGTATCTCAAAGGGTCCCCAGGGTTGAAGGCAACTTCTAATGGGATGATAACTACTTTCTTTCGCTTAGTAATGGGCCTTGAGTTTCCATGAAGTATGTGGCAGGGAAGCACTGTTTTTGGTATGCTCCTTGGCCAAATAGGGTCTTCTCTTATCCGAAAGGCCACCTCTTTGGTGAGCAGCTGGCTCTGCATTCCCATTCAGACAGTGGCGGGATGGAGGATGGGGTACCAGACACTGCAGACACTAAGGCACTGTCCACAGGGTCCCTGAGACCAAGAGCTCCAGTGTCCTTCCTGGAAACAAGACTCTTTCAGTCCCATTTTATGTATAGAAAGAGTGATTATTTGAGGCTTGAATAAAGAAACTGATGGGATGGGCCTAAACCAAAGCTTTAAAAAGTGAAGACTTTGTTTATTTTGTGTTTAAAATCTTAAGACACTTTCATTGTATTCTATTCAAAATACTATCTTTAAAATGTCATTGCTTTTTTTCCCGTTAGTCTGCAAATGACATACTAAAAATCAACTCGTAACTTACCCTCAAGCATACTAAGAAAAACTTGAACAAAGATGTACAAGGATATTAACTAAGACTTTTTTTTTTTTTAAGATAGAGTCTTAGTATTTTGCCTAGGCCTGGCCTTGAACACTCGATCCTCCTGCTTCAGTCTCCTGAGTAGCTGGGATTATGGGCACAGTGACAGTGCCCCAAGACACTAATTTTAATACTATGAAAATGGAACAAAACAATGTATTCATCAATAGCAAACTGGTTAAATCAATGATGAGGTATCCATATTATGGAGTACCACAGAATAGTCAGAGGAATGGCACAATTCTGTATTTAGTGCACAAAAGATGCCTGAGATGTATTATGTTAAAACAAAAACAACTCCACAGACAAGCAACAGAATAGTATATGTCATGATTCCACTTGGAAAAACATAGAAACTTATGTATAAATTACATAGAGTTGTATGCACATAGGAAAGATCTGAAAAGACCTTTACTTAACAGTGGCTGTTTCCAGGAAGTGGGGCGCAGTATGCTTGGAGAGGAGGAGGTATTTTTAACCCAAATAATTCCATCCTACTAAATGTTTCTTCTCTTTAGTATGTATTATTTTTCTCAATTGGTGCTCAAATGACAGCCTTGGATTAATCCTGACACATTACCATAACAGATTCATGCAAAACTCACTTTTACTTTGTTATTTTTCATAGTAAAATATACCCTTGATCCCACCACCCAAATCAAAAGTTAGATCTATGACAGTAACCTACATCTAACCACATGACCATATTTCTCATCATTGTGTATTCCCAGAGGCCAGGCAACTAACACCTCAAAGCCCACATTCATTATGAATTGTGTAATTAATAAATTAAATGCAACCAAGAAATAAATGCAAAAAAATACATCTGGTTGCCTTTTAAATTCGTTGACCTTGAACAAAACAGAAACATTAGAAATTTATTCTACTCTTCTGTCTGCACATAGAGCAATCACATCTGCCATTTTTTTTGGCAATGCAGCATGGGGTACCCCTGGTGGCCCATCATCAGTCAAGACACTCACTTCCCAACAGAAAACACAAGAGGCCAAAAGAGAAATATTTTCGTTACTTAGAGCAAAGCAAATTAGTGGCTGACTCAAATCCATCCTAATTACAAACTTTTAAAAATGTCTACTCTGAACAAAAAAAATGTCTTAGCTTCCCCTCAAGGAAAAATATAAGCACTTAGTGATAACAAGTAATGATCTCTGTAACACAGAGAGTTTCTCAGGAAATTTTAACTACTACTTTTTTTTTTTTTTTTTTTTTGGTAGGTTTTTGCTACAGGGTGTGAGCACTTGCCAGAGATAGAGAGGGAAAGACAGAGAAAGACAGAGAGGGAAAGGGAGAAATCACCCCCCAGGAGGAGGGCCACATGGCAATCCCTTTTCCTCCATATTACTTTTGGGATTTTGAGCATGCATGCACATGTACCCATTGTGCATTTTTTTTCAAGTCTCCAGGTTTGGGACTTGAATTGCGGTCAACCAAGTGGAAATTTAGCACTTTAACCTCCATGTCACTTGCTGGCCCCTTTAACTATCAAATTTTAAGGGACAACACGAGATAAAAATGCCAGAGAGCAGTGAAAAAATAAAGTTAAGCTAATCTCCTTAACAGAACTAAAATTATTCAGAAAACATCTTCTAGGATGTTTTAGTCTATCAATTTTTATGTCCTTTGGTTCCAAGAACTCTGAGCCTCCATTTAAGATTAAATCAAACATAGTGAATTGTTATATATACTTTCCTAGTTTGCGGTTAAATTCATACTTATTATAAGGAAATGCTTCTCCAAGTATGATGATTTTTCAACTAATCGCTTCTATGATCACCTATGACTTATGATAACTAGTGTTGACTCTGCAAGTGGATGAGAATTATTCTAGTATGACACATCATTTTATAAAGATAAAATTCCCAAATGTAAATCATGCAAATACAAATACAGCAATATCAGAAAGTCTTTCCTCTGGGTTTCAAAATGTCTGTTTCTTCCAAATATAAATTATAATTTAATGAATTTTCAGCCACTGACATTTAATTAACATGAGCAGATAATTCAGAATGGCAAATAGGGCAAAATGATTCATATTAGGAGCACATTTTTATACCTGAATAAGACAGTATCTCATTTTCTCAACTTTGCAACATATAGACTGTCAGGAAGGAATGGCTAGCCCAGCACCCCCTTCCACCCTCTCATTCAGCTCACCCTTGCATACCATTTGGTGCTGAAATGGATCCTACCATGGCTAAGTTGCCCTACTCCTCTCTCTAAAAACATTATCTGTGGTTGACAGTTTCCAAAGTGAGAAAGAATGATATTTTTACTTTAATACTGCTGGGTTGCAGATCACACATGGAGAAGACAAATAACAGTCTTGTACCTCTTGGTTCAACTGTTATCAATGAGTAAGCAGGCCAAGGCACCTACAAGTAGGTGCCTTGTAACTTGGGCTGGGAGAGGGTGTGTAAAGCAAAGAGGCAAGCATCCTGTGTAGATACCACTTACTCCTCTTTCCTAAGAAGCTCCTCCTCAGATTCTGTCAGGCGTTGCCTCAGTGCAGCAATCATTTCCACAGCCACGTCCACCTGTCTGTTCAGGGCCCGCTCTCGTCTCTGCACTTCCTGCTTTTTCTGAGTTAGCTGCACAAAAGCTGCCCGAACTTCCAACAGTTCAGCAGTTTTCTGGGCCAACTCTTTAGTGAGTTTATCAATCCTCTTCTCAATGGTCCGATCCACAGCCTCAACCATCCGATTGAATTTTTCTCTGACGTGTGCCTCGAAAGAAGCTTTGGTGTCTGAGGTTGGAAGTCCAGGACTAGATCGTGGCCCATCCAGCGAGTCTGCACATAGGTCCATAGCAGTGTAGGTCTGCACGTAGGACACAGGCCTCTCTGCCACCACCTCAAATGGCTTCCTGTCCTTGGAGCGTTCATGGGAAATGCTATACAAGTTAACATAGCTGGGTTTCTGCTTTACCACGTTGCCACCGCTCTGCAATTTTCCCTGTTTCAGGAGTTCTGAGGATGTAACTAGGTCTGTGTCTTTGAGGGATGGAAAGAGGCTGCATTTTGTCAAGAGGGTTCGTTCTTCATAGCTGTGACTGAATTCCAGATGGGCCTTCAAGGACGATAAGCTTCTAAATCTGGTATGGTCTCCACACCTCGGGCAGCGGAATGGCAGGCACACAGCAACATTCTCAAAGGATTCCTGCCAGGGGTATCTGCTTTCCTCAAAAGCCTTCTGTTGCATTACTCTAACAGTCCTGGGAAAGGGAGAAAAAAGAAAAAAACAAAAAAAAAGGTAGTTCACATGTCTGTTGAAAAATATGCTACTGAAATGATGGGTGCGTATCTCCATGAGGGCAGAGGATTTTTGTTTTCTAGTGACTTTGCATATAATATTTTAGGTTGCAATTAAAGCAATGGCCCATGGACCAAACCCAGCAATATCCATTTCTGTAGCATCTGCTGCTGCGTTTGCACAATGACGAAGGCAAGTATTTGACACGGAGATTCCAGGCCTGTGAAGCCAAAAATATTTACTTCCCTTTCAGAAAACGTATAGCAACCCTCCTTAAAATATAAATGATGGGAGGGACCAGCAGTTAGCGTAATGGCTATGTTGCTGGACTCCTATGTAGTTGACCGCGGTTCGAGTCCCAGACCCAGTGGCTTAAACTCACACCTGGCGCATGTGCGTGCGTGCCCAAGATCCCTAGAGGAAAATGGAGGTGAACAGATTGCAGTGTGGCCATCCACCCTGGGGGGTGATTTATGGCTTTCTGTCTCTCTGTCTCTCTCTGCCTTTCTGGTGAGAGCACATGCCCTACAGCAAAAACCTCTCCAGAAAGAAAAAGAAAAATGATGGGGACCCCGTTGCAATGATATGCACTGGTTAGACATAGAGCTATGAGGCACAGGGGAGGCCTGAGTTCAACTCTTGATCCTAAGGGTCCTATAATTCTAGTGACACAGAGGCTGATGAAAGAGGATCAAAGTTCAGGGATGGTCTAGGCACCACCACAAAACCTCTCTGAAAATTCAGGCATGATGGTGCATGCCTGTGGTCTTGGCTACTCAGGAGGCTGAGGCAGGAGGATAGAGAAACAGTAAGACCCTGCCTCAAAGTAAAAGGATGGGGGAGGATTACATTCCCTCTTTGTAGTTGAGAAAATCAGAGAATGAAGGTAAGACAAAACGTGGCAGATCCAGAACTGAAATCCAGGTTTCCTGCTGAACTTAGTATACTAAATACAAAACTAACTCCTCTTTTTACTGATACAATCCTGATAAGCAAGAATAC
This sequence comes from Tupaia tana, assembly GCA_026018925.1. Taxonomy (NCBI): domain Eukaryota; kingdom Metazoa; phylum Chordata; class Mammalia; order Scandentia; family Tupaiidae; genus Tupaia; species Tupaia tana. The sequence goes on from JAKSZU010000010.1 coordinate 63,273,470, forward strand.
AAAAACACGTGGAAAATTCACACGAATTGTCCAAAGGTCCCAGGAGCTCAAGCTCAGCAATCTTTCTGCAAGTGTAGGACAGAGGACTCTAGAGAGGCACAGCGACAGTTCACACACGATCAGTTGAAAACGTTTCACCCTAAGATTGTTGCCTTTACCCTTTTTCCTTTAATTATTGTGGTGACTATATAAATCAAAGGGTTATTGGAACCATAATGCTTTCTTTACTTAAGCTTTACCGAAATCTGGGGACCCAATGTGAAACATTTTTCAATGTAAGTGTAGCCATGGCCAAGATTTTATTATAATAGAGTGTTCTGGATGCACGTGTCTCGTCTCTGATCCTGTTTTAACATGACAACCTCTAGAGATGGTAATGTTTCAACCAAGTAGGTATCAGCATTAACTCTCTTAATGACAGGAAGTTCTTGTTTCCCGGTAGGAATGTATTATCTTCACCTTAGCAACTGATGACTGCTAGCAACCCAATTCTGCAAGCGGTACACATCTATTCCCTTCAGGAATGGTTTCCACTTCAATTTTATAAGCATTGGGTCCAAAAATGAGGGAGACCAGCTAGGAGTCTTAGGACGAAAAGTGTCATTATTGGGTCTTCAACCTTTTCACAAGCAGAGGTGCAAGAATAACGCACATGGCTAAGTAGGCAAAGCTTCCAGGTTAAGAAACCTCTGGCCCCCGGAGAAGGGAACCTCTTCCTGTGTTACATGGGAATGTTTAACCGCTGGTTTTCTGGGGGATGAGATGCAAAACCCTTTGGTGCAGGGCCAAAAAAACGCTAGCAAGAAGTAACGGGAAGTCAGGATTCTCAGGGAGGCAGGGGGATGGGGAAGGGGTGACATCCCTGGATAGGGAAATGGGTAATCAAGCTCTCTGGCGGATGTAGGCTTTCTTGGGCCCAGAGGAAACCCCAGACCACGGGACTGGCGGAAAAGCCCTAATTTACTCTGCCAACCCAGGATAGGCTGGCTGGCCATGACCCTGTCTCTGGGTCCAGCTCTCCCTGCCTCGGCTCTGCTGAGCGTCAGATCCCGCTCCCCAAGTCGGAGCAGATTCTTGCGCCCACGAGTTCCTGCAGGTGGGGGCCGAGAGGCCGGCTCTCCCAACTCTCCGCTGTGCTTCGGGGACGCAGACCCCCTCCTAGCCCCACCGGCGCCAGCGGCCCCCTCCGCCGAGTGCCTGAGCCGAAGCCCTGCAGTCGTCACTTACCCGACTTGTTGCTGCTACTGCAGCTGCTGCCGCCGCCACCGGTGCTGATGCTGCGGGATTGAAGCGGTTTTCAGCAGAGCCGTAAATCAGGCTGAGCCCGGGCCCGCTCCCACCCCCTGCCGCACCCCCGCGCCGGGACTAGCGGCGTCCAGGGCGGAGCGTGGCGCCGGCCAGCCGGCGGGGGTGGCGAACGCAACAGCCCCAGGCGGGCGCCTGGTATTGGTGGTCGTGGTAGGGGTCTGGAGCGCCAAAGCCCCGGGACCGCCACCCCCGCAGGTGACACCCTTGCTCTGCCCAGCTGGCGGGAGCGCCGTCTGCTCTCCCCCAGCTGGGAAGCGGATCCGGCTCAGGATTGCACTGACATCACGGGGAGAGTCGCTGGGATCATTCCCAGGGGAGACGAGGGAGACGCTGCGCCAGCCAGCCTCGCAGGCACTGCGCTTTCTGCAGGCCCCAGCGACCTCTTTTGCACTTCCCAGTTATTGAGGAGCAGGAGAGTCTGGATGAGGAAGAAGCATAGCTGGGCATCTTTGAAAATCTGCGGGCAGGAAGGTCTGAGTGCTTAAATTAAGACCTCTTCATCCTGAGCAACGCAATGAGAATGTCCCAAAATAACTAACCTAGAGTTGACTTCAAGAACCTTTCTCCCAGTGTTCTGGAGCTAAGTTAACGGGCAGAACTAAACTAGCGAAGAATTGGGTTGCGGATAAACAGTTAAAGCAACAAGATCCGCCACGCGCACCCCTAATACTCTGAGGCCTTCCTTGATGTCGCAGCTTGCTGGAGTTTGGGGTGATTGTTTTTAAGTCAAATTTGGAATACCAATCAAACTAGGGTGAAAGTTACTGTTAGATTTTCTCGTCCAAAGGAGAGAGTCTTTTCTTCTGTAAACAGTTACTTATTGCATCTTTTTGACTCCGGATTCGTTCTCAGGAGCTTATTACTCATTTCAACACCGATTTATTTTAACTGTAAAATAAATAACTCAATAATTATTTAAGTTGAAATTTTGCTTTTTGAGATTTTTGTTTTGTGTTGTGAATGAATCATCACATCAGTGTCATTAAGAGCTCAAGCTTTGGAATCAGGCTTGATTAAATTCTAGCCTTACAATTCAAGGCTTACATGGTGCTGGGACTTGGAGGAAAAACTGCACCTTCCGTCCTTGTAACATGTGGTGAGGAGCCACTAAATGGGGATGGAAACGCAAGTTCGCTGACCCAGATATACAGTGATAAAGTCAGCTATTATTGGTGGTGTTGTGTCATTGATTATTAATTAGTATTAGATGATGCGAGGGGGAGTTTTGTTTTGTTTTGTTTCTCTAGAGGTGCATGCTTGCCAGAGATAGAGGAAGAAGAAAAAGTACGCTCAACTGGGAATGGTCAAACAGCAATCTCTTCTCCACCTCTCCCTCCTTTCAGGACTTTGGGTTCCCATGCACACAGGTGTGGAGTGTTTCTTAAGCCGTGGAATCTGGGACTCCAACCATGTGGTTAGCCATGTGGGATCTAGCTGCCTTAGCCATCAGGCCTTGGAGCCAGCCTTAGAAGTTTTTAAGTTTTGGGACCAACAGTTAGTGTAATGGCTATGTCGCTGGACTCCCATGTAGTTGATCGTGGTTCAAGTCCTGGACCCGGTGGCTTAAACTCACGCTGGACATGTGTGCATGCATGCCCAAGATCCCAAGAGGAGAATGGAGGAGAAGGGATTGCGGTGTGGCCATCCCCCCAGAGGGGTGATTTCTTACTGTCTGTCTTTCTGTCTCTGTCTTTCTGGCGAGCATACACGTCTATAGCAAAAACCTTTCCAAAAAGAGAAAGAAAAAAGTTTTTAAGTTTTTACTTACATTATTTTGAGAGAGCGAGAGAGAGGCATCCTCAGCAAGATCTTGCCACAGCATGAACCCCTTTCCCTAGTCTGCAAGATAATCAGGATCTTGGATACACTTGGTGTGTTTCAGATCAACTCAGAATCCGACCTATGGTCAGCCATGTGGCTTCCAGCACTGCAGACTGATACACCACCACCTGCACTACTGAGGCGAGGCCTTCATTAAGTGTTTCTTTACCTAGTAATGTCTTCTCATCCTTCAAGGCTCTGCATAAGTATTCCACAAGAAAGAAGCCTATACACCTATAAGATAAATATAAAAGAGAAGAACAAATGTGCACTCACTTCCACAAAGGATAGGAGATACTCTTTTTGAAAATAAATTGTTTCACTGACATTACTTCTTGACTTTCAAGAAATCTGTTTATTCCAATTATCAATTCATTTAGAAACACATTTTAAAATCTGCAAGGTACACATAAAGGAGAGCCAGGTTATCTAGCAGTTCAGAGGAGCATGCCAACTCTTACACTGGTGCCTTCATAGCAGAATGCAACAGAAGTATTCTCTGGAAGGGGAAGCTCTTGACTAAGGGCTCCTTCCTTTTCTCAGAAAGCTTCTTCACCTTTTCTGGTCTGTGAGTTCCTCCTTTGTGAAATGAAAGAATGAAGATTTTTTTTTCAAGGGCCTCTTCTCACCCTCAAAGTACCATTAATATTATCAAATAATTATGGAGAGGTTGTTCTGTACAGACTCTAAAGCTGAGTATTGTGGGAGATTCAACTGTAATTAACAGGCATTGAGGGCCTCACCATCTACACCAGTTCTCAGAGTGTACTTGTGCACCCCTCGCCCCAGCAGAATGAGCATCACCTGGCAACTTGTTAGAAATGTATCTTACTAGCATCACGTTAGACTTTCTAATTCAGAAACTCCATATGGTCTGACCACAGCAATCCATGGTTTAACCAGCCTTCCTGGTGATTCTGATGAATGCTAAAGTTTAAAAACTGGTTTTACCATACTTCCTCCTTCCTTGTCTCAGAACAAACCAGTACAATGCATTATCATTGTGAGTACTGTGTGTGTCTATGCTTGACACAGTGCTAACCCCTTTACTATCTCATTTAATCTTTCAACCTCTACAAGGTATAGGGGACCTTATGCACTCAACTTTATCCACACTGGCATCCCTATACTTCCTCAAAAGAGTCCAGCTTCTTCCCATATCCAGTGCTTTTATTTTATAAATATTTTACTTATATTATTTCTTTTTGAGAGAAAGAGAGAGTAAAAGAGAGACAGGCACACTAACAGGATCTTACCATGCCATGCCATGATTTCCTTTCCCCAGCCCCTTAAGCTAGTCAGGATCTCAGGCAATGTGAATGTGTTTTTTTTCTTTTTTTTTTTTTTAGAGAGATTGAGAAATCATCCCTGAGGGGGATGGCCATGCCACAATTCCTTTTACTCCATTCTCCTCTTGGGATTTTGGCACACACACACATGATGCACCCAGTGTAAAATTTAAGCCACTGGGTCCAGGACTCAAACCATAGTTGACTGCATGGGAGTCCAGTGATGTAACCATTACACCATCTGCTGATTCCAGGTAATGTGTTTTAAGTCAACTCAGGATCTGAACCTTCAGTCAGCCAGGTGGCTTTCCAACACTGTAGATATATGTGCTACTACTTACACCTCCAAGGCTGGGCCCATATCTAGTACTTCTTTACCAGTAATGTTTTCTCATCCTTTAAGACTCTGCTTCAGTATCCCCTCCCCAACAAGGTCAACCCTGACATTGCCATGCTAGGTTAGCTCCCATGAGTACGATTTAGCGCAGCAGAGTTTATCACAACAGAATGGTTATTTGTGTAGTTTGCCTATCTAACATAGGTGTCCACTATTAAATTATAAGCCATAAGAAGGTAGCTGCTGCCCCATGTGTGCTGACCCCGTTCTGACCCTCACCCATCTGGGACTGACAGGCAGGCCCAAGCTCTGCTGCTCAACTTGAGCTTATCAGCAAGGACCCCCTACCTAGCCTGCTGTGGGGGAGGAGGGACCCTCCAGCCTTCAAAAACAAATAGCTGGGTTCCTGCAATCTCAGAAAAAGAAGAAGCAACAGGGAGACCCTGCAGTCCCAGAGATAGAAGCTAGGATCTGCTGGCCCACCTGTGCTGACAACCTTTTGCCCTTCATGCATCCAGGACAAACAGGCAGACCCAAGCCACTCAGCCTGAGCTCATCAGCAAGGAACCCCTATCCAGCCTATGCAGCTCAGGGGTCTACCACCTTACTTTCTGTTGGTGCAACTGCCACCCACATTTGGCACAGTTTTATTTAGGTATATAAAAACCAAACGCCTGAAAATAGGAGGCTCTGGAAGAATTCTTTCCCCATAATTTTCTCAGCAGTAAAAGGAGAGACATTCCCCTCTGAAAAGCTAAATCCAAAACTCCTACTGTGGGTTCCATATTCTCACAGTAGAGGAAAGAAATTGGCACAGAGCTTATGCATGTCAGAGAAGTGCAGGAGCACACACCTAGGAAGTAGTAAGAAGAGAATATCCTGGGACTAGCAGATGGTATAATGGTTATATCATTGGACTCCCATGTAGTTTCCTGTGTTCAAGTCCCGGACCTGGTGGCTTAAAACTCATGCTGGGTGTCTGTGCATGTATGCTGAAAATCCTAAGAGGAGAACGGAGGAGAAGGGATTGTAGCATGGTCATCTGCCCTGAGGGGTCATTTCTCTCTTTCTATCTCTCTGGCAAGCGCATGTGCTCGCACCATCAGATAAGTGAAAATCAAAGCAGAATCTCCAAGAAATAGGAGAGAATTATAAATTATACTTTTGCCTTAAAGGATTGCAACTTCTCACCAACAATGAATAAAACACAAGAGATCACAGAGATACCAGAAAAAGAAATCAGAATAGTCATTATAACAGTACTTAACAAGATGCGAGAGAAAACAGACAACCAATTCCAGGAGATGAAAAGATTGTTCTATAACTTGAAGGAGGAATTTCACGAAGACAGAGACATGCTGAAAAAAAATCACACAGAATTTCTGGAGCTAAAGAATAGAATGGAGGCAATTAAAACCTCCCTTGAAAGTACCGACAGAAGATTAGACCATGCAGAAGAAAATATATCTGACCCTAAACAGAAAACCTCTGATTTAGTCCAAGCAACCAAAAAGAATGGAAGGATAACCACTAAAAATGAGGACAGTATATGGGAAATCCTAGACGCCATTAAATGACTGAATATCTGCACAATATTCCAGAAGGTGAAGAGACAGGTAAAGGCATAGAAAACATCTTTCATGATACTGGATTGTCAGAAAAGTCATGACCCATTTTTGCATAGATAAACAGAAAAATACATCATGACTTTCCTGACAACCTAATGTATTAGTTGAAAACTTTCCAAATTTAAAAAGTGTGTAGACATCCAAATCTAGAAGATACAAAGGACACTAAATAGATGTAACATAAGAAGATACTCTCCAAGGCATACCACAGTCAAATTGGTAAAAAATCAAAGATAAAGACAAAATTATAAGAACAGTGCCAGAAAAATGTCAAGTTACTTACAAAGATCAGCCCATTAGATTATCTCTCAGCTGAAACAGTGCACGTAAGAAAAGAATGGAAAGACATTTAAAACTACAAGAAAGGCAATTTCAACCAAGAGTACTTTACTCAGCAAGATTATCCTTCAAATGGGAAGGAGAAATAAAATCATTCCCAGGAAACAAATGCTGAAAAATGAAACCAAGATGAAACTGGCTCTTCAGGAAATATTTAAGGGACTACTACACCAAGAAAGCTAAAGGAAGACAAATAGAAGTAAGAGAACACAAAACAATTAGAAAAATAATGCTAAATCCACATATATTGATAACAACATTAAATGTCAGGACTAAATGCAGATTCAACTATTTTACATATAAGCAGGTTTAAATACAAATCCCCTGATTATGTGATAGACATATGTCTACATAGGTTTAAATGTATATATTTATTATAACCACTACTCATTATATAAAACTAGATAATAGAGAAAAAGTCAAAAATGTTACAGTTGAGTCTTTCTTTGGAATGAATTTTTAAAAAGCCTAAAATAAAGAACTCTGTAAAGCCTATAAATAACCAAATCACTGGTTTTACCATGTCTTCACGTGTAAAAATTTCTTTCTAATTTTGTTTTATTATTGGCTTTTCAAGGACTTATTTCTTGATGTGCAGTTCTATTTCTTACAAGAAATTACAGTGTATGAGTAAAAGTGTACTTTTTCTCTCTCTTCCTAATGAGATATTGTTATATACAATCTTACTTATCTCTAATTGAACCAATGATTTATACCCACAGATTTTTTTTCATATTATAACCTCTTATCTCCCACAGTACTGTATGTGGAAATTACACATTCTTCTTTCATTGACTCTGTTAAGATTATCTTTGTTAATTTATGAGATAGTTTGTTGACCTATTTGGTTTTGTTTTGTTTTGTTTTGTTTTTGGAGAGATTTTTGCTATAGGGTGCGTGCGCTTGCCAGAAAGACAGAGAGACAGAGAAACAGATAGTGAGAAATCACTCCCCGGAGTGATGGCCACGCTGCAATACCTTCTCCTCTCAGGATCTTGGGCACGCACACACATGCACCCGAAGTGAGTTTAAGCCATAGGGTCCAGGACTCGAACCGCGGTCTACTACGTGGGAGTCCAGCAACATAGCCATTACACTAATTGCTGGTCCCTGTTGCCCGATTTTTAATCAATATGTTTTTCTTTAGACCTGTATCCCACAGGAAAGAATGCCATAGACAATTCAGTACATACTTACAGAATAACCACTAGAGCAAATCAAATGTTTACAACATAATATAATGTTAAATGTTGAAGATAGTGAATATGTTTATTTTCGATTTATCATAAACTATATGCATGCTTTTAAATACCATTCCTACCCTATAAAGATATGTAATGAAAAATATATTACAATAAATATTTGAAAAGAAAAAATAAAATAAATTAGCCACTTAGTCAGTGGCCCTGTCTATCTTATTCCTCCCCAGTGACTCCTTAGTATCTAGCATAGTGTTTGTCACATAGGAAGTGCTCAATAAATAGTTTTTTAAGGAATGAATTTTGAGCAAATAAATCCTTTTTTTTTCTTTTTTCTCTTTTTAATTTGCCAGCGGGTATGTGCACTCACTGGAGAGAGACAGAGAGAAACAGAAAGTGCCCAGTCAGCCATGTGGGATCCAGCAGCCTTAACCACCATGCCACCACCTGGCCCCAATCCCTTTTCCATTTTTCTTTCTTTGTTTTTTTTTTTTTTTGAAAGAATTATTTTTATTTAACTTTATTTATTTCTTTTAATTTAACCAGAGAGAGACAGAGTGAAAGAGAGACAGAGAGAGAGAGAGAAAACAAGCTGCTAGGTCTTGGACTTGAATGGCGATTGGCCATGTGGGAGTCCAGAGCACTTAACCACCATGCCACCTGTCAGCCCTCTTTCTTTCTTTTTTATTTATTTTTCTGTTCTGTTCTTTTTTAATTTAGCCCTTTCCTTCATAAGTGAACATCGAGGTTCAAAAAAGTTAAGTACTAAGATTACGCACTCAGAAAGCAGTAAAGTCAGGAATCCAAATTCTAGGCTTTTTTTTATTCATGGTTATCAATGTCTTTCATGTTCATCATGAAGAAAATAAAATTCTGAGAGGTAAAGTGATGAGTCCAAATTCATATAGCTAATAAATAACAGAATCGGGATTGCAATCCATGTCTTCCAACATTGATATTCTTTTATGTCACATTATGCTGTTCTAGCCTGCTCTTCAAAATTTTATAATTAGTTAGGCTGGCTATAAGATAGACATATAGGACAAATTTAACTCATATTAAAAAAAAAATTCAGGAACTGGCAGGTGGCGTGGTGGTTAAGATGCTATGCTTCCACTTGGTAACCCCAGTTCATCCTGGACCTGGCAGCTTGCTTTCTCACTCTTCCTCTCTCCCTCTGTCTCTCTCTGGTCAAACTGAAGAATAATAATGATAAATAAAATTAAATAAATTTGTTTTTAAAGAAATTCAGTGGGAAGTGTCTCTAGAGCCTGGTATCATCCTGATACAGAGTGGATGTTCATTAAATATTTGCTGAAGGAATAATGACGATAGCTACCACCTTTAGAGTATTTACAATGTGTCTTATTCTATTAAACATTCATGCACTTGCACAGTGATCCAGTGTTTCTCCAAGTGGGAGCTGTGAAGCCTAGGGAGTTGGTCAAAATGCAGATGTCTGGAAACTTGACCTAATAGGTTGGAATCTATGGGCATGGATCTTAAAAATTTGCATTTTTGCATGCCTCCTCGGGTGACCCTCATAACCACTAATTAATGAGAAACAATCATTAAAATAACCATCAAAGGCAGGCACTGGTTGCCCCATGTGCATAAGAGAAAATGCTTCTTGAGATGTAATGAATGTTGTTGAATAATAATTCACTCCCACTAATAAGCATGGGATGTAGGAAAGATTTGAAGGTAAGTCTGTCTCCAAAGGCCTAGACTCTTTCTACCTCATTGTAACAGGAAAGGGCAGGGAAGAGAAAAAGAGGATGGGCAGAAAGGCAGAGTAGGAGAGAGAGGAAGAGAAAATGAGGGAGAGAGAAAACAAAGCTAGGGAGGAAGGCCAAATGATTGCTATAGATTTCTTTGAGCAGAAAAGATCCTTTCAGGCTTGGGGTTATCAGAGAATCCTTACTGAAATACCTAGGAATTGAATGGAGATTGAAGAGCTGTCTTTCCTCTCTTTAATAAAATTCACTCATTGCAGCTAGAAAAGCTGCCTTTCAAATACAAGTTTCTTGACCCAGAGAATCTATTTAATGGTTTAAAATCTTTTTAATTAATATGTTCATTAAATTTGACAAGAAGCTACCTTACAGGGACTTAATACTCACACTCTAAAATGTGAGTAAGTACCCCAGATTAAAAGCCTGCAAGGGGAACCTAGGTTTAGATTCCTACTATTTTTTCTTTTCTTTTGCCTTTTTTTTTTTTTCTGGATAGGTTTTTGTTATAGGACACATGTGATTGCTAGAAAGACAGAGAGAGACAGAGAGTTAGAAAGCAAGAAATCACCTCCCAGGGGGAATGTTCACACCACAATCCTTTCTTCTTCATTCTCCTCTCTCAGGTCTTGGGCACACACACACATGTACCCGGCATGAGTTTAAGCCACCATATTCGAACCATGGTCAACCACATGGGAGTCCAGTGATACAGCCATTATGCCATCTACTGGTCCTTACTTTTTCCGTTTTTACAACTTCTTTAATTTTAATTTATTTATTTATTTTTTTTTTACTACAAGGGTGTGTGCCCTTGCAGGAGAGACAGAAAATGAGAAACCACCCCTTAAGGGGGGATGGCCACACCACAATCTCTTCTCCTCCTTTTGGGATTTTGGGTATGGACGCATAGGCACCAGCGTGACTTTAAAGTTTCTAGGTCCAGGACTTGAACTGGGGTTGGTCATGTGGGAGTGCAGTGCCTCAGCTATTACACCACCTGCTGGCTCTGTACTACCTTTTTCCATGTCTATAGCAAACATCTGTGTGCAGTTGGAACTCCCCTGGGTTGCTGTGCCAATAAGTGGCCTAAAAATTAGAAACAATCCTTTGGAATCAGACAACTCATTTTCCACACAGAGTATCAGGCAATTATGAAACTCAGTGCTACACCACTTCCCAAGGAGGATCTGGTAAACTTGCTCCACATTGACTTTTAGATGTTGACTTTACACAGCGGATCAGGTCTCTCCCAGTTTCCTGATGCTACTAATTGCGTATATGTATTCATTCTATCTTTCAACAAGTATTTTGGCCTACTGTGTGCCAGTACAAATCACAATTATCACTGAAGCTTCAGAGCCAGTGACTTAAAGCCTCCGCCAAAATAATCTACTATAAATCTATTTCCATTAATATTTTCTTGGCATGGTAACCATCAAGCAACCCATAGAGAGTGCTTTAAATTCTGTAGCAGTCTGTTAGCTGGAGTGTATCTGTGAGGAGTAGGTCTCTATAAATGCTGAAAATAGACAATTTACAGTAAGATGGAGTTCCCCCACCTAAGAAGAGCAGTCCCCATAGTGGGGTCAAATTTGAGCCAGACGAGAGGATGGGCTGATTTTCTACTTTGCAGACTTCTCCAGCCTAGTAACTGGTCTAGGAATGTGGAAACCTAATACCAGCGTCACTTCAATTCTCTGTATGATTTTGACTTACACTGGACAGTGTCTCTGGGTTTCAGCGTCCTCTTTTGTAAAAAGCCGGAGCTAGAATGAACTGAAGACTTTCCAGTGCCACAGTCCTAGTTACTAGTTCAGTTAACGCACTTGTCATTTCTTCGCTAGCAAGGATAGGGTGGCTAGAGACAAGGATATAGCAGGTGATCATGGTAGGGATGGGAAGTTTGTCCACAGGTGATTTGGCAAAAACCACTAGGTATTATCTCTTCCTATAATAACAGCTGGTATGTATTGAGGCCCTACCTTGTGCCAACAAAAGTCCTAAGTAGTTTTTCACACAAGATGCCATTTCATCTTCCTAACAAAGCTAGGAAAAAGGTATTCCTGGTGTTCTTATTTCATAAGTTAATAAATGAAATCACAGAGAGGTAAAGTAAATCATTTTTTTTTCTTTTCTTTTCCTTTCCTTCCTTTCTCTCTTTCTTCCTTTCTCTCTTTCTTTCTTTCTTTCTTTCTTTCTTTCTTTCTTTCTTTCTTTCTTCTTTTTCTTTTTTTTCAGAGATAGTAAATTATATAGCTAGGATGGTTTAAACCCAGGCCACCTAAATTAAGAATCAATATGCTGGACCAGCAGGTGGCATAGTGGTTAAGGCACTGGACTCCCACATGGTCAATGGTGGTTCAAGTCCTGGTCCCACTGGCTTGAAATTCACACTAGGCATGTGTGTATGTGTGCCCAAAGTCTCAAGAGGAGAATAGAGAAAAGAGGATTGCAGTGTGGCCATCCCCCTGGAGGGTGATTTCTCACTTTCTCTCTGTCTCTCCAGCAAGCACTTTTGCTCTATAGCAAACAAATTCTTAAAAAAAAAAAAAAGAAAAGAAAAAAGAAGAAGAACTTATGTGCTTGACTTTATTCTATTATATCTGTAGTACCTAGATCCTTGTCTCTCACCCTGAAGGCCCTTAAAAACTAATTGATAAACATGCAATAGATGACTACTATCCAAGAATGGTCTCAATGCCTATTCACAAATCTGCAAGCCTTTCCTTTCTTGGCAGTGAATAACATGAAGAGAAATATTTAAAACATCTTCTCTAGGCAAAATGACTGTGGGCGAGCTAGAAAGCATGCTGCTATGAAATAAAATATACAAAAAAAGATACAATTAAAATACAGGGATTGTTAAATAATGAGTTTGGATTATATAATTATGGAAAGAATGAATTATGGAACTGATGTTCTGTCAAAATAGGGCCTGCTTCCTAGCACCTAAAATACATAGGCAATTTTTTCTACTATTTTAGGTGAAAATTACATTTGTTTTTAGAAGCAAAGAGGAAAAAAGAAAGCATTTGTAACTATAGGCAAGAGAGAACTGAATTTGAAAATAAAATATACATAGACTTATACTTTTCTCCTATATATAAAAGAAATGCATGATAAACACTAAAACCTGGTTACATTTATAAAATGAAGTATTTTCAATACTATACCCAAATGTAGATATTTGAATGTTTATTTGAATATTAAAGGGAACTATATTTGCCCTTTAATAGCCATAGAAATAATTCTTCCAATTAGAAGAAAAGAAAAATCTCCTCTACCCCATTGAAACCACATACAAAATAAAAACCAGCTCTAATCCGGTTTTGGCTCCTGAGAAATCATTGTCACTGATAGAGTTTCAAGCTATTTTTCAGGTTGAGCATTTATAGAAAAAAGCTTGTCCTCAAGACCCAGCAAGTTACATGTTTTCTTTCCTACAATCCAATAGCTTTCCAGTTAACCTCCAACTGAGCAGTAAAGCCACTGTCATTGGGTAGAAGTTCATTCCATAGACATCCTTCTCCCATGAGGATGGTAAGAGACCATAGGACTCCAAGCTATAGTCTTAGTTGGATTTACAGAGGCTGCACAAGAGGCATATTCATGACCTATAGTTTACCTTTACATAAAGAGCCAAGTTTCCTTACACTTTAATGTAAAATCCTCACTCAGAGTGCTCATGTGACAGATCAGATATTACCTATACATGTAGCCATTGTGCTTGTGCAGAGATCCCCTCAGAAATATTCATGGAAATTCCTCTTCCTTCTCCTGCTTACTCTCCAACTTTAGACTTAAACTCTCCAACTTTAGACTTAATATTAGGGAAACAGGTTTGAGTTTTATCTCTTGGCTCTCTGCAAAATTAAAGCCTTTTTTTCCCCCTTGAAAACCAGTGCTATAGTACTGGTTTTTAAATGCTTGAACATAATAAGCCTATTGCTGGGTAAGACCATTGGTATTCCCTAACAGTACAGAGTGGTTTCCTAGGTTATGCTAATAGATGTATTTATTAGGAAGATCATGGCTAAAATTATAAAGTGAGTTTAAAAGATAGCTTCTTGGAACCAGCAGATGGAGTAGCAGTACATGGTTGTCTTCCCACATGGCCAAGCACAGTTCGAGTCCTGGTCTGGGTGGCTTGAAACTCACTCTGGGCGCATGTGTGCATGCCCAAGATTCCAGGAGGAGAATGAAGAAGAGATTGCAGTGTGGCCATTCCTCCTGGGGGGTGATTCCTCAATTTCTCTGTCTCTGTCTCTCTCTCTCTCTCTCTGGCAAGCTCATGGGCCCTAAGGCAAAAGCCTCTACTCCCCTCAAAAAAGATAGCTAATTGGAATATTATTGTTACAAGATATTGTAAAAAACAAATTGTGTTCTTCAGTTTCTACATTCTAGTCTAATTTCTCTCTATAAATGAATATTAGATAATTTAATGCTTTTTTCTTTTTGTAGAGGTTTTTGCCTTAGGGCACATGCACTCACCAGAGAGAGAGAATAACAGAGACAGTGAGAAGGAAAATGAGAAATCACCTGCTCCCAAGGGGGGGATGACCGTGCTGCAATCCCTTCTCTTCTATCTCTTCCCAGGATATTAGGCACGCATGCATATGCACCCAGTGTGAGTTTAAAGCCACTGGGTCTGGACTCGAACTGTGATTGGCCATTTAAGAGTCTACAGACGTAACTGCTATGCCATCTGCTGGCCTCTATTTAAAACTTTTTATTAGAAATTAATATACATATCACAAGAATAAATCCTAATGAATGTTTACAACTAGACACACCAATGTAGATCAAGAAACAGCAATTACTTGCTTCTTAGAATACTCTTTACAATTCCTATCAAGTACTTATCCCCCTCTCCACTAAGGGTACCATCCTGATTTCTAACAGTGTGGATCAAACTTGCCTGTAGTTTGCTTCATACAAATGGAATCTTTTTTGTTTGTTTGTTTTTAGATTTTTCCTATAGGCTATATGCACTCACCAGAGAGAGACAGAGAAAGAAAGAAAGAAAGAAAGGAAAAGAAGGAAATCACCCTCCAGGGAGAATGGTCATACCACAATTACTTCTTCTCCTCTCTCCTCTCAGGGTTTTGTGCATGTGTGCACATGTGCCTGGTGTATTTTTCCAGCCACTAGGTCTGAGACGCAAACCCCTGAGTTGGCCATGTGGGATCCAGTACCTTAACCACTATGCTAACTGCTGGCCCATGGAATCTTATTTTATCATTCTTTTGTGTTTGATTTTTGTCCAGCATTACACTGTGAGATTCATCCATGGTGTTATATGTAGGTGTAGTTTATTCATTCTTGATGTATTTCATTGCATGAGTATGTCCTACTTATTTATATATATATTCTGTTGATGAGAAGCATTTAGATCATTTCCAGTATGGGATTATTGTGAAAAACTGATATGTACATTCTACTGAGATAGCAAATATACAAACCAGACAATAGTCAGACTACATAACTACAATTAAAAAAAAGTCTGACCTACAACCTCTGTATCAACAAGTCCAGGAAGCCAAACTACTACATCTGTAGTGACTAACCCCCAAATGGCCAGAACTTGATTCAACTGCCAGCTTCTCTACTTTGGGGACCTACTTTGACTTAAGACTAACCAGAGAAAAACAAATATAGCCCCCTAATCAATCAATAGGATGTCTTGCTTCTACTTAGCCTATCTCTAGCTTCCCACATCAGCAATCTCTAAACAAGAGACACCTGAAGCCTTCCCATTTTCTCCATTGTAAAGTTTTCCCACTTCTCCGCTTATCTTTGAGTCTCTGCCAAATAAAGATAATGGCGACTGACTCTCTTTTCTGAAGTAAGCTCTGGACAAATAGCCTTTGTTTGTTCTCATTTAGGTGACCTTCGTTTATTTCTACACTAATATTTGTCTGTTGGTGAGTGTATGTGAACATTTCTATGGTGTATATATCCAGAAGTGTAATTATTGGGTCATAGAGTATATAAATGTTTAATTTTGGTAGATATTGCCTAATAGCATTAAAAATGTTATACTAATTAACAAACCTACCCACAATGTATAAGAATTCCAAAGTTTCATGCTTACTCCAACTCTTAGAATTTTCTAACTTTAATTCAGCATTCTGGTAGGTGAGTAGTAGTACCTTCCTGTGGTTTTAATTTACATGTTCCTGGTGGCTAGTGAGGTTGAAACATCTTTTTACATGTATTTTTGGTGTTTGGATATCTTCTAATAAAGTGTCTGCTCATTTTTTCTCATGGGTTGTCTATCTTATTCCCAATTGATTAATAAAGTTTGAATGCATTCTATATGTGAGTCCATTGTCTGTGTTTTAGCCCATTCCTGTTGCTATAACACAATACAGTGATGTGCTACTTAATGATGGGAATGTATTCTGAGAATTGTGTCATTAGGAGATTTCATTATTGTAAGAATTTCATAGAGTATATTTACACAAACCTAGATGGTATGTAGCCTGCTATATGCCTAGGCTATATTGTATCATCTTATAGAATGATTATTGTATTGCATATGTGATCTGTCACTGACCAAAACACTTTTTTGTTTTATCTTTTGTTTTGCTACAGGACATATGCACTCACCAGAAAGAGACAGTAAGAGAAGGAAAATGAAAAATCACCCCCAAGAGGATGGCCATGCTACAATCCCTTCTCCTCCATTCTCCTCTCAGGTATTGAACACCCATGCACATGGTCCCAGTGTGATTTTCAAGTGGCCGGGTCTGGTACTTGAACTGCACAGATGACCATATGGGATCCTGAACCATAACCTCCATGCCACCTACTGGCCCCTAGAACATTGTGTTGGAGCTTATGACTATACCTTAAACTGGATAATTCATTAACTATGGAAATGTATTGCTCACAATTCTGGAGGATGAAAAGTCCAGGATCAAGGTGCTGAAAGATCTATGATCTAGTGAGGGTTTCTCTCTGCTTCCAAGAAGGTGCTTTCTTGCTGTGGCAAGAATGAGAGGGCAGAATGTACATGCTCCTTCAACCCCTTTTGCAAATGATTAATCCCGTTCATGAAAACTCTACCCTTATGACATACTTATCCCTGTAAGCCTTTACCTCTTAATATTATAACATTGACAATTAAGTCTCAACGTATGAATCTTGGAAGACATATTCAGACCACAGCAGTCAGATAAATGCATGGAGAGTTTCCTTTATACTTAGTGC
Source organism: Tupaia tana (assembly GCA_026018925.1). Lineage (NCBI taxonomy): Eukaryota > Metazoa > Chordata > Mammalia > Scandentia > Tupaiidae > Tupaia > Tupaia tana. The sequence continues at coordinate 63,290,342 of JAKSZU010000010.1, forward strand.
CTTTTATAGCTTGTTTTAAAAATCTTTACCTACTCTAAGATCATAAAATTGTCTTCCCATGTACTCCTTTGAAAGCTTTATAGTTTCACTTTTCACATTCAGATTCACAATCCGTCTGGAATTATTTTTTGAGCAATGGTATAGGAAGGGTGTCTAGATACATTTTTTCGTGCATTTAATTAATCCAGAAACATTTACTGAGGATACTATTCTTTTACCCACTAGATTGTTGCCTTTGTCATGAATCAGGTGGTCATTCATATGTTGGCTCTCTAATCTAGCCTGTTAGTTAATTTATCTATCCATGTGCCAACACTATGAGGTCTTCATTACTATCTCCTTCTGATGGGTTTTGTTCTCAGGTAAAATGAACCTTTCTGCTTTGTTCTTCCTCTTTAACTGCCTTGGATATCCGTGGTCTTTTGCATTTCTATTTGAGTGTTAGAATTAGTCTATTAACTTCAGCCAAAAAAAGAAAAATAATCTGATAGGCTTTTAACTGGGATGGTGTTGAATTTGTAGATTAATCTGGGAAGCATTGACATATTTACAATTTTGAGTTTTCAAAATGCTAGAAGTTTTTATTGAGGTCAACTGCAGTGACACAATAGTAGTGCAACACTCCACAATGTTGAAGTTATATGAGAATGTACTGGATTCGTGTCCCAAGGTATCCCTGTACACACTGAGTGCACACATTTGCCTATGAACCTGGATGGCATAAGCCTGGGTGGACTACAGTATAAAGAAGATCCTATTGGGGTTGCCTTTTTCTTTCTCAAAATAAATAAATAAAGGCAAGACCTGTCTGCCGCTGCCGCTGGGACCCCATGTTCTCGCCCACCCCGAGCACGATGCCCCCCAAAAATGGAGGTGATGGAATTAAACCACCCCCAATCATTGGAAGATTTGGAACCTCACTGAAAATTGCTATTGTGGGATTGCCAAATGTTGGGAAATCTACCTTCTTCAATGTATTAACTAATAGTCAGGCTTCAGCAGAAAACTTCCCATTCTGTACAATTGATCCTAATGAGAGCAGAGTACCTGTGCCAGACGAAAGGTTTGACTTTCTTTGCCAGTACCACAAACCAGCAAGCAAAATTCCTGTCTTTCTAAATGTAGTGGATATTGCTGGCCTTGTGAAGGGAGCTCACAATGGGCAAGGTCTGGGAAATGCCTTTCTATCCCGTATTAGTGCCTGTGATGGGATCTTTCGTCTAACACGTCCTTTTGAAGATGATGATATCACGCATGTTGAAGGAAGTGTAGATCCTATTCGAGATATAGAAATAATACATGAAGAACTTCAGCTTAAAGATGAGGAAATGATTGGGCCCATAATAGATAAACTAGAAAAGGTGGCTGTGAGTGGAGGAGATAAAAAACTAAAGCCTTAATATGACATAATGTGCAAAGTCAAATCCTGGGTTATAGATCAAAAAAAACCTGTTCGCTTCTATCATGATTGGAATGACAAAGAGATTGAAGTTTTTAATAAACACTTATTTTTTACTTCAAAACCAATGGTCTACCTGGTTAATCTTTCTGATAAAGATTACATTAGGAAGAAAAACAAATGGTTGATAAAAATTAAAGAGTGGGTGGACAAGTATGACCCAGGTGCCTTGGTCATTCTTTTAGTGGCACCTTGGAACTCAAGTTGCAAGAATTGAGTGCTGAGGAGAGACAGAAGTATCTGGAAGCGAACATGACACAAAGTGCTTTGCCAAAGATCATTAAGGCTGGGTTTGCAGCACTCCAACTAGAATACTTTTTCATTCCAGGCCCAGATGAAGTGCATGCATGGACCATCAGGAAAGGGACGAAGGCTCCCCAAGCTGCAGGGAAGATTCACACAGATTTTGAAAAAGGATTCATTATGGCTGAAGTAATGAAATATGAAGATTTTAAAGAGGAAAATACAGACAACAAGGCAGAAATTATATTGTTGAAGATGGAGATATTATCTTCTTCAAATTTAATACACCTCAACAACCGAAGAAGAAATAGATTTTAGTTGTTGCTCAGATAAATGTACATCTCCAAAAGGCATTTTTTTTTGTAATTAAAATTTCTGAAAACTGAAGGGACAAATAAAGTTGAGGGGATGAGAATCTTCTACAAACAAATTATTTTTGTTTGTTTTAAATTAAAATACTATGTACCTCTGATGAAATGCAAGTTCACTAAATGTGAGCAGCTTTGCTTTTCACATGATTAAGACCCTATTCCAAATTGTAGAAGCTTTTCAGGAACCATATTACTCTCATGACACTTCATTAATCTCCATCATGTATGCCAAGCCTTACACATTTGACAGTGAGGACAATGTGGCTTGCTCCTTTTTGAATCTACAGATAATGCATGTTTTACAGTACTCCAGATGTCGACACTCAATAAAACATTTGACAAAACCAAAAATAAATAAATAAAATTTAAAAAGTTTATATCTAAATTTTTTATTCTTTTTAATAATGCTCATATTTTACAATGTTGAGGTGTTGCAAATCTTCTGTTAAAGTCATTTCTATATGGTTTATACTTTAATTTGATTGTAAATAATATATTTTAAAATATAATTTTATATTTACTTGTGATTGACATGTAAAAATACAAGTGATTTTTAGATAACGACTCTGTATCCAGCAACATTGTCAATTTAATTATCAGCCCAAGTAGTTTATGTATCTTTTAAATTTTCTTGGCATATAATCACGTCTATAATTAATGACAGATTTATTTTTTTCTTTCAAATCCTCATGTCTTTTTTAAAATTGCAGTAGCTAGGCATCTACTCCATTAAAATGTTGAATGTAAGTAGTAATACTATATTCTATTTATATCCTGTCTCAATATTAGAAAGAAGTTTTTCAATATTTCACCATTGGATATGATGTCTGCTATTTTTTATTGATACATATTAGTTGTATATATTTATAAAGTTCATTGTGGCTTTTTAATATATAAATACAATGTGTAATGATCAAATAAGAGTAATTAATTCATTTCATAATTTCAAACATTGATCATTACTTGGTGCTAGAAACATTCAAAATCTTCTCTTGGTTATTTTGAAATATATGATGAATTTTTATTAATTATTGTTACTTTATAATGCTATTGAATATTAGAACTTGTTTCTTCTATCTGACTGCAATTTCAAAGAGATAGACATCATAAAAAACAACCAAACAGAAATGTTGACATTGAAGAATTCAATGGATTAAATTTAAAAAACATCTGAAACCTTCAACAACAAATAAGATCAAGCCAAAGAATTTTTTAACTTGAAGATAAATTATTTGAAATAACGCAAACAAACAAATAAAAAGAACAGAGACTGAAGAACATCTACAAGACTTAGAATATAACATTAAGTGCAAACATATTAATATTGAGGGAGCACAGATGGTGAAATTAAAAAAAAATTAATAAAAAAATGTAACAGGCGTAGGAAACCTATTTCACAAAATAATAGCATTAAATTTCTCAAGTCTTGGAAGATATGTGAACATTCAAATCCAGGAAGCTCACAGATCCTCAAATAAACTCAATATTAAAAGCCCTTTCTGAAGCATATTATAGTCAAACTATCAAAAGTCAAAGACAGGGAACCAGCAGTTAGCGTAATGGCTATGTCGCTGGACTCCCACGTAGTCGACCGCGGTTCGCGTCTCGGACCCGGTGGCTTACAACTCACGCCGGGCGCGTGTGCGTGCGTGCCCAAGATCCCGAGAGGAGAATGGAGGAGAAGGGATTGCGGCGTGACCATCCCCCCTGGGGGGTGATTTCTCGCTTTCTGTCTCTATGTCTCTCTCTGTCTGTCTGGCGAGCACATGCGCCCTATAGCGAAAAAACCTCTCCAAAAAAAAAAAAGTCAAAGACAAAGAGAAAATTTTAAAAGCAGCACTGTCAAGTCACATATAAGGGAATCTCAATTAGACTAACAGAATATTTCTCAGTAGAAACCTTATGTGCCAGGAAAGAATGAGATGATATATTCAATGTGCTGAAGGCAAAAAAGGAATCAAACCTTGTGAACAAACAAGTACACCAAACCATAAGGACAAACAGAGAGGAAGGGTTGTTTATATAAAACAACCAGAAAGCAATTAACAAACAACAAGAGTACTTATTTACCTACTGGTAATAACCTTGAATGTAAACAGATTAAATTCCCAAATTAAAAGATATAAATTGACTGTGTAGATTAAAAAACAAGACCAAATAACGTGCTTCTTACAAGACACTCACCTCACTAGAAAGGACACTAAAGATGAAGAGATGGGAAAAAAATCACTCCAAGAAAATGGAAATCTAAAACATGGGATAATACAATATCAGCTAAAACACACTTTAACTTAAAAAGTGTAAAAAGAGATAAAGAAAGGCATTATATAATATTAAAGGGACCAATTCAGCAAGATGTAGAAGTTGTAAATATTAACCAAGTTGCAGATAAATTCCTGACCCATAAAAACCATTAGAAATAATACATTATTTTTGTTGTTTTAATCCAGAAGGCTTTGGGGATATACATATACATATATATATATATATATATATATATATATATATATATACATACACACACACACACACATACATATACACATACATACACACATACACACACATTTACCTCAGTAAAATGTTGAATATAAGTAGAAATACTATATTCTATTTATATCCTATCTCATTTACAATATTAGAATGAAAGTTTTCAATATTTCACCATTGGATATGACATCTTCTGTTTTTTATTGATACATATTAATTGCACATATTGTACATATAATTTACATATTTACTTGTATAAAAATATATACATACACACACACACACACATATATATTTGCACAGTAGATAAATACAGATTTCGACAACTGAAAATGGGATGTTGTCATAAAAAAACTGTAAGTATAGTGATAGTTTAGGAACAGCCTGGTAGAAAGAGATAAAAGGAATTTGAGAAGGTTATCAGTGAAACCCTAAAGCTCATTTGAGACAGTTAATAGAAACTGGATGGTACTCATGAAAACTGCAGTGAGAAATTGAATATAAGAGAAGAAAATGTTATTTAAAGCTGGAAAAGAGAAGACACTTATTGTAGAGTGATGGAATGCTTATTAATATTGTTGCCTAAGGTAGTGTGGGAAATTTCAAATATTCCTGATGAACTAGAAGAAATTGCTAAGAGAATTTCAAAGCAGAGTGTTAAAATGTATCACAGAGCCTTACTGGCTGCTCATAGTGAAATAGAAGAGCAAAGAAATGAACTAAAGGAAGAAATGTGAAGGTTAAAACAATATATTCCAGGGTGTGCTTTGATTGAAATTAAAATTATTTCTTATTCCAAGACTTCACAGATGGCAAGCAATGCTAAAATTAAGAAATAGCTTTCAGGCATATATCAATCTAGGGCACTTTCAGGAAAACATGATCTAAAGATGAAGCAGATGGTATAAATGTAAAATCCTTTGCGTTCAGAAAATCTAAGCAATGCCTCAGGGAATTGTTCAGTGAAAGAGAAGGTTTTGTAAGAATGCGAAGAATGTATTTCAAAAAATCCTCTCTGTTAAATGATGAGGCTTCTAAGCATCTTGGAGATGCCATATTTCAGCAGCCTCAGGTTGAGAAGAGTTCCTAGTAAAGATATTTGTGGGTATGAAGTCTAACAGAGTAAACTCCAATAAGATTCATTATAGACCCACTAGATTTTTTAAAGAACTGTACTAAGAGCAATGTTACATGGACTGAGTGGAACCAAGACAATACAAAATGATAAGAGATCTTTGGAATTCCAAATTTCTTGAGTCATAAAGATGGCTGAGATAAGGTAGTCATTTGCAAATACAGACTACTATTTGTTAAAGGGAAACGCATTTCAAAGGTGGAGCCCAAAGAGTCCATCCAAGTGTTATGGAGAATCATTTCCAGGCATTAGCAGGACTGAGTTTTAATAAATGAACTCAAACATTCCTAGATAGATTTCAGAATTTCTATGTACCAGTGATTCCTGTAAGTTTCTCCTTTTCCTCATTTCTAATGGAAGAGTCTATGTTGGTTGTCTTGATTAATGTTTTTAGTTAAATTTGGGTCACCTTTTGTCAATAGGTAAATGCAAATCAAATAAGAAGATACCATTAGAATAGATAAAATTAAAAAGTGAGGAGGCCAGGTGGTGGCACAATAGCAATGCAACTGGACCCACATGGGAAACATGCTGGTTTCATGTCCCTCTCTGAGCATACCTGGCATGCACATACATGTTTGTGATCGAGGGCAGCTGAGACTGGTGGTGGATTTCAGCATGAAGATCTTTTTTAAGGTCTCTCTTCCTCATGAAAGAAATAAATCAACCTAGAAAAAAAGTGAGGGTGCAAAGTGTTGGTGAATATGTGAAACTATTGGAACCCTTACACATGATAGTGAGAGTATAAAATAAATACAACCACTTTGGAAATAATTTCTCTTTTAAAAATTATTTTATTTAACTTTATTTTAATTTAACCAGAGAGGGACAGAGGGGGAGAGAGAGAGAGAAGGAAAGTGAGAGAGTAAGCCACCAGGTCCAAGACTGAAACCGTGGTTGACAATATGGGAGTCCAGTGCCCTTAACCACCATGCCACCTACCAGCCCCTTGGAAATAATTTGATTTTTTTTTTAATGTTAAGAATATAGTTACCAGGGACCAGCAATTAGCATAATGGTTATGTCGCTGGACTCCCACGTAGTCGACCGCGGTTTGCGTCCCAGACCCGGTGACTTAAAACTCACGCCGGGCACGTGTTCGTGCGTGCCCAAGATCCCGAAAGGAGAATGGAGAAGAAGGGATTGCGGCATGGCCATCCCCCTGGGGGGTGATTTCTCGCTTTCTGTCTCTCTGTCTCTCTCTGTCTGTCCAGTGAGTGCACGCGCCCTATAGTGAAAACCTCTCCAAAAAAAAAAAAAAAGAATATAGTTACCATAAAACCTAGCAGTCTTACTTCCTGGTATTCACCCAAGAGAAATTAAAACTTATGTCCATAAAACACTTAAACACAAATGTTCAAGACAGCTCTATTCATTATCTTCAAAAATTGGAGATAGTCCAAATGCTCATCAACAGGAAAATGTATGAACAAACTGGCATATCCACACAATGAAAATTATTCAGCATTAAAAGGAACGAGCAACTTGTATATGCAAAACATAGATGAATCTTAAAAACATTCTGTTGAGTGAAAGAAAAAACTAGACATGAAAGAGCATGTGCTTTATGAAATCTTATGTATATGAAATTCTAGAAAGAACGAAACTAATTTATAGTGACAGAAAACAGATCAGTAGTTTCCTGGATCTAAAGGTAGGCAGCAGAGGCAATGCCAGTAAGGCAACATAAGAAATTAAGGGAAGTGATGGAAATGTATCTTAATTGTGGTAGTGGCTGCATGTATGTATGCATTTGTCAAAACTCAAAACTCATCGTTTGAAGTGTAGATTTAAAATGGGTGCTGCTTATTGTACATAAATTACACCTTAACAAAATTCACTTAAGAGGAAATTGCCTGTGGTAGATAGAACTCTGTCATTTAGATATTCACAGCCCAATCTCCAACAAGCCTTCTCACCTCCCCCACCCACACAGCTTCAAATTTGGCAAACACAGTGGTACCTTGATGTGGAGACCAGCTGTGTGCTCAAGTCAGGACTTCTCCTCTGGCTAGTCTTTTTTCCTAAGTATGTGAAAATGTAGATCTTACCTTGATTTTTAGAAGCCATTAGCCTAACTCAAAACCTCCTACACAGATCCAGAATGCACTGTGCTTTCTCAAGTCTCATGTGTTACTCCAGCCCACACAACCATTCCACTTTGGGTAGGTCAGATCTATATCTTATCCCTAGGATCAGTAAATGCATATATGGCAAGAACAGCTGGTGATTGACAGCTAGGAAAAGTTCTTCACTCTCTTTGAGTTCATTTCATTCATTTAGTCCTAATTAGGGATCAAATGTGTTCTCCCAAAATTCTTATGTTGAAGCCCTAATTTCCAGTGTGATGGTATTTGAAGATGGGTCTTTGGGAGTTAATTAGGGTTAGGTTATGTTATCAGAGTGGGGCCCTCATAATAGAATTAGTGCCACTATAGGAAGAGACATCACAGAGCTTCACTCTTTCTCTAACCATATGCACACCTCAAAGAAAGGCTGTGTGAGGACAGAGCAAGAAGGCAGTCATCTGCAAGCCAGTTAGAGTGTTCTCACCAGAACCAGATGATGCTAGAACCCTGATTTCAGACTTTCAGCCTCCAGAATTGTGAGAAAATACATTTCTATTGTTTAAGCCACCCGGTTTATGGTATTGTGTTATGACAGCCTAACCAAACAAAAGCAGTCCTCATTGTTTCCACAGTTCTCTGATACTTTTAAAAGTATGATTTGGGCCAGGTGATGATGCAGGGCTGAAGGCAGCTGGATTCACTAGGCCAACTATGAAGCTCAAGTCCTGAACCCAGTAGCTTGAGAAACATGCTGGACGCATGTGCATGTGAACCCAAAATACTGAAAGGAAGGAGAAATGCAAAGAAGGAATTGTGGCATGACCATTCCCCATGGGAGGTGCTTTATCATTTTTCCTCTTTCACTCTCTCTCTCTGTCTCCAGTGAGTGAGTTGTTTTGCTTTGTTTTCTTTTGTTTTGTTTTAAGAAAAAAATGTTTTAGGAATAAGGTATGACTTCTTTTTCTATTTATTCGGTCTTTTCTCTTTGAGGTAGGAACACTGGCTTGACGTGACCTGATTTGCTAAACTTTTTAAACCAAATTTTTACATTACTCCCTAGATCCAAATTATTTCATTGGTTTTGCTACTGGTAATGTGTTCCCCTAGTAGTCATTCTCCTTTTCTTCTGTACTAAATAAAATGGCAACTGTTAATGGAGTACTTGACCACCAAGAATAAAGACTACATTTTCCAGCATCCTTTGCAGGTAGGTATGGCTATTTTAGTAGAAAACTTTCTGGTAAGTCCTCTAAGGGGTAAGATTTGTTCTCCTCTTTTTCTTTTTACATTGGTCAGACTATCTACATGGTGGTATGCCAGCTGGAGCTATGTGGAAAAGGCAACTCCTTAGGAAAGGGGGAGTAAAAATGGGGTCTAGTCCCTCACATTTTTAGAGAGCAGAGTCACATATTAGCTAAGATTTCTACTTGAAAAAATAAAAATAAAAACTACTTTCTTTCTAACTTAAGTCACCGTTTTTCTCTTTTTTACGTACAGCTGAATTTATATCCTAGCTAACACTCTCACAATAGTTTCATTGTTTGGGGTTTCAATGCTTTTATTTGTAAATACATGAATTTATTCAACAGTGTTTACTTTGTGTTGTGCCAGACACTGATTATGCAAACTTGCAAACGTGTGGCCCAGAGGCTAAATTTGTATCCCAGATATATTTTGTTTGGCCTATTTTTTTTTTTTTTTTTTTTAAGTTTAACATGAGAAAAATTGCTAGGAACTGAGTAGTTGTTGTCTTTGTTAGATGACATTTTTTACTTTTTCATACAGCCTATTTTATTTATTTACTTGCCTGGTCATTATTGGAGTTAAAGTTTGAGGTGCTTCCATTAAAAGTACTAAGATTGGAGGGCCAGAATGTGGCATGATGGTTAATGCACTGGACTCCCACATAGCTGACCGTGGTACAAGACCTGGACCTGGTGACTTGTTTTCTCACTTTCTATCTCTCTCTCTCTCTCTCTCTCTCTCTCTCTGGCTAGCACATATGCCCTATAATAAATTAAGTAATAAGAAGAGTAAACAAAATTAAATAAATAATTCTTTTTTTTTTTTTTTGGAGAGGTTTTTTTTGCTATAGGGCGCATGCGCTTGCCAGACAGACAGAGAGAGACAGAGAGACAGAAAGAGAGAAATCACCCCCCAGGAGGGATGGCCATGCCGCAATCCCTTCTCCTCCATTCTCCTCTCGGGATCTTGGGCACGCACGCACACACGCCCGGCGTGAATTTAAGCCACCGGGTCCGGGACGCGAACCGCAGTCGACTACGTGGGAGTCCAGTGACATAGCCATTACGCTAACTGCTGGTCCCCAATAAATAATTCTTTAAAAAATTAAAAAGTACTAAAATCGACATACTCTTTATTTTTAATATGGTTATATTTTAAAAGAGTGTCTGACAATAAGGATTAGATACTACAACCTGTGGGGCAAGTCTGTCCCGCCACTTGTTTTTTTGTAAAGCTTTCATGGGAATTCAGTCCTGTTCCACATATAGTTGACAGCTGCTTTCATATTCCTGTAGCGGAGTTGACTAGTCACGACTGAGACTTTATGACTTTACATAGTTACCTACGCCTTCTGTAGCAAACTACTACAAATTGGGAGGCTAAAATAATAGAAAATAATTCTCTTATAATTTTGCAGGCTAAATGTCCAAAATTAAGATATCCACAGGGCTATACTTCCTATGGGGGTTTTGTGGACCAATCAATCCACTTTTTAAAATCTCATCCAGCTTCTGGTGGCTGTGGCATTCCTTAATGTCACTCCAATCTCTGCTTCTGTAGTCACATTACTTCCTCCTCTTCTGTCTTTCCTTCTGTATGTCTTTCATAAGGACACTTACTAAATTTAAGCCCCACTCAGACAATTCAGGATGACTCCCTTATCTCAAAATCCTTAACTTAATTACATTTGCAAGGACCTTTTTCACTTTTTGGCTCTAGAGTGTATGCCTTCACTGGAGAGAGACAGAGAGAGAGAGAGAAAGACAGAGAAAGTAAGAAAGCACTAGCAGGAGGGGAGAAGCCACACCATAATCCCTTCTCCTCCATTCTCCTTCTAGAATGTTGGGCACGTACACACATGGGCCCAGTATGATTTCAAGCCCCCATCCTGATCTGCGGAGTTGGCCACCTTAACCACCACGCCACTTGGCTGGTCCATGGATTTTTTTTCAATAAGGTGATAATCAAGATTCCTGGCATTAGGACATGGACATATTCTTAGGGAGTATCACCAACCCACTGTACTCTCAAAGCCTAAAGTACTTATTATTCTGCTTGAAGAGAAGTTCCCCAACTCTTATATTATACTATAGTATAAAGAAGGCCGTTTAGTCAAACTGATTAAAGTGGGAGATTGAGAACATATTCCTGGAGAAAGTGATATTTGAGTTGAGTATTGGTGATTGAGTACAGTGTGACCAGGTTTGGAGAATGTTGTAGAAACATGAAAAAAGGAGTAGAAAAAAGAAGAAGAAATTCTTCAGACAGCAGCAAGAGCAGCATGTGCAAAGGCCCAGAGGAATGAAACTGTGCTATGTAGGCAACAACTAGAAGCTCAGCACGACTGTTAAGTCAGATACATATGGAAGGAAGGCAAAGACCAGGTCATAAAGAACTATAGGACTGAGCTAAAAATTTGTAAATTTAATTCAAAATGCCACAGGGACCATGAAGAATTTTTGAGCTGAGAATAGTAATGACATTTGCATATTACCAGAATCCTCTCAAAACAATATATAGCAAATAAATTAGAAAAGAGTAAGCATTAAGTCACAGGAGGTATATGAATTATCTCTGTGATGTTAAGAGGCTGATAGAGGATTCTAAAAGCTGTAATGAGGGCCTGAGCTAAAGTAATAGCAGTAAAAATGGAGAAAAGGGGGATTTAAGGGTAATGTAGGAGACAGAATCAATAAGACATAGAGATACATTTGTTAGGGATATCATAGGTATTGGAGGGATATAATGCCCATATTTCTGACTTGGAAAAGTGGAGAAATATTTGTTCTGAGTATGGAGATAGAAAATACAAAAGAATGCATTTTGGTAAAATATGGAGACATCCATGATATACATTTTCAATTGGTGAGTAAGAAGACGTTGAACATCCTGCACATATTTAAGTTGTGTATATCTATTGAAATCTATTGAATAAGTTCTGTACATATGGGTCTAAAGATCAGGAATAATGTTAGAAATGGAAATATAGATTTTATTATTATTATTATTCTTTTGAAGATCCTGTCTGATTCATTGTCCTCACCTGTCTAAAATATTTCCCTTTAGAGTGAAGTAAAAGTTCATTTTTATTAACTTGGCAAGATGAAAGGACAAGAGGCTATTTTTCTTTGCAGTAATTCAGTGATATGTTCCTTACTATCAGGTAATAAAAAATCAGCCATCATTCCACTCATTTCTCCTCCTACTTTACAAGTACTAATTAGTATTTAAATCACCCATGCATGGTGAATAAGAGCATCACAGAGATTATTCATATACCTCCTGGATGCTGAGAATCCAATTTATCCACATAGTAGATTGGGTACACAGGAAGTGACTAACACATGTGTTAAGTTGTGTGATAAAATAAGCACAGCCAGCAGAAAAGAGAAGAAAAAAATTCTCTCGTGGAATAAGTGTTTGGAAATTATTCAGGGCTTGATTATTTGGTTTGTGGTTTATTTGACACATTCTTATTTTTCTCCTTGTTCCCTTCTTGGAACTTTTTGCAAAGAAAGACAGATTCCATGACATCATTCATTAATTCAGGCTTTGTACTACCCCATATAATCTGCACCTTCTTGTTGGCTGAGTCCTAGATGCAAAAATTGGGTGGTTGTTATTTTTAACACACTGTGTTCCATATGACCTTAAGGGCATCCTAGCCAGCTGGCCTGGGGAGGTGGTTCAGGCACTGGATTCCATATGATCAACCTCATGGTTGGAATCTCAGACCCAGCAACTTGAGAAACACATGGGCACAAGTACATGCATTACCAAAATCCTGACAGGAGCGAGAAATGGAGGAGTAAGGACATGGCATGATCTTACACCTTGGCGGGGGGTCCTTCCCCACTTGCTCTCTCTCTCTCTCTCTCTCTCAATGCATTCACCCCCTGGAAAAAAAATTTTTTATAAGAATTATTTTATTTAACTTTATTTATTTACTTATTATTATTATTATTATTATTATTATTATTATTATTTTAATTCGACCAGAGAGGGATAGAGAAAGAGGGAAAGTGAGAAAGCAAGTCATCAGGTCCAGGACTTGAACCTCAGTCAGCCATATGGAAGTTCAGCACCCTTAACCACCACGCCACCTGCCAACTACCTTCTGGCAAATTTTTAAAAAGAAAGAAAAAGAACATCCTAGAAATAGTTCTGCCACAACCCTCAAGTTTCCTAGATCAGGAGACTTGGTCCTTTTCATGCTTTCCACTACCATGCTATCTTTATTTGTTCATCTAAGTTCTTTCTTCACTATAGCATTTTGTTTCCTTCTTAGAATCAAGTAATAGGACCTTATTGACTTTCTATTTTTTTCTAACTCAGACTCAACAGGAGTTTCATTTTCTTGAGTTTTCATTTTGAATTTACTTGTGATTTATTCTCTTAGTTTTACATTTAGTAATTTTGGGGCCAGCAGGTATGGTTCATGCTGGACTCCCACATGGCTGATCATGGTTCGAGTTCCGGACCCGGTAGATTGAGACTCAAGCCAGGTGCATGTGCATGTGTGCCTGGAATCCCAGGAGGAGAGTGGAGGAAAAGGGATTGTGGCATGGCCATCCCCCTGGAGGGTGTGATTTCTCACTTTCCTTCTCACTGTCTCTCTCTGTCTCTCTGGCAAGCACATGCACCGATGGAAAAAAACTTAAAAAAAAATAAGTTATTATTTTTGCTTTTATATTTAAAAATTCCATGTTTTTAATTATTTTGGTTTAGTTTATCTTTTTTTTTGGAGAGGTTTTTTCGCTATAGGGCGCGTGCGCTCGCCAGACAGAGAGAGACATAGAGACAGAAAGCGAGAAATCACCCCCCCGGGGGGATGGTCACGCCGCAATCCCTTCTCCTCCATTCTCCTCTCGGTATCTTGGGCACGCATACACACGCGCCCGGCATGAGTTTTAAGCCACCGAGTCCAGGAAGCGAACCGCGGTCGACTACGTGGGAGTCCAGCGACATAGCCATCACGCTAACTGCTGATTCCCGTTTAGTTTATCTTTTAAAACATTCTTAAGATTTGTACTTCTGTCTCTCTGTCTAGTGCACACATATGCCCTATAGCAAAAATCTCTCTTTAAAAAAAAAATTATACTAAGAGCTCCTTCTTTTTAAAATTATTTCTTTTGGGGACCAGCAGATGGTGAAATGTTTATGTCACTGTACTCCCATGTAGTTGACTGTGGTTTGAGTCCCAGACCTGGAGGCTTAAAACTCATGCTGGGTATGTGTGCATGCAGACCCAACATCCTGAAAGAATGGAGATGAGATTGTAGCATAGCCAGCCCCTCAGGGGGAGGGTGTGATTCTTTCCATCTCTCTGTCTCTCTCTGTTTCTCCAGTGAGCACACGCACCCTATGGCAAAAATCTCTCTCTTAAAAAAAAAAAAACTTTAATAATGAAAGTATTTAAATCTAACACTTATATGACTTAATATAGCTTTTGCAGTAGTGTCCTATATGTTTTTACCTCAAATGATCTCCTTGTATTACTTTCTAAATAGTTTATGTGTTGAAAACATCCTTAATACATTGGTTATCTAAAAGTATGTTTCTCAGTATCCAAATAGACTATGAACACATTTTATTATGCAATATTTGATACATTCAAAAGACTATATGTGAGAATTGGCACTCAACCAAACTAAAAAATGGGATGTTAACACCATTATTGAAACCCACCATGTACTTTCTCTTCTATTCATCAATTTGACCCTAAAATAACATTATACTATCTCAGTACTCCAGCTTTATTACTTTTTATAACTTTTATGTCACACCCCCCGCTATTTCTTAGAAAGTGTTTCAGAAATGTCAGGGAAAAGAGAAAAGTAGAGAACTTCAAAGACCTCTCCCTCCACATAAACACTAAGAAAAACTGGCAAAAACTGTCAGCATCTATTTTTATCAGAGCGCTAAAAAGCAGGCAATGGTTTATAACAACCAAGCAAATATAATCAACAAAAGGGCAAGTGGGCCAGGTACAAAAGCTTTGTGGTGTTTTTACTTATCCTTGCTTCATTGCTCTCTCCCTAACTTGGCTATGGTCTGGAAGACAACAGCCCATGGAGGCAGCAAGGCTGACCTTGTTCTAAAAGAACTGTGGTTTTCTGTTTTGACCTGTCTAGTTACTCCCTGAAGAATGAATGCCTTTTTTTTTTCACCTTACTTTTAGAACTCACTCCAGGCAAAGAAGCTGCTATGTGGAAGAATTTTTTAAAAACACTTGAAAGCAAATGAATTGTTGCCTCTTGGGACTAAGCACACCAGTCAAGGAAAACAATAGACATTCTGAAAAACCTTAAAGAAAGGCTTGTTCCTGAGGTATTTTGAGGAATAGGGGCCTTGGAAATCTTCTACATATACCTTGGAATCTAGAAACTTACCTGCTCACCTGGGGTGGGGTATGCGCTTAGAAAAGACCTGATAAGGCTTTCAGACTGACCTTCCAGTGCTGCCCAAGTAGAAATGAGACAAAGAAACACTATAAATTGTATTGCTGAGTGACACACAAAACCCAGCTGCAAGGACTAGATTTTTTTTTACTCCAGACATTGAAGGAAATCTCTGTGACATCTCTAGCTGTTGTTCCCTTAGCTAATGGAACAGACTCCAGATACCACACACAATGAAGAATATAGACCTTATAAATACCATTTAGATAAGTCACTAAACAAACAACTAAAATCTTCTTCTGGAAGAAACAAATAATTTTTAAAAAAAAATAGGAATGATTCTAAATCAATAAATTATACTTTAAAGAGCTACAAAAAGAAAAGCAAACAAAGCCCAAACAAAGCTAGCGAAAAGGAGGAAGTAATAATAGAGGGACTGTAAATGAAATAGATAGAAAAACAGAGAAAATCAACAAAAGCAAAAGTTGGGTTTTGTAAAGATCAGCAAATGAAGAGGTTAACTGCAGCCAAGTTGTTAACTTGAACCTTTCATTTTTCTCCCTCTGACTTTGGCTTGCAGATGGTCACTCTTTTGCTGTTTCTTTATGTGATTGCTTCTTGGCAATATGCAGCCCTGTTTTCTTTCTGTGTGTCCTAATCTTGTCTTTTTTTTAAAAGAATGATTTTATTCAACTTTATTTATTTATTTTAATCTGACCACAGACAGACAGAATGAGAGAGTGAGAGAGAGAGAGAGAGGGAAAATGAGAAAACAAGCCACCAGGTCCGAGACTTGAACCATGGTTGGCCACGTAGGAGTCCAGTGCCCTTAACCACCATGCCTAATCTCCTCTTTCTATAAGAACAACAATTAGATTGGATTAGGGCATACTCTAAAAGCCTCATTTTACTTAATTGTTGCTCTGAAAGCCCTGCAAGGCCAGCCAGTGGTGTGGTTAATGTGGCCTACAGCATGGTTCAAGTCCTGAACCTAAAGGCTTGAAAAACTCGCCAGTTGCATGTGCATATGTGCCCAAAATCCCAAAAAGAAGGAGAAATGGAGGAGAGGGGATTATGGTATGTCCATTCCCCATGGGACAGTGCTTTCTCAGTTTTTCTGTCTCTGCATGTTTCTCAACTGTAAGTGCACTCTGGCAAGTTACATGCATGCATACATACATAAACACACTATGTGCAAAAAAGCAGTCATGGAGCCAGCAGTTGGCGTAATGGCTATGTTGCTGGACTCCCATGTAGTCAATGGTGGTTCACGTCCCAGACCCGGTGGCTTAAACTCACGCCGGGCACGTGTTTGTGCATGCCCAAGATCCCGAGAGGAGAATGGAGGAGAAGGGATTGTGGCATGGCCATCCCCTCTGGGGGGTGATTTCTCGCTTTCTATCTCTCTGTCTCTGTCTGGTGAGCACACGTGCCCTATAGCAAAAAAAAAAAAAATAAAAAAAAAATAAAAAAAAATAAAAAAAAAAAAACTCTCCAAAAAAAGAGTAAAAAAACTTTGAAAAGGAACAAAGTTGAAGGATTCCCACTACCCAAAAGCAAAACTTTCTGCAAGACTATGGTTATTAAGACAGGTGATACAGCATAAAGACAAACATATGATTGTAGAAATAGACTGGAATTCTACTGTTGATTTATTTCAATATTTCAATGTTTATTAAAGTAGACTTTTATGTTATTATAGTCCAGATACTATCATTGTAACTTCTTTGATATAATATATATATTATATAAATGTATTTTGCTCCATTTTCAGACATGTGGGTATTTTTAGTTTTAATTATCAATTTCTTTCTTTTCTTTTTTTTTTTTTTTTTTTTAGAGAGAGATTTTTAGGGCACATGAGCTTGCTGGAGACACAGACAGAGACAGAGAGAAAGAGAATGAGAAATAATTCCCTAGGAGGATGGCCATGCTGCAATCCCTTCTCCATGCTCCTCTGAGAATTTTGGGCAAGCATTCACATACTATGATTCAGTGTGAATTTCAGACACCTGGGTCCAGTACCTGACCACAATTGACCATATGAGTATCCAGCACCTCAACCACCATGCCACCTGCTGGCCCCTTTCATTATCCATTTCTACTTTAATCACAACAAAATCGAAGAACATATTCTTGCTTTATGGCCCAAAGTGAGTAATTAAAGTTTGTTTCATGTTTATTTGAAAAACGTAGGTTCTGTCGTTGGTGGGTAGAATGTTCTGTATTTGTCATTTAAGTCAAGTCTTACTCCCAGAATTCACACTATCTTATACCTTAGTGATTTTTGACTGCTTGCTTTATCACTTGGTAAAGAAGCATGTAAAATCTTCTACTATCATTGTGGACTTCCTCTTCCCGTTTTTGGTCTATAAGTTTTATTTCCTGTTTTCAAAACATATGGCCAAATACAATTCATAGATTTTATTTGGACTCTCATTCAAAAATATGTTTTAAGACAGCAGAGACATTTGAACATGGACTGTGTGTTGGATGATATTAAGGAACTCTTAAATTTGTTGGATATGGTAATGATATCTATTAGTAGAGATACAAACTAAAGATTAATGGGTTAAATAGTATGACATTTTATAGGCTTTGCTCATACAGTAAACTGAAAGGATTAAGAGATACATTTCTTTTAAGATTTGTATCCAAATTTCTTTTCATACTTACAAAGGTATACATAACAAATAAATCAAGCTGATTGGCTTCTCATGGAAAGTTGGTCTGGTATTTGTCAGAACCTTAGTCAAACATAAACAAAGTTTATATATATATATATATATAAACTACTAACACATGGTTTTTCTCCCTATTTCTATATGAAATATTTGAGCCAATACAGTTGTAGATGGGTGGGAATATTTTCAGAGTGAAGCCAGAAAACCCAAAAGAAAGATTTTATTCAAAAATTTTTATTTCTTTTTTCAAATATAGTCTGAGTGAGGGGAGAATTTTTATCAAAATAAATTTGCTAGGATGTAAACTGTCATTACTGTCTGGGAATATGAACCACAATCTTTGACACAGGGATCAACTATTAATACTAAGGTTATGAACTAATATAAAACATAAAAGAAAAATTCCATTGGGAGGGGATTCAATAGAATTGACTTTTGGAGGCTGATCATGGGGAAGGGTTAAAGGAAACTAATCTTTTCCCCTAGTCAGTGAGAATGAAACCACTCCCACATATGACTTGTAGGATATTTGTGCAGATTTTTAAAATACCATTTGCCAATTGTTTGAGCTCAGCTCTTTATAGCTGATATAATGAAAAATATCAATAATTTTAGCTATTTTCTGATGCAGAAACTGAAATTAATAATGCTGAGACTTCCCAAGTTCACAAAGCCTGTATACCATGTAATAACAGCAGCTATTCTTCAGTGAGCCTCTACGTTCACAATATAAGAAAGTATGATTATATCATTTGAAGGATATGAGAACTGAGTTTCTGAAAGCTTAAGTGACCTGCCCAAACTCTATCCTAAGTGCTATGCAACTAGGATTTAATTCTGGATCTGTCTGGCTCCAAACCCCATATTCTGTCCCATGTATTTTAAAGTCATTGACTGCCATGTGTTTCACATTAAAAATCATCCTTAAAAAAAGAAAAAGAAAAATCATCCTTCAACTACATTCATCTGGGATTGTTTTAGACTATATTGCCTTTAAATGTTTCTTTTTCCTTTCCCTTGCCAATTGTTTTATTTCTTTCTCATTTAATTAGCTTTTTAAAACTTATAAATGTAATGCTTGTGGGCTTTTTTTAATGGTAAAATAATTTAGAAAGTGTTTAAAACTTCCCTGTCCCTATCACATACCCTTTCCAGAGATGAACACTTACATAGGCCTTTTTAGAAATTTTCTGTCCATATTCAAACACACCCATATTTTATTTTTACATAGAGGACTACATATTTTGCATACGGCTCTGTACCTTTCTTTTTTCACTGAATATAACTTGCACATCCTCCCGTACAACTATATATTATTCTACATTTTCACTTTAATGGCTACATATATTCATATTCCTTTGTGTGGAAATCTCCAATCCAAGTAATCAATCCCTCCTAGGGTTATGTCACTTTTATAAAATGCAAACAATACTACAATGATAAGTCTGCATGTGAAATTGAATCAGGTGCTTGCAAAATCAAAGATGAACCTTACTCTATGCAAGTCCTAATTTGGGTTATAATAAGTAATGGGGCAAAAATTTCAGGGGCCCGAGAAATTGAGAAACCAATGAAAAGTGGTTCTTGTACAACTTCTTTATTCTTTGAGAAACATTATCTAATATTCAGATATTACCACATTGGCTTTAGTTAGCTGCTGATAAGCAGAATCCTTTCAAATATCTGTGCTCTCTGGACTCGCCATGTTTCGGTGAGATAATCGTGGGGCTTTGCCTTCAGATGAGTGGCATCATCCAAGAAGGAGTATGTTTTTATTGTGTTATCCTTTTGATAATAATTCAGGGAAAAGTCCTTCTTGCTATTTTTTTAAAATTATTATTACCAGAGGTGTACTCACCACAAGCAGAGAGAGAGTATTCCCTAATAAGGCCCATTCATACCACAGTACCTTTTCCTCCATTTCTCCATCCTGTCAGGGTTTGGGGCATACATGCACATACTCCAGCATATTTTTTTTAAACCTCTGGAGCTGGAATTTAGACCACAGTTGCCATATGGGATTGTACTCCCTCTGCAAAGCACTTAACCGCTGTATTACAGGGCTGGCCTCCTCTTGCTAATTTGTTAAAGGGATATTAAACAACATACCAGAACCATTTTTTAAACAAAAATTTTCCACAAACTCTGCAGTCATTGCGTGTTTCATTTGTAGCATGTAGATCCTAGTATGACTTATTCAAGAACAATTATCTCACAATTTGATATTGCTCTTTTTCGTCAAGAGACAAAAAAAAAATCACTAAACATATAGAGTGTGTTAAAAAGGGAATCTGAGTAAGGATTTGTTGAAGTAAGGATGAATTTCCAAAAGTGGAAATGCTGACTTAAATGACATGCCTTTTAAATTTTGATAAATATTGTCAAAATTTCTTCTAAAATGCTGTTAAATTTATATTCTCACATGCTTGTGTTACCCTCACCTCCCACCTCTACCTCCCAACACATACACACCCTCACATCCTGGACAATATTCTAATTGTGGAAAATATAATTTGCATGATATGGTATCTTGGTTTTCAATTGCATTCTTAAATTGTGAATTAATTTTAGTATCTCATATTTCTTTCACTTATCAACTACATGCCTAAGAATTTCTTTTAAGGATCTTAAAGCAAAGTTGGGGAATCATCTCATGATGGACAAATACAAAGGGAGTCAGGAGCAAATACTCTTTGGAAAAAATATCTTTTGTACAAGACTGCTCAGATATTTTACTACACTTATTATGACTCTCCAAGAGGAGGTTGGAAGAGAGGTTTCAAGAGAAATCTTCATTTCACACTCCTCTCCTCCCATCTGTCTTTCTGCAACAGCTTGAAATGACTCCACCTCTGGTTCCTAGATGCTTTAGAAAATATCATTTATAATTATGTATTTCTGTTTGTAAAAACTACAAAGTAAAATGTTATTTGTTGATAAATTATGCAGTTGTGCATGTATTTATTATTAAGAATCATCTTGGGTGATGATAAAAGGAGGGGGGTAAATAAAATAGAAAACAATGTAGTCAACTGCAAAGATGACTGCAAAAAAGTCATCCACTTTCTAGACATACAAACAAACTACTTCTCTTAAGCAGTGAAAACGATTTCTCCTCTCTTTGACTATAGTTGTCATTGTGATTTTCTATAACCTACAGGATACAACGGACATGATGCTGTGCAGACTCTAGGCCCAGCCACTAGGAGATCTGGCAATCTCTGTTTTTGTTTGTTTATGGGGAAAAATCAGGGTTGTGCCATAATGTAAAACATAGAGAGATCTAGTCCTCTTGAACATTCCAGCTCAAGTCTCAAGAGACTGCAGTCACATGAGGACTCCTAGTCGATATCATGTAAAGCAGAAGAACCACCAACTGAGCCCAACCAACCTACAGAATCATAAAAAATTAAATAGATACGTAAGGTAATGATCACAATAGTACCTAAACAATAAGGATCTAAAATAGCACCCACATACAAAATCATGTAAAATGTAAAGTAAAAACCAATTGTCAAGATAAGAGAGGTCTGTGCAGATGGATGATGGAATCTTCAGACCAATGAGAGAGCATAAAACTCTTATGCTGAGTTAGGGTTCAACATCTGGCATCAGTATTCCAAAACTGTGCTCAGTAGAACTTTCTGTGATGATGAAAATGCTCATATGGGGCTACTGAGTACTTTAAATGAGTGTAACATAGCTGTAGAACTGTTAATTTTATCTAATTTTAATTAACTTGCATTTTAATTTAAATAATTACATGCAGCTGGTGACTACTGTATTGGATAGTGCACCTACCACGTTGCATGTCGGACTTTACCCTGATGAAAGAGTAAAAATCTCCAATGCTTCCCCCTCCCCAAATTATACCTTTTCCATGTGTACTTCCCTCAGAACTGAGACAAACCTTACTACTTGGATGCTAATTTATTTGAATCCCAGAGAGCTGTTTAATATTACTACATAAGTTCCAACACCTCCATATTCAGACCCAAGAATTAAAACAGGCAGGTCCTCCTTGTTAGAGTTTCTGAGTAAATAAAGATGGGGCTGGAAATAACTTAAAAATCTGCCTTTGCCTCTTATTCTAAGTCTGTAAATAGTCAGGTAAAAGCACCTATTATGAAAGGAATTTCTAAGAACTTTAATTAGGATATTTGCACTCAAACTCAAACTTATATGTATGGATGCTGTGTTCCCCAAACTGCTTTCAATATATAAATATTTTCTCTGTTTGACCTCTATTAACCTCTTGCAATAGCAATAGGCACATTTTGGGATTGCTCTTTTAGAAAACTGCAGAAGAGTTTTTATTAAACTGGGCTAAATGTCATAATGAAATATTGAACACTTCAGCCATGAATACTACATAACTTTCCCAAATCAATTCTATTACTCTAATTAGAAAATTAATCATTTGAGATTATTAAACAAATATGAGGCAAGATTAAACTGATGATTTTCATTTCCTTATAGGTTAATTTTAAAATATTTAACAAAAATAGGATAATACTTTTCTCTCTTGCCAGAGAAGGCAAGATTGTAGCTGAGATCAAATTTAATTAAATGGCAACTAAGCATCAAAATTTTCACACTATTTTTAACATTCCTTCCTGCTGAAGACAATATTGACATTACATGAATAAAATTGTCATTTTTCTCTTCCCACCTGAAAATGATCCATGATCTTTCCAAAAAGCAAAGGACAAAAAGTTATTTCAAGGACGTTTTTTTTTTTGCTCAAGAGAAATACTTGCTTTCTTAGGAGAATACAATTTGTTCCATTTCACCATCTAATTTAACACCACTGACATTGAAAATGTGTCATTTCTATTTCCAATGAGTTTTCAAAAGATTCTCCCACTCTCTAGAATTTGTTCCAATTGTACCATCAAATTATGAGAAATCAGCAAATTGTTCCAATCAAAGATTTGGTTAAATGTGAGATTTTTCTTCTCCCAAATTCCTATTCATGGAATGTTATCATTGATAGCACTTCTTGAAAATCATCTTCCTTCAAGGTTTTTAGCCTGGGTGCATACTAGAATACGGTGTATGTTGAGGGGGGGGTACCCTTTTAAAATGCACATCCTTGGGTTCCACCTCAGACTGCTCTAAGCAGGGAGATGAGGAGTAGAGATTAAGTATAGATAAAACCACTGAGGAAATTCTGATGACAATTAGGGCTATCCATCCAACTCACTGTACAGCAGTGGATACTGACGACCAGCATCTTCAGTAAGGTTTTATGATTCATTTCTTCTTCATGAGATTATCAGGACTGGAGTAGTTGGAACAAATGGTGGTTTACAAGCTGCACAGATAGGAGTCACCGGGGTAACAGGGAATGTCTTTAGGACCTCTTCAGGGTGTGAAAGAGAGCAGCAAAGGAAGGAGACCGATTGCTCACCAGAACAGCATTTCTGTCTATCCGTACATATACAGATCCCTGAAAAGTTCATGGAAAGTGCGTATTAA
Organism: Tupaia tana; assembly: GCA_026018925.1. Taxonomy (NCBI): domain Eukaryota; kingdom Metazoa; phylum Chordata; class Mammalia; order Scandentia; family Tupaiidae; genus Tupaia; species Tupaia tana. The sequence continues at coordinate 63,313,920 of JAKSZU010000010.1, forward strand.
GAAAAAGCTATGCATGGATTTTAAAATGTTTTACATCAAACAAACTCATACTTTAATGTGATTTCTTCCATAAACTTTTTAAAAAGAATTATTTAATTTTCTTCATTCATTTATTTTAATTTGACCAGAGAGAGACAGAGAGAGAGAAAGTGAGAAAGCAAGCCATCAGGTCCAGGACTTGAACTGTGGTCGGTCATGTGGGAGTGTCCAGCACCTTGACCACCATACCACCTGCAGGTTCCCTTCTATAAACTTTTTGAAGTGCCCTCATATTTTGTTTGAAAAGAGGTTTCCGCTGCTAAAGTATGGCATGTCTGAAAAATCACTCCTCTAAATGTATGCCAAGTTTGAAAAATTACTCCTCTAAAAATGTGAATTTAATATGAAAACTATCTGTGTCTGAGATGTTTATCAATGTATCTTAGGAGCCAGACACCAATTCAACTATGAATAAAATGTTAAAACACTTAAAAGAACAGAGGAGTGTTTATTCTTAAGTCACATATTTTTCCCAGATATTTAATGAGCTCTAAGGAGACCTCTGGACTTCGAATTCAAATATTTGCACCCATGGAAAATATGTGCAGCAAATAATAATCTTAGGACACAAGTGCACATTTTTACATTTTTAAAAATGTTTTCTACATGGAATTTTGGCCTTAAATGTCCAATTATCCTAGTATCTAGTATGAATAAAATTCTGCCCCTGTCCTTGGTTGTGACTAACAATGCAAATCCAGTCAGGACCAAGGCATCAGGGAGGTGCTTGTCTGTCTTCAGGCTCTCCTGACCCTTGGCCTCAGGGTAGATGAATGGGAAGATGCCTTTCATTCCTGATCACTGTCATTGCTCATCTTTTAATCTCTCAGGAGAGCATTCAGCTGCTCGCCCAGCCCTCCTGGGATCCAGAGACCATGTGAGGGTGTCTCAGGCTTCTCTGTTGAGATATCCATCCTGTGAAATTCTTTCTCCCCACCACACTGCCAATAGGTCCCCTAAAGCTGCTGCCCCTGTGGGTTTCACACAGGAAGTAAGGCATACCTCTTCTCTGTTGGTGGATCCCCAAAACTTTCTGGGAGACCAGTTTCAGTGGTGGAGACCTAGACACGGGGTGCCACTCTGGAAGCATCAGTGTCTAAGTGTTATTCTGACTCTTGATTCTCTGGGAGATTGTAGTTGAAAGAGTGAGAAAACTGTCTCAAACTAACCTTTTCTGCCAAAAGTATCGTTTCTTCTGTCAGAATCCAAGCCCTTGCAACTCGAAATACCTTTTTCCTCAAGACAACTGTTTCTGAAGGCCAATTTAAAACTTCGAGCATGGAGAATTGCCTTTCTCCCTTTACTTTCTCTGTGTCCTCTCTTTCCAGAGTCTGCCTCAGTGGAGATGAGAATCACAAGAGACAAAGTAGGATAAGGAAAAAAAAACACCCATATTGTACCTTCCTGCATATGCATATTCTCTAAGTTCTGATCCATTTCTTGACTTCCCTACAAAGTTCATCATTGTTTCTCCTTGTTTCATGTCTCAAACCAGGAACAGCTACATAATTTGAGTGGCTAAGGCAAAATAAAAGCATGGGACTCTTTGTTCCAAAATTATTATAAACTTCAAGACTCTACAGCAGTGCATTAAGCCGAGCGCAGCGCCCTTCTGAGGCAGAGGCCATGTGTGATTGCACGGGTCCCAAACCTGTGAGGCTGACCCTGTCTCAAACCCCTACAGCATATCTTTCCTTGATTTTTTTTATTGGAGTGTTACGTGTATTATCAAAATGATTTCTAGGGGCTGGGTGATGGTGCAGCAGTAAAACACAACATACTTTGAGGCTGACCGAAACATGAAGGTTCCAGATTTGACTCAGGAAACCTCTCTGAGTACACCTAGTATCCCGCCAGTGCATGATTTGGGGCCGGCTGAAGTTGGAGGTGGACCCAAGCCTTAAGGCCCTGTTAGGAGGTGCTCTCTCTCTGTACACAGAAGAAATAAATAAACTGAAATAATAATAATTTTAAGACAGTCTAAATGTCTAGCATGATATAGATGACAGAATATGAGAGATGACAATGCAGTTTTTAAAAACTGGCTGTGAGGGACCAGCAGTTACCGTAATGGCTATGCCGCTGGACTCCCACGTAGTCGACCGCGGTTCGAATCCCGGACCCAGTGGCTTAAACTCACGCCGGGCGCATGTGCGTGCGTGCCCAAGATCCCGAGAGGAGAATGGAGGAGAGGGGATTGCGGTGTGGCCATCCCCCGTGGGGGGTGATTTCTCGCTTTCTGTCTCTCTGTCTCTCTCTATCTACCTGGCGAGCGCACGCGCCCTATAGCAAAACCTCTCCAGAAAAAAAAAAAAAAAAAAAAAAAAAAAACTGGCTGTGAGAAAGCATCAAGGGATGAAGACCCTGTAGAGTGCATGCTACTCCCTGCCAAGAAAATAAACAAACTTTAAACTTTAAAAAATACATATATACCCATTTTCTATATTCACATGGGTATATAAAATGACAAGGAAGAACGTTATCACGATTACATATATTGGAAAGGTTAACCATTTCTGCTCTGACATGCCCATTGGAAAAGAGCCCCACCCACTCAGCAGCCAGGGACACCGGGCCTTGTTTTATCACATGACTCCTCCCTCCACTGTGCTGATTGGCTAAGGTGTGAGTAGCAAATCCAAGAGCAATCAATAGGTAAACATGCCAGCCACCTGTTGTCCAAATGGACTTGACAGAAAAGTGAAAGGCAAGGTTTGGAATTTACATGAAAACTCGGACAGCACTCAATTAAAAAGTCGCAAGGTGGTCTCAGTGCTAGTGGGGCAGACCTTAGGGTGCTGCTGAGTGACACTGGAGACCATATAGTACGGCTCTTGCTTGACCATGGAGGTTTGCTTGACCACGGAGGGCATGCTGGAAGCCTGGCTGTGAGAAAGCATGAAGGGAAGACCCTGTAGAGAGTCTACTCTACATGCTACTCCCTGCCAAGAAAATAAACAAACTTTAAAAAGAAAGCCAACAAGGAGATAAAACTTGGGGAACCACTGTAAGAAGTAGAAAAATACAATAGAAGCATGGAGGAGCCAAGGTTACGAGGAAGTAGAGAGCGCTGGTTGGAAGCAGGGTAAAGAGGACAGATGGAGGGCAGCCAGCCCTGCTATCCGCACAGCTTTGCAGACAACAGTCTTGGAGCTCCACTTGCTGATGTCTTGGAAGTAGCTTCAGGTTCAGACCCACACTCCAGCCTCACTCCCCACGGGGCCCTCCTTAACCTGGCCTCTGTTCTATATCTTTGTCATCCCTCGTAAGTCCTGTCAGTACATCCATCACAGGGACTGGCCTCAGTAGATCTCTATTTTGCAGAGGCTATGAGTGAGTAGGTGGACTCCAAGCCCAATTGTATTTTTTAAATCTGTACTTACATGTACATGTGAATATGAAGCAGAGTCGCTTCTACCAACAGTATTCTTAGGTGTTCCAAGACTCTCTGGCTTTTGTGTTTGTCCACTAACTGATCTGACCACCTGAAAAATACTTCTCACTGGGTTCCTGGACAGTTAGACTTCTCAGTGATCTGAAAGACTCCATCCAGTTTACGCATTCAAGTTCAGCCCCATAGGTGTCTGTTACAGACTTATCTGCATATATGCAAAATAACATATGTGTAAGACTATTCATCACAGTATTGCTTGTGATAGCAAATGTTTTATCTGTGTTCATTAATAAAGAGTTTAATGAATTATGAAGCATTCTTACAATGAAAATACTCTCCACAACACAAACAAATGAATTTATTATATAATGTACTGATATGGAAATCCCAGGGATTTATTTTAAATAGTAAGAAAATGGCATGGTGGTGCCCACCCTATGGCAAATAGTAAGAAAAGGTCAGAAATAGTTATGCTGCCCATTATTTTAAAAAAGGAAAAATTCAGATTCAGACTATGTTCACATTTGCGTGATAGCATAAAAAAAACTCTGGAAAGGAGCCAGCAGATGGTATAGTGGTTATGTTGCTGGACTCCCACATAGCTGACAGCAGTTCAAGTCCCAGACCTGGCGGTTTGAAAAATCACAGCAGGCACATGTGTGTGCCCAAGATCCTGGGAGGAGAATGGAGGAGAAGGGATTGCAGCATGGCCATCCCCCCGAGAGATGATTTCTTATTTTCCCTCTCACTATCTCTATCTGACTCTCTGGCAAGCACAAGTGTCCTAAAGCAAAAACCTCTAAAAAAAATTAAGAAACTATGGAAAGATTTTTAAGAAGCCAGTTAAAGGGACATCCTTCAGGGAGCATGCTACTGAGAACCAAGAGAAGACCAGATGGAAAGCAAGACTTCTTTCTGTAAATCTCTGTATATTGTTTCAATTTATGGACAATGTAACTATATGACCATAAAAATGAAACTTTTTTCCCCCACCTGCCATGGTGTGATGGTTAAGGGAGCCCACAGAGCTGAAAAATTCATAATTCAGCAACCCCCCCCCCCCCGCCTCGTGACTTGAAAACATGTTAGGTGCATGTGTGCATGGATGCCAAAAATCTCAATATGGGAAAATGGAGGAGAAGGGATTGCAGCATAATCCAGGCCCCTATCTCCCTCTCTCTGTGTGTGTCTCTCTGTCTCTTTCTGGCAAGCATACGTATCCATTGACAACTGAAAAAAAAAAGTAGTGTTTTAAAAACAGTAATATTCGCCCCACCTCTGAGAATGATTTAAAGGTTATCTTTCGTGTGACTTAGTGGGATTATCGGACCTTCGAGCTTACACAGTGCACCTGTGTGGTATGTGGCTGGAGTTACCCTAAGTCATCTCGTAGTGGTGGCGTGAGGAAAACCTGTACCTTTGCTGGCCATCCCCTTTTCTGCTAGGTCATAGGGAAACTCATGGCAACTGATGTACATTATGTGCGCTCTTTCTCTGAATATGGCAGCCCGAGTGGTGCGGCTAGGCTTCCATGGCCTGAACACTTGCTGGTGCTCAAGATCTCCTAGGTCTCTTCCATAGCCTCCTTCTGGCTCTGCTTTGAATCTGATCTCACTGTCTCTGCTATATAATTGCCCTGCCCAGGACTACTGACTTCTACGGAGCAATCTCCTTTTTTTTCTCTTTTCTGAGAGAGATTTTTCCTGTAGGGCATGTGCATTTACCAGAAAGACTGAGAGAGACAGAGATACAGAAAGCAAGAAATCACCCCTCAGGGGATGGCCACACTGCAATCCCTACTCCTCCACTCTTCTCTTGGGATTTTGGACATGAACACACATTAGCCCTGAATGAGTCTTAAATCACTGAGTCCAGGACTCGAACCACAGTCCAACGACATAACCATTACGCCATCTGCTGGTCCCTCACTGAGCAATCTTCTGATTCTATCCTCACCCACTCACCCTTACTCTCCCTACCCCCATGCTTTGTTTTGAACAATTCTCCCAAAAAAATCGTGTGTTTAAATTTGGTGGCTATTTTATAGTATTAAGAGGATGGAAACTTAATCTGATTATATTTAAAAGTGAGGGTCTTTGAGAGGTAATTAAGATTAGATAAATTCATCTGGGTGGGATGCTGATGATTGAAAACTGATGGTTTTATTAGGGCGGGAGAGAGACCAGAGCTGACAAACCCACTCTTATCTTCTTGCCATAGGACACCCTGCATTGCCTTCAGACTCTGCAGAGGCCCCACCAGCAAGAAGATCCTCATAGGATGTGGTCCCCGAAACTTGGACTTGCAGAGTCATGTGCTGAGTAAACTTTTATCTTTACAAATTACTCAATTTAGTATTTAGTTGTAACAACAGAAAAATAGACTAAAAGACCTCACTTTCAGTAACTCGTGGGCCTGATGTCTGACATATAGGAATTAGAACTACAGCAAGCTAACCTGAGTCTTCCATATATCTGCCATAAGAGAACCTCCCCGTTCCCAGGGATGTCGCCAGGGTAGCATTTAGGAAATATACAAGGCTATCTCCATGCAGAGATTTACATGTGAAACTGGACAAAAAAAAATTCCCAGTCTTTAGCATGCCCCTCCCTGCTTGCTAACACACTTGACTCTAATCCACAGGGCTGGGGGGGGGGGGTGTCAGTATTTAATAATTTTTATTCTAAAAAGGAGAAAATTTTTTTAAATGTTAACTTTCTGTTATGATGGTGAGCATATTGGAGTTAGATGTATTGTCCTTTGTAATTTCTGAACTTTTTCTGAAATTTTATTTGTAAATTATTGGGTTGTCAGAAAAATCATGAGCAGTTTTGTATAGAAAAAAGTCATGACTTTTCCAACAACCCAATATTTGAAGACAAAAAAATTCATTTCAGCCTGAGGTTTAATGACGTTTCAGGACCATTTTTAGAGCTATTTTTTAGGGGGGGCGGGTTAGCAAGCTGGGGTTTGATTTGACATCATGATTAGTCTGTGGGCTGCACACAAAGTGAGGTGCAAAAGGCTTAGAACATTAAAATAGAAGACAAATCCCCACCACCACCACATATAACTCAGCCAGTCTTTCTTTTTCTTCTACCATGTAGATAATTGTCAGATTTCTACTTTATTCCACTAGTTCAGACCCCATCTAGAGAACAGATGAGGGAAGAACTTAGGTGTCTCTTCTGTAACTATCTTTTCTCAGGTCCTAAAATTTAGTCTTTGATGTCCATACTGTCGAGAGAATGATGACTTTCTTCCTTAGCAATAGCATATTTTATTCAAGATAATAATGTACTCACAAAAGCACAACTTTCCTACTTTCTTTGTGAATAGCCATGTTCATATGACCAGATCCGGCCCTTAGTTAATGTCACATGGGGCTTCCAGGAGAACAGCTTAGAGAAAACTAATTTCCTTTTCCTTTTTCTCCTTTCCATTTTCTGAAATGTGCATATACAATGTCTGATGTTCCAACAGCCATCTTTGACCATAAGATGCGCCTTTGAGAACCGTAGATCTCAAGGTTGAATGCCAGCCCAGGGCAGCAAAAAGAAAGAAAAAAACAGGGTCCCTTATGACTTTGTGAATCCCCCATATCAGTCCTGGAAGGCATGTTTTCAGATTTCTCTTATGTAAAAAAATAACCCTTGTATTTTTAGGCCATAGTTATTGGATCTTTTTTAGTATTAATGTTGCTTAATGTTTAAATGATACAATTGTGGGTAGGAATTTATTCATTCATTCACTTATTTATTTGTTCTACTGATTTTTATTGTTCATTCAGGTTCTAGGTACTATGCTAAATATTGAGTATTATGGTACGGTTCCCACTCAAGACTCTCAGTGATGCCTGAAAACATGGCTAGTACTACAGCAAATCTATACTATGTTTTTTTTTTCATTTGTTAAGGGAGATGGTTAGTAAGTGATTAATGAGGGTATAGACTATATGGTATAGATTCACTGGACAAAGGGATGATTTATGTCCTGGTCTGTTCAGAGCAGGATGGCAAGGATTTCCTCACATGGTGTAGACTGACATGCAATTTGAAATTTATGAATTCTTTAGTTCTAGGATTTTCCATTTAGTACTTTTGGACAATGGTTGACTATGAGTCACTGAAACCACAAAAAGCAAACTAGCTAAGGTGCGAGAGAGTGGATAATGGGGAAGGGAGGGATCGAAGTTGTTATTATTATGGATACTGTGCTGCACCCTTTTCCCACAAGTGCCCTCCAGATCTATTCTCCATACACCTCAATTTGTGCCCCCGGAAAGTTGACTGATATAGGTATGATTGGCTGGTTCCTTTACTCTTAGCTCTGGCTGCATTCAGTCAGCGGGGAATCATGAGAGAGAAGAGGAGAGTGAGGTTGGTGTACTTGTTCCCTGTGGGGTTGTTGTAAACTGCCTTCATCTTGTCACAGCTCCTGTCAGGAGCCCTCTCTACACCATTCTCTGTCTTCAGGTTCTGGTAACTGCTTCCTTATCTTACTTCTTTGGGCTTTGGGTGGTAGAACCCAGTTTTACTAGGCTTGAGCTTTCACTTCCGTGATTTTATAAAGAGGTCCTTTTCAAAACACTCCCCAAATTAATCCTATGGAATGTGCCATCTGTTTTTTTTCTGGAAAGCTAAAGAACTTATCTTTTTTTGTGACAGATACTGCTGGGTGTACCCTTTCATTGTTTTCACAATCTTGTCCACATTTTACCAAGTAAATCTGAAGTAGAGAGTAATAAAGTTAACTGTAACCAAGCTGTTAACTTTGTTCTTTTATTTTCCTAATCTCGAAAGCAGTACAATCAGCGTTTAGCATTCATCATGGGTGTATCTGTATCCCTTCTTGCTCTGCATTCCAGCTTTTCTCTCTGTGCCCCTTGCCATGGTACCCTGGTGCTGCCCTTGGTGTCCAAGTTTCCCTTCTGTGGTGTCTCTCTCTGTTCTGTCAGCCCTGTCACGGTTATCTGTCCCGGTTATCTGTCCCGTACCACAAGCTCTCAGAACTGCTCTCTCTTCCCTTCAGTAACAGCAGGTTACTCAGATGGAAGTACTGAGTCAACAGCTGATCACCATAAATTATTACCTCTCTGAGGGGAACTATGAACTCTAGTTGACCCATTACCTTAATTTAAACAAAGGGCTTACCTTGTACTGGTTGTTTTAGAGACTGCTGTGAAAATTGAAAGAGACATTTTGGGTGGTTATGACCTCATAGGGACTAAGATCCATATGGTGTAAGGTGGTCTTGTGCAGGATTAAAAAAAATATATCATATTTAGTCTCGTGAAAAAAAAAAAATCGTGTGGCTGTTTTCCAGCAAGGTAATCTGACTCCTGACATTGTTTTCCCTTAATTGTCTTAAAATTCTGAGTTATCTATTCCACACTGGGAGAGGAATTCTCCAAACAAGGTGTGGAATTAGCCGGAGTAAAAAAAAAAAAAAATCATTTTTATTTCTGTAGAAAATGCTTAACCAAGGCCATTTATCATGATCAAGGATAATATATAATTTAGCCTCCTAAACACTCAAATTTTCTTTCCACATAGTGGTAAATTTTTTAAAAAGAGTCAGGTGTGTCCAAAAGTACATTCAATATGTTTCCCTAGAAAACAAACATTCTAGAGTTTTACCCTAATTGTTTCTGCTGTAACTGGGAGGCAAGAGAGAAAAGTCTGCAAATAGTTGTAGTTACATAACAAAACCTACATGCCAGGAACTGTTATCGTCACAATTCCAAAAGCAGCCCTCCAAATGTGCATTCCCTGTTTCTGTTACCCAAACAGTGCTTGAGTGGTTTACCACGACCTTATCAGAAAAAGCCATTTTTATATTGAATGATACCGATGGCAAATAATTCTGTCAAAAACATTCCATTGCACAAGTATAAGGTTTACCTGAAGTAAAACACTCAAGACAGCCAGTGGTCATTTTGTTCAACTTGGTATGTTTAATTCCCATATAAAATATTCAAGAAAGTGTGGAAATCTTTGCAATATTATTTTCCTTTGACAGGGGAAGGAAATGTATTACTCACTCCTACCAATTTTCCTTTATTTGTGCAGTACTAATACAGGTACTAAAGAGTAGTATCACTGTGGCAGCTTTAAAATTTGACTGCACATTATGTAATAGTCTTCCTACGGAGAGGTGGTCTCTGTTCCTCCCCTTGAATCTCAATAGGCTTGTGCCAGCTGCGTAGTCTCAGAGTAGGGTGGAGGATGCTATGCGACTTCCAGCACTAAGTTGTAAAAGGCCACACACCTTCTGGCTTGTTTGCTGGAACATTCTTCTCAGAGTCTGGAGGCACCATGCAAGAATCGGACTACCCTGAGTCTGCCATACTGGACAGGCATGGGATAGGCATGTTCTAGGTGGCAGTCTCAGCTGAGTCCAGCTGCCAGGGACACAGACATGTGAATAAAGCTTTTTTGGACCTTACCTACCAGACCGTTTTCTAGCTAAATACCACTGGACAAGCAGACACATCCGCCAGAGAAACCACACTGAAATTCTGAGCAACAATATGACGAGATTCTATTTCAGCCACCAATTTCTGGGAAGTTTGTTATATCTGTAAGTAATAAATCACCAGAACAGTTACCTCCTAAGTTAGGTAGTCATTGATCAGTTTACCACTATTAGGCACAATAGTTCTGTTTGATTGGCAAGATATAGAACCACAAAGTTACACAGTAGAATGGGACTAGGGTTGGCTCAGTTGGTTAGAGCATGGTGCTAATAATGTTAAAGGTCATGGACTTGATCTCTGTATGGGCCATGAAGGACTTATGGGGGGCAGCAGATGGCATATTGGTTAGGTCACTGGACTCCCACATGGCCAACCATGGTTCGTGTCCTAGACCTGGTGGCTCGAAAATTACTCTGGGCATGTCTGCACGCATGCCCAAGATCCCAGATAGAGAATGGAGGAGAAGGAATTGCAGCATGGCCAACGCCCCCATGGGGGTGATTTTTCACTTTCCCTCTCACTGTCTCTGTCTCTCTCTCTCTCCATGGTGAGTGCACATATCCTATGGCAAAAACTTCTTTAAGAAAAAAAAAAGAGAGAGAGAGACTAGAGCCCAATCCAGCTGAGAACTGTGTGTTCTTTTTCACTAGATCTTTTCATGTCAGTCACAACATTTTTAGAATAGGATCTTTTTATTTTACTTTATTATTATTATTATTATTATTATTATTATTATTATTAATTTGACTAGAGAGAAAAAGATAGAGGAAAAGTGAGAAAGCAAGTTACCAAGTTCAGGTCTCAAAACTGCTGTCAACCTTGTGGGAATCCAGTGTCTTAACCACTATGCCATCTGCTGGCCCCTCAAAGTAGGGTCTTAAAAATAACAAAGCCCTGGGACCAGCTGTTAGCATAATGGCTATGTCGCTGGACTCCCACGTAGTCGACAGTGGTTTGCGTCCCAGACCCGGTGGCTTAAAATTGATGCCAGGCGCATGTGCGTGTGTGCCCAAGATCCCGAGAGGAGAACAGAGGAGAAGGGATTGCAGCATGGCCATCCGCCCTGGGGGGTGATTTCTCACTTTCTGTCTCTCTGTCTCTCTCTGTCTGTCTGGCGAGTGCACGCGCCCTATAGCCAAAAGAATAAAAAATAACAAAGCCCATTGGCTTTCAAATGGTTTCTCTGGAACCTGAAGATTCAAAAATGGGGATGCAAGGTTCATCCTGAAAGAGGAAGCAGTCAGTGTAAGATGGCCAAGCAAAGAGCATGGGTGGGCATGGAACTGGCCCTGTTTCAAACTAATTGTGCTCTGCTTTTGGTAGTAGTATAAAGAATACTGAGATTCCACTTCAGATACCTTTTTGGGAAAAAAAAAAATCTCTCATTACAAAAAAAAGAAAACAACCAAACACTAAGAATAATTTTCAAAGTAGTAATCTAGTCCAAACTCATTTTATTTTATGTTTAGATTTTTGCCATTGGGTGCATATGCTTACCAGGTAGAGATAGAGAGAGCGAAAGTGAGAATCCTCTCTACCCACCACTGGAGGCCACACCACAATCCTGTCTTCCTCCATTCTCCTCTTGGGATTCTGGGCACACATGTACATGTGCCCAGCATGATTTTCAAGCAGCCAAATCCAGGACTTATGGTGGTCATCCACATGGGAATCCAGTGCCTTAATCACCACTTTCCCAAGCTCTTCATTTTAAAATTAAAAAGTCACAACCTGATTAATAAAAAAATAAAACTATCTTGTCTATTGTCATATCTATGTATTGGCCAATCAGAGTCCATGATTCCTAGTCTAGTGATTCTCCCATGTTTATACTATATTCTTCATCATGCACATTGGCAAAACTAACATCAGAGATGTGTTACTTATCCAACCCACATCCAGTGAACACCTCTCATCTACCAGACCCACACAGGAAATATGGTAGTAATGTGATAAGTAGGTCATTGCTCTTATTAGGGTTATAACTCAACAGGAAATAGTTATCAATCAATAATCTATGACTTTCCTTTCTCCAAGTAGCTCTAGCTTGTGTCTCCATTTTATTTCCAACAAGAACTACTAATAAACAATAATGTTCAGTGTTAAATAATGTACAGTGCAGCTTCTGTGGTTCAGCTGCTCGAGTACTGGACTGCCAAGCTGGAAACCACATGCCAACTGCAGCTTGAGTCTTCACCCCTGTGGGCTTGAAAACACACATGGTACGTGTGCCTGCACCCAGGATCCTGGTGGACTGGAGGACTGGAGGAGGGGGATCATGGCAAGACTGAACCTGGTGGAGGTGCTTCTTTCTCTCCTTCTAGGTCTCTTGAGCACACACATACTCTATCATGAATTCTAAAAAGTGTAAAAAAAACTTCTTAATTAAAAGTCATAATGTAGTCTCTTGCAGAGAATAGAAGTTGTAACAGGGAAAAAGGAAGGAAACGGGATTTTAACAATCCAGGAATATGAATAGATCCCAGTTAAGCAGAGCAGAGCCATATATCAAAGAGTTTAGGCAATGGAGGACTTGTTAATTCCTGTAAAATTACCAACATGAATTTTAAAGTTTACTAATTTCTTTGTGCTATTTATTCCATTTTGAGAATATCACTTTAATTATTCCACTAATGTTTTCAAGTACTATACTTTACAAGAAGCATTTTATATAACATCTTATATAACATTCTATTTAAGATGAAACAAAACACAAGTAGGAATGTGAGATAGGTTTAGACAAAGAAATAGGCCACTAGACAGGTTAGGTGGACATTGGTGATTTCTGAGCAGCTACAGGAATAGAAATACCAAATCAAAGTAACTCATCAATTCAGTCATAAAAATTCAATCCCTTCAGACAAATCAATTGTAGAACTTCTGAACCAAACAATTCATAATTACTGAGTTAAGACAGTGGAGTCTTTATTTTCAAAGAAGCAAACAGGATTTTTTAAACTATCTATTTTCATTTTAATTTAAATAGATAAAGGCTCTGCTTCAACTCTTGAGAAATTCTAACTGTAGGAACAATCTTCCCAACTCATTATCTTTTCTAAAAGATTATAGTTTGGAAAATACATCTTCAGTTCCTCCACAGACTCTACTTTTAATGATCCATAATTTAAATCAGAAACAGTTTTTCCCTTTTTTCATAGAGAAAGCTCATTTATTTGACATTGTCATTATAGAATAGTGTGTCACAGCAAGCTAAAAATTCTAGACCGAGTGATAATTTTTATTATATATGAGTTATTGGTTTTCACATCCATAAAATACAGACAAGAATATCTCACACAAATTTATAGTTATGATTATTTAATCTTCAGTGATTCAAGTGGCACAACATCATCACCATTACAAAACATTTATTCTTCTTGTCTATGGTAATAGATACAAATGATAACAAATACTAGGCTGAGTCTCCACTAATGCATGGACAAAGCATTGAAAAGGATTTTGAACCAGTCTTTCATAGAAGCTATTTACTTTCAATGTCCAAAATTCATCTTTAACAAGAGACCCAAACCCCACACACACTTACACACATATGCACATATTTACATATACTTACATATCTTCTCATACTAGAAATGAACACTTTGTGAGTATGGCCTAAAGTTTCATTTTTCTTTCTTTCTTTCTTTTTCCCAGAAAACGTGTACACTCACCAGAGAGTGAGAGACAGAGAGAGGGAGGGAAAAAGAAAAAGGAAACGAAAATGGGCCATGGTCATACCACAATCCCTTTTTCTCCATTTCTCCATCTTGTGGGATTTTGGACACACACACACACACACACACACACACACACTGTGTTTTTCAAGCTGCTGGATCTGGAATTCAAACTGAGGTACACCATATGGATCTAACTCCCTTGAAGACCATGAGGCCAACCTGACTTCCTACATAGGAAAAGTAAAAACAAAGTTTGTGATTCTTCTATTACTTGGTAGATGCTTTCTTTAATTGATTTAAGCCTTTATTTTAAAGTAAAATATATACTTGATACAAACTCAAATAAACAATATGTAAAATATAACTTCCCCAAACCTGGTCTCATTTCCAAAACAAACCTCTTTTTACTTCTTGTATATTCTTACAGGAAAGTTTTGTTTAGTCACTCTTGTGTGTGTGTGTGTGTGTGTATGTGTGTGTGTGTGTGTTTGAAGAAAGTGCTTTTAGAGTATAACATAAGTAAATATCTTTTAAATGTCAGTTTTAAGAATATAGTTAAAAGATATGACAAATCTAAAAGGTTGTTATTAGATGCCACCTCCAAGGTTTTCCCTCAATTTCTTTGGTAAGAGAAACACAGCACTCACAAACAAAAATAAAATTATTGTCTTAATATCAAAACTCTTGAAACATTACTAAAATATGATTTTGTTTTGACTTACTTATAATTACCCTCTCTCTTCTTTTTAGTTCTTCTCACTCCCTTGAATAGACCATTCTCCAAAATACTTACATGCACAAAAACACTGTAATTTTTGTTGAAAGAAAACAGGAGATAAAAGTCTCAAGAGCTGATCTTAAACAAGGATTTAATATTTGCAATATAAGTTGCATTCTCTTGGACAAGTCATCAAACTTCTTTCCATTTTCATGTTCCTGTCTCTAAAATTAAAGTATGTATTTCCATTGTGCATACCTTATGAGATATTATGGAAATCAAACCAGATAACACAGTATTTGTGATTGAAATATATCACATGGATTCAATAAATTTTTAAGACTGTCCTATGAACTCTTTGGTTCCAGAATTCATATTAAGCTCAATGCTTTTATCCTTAACAAAGTGACTCTGAGAGGTTGGGAGAGGTACCTACAGAGTATCTTGGACTTTGCACACCTTCTTTGATAAAGTGTGTTGCCTTGAGCATTTACAAAGGCCCTAAGAGCAATCCTGTCAATTTTACTGAGGACCACCAATTCCAGTGTAGTCCCCTAAGATTTTGAAAAATGAATCTATACCAACTAAACCGAAAAAAGAAAATATTTTCATGAAAAAAATTAAAAATTGTGCAGTAACATCTTTAAATAGAGTGATGCAATAGTTTATTATCCAAACCAAGATATGTTTGAGGATGAAAGAAAGTATATTAATAATTACATGGAGGGGGGGGACAGCAATTGGCGTAATGGCTATGTCGCTGGACTCCCATGTAATAGTCCATGGCTGGAGTACGGGAGCTGGTGGCTTGAACTCATGCCGGGCACATGTGCGTGCATGCCCAAGGGTCCCAAGTGGAGAAAGGAGGAAAAGGGATTGAGGTGTGGCCATCCCTCTGGGGGATGATTTCTCGCTTTCTGTCTCCCCGTATCGCTCTGTCTTTCTGGCGAGCGCACGCGCCCTATAGCAAAAAACCTCGCCAAAAAAAGAAAAAATAAATAATTACATGGGGCAGAGACAACAAGCGGTATGGTGGTTAAGGCACTTAACTCCCATTGTGGGCTGACCATAGCTCAAGTCCTATACCCAGAGGGTTGAAACTCACACCTGGCGCATGTGCCTTCATGCCCAAAATATACAGAAAGGAGAAGAGATAGTGGCATGGCCCTCTGCTCTGGGGTGATTTCTCACTTTTTGTCTCTGTCTCTCTCTTTCCCTAACTAGCACATGCACTCTATAGCAAAATCTCTCAAAAAATAATTATTATTATGCAGACACTGTAAGCACAAACCAGGACTGTCCTGAGAACATCTTAACATGAGATCATTAAACTTGAAATGCTCCTCAAACTTTGGTAAATTACCTCAAAATCTTGACCACCGTGTGAGGACCTGGTTTGCTAAACTGTCCAGCAGCCCCATCCTCTGAATTTAGAATTTAGTTTATGATAATACTTTCTGCTGTTTTTTCAAGAAAATAAGAATTAAGAGCTAATTACAAGATTTTCATCAATCTGAACTGATCCCTTATAGACGTGTATCTTTATTTTGAGATTATGTCATTCCCACTTTGAGTATATAATAGTCATTGTTTTCTTTTTAAAATTTTCAATGTTAGTTCCAGTTTAGAATGTGTCCTATTACAAGGGACACTAACCTACTAAAATAGGTCTAACAAAAGATTAAGAAGTAGGTAGTCAAGGGCTGCTGTTCAGTGATGTCATCAAAGACTCCGATCTTTCCATATCAATACTCCACTATCCTTAGCACAATACTCTCATCAGGGTAGTAAAACAGCTGCTGCAACTTAAGACATTATATTCAAGTTCCATATAGAAAGAAGTGAGAAAAGGCAAGGGCCTTCTTTTCGTAATGTTTATTGGTGTTTTTGTTTTTAATTTGGGATTAGAAGCCTTCCACAGTAGCCGTCCCTTAACATTTTATTAGACAGAACTGGATCACGTGAAAACCTTTAAACCAATCACTGACCAGGGAACATAAAGACAGCTAGAAGACTCTGATTTTTCATTCTTTGTTTAAAGTTTGTCTACTTATTTATTAAGAGAAAGAAGGCTAGATGGACACCCTTGATGGGGTCTCCCCACCAACCCCATCTTCCAGCCAGCCAGGATCATGTATGCCTATAGACGCACTTGCCATGTTCAGGTCGACTTGGGTCCAAACGGGAGGCCTTCCCCATATGGCTCCAGTGTCACACAGTGATGTCCTACCCCCTATGCTAGGTCTAGAAAGCTCCTTTTAAAACAAAAATTAAATCATATCATGCCTCTGTTCAAACCCTCTTGTGGCTTCTCATTGTATGTTCACTTTAGTTATTAACCTAATTTTTTTTTCTAATGAAATGATAATCAAATGTCAGGAGATTGGTGGCATCTTGCTTGATTCTGTATTGCACAATTTGGACCGTAAATGTAACCACAATATGGAGGACAGTCGGTGAGGTTGTGTGTGGGAGACAAGAGAAAGGAGGACAAATTCGCTTGTCCCTGGCATTTGTGGAACATCTGTTCCTTCATATTATACAGAAAATCAGGACTCACCGTGGCATGAGAAATCAACTTCTGAGGTATAATTGTGTAGTCGATGTTCAAAAGAACTAGTATGCTCTGTAAAAACAAATAATTTTCTCTTGATAAGTGGAACTTCACTGTTGAAATTGTATATAAGATTAAATAACCTCATCATCTTTTCAAGATTAGACTTCAAACTAAACCCAAGTGTTCTGTGCTCATTTGGTTTTAGATAATAAATGAAGAAGAAGTTTCATCCTCCCTATTCCCCTGCTCTGTTCTCTGGGTGCACTTAGCTATGGATGGACATATGTAGGAAACAATAGGACTTAAACATTCATTGCAAATGGACACTGTAGGTGGAGACAAGGTGTTCAAGACAAGTGAAGTCCCTGCTTTCAGGGAGCTTACATTCTGGTGGGAATGACAATAACCATCATCATAAATGAGCAAACAGGAAACTATCAGATATGCATGAATGCTACATATGGTATTGAGACAGTAGTTAGACTCACAGGTAGATAGGGTAAGGACCCCTGAAGGATGTTATCGTGTTTTTCTTTTTAACAAAGTCTCTATTTTTTCTCTATGATCTAGTTCATATACAATGTACAACCCTTTTGCATGTCTCTAAAGAATTTATAAACCCCTTGTTAATAAGGTAGGAGATAGGTATATTGAGCACATAGACAGGATAAGATCAAGATGGAGTCACAGTGGCTAAGTTTTCACAGCCCAAAGCTGGCTGCATTTGGGACTCAAGCAATTGTAACTAAGGGCAACAGTTTTTATTTAGTGACTGTATTCTAACAAGAAGTACAGAATGCTATGGTCATCTGACTCCACCAAGAATACGGTAATAAATTACTCAGGCTACCATGTTAACTATTTTCTAAAACCTACTTCCTTATCAGAAAGACATCCCATTGCTAGGACTGCTGAATAAAAAACCTCTTGCTTCCAGCTCTTCTTCAGCAACCCATATGGGACCCGTCCCTGCATGAGAGCTCTGTTCTTCCTTCCCTTTCTCAGTAAACTCTGCTTCACTCTCCTTTCTGAGTCCATGTCTCTAATTCTTCATGAGTGTTGGGCAAGAACCAGCACAGAGTTGGGTCTGATCACCCATCACTCATGTATCAGTATTAAAGAAGCAAAGCACCTAATCTAAAGCTTAAAGAAGCCATGTGTAAAAAATGTCATTTAAAATGAGGCCTAAACAACAAAGAGTGGAAAAGTCAGGGAACTTTTCCTTCAAGGAAGAGGAAACACTTAGCTCAAAAGCTCTAAGGTAGAAAATCTGGTATATTTGAAAAACAGAAAGATAAGTTGGTTAAGGCAAAATGGAAGAAAGAGTGTTGGTGAGATGGGGTTGAACCAGGGCTTTAGTAAATTGAGATAAAGACTCTGGATTTTTATTCTGTTCATTGCTATATAGGATTTATTTTAGAAATTTATTTTCATTTCATTGATCTATTTGATTGTTAATGGAAATTGAGCTGTTTTCAGTGCTATAGCAATGGATTTTTTTTTTTTTTTTTTTTTTTTGGAGAGGTTTTTTGCTATAGGGCGCGTGCGCTCGCCAGACAGACAGAGAGAGACATAGAGACAGAAAGCGAGAAATCACCCCCCAGGGGGGATGGTCACGCCGCAATCCCTTCTCCTCCATTCTCCTCTCGGGATCCTGGGCACGCACGCACACGGCCCGGCGTGAATTGTAAGCCACCGGGTCCGAGACGCGAACCGCGGTCGACTACGTGGGAGTCCAGCGACATAGCCATTACGCTAACTGCTGGGTTCCTAGCAATGGATTTTATAATGGAGATGTATGTGTTCATCTCCCTAATTCCCTTATATATACATAATCCCAGAACCCCTAACACATACTATATTTAGATTTTGAGAAGTATATCTAGAGTTTGGTAACATCTTTTTTTCTTTTTAATTCATGTTAGAAGTAATACATGGTTTTTTTCTCTTACTTACTGAATAAAGAAAACTTTAAATCTTTTAAAAATGTAATAGTGGAACCAGTAGTTGGCATAATGGCTATGTCGCTGGACTCCCATGTAGTCGATTGAGGTTCAAGTCCCGGACCCGGTGGCTTAAACTCACATGGGGTGCATGTGCATGCATGCCCAAGATCCTGAGAAGAGAATGGAGGAGAAGGGATTGTGGCATGGACATCCCCTCAAAGGGCTGATTTCTTGCTTTTTGTCTCTCTGTCTCTATCTTTCTGGTAAACACACATGCCCTATAGCAAAAAACTCTAAAAAATTTAATAGTTTGTTCCTTTTTTATTACTGAGCAGTATTAGATCAGATGGTTATACTACAGTTTTATTTATATATTCACTTTTTGGATTTTTTTCTAGCTTTTAGTGATTATGAAAAGAGCTTTAATAATTTCCTTAATAGAAAAAAATTTGCTTAATAGATATCTGTGTGAACATAGGTTTTATTTCATTTGGGTAAATAACTAGAAGTGAAATTGCTAGGTTCAACTTTATAAGAAATTGCCAAGCTATTTTCCAGAGTGGGTATACTTTTTAAACTTTTTTTTTTTTTTTTTTTTTTTTTTTTTTTTTTTTTCTGCCAGCGGGTGCTTGTGCTCATCTGAGAGAAACAGAGAGAAAGAGAGCAGGAAAGCAACCACCATGGGTCATGGTCATGGTCATGCTAAAATCCCTTCTTGTCCATCTCTCTTTTCTTTTAGGATTTTGGACACTCTAGTGTGTTTCTTAAGCTACCAGGTCTGAAATTCCAACTGGACAGTCAACCCTATGGGATCCAGCCATCTTAACCACTAGACCTTGAGCTGGTTCTACCATTTTTATATTCCCATCTCATTTTGAGAGTTCCATGGCAAACTACTTGATTTTGTTTGTTTATTAGCCATTCTGCTAGTCTTGAAGTGGTATCTCATTGTGGTTTTAATTGATATTTTACATGTGACTGATAATGCTGAATATCTTTTTGTGTGAATATTTACCTTCTGTATATTCTTTTTGTAAGTATCCAAGTCTTTTGCCTTTTGTCTTTTCTTTTTTTTTTTTTAATTTGGCGAGTTGCTTTCCTTATTGTTTAGTTTTAAGAGTTCTTGTTATATATTGGGTATAAGTCTATTTTTGTATGATATGTGATTTGAAAATAATCTACTCTATAAATTCTCTTTTAATTCTTTTGTGTGCTTCACTGAGCAAACATTTAAAACATTTTGATGGCGTATTATTTATGTATTTACTTCTTTATAGAGCATGATTGTGGTGTTATATCTATAAACTTTTGCATAATCTCGGGTCATGAAGATTTTCACCTATGTTTTCTTCTGAAAATGTATAGTTTTCTATGTTTTACAATTAGGTCAAAAAGCTAATTGATCAATTGGAATTAATTTTGGAGTAAGGAAGAACTTTGATGCTGGTAGTGCTTCTAAAGATGACTGTAACCATGGCCTTGCCAAATCTCCAGAAAGATCCCTGAGAATCTCTGAAGGGTGGTGCCAGTGGTATTGGTGACTGCAGAGGTCAGGAAGGGCACATCTGTGTGATGGTAAGAGGGCACCCTCAAAGTCTTACCTTCCAAGTGTATCCCAAGCACATCAACAGCAAATGGCAGTAGCTAAGATAGTCTATGAACAGTCTGGAGCAACACAGTCTGGGGCAAATGGGGTGATGAGTCTCAGCAGACCTCCCTTAATAGTGTGGAATTCAAAGGAAAGGAAGACCCCTCTGGTTCAGCTGGTATATCAGGGTGAGTTTTTTAATACAAGTGTATATTAAATTGTAGTAATTTCTCTTTTTTCCTTGCCTGGGTGTTTTACTTCACTGCAGCAAGTTGAACATACAGCTAGTTTGGGACAGCCTAAGAACATTCTGTCTTCTGGCTAATTACTGGGGTTCATCTACAAAAGGTTGATTCCAGTGAAAACAATGCAAAGATATGTTTTAAATAAGCTGTGTGTGCCTTCTCATAGTTTCCAATGTCAGATTTCCAGGGAAAGTCCATTATTCCTCCAAATGAGTCTTCTGATCACTTAAACAAATACAGCGTTCTGTTCTTCTCATTACTTGTCATAATGGGTATTTTTAAATTAATGTATCACACAGTTAA
The DNA here is from genome assembly GCA_026018925.1 of Tupaia tana. Classification (NCBI taxonomy): domain Eukaryota; kingdom Metazoa; phylum Chordata; class Mammalia; order Scandentia; family Tupaiidae; genus Tupaia; species Tupaia tana. The sequence continues at coordinate 63,334,865 of JAKSZU010000010.1, forward strand.
TATGTATGGCATTGTTTTCTTATAAATCTGATGATAAACTTTGAAATAAATAGATCCATAGTAGTACAATAGATCTATACAGTTTCAAATATTTTTAAAGCTCATTTTATTCCTTCCACTCTAATTTCTGAAAGAGTAATAGAAGTGTAACAAATGTCTCCTTTCTTCAGTATAATTTCTTGACTCCAATGAGAAATACAGAACACTGAAAATGGTAAGCCTCAAAATGAAAAGCCTCCATTGTTTCTGAGCAAATATTAGCTTCTCTGTTGTGTTCAAATGTTGACTTTGATAGGCATTAGAATCGTCCATAGCTGTTGATGTTGTTATAGAGAAATTCAAAGAAGAGGGCAAGAACATCTTTTTTGTTTCTACATTTATTCTAAAAAGTTCTACAAGTCTAACTTCAAGATGTCTATCAAGACAGGTCTAGTCTATAGCCAGCCATATGGCCTAGCGGTAAGGGAACCAGACCCAACCTGCTAATCACATGGTTTCAATCCTGGTCCTGGCTGTTGGAGAAACATGCTCATGGTATATGTGTGCATGCCCCAAATCCCAACAGGATGGAGAAATGGAGGAGAAGAGATTGTGGCATGACTATACCTCTTTGGGGATATGTTTTCTCCCTTACGCTCTCTTTCTCTGTCTCTGTATCTCTATCTGGCAAGCATATGTACCTCTAGCAATTTAAAAAAACGTAAAAAGATAGAAAATTCTGGAACCAGCAGGTGATGAAGTGGTTAAAGTACTGGACTCCCACATGGCTGACCACAGTTCAAGTCTTGGACCTAGCAACTTCAGACTCATGTGGGGTGTGTGTGTGTGTGTGTGTGCCCGAAATGCCAAGAGAAGTATGTAGAAGAAGGGATTGTGGTATGGCCATCCCTTCTGGGGATGTCTCTCTGTCTCTCCAGCAAGTGCATGCACCCTATGGCAAAAATACTAAAAAAAAAAAAAAAAAAAAAAAAAAAAAGAAAAGAAAAGATAGATCTATTTTAAGTTAATACAAACATTAGGACAAATTTTAGAATAATCTAAGTTTTAAAATGGGGGAGGTTATTTTAAAAAATATTTTGACAATATGTTTAATTTTGATGAGAGAGCAAAGGCTAGAGAACTTTTTTAAGAGCACTGAAATGGTTGAAATGAACAAGAATTAGCCAAATGCCCCCAAGAGTTCACCTGCCCCACTGATTTTATCCATGACGTTCTCACCATCTTGATTTTCTAAAACTCAGTTCTTGTCTCACTTGGAAAGGTTATAGACACCTTCACTACCCTATAGACTGAGTAAGAAACCTCTCTTCTGCCTTTCCTTGGCAACCTATGACACACATCTAGTGCATCACATTTATCTCTTATGTTGTAATCATTGATTTCCTTCCTCATTAAACTGGAAAGAGCAGGTGCTACATGTCTTTATTTCTGTATTCATGGCACCTACATAATACCCAGAATATATTAGGAGCTTAATGATCGCTATCTTTAAAAGATTAAGTCAGTAGAACCGAAGTCTCACTACTTTCAAGATTATGCCTTTTTCACTATCCAGCCCATACTTAAGCAATATAAACATTCATTGTTTTTATGATGCACTGAATATCTGGGCTTTTCGTTTGTTTTGTCTGTCTACATAGCACCTGGCTGCATTTTTCAGTCAGTGACGTTGGGAAATAGCTCCACTCTTTGTGTGCTTCAGGTAAGGATAGACCTCATCCCTGGCTCTGGGGTTGGTCAAGAGATCTGATCATTATGTTGTATGTCCCTGGTCGGAGGACAGTTTCAGGAAAGGGTGTAGAATTCAAATTGGTTAATCTGACTGAACATTAAGACTGCTCTAGGAACGCTTTTGGAAGAAGAAGTTTTCTTTAGACTGAAACTGGAATCAACAAATAGGATGTTAGTTTGAAGCTACTTGGTCACACCACTTGGAATTTGATAATGAGGGTTACAGGTTCTTATCCTACACCTCTTGTCCAGCCAGTGCAGCATCTTCAGGCAACCATGCCCTATTCGGAAAACAACTGTGGGTTCTCTCAAGTCCTGCTGCTTTGAATCAGGTAGAAAGGTCTTTTCTGAGGGTCCCAAGATGACCTCTCCTTAAATCTATTCGGCCTGGATTGGGTTCTGTGTCCATTTCTTAGCTACAAGGGAGGCTGAGTAAGTGCAGGCATTTCCACGGTGAGAGGAAGGCTCTTTCAGCAAGGACAAAAGTGGTAGCAGGGGGAGGTAGACCATTAGCAGAATTTTCCATGGAGTTTACAAATCTTGAAAAGTTTACAGATCTTGAAAGAAAGAGTTTTTTTTTTTGTTGTTGTTGTTTTAATGCCAGAAGGACATGTATGAGAGAGAGAGAGAAATATCCCCAGTGGAACCTGGTCATTCCACAATCCTTTATCCTCCAGTTCTCCATCTTGTCAGGATCCTGGGCTCCAGCATACTCGGCATTTTTCAAACTGCCAGGGCCAGGACTCTGGTCTGCAGGAACTCTGGCTGACTATGTGGGATCTGGCTTTCTCTGTGCAGGATTTAACTGCTGTGCTATGGGGCCGGCCCTGGTTCACTTATTTAAGCCACATTGGGATAGGAATTTGTCCCTTGCAACAAAGAGTATATAATAAAATAGTACACTTTTAAAATGTATCTCTTTATTTATTTTAGAGAGATTTTTGTTATAGGGTACATGCACTCGCCAGAGACACAGAGAGAGAGAAAGTGAGAAATCACTCTGTGGGGGAGCAATCCCTTTTCCTCCATTCTCCTCTCAGGATTTTGGGCACTTACACACACATGCCCAGTGTGAGTTTCAAGCTTCCAGGTCCAGGACTTGAACTGCTATTGACCATGTCAGAGTCCAGTACTTAACCACTAAGTTACCTGCTAGCCCACGTTTTAAAATATTTTCAGAGGAATATCTTATACGTTAGTGCACTATTATCAAAGAAATAATTAGAAAAGTTTTTTATTTTTTGAATATGGATTTTATTTCCATACTTTCAGGTGGGTTGACCCAGAAACTCAGGCATATTAAAGGTAGTCATTCATGCACTGAGAGGATAAGTGACCTGTTAACTCAACAACTAGGTTTTTGGTTAAATTCCAACATAAAATCAGTTACTCTTTTTTAGGATTCTTCATTTTATCTTGTTTTCAGTCCTTGAGCTGTAAATATATTTAAAGTTTAAGATTAATATGCTCTTTTATCTTTCACACATTCTCCAAATGTATGCCATTTCATTACTCACCATTTTGGGTTTTATTTTGTTGTTGTTTGTTTTCTTTTCTTTTTTAAATTTACTATAGGTTGTGTGTGCTCACCAGAGGGAGAGGGTGGGGCTGAGAAAGCAACCCCCAGGGTTGGGGTGGGGAGTGGCTGTGCTGCAATGCTTTTTCCTTCCTTCTCCTCTCCAAACCTTGGTCATGCACACACATGTCCTATGTGTTTTTCAAGCCACTAGGTCCAGAACTCGAACCTTGCAGTCAATCATGTACAATCCAGCCAGCCCCAACTACCATACCACAAACTGACTCTTGCTCATTTTTTAATCTTGTCACTCACTGTAGAGAGACAGAAAAAGAAAGGGAGGGGGGAAAGAAAGCATCTCTCATGGGGCATGGTCATGTCCCAAACTTTTTTCCTCTGTTTCCCCCCTTCTTTTGGGATTTTGGGTATGCACGTGTGCCCAACATGTTTCTCAGGCCACTGGTCTAACCAAGCAGTTGACCATGTGGCATTTGGTTGACTTAACCACCAGGCCAGGGGGTAGCCTCACCCTCCTCTCTTTTTAAAGGTAATTTACAGAGGAAGAGCATAGAGCATAAAGACATAATAACTATACCCAATTGGCTTGCAGAGCTGGGAATCAAGTTTTCTTTAAAAAAAAAAAAAAAAAGCTACTCCCAGTAAAAAAATATTATTTCTTTAGTGTGTTTTTAATGGCTAACTTTTAGAGACTGGAACCATTTGTAAATTAAATGTTCTTTCCATTTTTTTCTGGATAATTTTGCTTACTATTTTTTTTTTTTAAATCCAGAGCAGATGGGCTTTTCTAATTTTCAAATTTAATTATAGCTGTACATGAGAAGCATGCTTATTAGTGCCTTTTGTGTGAATTTTCTCAAAATTTCGCAGATAATTTTATAAACGCTAAATTTTCTCAACTTCTGTAATGGATTCAGAAAATAGATGTCACCAAGACAGCTACTAATTTGTAATGAATAGCATAAGAAATGAGACTGGTACCCCAATTGCAATCCTATCGAGCATATTCAAACTTCCTCAGTATAATTATACTGAAGTAAATAAAAATATAATCTGATTAGGGAACTGAGGTGAATGCTAATCCTAATTGCCATTTTAAGCTCTCTTTAACATTGTTCAGCCCAGATCCCTGGCCAGCAAGGGACCCTGAAGCAGGGCCAGTCTCTGGCTCCAGCCCTAGCTCCAGCTCCCCTAACCCCAGAGACACCCCTCTCAGGAAGGACAGGCCTCAGCTTTCCAGCAGAGCCCCAGTTCCAACTCCAGACTCATGGTGAAACATTTTCTTTATTTTCCTTCATATTCTTTTCTCCCTTTTATATTGTCATCCTCCACCCTCCCAGAGGGAATAGACAGGTCTAGAATCACAGTTCTCAAATACCCTAGTATTTTGAGGCTCCCTGGGATCCTCCCTTTTACTGAATCACCTGCAAAAAAAGAGATATTGCTCCTCAGACACCCGAATAGAAGGCTCCTCTTGTGGGGACCACATTACTAAACACCGCAGAAGAGAGACTTCAGCAAAAGGGAAACACTTGTTCCCAGTCAAAGACCCATTCTCCTAAAAGGGATCCAAAAGTGAAAACATCTCCCAATGGCTAGAAGAAGAAGAAGAACCTCAGCTCTGAAGAAACCAGGAAATATGTCTGCATCAAAAGAACAGAATAACTCCCCTCCATCTCTTGGGAAAAAAAAAAAAAAAAAAACAGAGGAAGTTACCAAAATGTCAGAGAAAGAATTTAAAACAGTCATGGTGACAAAACTCTATGAGCTGAAACACAAAAGACACAAAGTACAGGAGATTAGGAAGTCCTTCCATGATATGAAAGAAGAAAAGGGTCCTATAAGAAAGAATCAGTTGGAACTATTAGAGATGAAATCTGTAATACAGGAAATCAAAAAACTCTCTTGAAAGTATTAAAAGTTGATTAGACCATGCTGAAGATCAAATCTCTGATGTATAAAATAAAACCTCTGACCTAGGGGGGAAAAAAAAAAAGACAGAGAAAATGAAAAAAAAAATAGAAAGAAAACAGGAGGATAATATACAAGAAATGCTAGATTCCATTAAATGTCCAAACATCCAAATAATTGGTATCCCAGAAGGTGAAGAAATTAATAAGGGCATTGAAAATCTATTCCATGAAATCCTGGAAGAAAACTTCCCAAGTTTAGAGAAGCACTCAAATATCCAGACCCAAGAAATACAAAGGATCCCAAATAGAATCAACCCAAGAAGATCATCCCCAAGGTATATCTTAGGCAGATTGGCCAAGACCACAGATAAAGACAAGATACTAAAACTGACAAGAAAGAAACGACAAGTGACTTATGAAGGTCATTCCATCAGGCTAACACCAGACCTTTCAATGGAAACAATGTAAGCAAGGAAAGAATGGGAAGACACATTGAAAGCATTAAGAGAGAAACAATTTTAACCAAGATTATTATATCCTGCAAGATTATCCTTCATATGAGAAAAAAAGATTAAAATCTTCTCATACAAACAAAACCTGTGAGGATTTGCCAACACCAGACCAGCTCTTCAAGAAACACCAAAGAGAGTACTGTTCCAGGAAAACTAAAGAATGAACAGCCAGAAATAAAGGAATAAAAGACAACCAAGACAATGACCAACTTAAAGGTAGGCACAAGTCCAGAAATATCAATAATAGCATTGAATGTTAATGGATTAAATTCTCCAGTCAAGAGACACAGACCGGCTGAATGGATATTAAAACAAACAAACAAACAAACAAACAAACAAACAAAAAAACAGAAACCCTCTATCTGTTGCATACAAGAAATGCATCTCAATGCATCTCATGGATAAAGACATACATAGACTAAAAGTGAAGGCCTGGAAAAAGGTATTCCTTGCAAATGGAATATTCACTTTGCAAGCTAAATAATGTGATTGAATATATAAAAGAAACTGAAATAAAAAATATGGTATATTTTTAAAAATATAAAATAAAGTTAAGTGATATAAAGAAAAAATGAAATTTTGCCAGAAAAAATAAAGCACACATAGATAATGGAGATAATTATGTGTTTCAGTAATATAGAAATTGGTCTTTTGATATTGGTCCTAGAAACACAATTCTGTCATTTCTAATTTTTACACCAAACAGTAAGTGCTTTCTGGTGGAAGTGATAGGGTAATTGACTTATCCTCAACCTTGTGGTTGAATTGTTTGTGTTAAGTTTTGTTGTGATGATGGGGTATCTAGTTTCCCAAGGACTAGCATTGTTAAATTCATAATCCTAGATAGTTAAGGAAATATTGGAAAAACCAAAGCCTAAAATTCAAAAGGAACATCGAACATGTCAAAATAAGTAAATAAATAAAAATTCATTACAAGGTAATTTATCTTTTTGTTTAATATTCTGTAAATGGTATCTTTATTTCACTAGAAGTTGTTTATCTTGGGCCAGCTTCGTGCACAGTGGTTAAGGTGGTTTGATCCAACATGGCTGTGCTGTTTGAGTCCTAGACAGGTGGCTTGAGAAACACTCTTTTGAGTACGTGTTCATGCATGCCCAAAATCCTGAAAGGAGGGAAAAATGGAGAAGGGATTGCTGCATTATCATCCCCAATGGGGTTGGGATGCTTTCTCACTTTTTCTGTTTCTCTAAGGCAAGTGTACATGCCCTCTTGCAGAAAGTTAGAGAGAAAACAGAGTTAAAGTATTTATTCCTCTGTGCTAATTTTGTGCTTACTACCTTAATAAATTCTCATTATTTCCAACACTTAAAAAAAAAAAAAAAAAAAAAAAAAAAAAAAAAAAAAAAAAACTCTTCAAACTGTTTTTGAACCTGTGGAATATTTTAAACCATATTTTAAATATAATTAAAATTGATTTTTAGCAATTAGTACCTAATTGCTTGACCTTAAGTGAAGGGGATCAAAATATTTAGACCAACTGGAAAAAGAGAAAAAAATTAAAACTTAATTTGACATGCTGCTGCTGATTTTCCACTTTTGCTCTGTTGACACTTTGGGCCAGATGATCGTTTGTTGTGGGTCTTTCCCATGCGTTGTACGATGTTCAGCAGCCTACTTCTCGTCTCTTCTCTCTAGATGCCCAAAGCACCTTCCACCACTGTGACAACCAAAAATGTCTTTAGGCATTGACAAATGTCTCTCTGGGGGAAAAACTGCCTCCTAATGAGAGTATATCCTCTAAATTCAACTACCAATTAACAAGAATTCAGAAGGCAGAGGTATAAGAAATAGAATCAACAAAATTCAAATTTTGAACAATTGTAAAGACCACAGGACTTCTTTTTTTTCTACAAATAAATGGCAAGAAAGAGAAACAAATGTTGAAAGAGACTTAAGGGGGTTATCAACTGGGGCCAGCAGGCGGCATAGAGGTTAAGGTGTTAGACATGTGTAGTTGACCGTGGATCAAGTCCTAGATCTGGTGGCTTGTTTACTCACTTTCTTTCTCTCTCTCTCTCTCTGAAAAGTAAATGTGTATTATAGCAAATTAAAAAAAAAATAACGATAAAGTTAAATTTAAAAACTTTTTTTAAAAAAGAGTTATTGGATCTGGTGGGTAGCGTGGTGATCAAAAGATGCTGGACTCCCACATGGGTGACCATGGTTTGAATCCTGGACCTGACAGCTAGCTGTCTCTCTTCTCTCTCTCTCTCTCTCTGTCAAATTAAAATAAATAAATAAAGTTAAGTAACGTAGTTATTTTTTAAAAAGTGTTATTAACCAATTGCAATGTAGAAAACAAAATGTGACTCTCATTCACACAAAACATAAGCAAATTAGGGACCAGCAGTTAGCGTAATGGCTATGTCGCTGGACTCCCATGTAGTCAACTGTGGTTCGAGTCCCGAACCCGGTGGCTTAAACTCAACGCTGGGCGTGTGTGCATGCGTGCCCAAGATCCCGAAAGGAGAATGGAGGAGAAGGGATTGCGGCGTGGCCATCCCCCCTGGGGGATGATTTCTCGCTTTCTATCTCTCTGTCTCTCTCTGTCTGTCTGGCGAGCACACGCGCCCTATAGCGAAAACCTTCCAAAAAAAAAAAAAGCAAATTATACAACAATAGAAGAATTACCAACATGCTGAATGGATTTTTGATCATGATAAGAAATTATTGGAATTACGGGACTGTGGTTATATATTTTTTTTTTAAATATTCTATCTTTTTGAGAACCTTCCAAAATACTTTCAGGAGAAATGTTATGGTGTTTGGGATTTGCTTCAAATTTATCAAACCTGGGCTGAAAGGAAAGAAACAACTGAAGAAAAACAAAATTGTTTGAGTTAATAGTGCTGAAACCACATGATGGATTCATAAGAATTCACTGAATTATTCTATTTTGGGATTATGTTCAATATTTTTCATAATAAAAATTTTTAAATGGGGCTGGCAGATGGTGTGATGGTTAAGGTGTTGTATTCCCACATGGTTGTCTATGATTCAAGTCCCGGACTTGGCAGCTTGCTTTCTCACTTTCCCTCTCTCTCTTTCCCTGTCTCTCTCTGGTCATACTAAATATATATATAAATATAAATATAAATATAAATATAAATATAAATATAAATATAAATATAAATATATATATATATAAATATATATATACACACACACACATATATGATAATAATAAATAAAATTAAATAAGTAATTATTTTTAAAAAATTTTTAAAATATTTAGACAAGTCTTTTGTGATATTTGTAGGAAAAGTCATGACATATTTTTTTCTATGTAAAAATGTGTCATGGTTTTTCTGACAACCCAATAGTTTAAGATTCATATACTATCCCTATGGGAATAGCGTAACTGTTTTAGAAAGAGTGATTTAAGTTATTAATTACTGAGTTAATTGCCCAAAGAAAAACACAAAGCACTCACTTTAATCTAAATGGACTGTGTCTATTGATCGACTTACAAAAGTGTTGCTAAATCACTATATTAAACAGATGGAGCAATAACTAGCAGTGTCCTGGGCGATAATTTACAAGTAGTGCCCACTGCCAGCCTTGGGTTAACACAAAAGTGCTTCCACAGATACTTGATTCAAATTTCACCTCTTAAATACTTTCCAATCTTTTTTTAAACTGTTATTTATAAAACCAAACTTGGAGAGCTACCCGCTTGTGAGTTTAATGTAATTTTTAAAAGACTAAAGAGTGAAGTGTCTTCCGTCATGAGATTGCAAGATGAGTTACTAAAAAAATAAAATTAATGAATAAACTAATTAAAATGTAGTATAATTTCATTAGTTTGTGTACATTTTCTCAACATCCTCTACTTTTCCAAAAAAGACAACTTATAACTGCATCTTGGAACTGTAATATCCAAATTTAATTTAGTATTTGTTGTTGTCTATGGTCAATATAATTGCTGTTATATTGGATTGAATGTTGGTCTTCCCCCCTTAATAAAAAATTCCCAGGTTGGAATCTAACATCTAGTGTGATGATATTAAGTGATGGGGCCTTTGGGGAAGCAATTAAGCCATGAAGGCTCCACCCTCATGAATGGGACTAGTGCCCTTATAAAAAAAGGTTAGGGGAGCTGCCTTGCACCTTCCACCAGATGAGGACATGTAGAAAGTACCACCTACGAGGAACAGGTCTTTATCAGACATCAAATGTGCCAGCACCTTGATCTTGGATTTCCCAACCTCTAGAACTGTACTTTATAAACACAGTTTATTAAATCGTGTAAAGTATTTCGCTATAGTAACCTGACAAAACTAAGATGTAAATTGGTATTAAGAAATAGAATGTAGCCATAACAAATATCTAAAAAATGTGAAAGTAGCTTTAAAACTATAGACTGGAAGAATTTGGAGGTACATGCTGGAAAAAGCCCATATCACCACTGACAAAACATAAAGGGTGATTCTGGTAGAAGCTCAGCAGAGGAGAGCTGTAGAGAAAGCCCCTGTATTCCTGAAATTTGCCTAAGTGGTCATGATCTATATGTTGGTAGAAGGGTGGGCAGTAAAAGGTATTTTGATGAGATCTCAAATGGAAATGAGAAACATGTTACTGGAAACTGGAGGGAAGGCCGTCATTTCCTTGCTAAAAGTGGCAAAGATCTTGGCTTACTATACTTGTGAACTCATGTTTTGTGGAAGGCAGAGCTTGCCACCCATGAAATAGAACATTTGGCTGGAGAAATCTATTCTATCTCATCGTGTTCTGTTCTCATTGGAAAGGTGGTGCAGTAAACTCTAAAATGAAGCAGATCTAAGTCCCATCCAGATTGGTCACTTGCAACTGAACTGAGCAAGTTTCCTTAGCTTCGAGTCTTGGTAGTTTCCTTTTCTGCCATTAGTTGCCTCAGGGTTATAAGGATTAAATGAGATAGAATATAAAGCACTAAGCACCAAGAGGGCAAAACAAGATACAGAGTAAATATGAGCTGCTTCTGCTGCCATTATTATATGCAAAGATTCTATTTCATACTCCATCTCATAGGGCTAGTGAAAAGATTAGGCTATGACCTAAGCAAAAAGATGCCAATTCAATTTTTAAATAGGGAAAATATTTAAAAGGTGAAGATATTTATAATGATACACTTTTGGTTTATTTGTATTGTGGTCCATAGAAATACTTTAACAGTAAGTGCATAAACTATGAAGTAAAAATCTTTGGGAAAAAAATACACTACTCAGTAAAGTAAGTGAAAAGGAAATGGACCCCAATTAAGTCAAATGATAAACTTTTACATTAAGAGTAATTGACTAACGGAATTTTCAAAAAAGAATCATGTTTTCAGGATAATCGTTTTGGATTATTTTCTTGCCGTTCTCACTTTTTTTTTCCACTTTGACATTCATTAGTAATTGCTAAATAAAGTGGTAAAGAATACATAAAGGGAATGTAAAAGGACCTTTCTCAAATATGGTCATCAGGGAAGAAGCTCGACCTTTTGTTGGAAATGCATCCTCTCTTCAATATGCTTAAGACTCAGGGGTTTAATTCTTACTGAACATTTCAAGTCTGTACTCTTTACTGTATCTTTTATATAATATGGCTTTTGCTAGTATTATATTTTTAGCTAGCAAACAGTTTAAGTCTCAATTTCTTGGATTCTAGCTTAAATTGGCAGGACATTTGTGCATCAAGTACTGAATTAAAAAATCGAAAGCAGGGAACAAAATAATTAAAACCTTAAAGACATTAATGCTCCTTTTTATAGTTTCAGCTGAATATCTTGAAAATGAGTTTTTCTTGTAATAATGAGAGGGATGTTTATACTATAAAGTCAAATATGATTAATTTTATAATAAATCCATTTTTACAAAATGTATTAAAGTAGAACTAATAAAATTACTGCAGTACTATCATATTAGTATACAATAATTAAAGAGAAAATGAGCATATCAAATTTAAGAGATGAAAACATGATTTATAATATCTATCAGGATTAATAACTTACAAGAGAATAACTAATTTCTTTAAACAGTTTTGGCTTATTAACAAATAGAAGTGTGAAATGACTGGGACTCATTTCATATTGACCTATTTTAGAAAAAATGCACGTTGATTATTAGGAAAGCAAATGAGAGCCAAGTGAAATAATCTATCCTAATTGATCATTAATTAATTTTGACTGGTTATTCTTGCTAGATATTTGTACAAAATTATTAATTTTGAAAATACTTCAATAATTTAGCCAAGTATGTGACATAAGTTATTTTAATGATACATGAAAGACATCTTGTTAACATTCTGTAATGAATAACTTTATTCATACAAGCATAAATATGATGATCATAATAACAGATTCAGATTTGTAGTCTCATTTTTAAAATTGATTACTAAGACATCAGACATTTTAGTTTTTGTTGAATAGCTGTTTGGCATTCATCTTATTAAGTTAGGTTTGCAGTGTAGCCATGGACGTGATGGTAGTGACCCCAACAATGATTTAATTCAATTTATAGAATTTTACAAAATATATGAGAGTACTGAAACTCAGAGTGGAGAAGGTAAGACTTTTTCTTGCACTTTTCATCTGAAAGTGTAAAGACTCAAAATTCAGCAGATGAAATCCTATCTTTGGTTCTATTTCTAACAGTAATCCTTGTCCAAAGCTGAGCATGAATTCAGCAACGTGGAGGCTCCTAGCTTTAGTAATACAGATGTGGGGCCAGCAGGTTTGTGGAGGTTATAGCTGCTGGACCCCACACGGCCAACTGACAGTTCAAATCTGGAGCCCAGTGGCTTGAAAAACACAATGGGCATGTATGCCCAAAATCCCAAGGGGAGAAATGAAAAGAAAAAATTGCAGCGTGGCCAGTCACCCTAGTGGGTGAATGTTCATGTTCCCTCTCTTCCTATCTGCTTCTCGCCAAGCACATGACCCCTATAGCAAAACTGAGGAAGGAAAAATAGATATGACCATTGTTCAAGAGCCCTATCATAAAAGTGAGATTTTATTTTATTTTTGAAGAGAAAAATTGCTACTAAAAAAAAAAAGAAAGAAAAAAATTACTTCCTCAGTGGGCAAGTGAACATACTTGTTCTGGGGCAGGCGGAGCTGTGTCACACTGCACTCAAGGCATCACCAAGGAAGCATTTTATTTAGAAGCCATTGCAACTGTCACAACCACTGAATTCCCAGTGGAGTAATGAATCTTAGATAAACTATGACAATTGGGCATGAAAGGCAGAAAAACAAGCAACACAGCAGAATCTTCGGCAATGGGCACCTTTCCTTTCTCACAGTTTCCTTCCCGTTGAACTCTCTGCATCTCTGACAGCTCTGAGAACATACAGCCTTTAACATAGGCTCACAACTGGAAAAGCAACCAGGGCAAGGACCTTTCATATATTGCTGTTGTAGCTAAGAGATGAACACAGAGAACCTCATTGCCTTTGGGGTAATAAGGTACCTGGGTGAAGGTTTTTCCAATTCTGTAAGTAGACATTTTAAAATGGTGGGGAAATGTAGTAGCCCAGTGTTAACGACCAATTCATATCCTTTAGTAAATGACCACATCAGAAGACTACTTTGTTAAATGCTCTTTCCTCAAGATGCCATATTATGTATACAAATATTTACATAAACACATAATAAATGAAAGCTAGAAATTTATTACCTTACCAGAGATATTTAGGAAGAGTTGCCAAAATTTTGCCAGGAGCATATTAAATGTACTTAATAAGCAGAGGACTGGCCCTGTAGCCTACTGGTTAATGGAACCAGATCACGCCTCGTTTACCACGTTTGAAGTCTCAGCCCCTGCAGCTTGAAAAATATGCCAGGAAAGTGTGGGTGCATGTCCCAAATCCCAAGAAGATGGAGAGATGGAGAAGAGATTACAACATGGCCATTGCCTGTTGAGATGTGTATTCTCACACACACTCTCTCCTCCTCCTCTTTCTCTCCATCTCTCTCTGGTGAGTGTGCACACTATCTGGTAATTTTTTAAAAGTAGCAAACTCTTTTTTATTTTTATTTTATAACAATTACATTGTATCTACCCTCTTTTGGGAAATTGTGGAATAGAATTAGGTAGATACTCTTTAAGGCTTGTTCTTATTTCTAAAATTCTGTGATTTAATTTCCTTTGCTCTCAAAGTTCTGGGATGCATTTTGCCAAGAGTCCTAAAAATTCTGACCTGATTAAGCCATAAGAAAATGAAATCAACCTAAATTTTTTTTTTTGCTAAAATTGATACACAATAGATTTTTATTTTGTACCTTAGAAAAATGAAGAGTAACATTCACCTTGTATATTTGGTGGTAATTATAAAATCATTTTCATACTCAAAATACATATGAGAAAATCTTGTATTTATTTATCAAATCTAAGCAATCATTATGTTATAACAAATTTTCTGAGATAATCTGAATTTGTAGTTTTTCCCTAAAATTATTTAGGGAGAAAACAAATGCTTAGCTTTTCCTTTTGTTTCCCTTATTGGTGAATTAAGAAATAAAGAAACAAAATCAGTAAAATACACTAAGGATTTTGAATACTTTTTTTATTCTTTTCTACAGACTTTTTTGATTTATAAAATTATTTTTTTAAAGTACACTATGTTAAAAAGTAATTTAAGATAATCTTGATATCTTTAATCATTCTTTCTATTTCATTAATTTTATGAATTCGTAACATCAGTAAAAGAAGCAAAATTGGTTTCAGTAAATAAGTAACATCAAAAAAGAAGAAACAGGACCAGCAGGTGGTATGGTGCTTGAGGCTCTGTGTCCCACATGGCCGACTTCTCTGTTCAAGTCCCAGTCCTGGCAGCTTGAAAAACACACTGGCCATGTGTACATACATGCCCAAAATCCTGACAAAAGAATGGAGGAGAAGGGATTGCATGGCCACCCCCCTCGGGGCAATTTCTCACTTTCCTTCTCCCTCTGTCTATCTCTGGTGGGGAAAAAAAGGAGGAGAACAAATTTTACCTTAGATAGTAAAATATATATATAATTTAATATGTAATTTCTATAATCAGCTTGAATATAAGAAATTATTAAACAAAGGGCCAGCAGGTGGCATGGTGGTTGGGGGTGCTGGACTCCCACATGGCCAACTATGGTTTGAGTCTCAGTCCTGGTGGCTTACCTTCTCACTCTCCCCTCATCACTCTGTCTCTCTATGGTCAAATTAAAATAAATGAATAAATAAAGTAAAATAAAATAATTTTTAAAAATAATTATTAAGCAAAATACCAAGTAAAATTCATTTAGATAACAATTATACAAAAAAAAATGTTGGACATTGGGGAGAAAATCTTTTTTAGCAGAAAGATCACCTAGTCCTTTTATTTAATATTTACACAGCATTTGTTTCTGTGCACAGCAACAATTTATTCATTTTAATTTTTAAATATTTTTAATCGCCAGAGGGCACACATGCTGGCCAGAAACAGAGAGAGGGAGAGAGAGAAAGCACCACCCTAATGAGGCGTAGAGATGCTTCGACCTTTCCCTCCATTTCTCCACCCTCTTGTGTTTGGGGACACACATAATATGTGCTCAGGATATTTTTTAAGCCACCAGGACTAGGATTTAAACTGCAATTGTCTGTGTAGGATCTGCTTCCTTAGCCAGTAGGCCATGGGGTCAGCCCCCACAACAACCTTTTTTTTTTTAAGGTTTTTGACATGGGGCACATGCACTCCCCAGAGAGAGATAGAGACAGTGAGAGGGAAAATGAGAAATCACCCTCTAAGGGAACGGTCACACCAAAATCCATTCTCCTTCATTCCTTTCCTGGGATTTTGGGCACAAATACACATATATGTGGTATGATTTTCAGGCTACCAGTTCTGGGCCTCGAACCACCATTCGTCATGTGGGAGTTCAGTGCCTTAACTACCACACCACCTGCTGATCACCACAACGACCATTTAAAAGCAAGTTTGATTCAAAATTTTTCAATCAACTCTATGATTAGCATACCGAATATTTAGAGATAACATTAAGGAACTTACATAAAATCTGCAGGTAAAATCTTAGCTTTTATTTGTATTTTGATAAGAAGAAAGTGGGATATTGTTATACGAAGTTCCACAAAGTAATGAAATGAAACTCCAAAATATCAATATATCTTTATAACAAAAAAAAATAAAGGGGAGTATCTGGTGACTATATTCTCTAGCATGCATAAGTGTCCTTCCAAAAAGTCAGGGCCATATACCTTGTTTGAGCTACAAGTGACAGAATGTTCTTCATTGATATTATATTCTATTTTCCACTTTAAGTACTATTTCTACAAAAGAAGGAGAGTGTGTTTTAGAAATAAATGACTCCTTTCTGTGAGTAACAAAGAAATGGTTTGAAGAACTAAAATTATATTCCCGACAGAGTTAATAGATGGAAAGAAATGATATATTGACCAGCAAAAAGTAAGCTTTCACTTAGTATAAGAAATTAACATCTAATTTGAGCATTACTAATCAGTAAAGCTTATGTACAGCTCAAAATGAAGCCTGGTTTTACTTAAGACTTCCCAATGCAAAAATCAGAGGAGACAGAAGTAAGTAACCCATCCCAGGTGTCTAATACAAGAAGGAACTCACAGTTTCATATGCAATTATTCACTAGCCATTATCATCATTACTGTGATAGCACCAGTCAACCTGGCACTTCATAGAATGACCACAGGGCCCCGCCCTGCCTGCTGGAGCATTCATAACACAGCAAATGACAAGCCAAAACCAACAGTCCCATAAGGCTCAGAGTTCCTTCTCGCTGACGGCTTAAGTGGTCAGTTTATATATTTTTTATTAACTAATGCAGAACTGTTAAACATGCTCACATGCTCTTGAAAGTGGTCTCAGGATGTTTTTCTGCCTTTAGGTTTTCTAAAACTAACAGGAAGGCCTTGTCTATGATTTGCTCTTTCTCATTGGTGATCTCATTGGAAGACAAGGATCAGCCCCCAGGGGCTCAGAATTTTGGGGTGAGGGAAAGGCAGATGGAGTTTGAAAACAAAGCAGTTTAATAAGTTTGACTCTGGGATTTGTTGTAAGCAAGCCAACTCAATGTGCGCTTTGACATGAAGTGAGATAAAAATATAACATTTTCTGAGGCCAAATAAATCATTTTTCTTCTAAAATTACCTTTGGTTTTATATTTGTTCACCAAAGCTCTTAATTGATGAAAGAATTTCACAAATGTTAAAGACTCTTTAAAGAAGTTTGTGGTTTTAAAAGAGGGAGTGCAGTCATTAAGGTATTTTAGATGGCAATGTCTCTACTTCATGCTGAAATTTTCAAGTTTCTCATTCCACTGTTATCTGATTTAAATCTTGAGTATTCATAACTTCTCTAATGCTTTCTTCTTGGAATTGGCATTATATAATGCCAACAGTAATAAACCAATTCAGACTTGTTAATGATACTGCTGGCACACACTCACACATGCTTTACATTTCCCACTTTCACATAGGCTGAATACCCAAAACAAGCCTATGAAGCAGACAGGGGAAGAACCATTAGTCCCACATTACAGATTAGGAAAATCAGATTTAGAGACGTCAAGTGATTCGCTAACTGGTTATTAGGTGGCAGAGTTAAGAGCATCATTGAAGTTCTCTCTCCCAGTTTGGTACGTGTATCCATCAGGATGGGTGAGGTAAGACTTGAGCATTAAACAGTCCTCAGACACAGAAGCTCACAGAAACAAAGATATGTTTCCTGCTCTTAATATGCACCCATCACAAAATGGCTATGGCTCATTTAAGCTCTGTAATTCTGAAACCTAGGATATTATACCATCTACCATTAGAAAAGTTGCCAGTCACTGGCTCAAAGGGAAAGAATTATAGCAAATCACACACTTGTTCTTAAAGCTACCACACAGACTCTTCTGCTCATGGTTCACCAGTCAAGGCAAGTCTTGTAGTCATGGCTAACTTTCTTTTTTTTTTTTTTATGGAGAGATATTTACTATTGGGTGCATGTACTATCTGGAGAGACAGAGACAGAAAGACAAAAAGTGAGAAATTACCTGTGGGTGGTAACTTGGGATTTTGGGCATGCACACACAGATACCTGGCATGACTTTCAAGCTTCAGAGTCTGGGACTTGGACGATAGTCCAAGTGGGAGTCCAGTAACATAACCATTATGCCACTTGCTGGTTCCCAGGGCTAACTTTCAACAGACAAAACTATGAGGAAGTGAATCAAACCACAAATATTTTGTAACCAGAGGACACATGTGCTTGCCAGAAAAAGCATCCCCCTTCCCCTCATGGGACCTGGTCACACCATAATCCCTTCTCCATTTCTTCATCTTGTTGGGATTTTGAGCACATACACGCATGTGCCTGGCATACTTTACAAGTCACCAGGACTGGGATTCAGACTGTGGTCAGCCATATGGGATTCAGCTTCCCTTAATCATTAGGGTATAGGCTTAGTCTATAAATATTTTATAGATATACAATAGTCACAATTTTTCTAGGCCCTTAGTATCCAGTTCACTCTCCTCCTATAGGCAATATGCACTCACGCACTCATTCAATGAGAAAACTCAAAAGTCCCAAATAGTTGGATATTGAGCTCCAAGAGCAGGATCTTTTTTTTTTTTTTTTTTTTTTCACTATAGGGCGTGTGCGCTCGCCAGACAGACAGAGAGAGACATAGAGATAGAAAGCGAGAAATCACCCCCCAGGGGGAATGGTCACGCCGCAATCCCTTCTCCTCCATTCTCCTCTCGGGATCTTGGGCACGCACGCACACGCGCCCGGCGTGAGTTGTAAGCCACCGGGTCCGAGACGCGAACCGCGGTCGACTACGTGGGAGTCCAGCGACATAGCCATTACGCCAACTGCTGGTTCCCCAAGAGCAGGATCTTGAGTGACACATTGTAGGTGCAATACCAGGGAGAGAGGTGCTTCATGTCTGGATGTGGCTCTTCTTGAACCAAAAACCTATGAAGTAAAAAGGCAAGTCACCTGCCCCCAATACATCCAATGTGTGCCAGGGATGCAGGTTCAGAGGATACCTTCAATAGCTAGTCCTATGGAACGTAAGAGAATGGAGACACACAGCAATCCTGACCTGCAGTAGTGAGAAAATTTCAGCAGCCAGATACTGTCATGATCTTCTATCTGAAGGAAAGAGGAACATTCCTTGATTAGACCTTGGGTTGGGGATGGAGGACTTTCCAGTCCATTGTTCTTTGTTGGAGTTTTTTCTACTCTCTGAAAAATTCTTCATTTTCTGTTTCCTTCAAAATGGAACACATTCAAAGTGAACATCAGGGAATATGACCCTGATGGACCACTGAGCAGCTTTTTTTAGGCAGCTACATTTGTAGAAGAGAAAAAAAGAAAAGAATGCGGTGAGTTTCCCTTAAAACCAAACACACTGAATTTAGAAGACTGTTCTTTATTCTTACATATTATGTAAAATTTTGCATTTCTCATATTTTTGGTGTTAAAATATCTTTCCTATAGACTTGTATCAGCAGTTCCTGTGGCCTTCAGCATGGTGAATTTCATGAATAATGCTTCCTTTTTAATGAATAAGTTTTCATGAACTATAATTTATAGCATTGTAAAGATCTCAGGAAAAAGTTAAAATCTCTAAGGAACTAAAAATAGAATAACAACAAAAACAACCAACCAAGCAAAAACGTTAAGCCGAAACTAGAGCTATAAGCTGTAAGTGCACACATCCATGCACACGTGCACCAAAATTTTGCTATACCAGTGGCAAGTGAAAGGACCTGCATCTGAGGTCCTTATATTAATGTAGGAACCTGGATTAACTAATCTCAAGCATCTAGAGTCTTTGGTTCCCAGGAGAAGTATGCAAATCCCATCTGTAAGAAAATTTAGATTGGGGCCAACATTTGGTATGTCGGTTAAGGCGCTGGACTACCACATGGTCTACTGTGGTTCAAGTCCTGGACCCAGCAGTTTAAAAATCACACCAGACCCATGTTACATGTGTCCAAAATCCTCAGAGGAGAATGGAGGAGAAGAAATTATGGCACAGCCATTGCCCCTCAGGGGTGATTTCTCACTTTCTCTCTCTCTCTGACTCTTTTTCTCTGGAGACCACATGTGTCCTATGGCAAAAACAAAATAAAATAATAATAATAATCTTAAAAAATTAAAAAGAGAAGAAACGGAAATTTAGACTAGGTAATCATGAATGCCCAGGCCATTATTAAAAAAGAAGAAGAAGAAGGAGAAGAAGAAGAAGAAAAGAAGAAGAAGACAGAAAACAAGGAAACAAATCACCACTAGTAAATGTCAGTGTTAGCAACATCTAAGTAATATCCTCAAAAACTATAAATAATAGAATTATTAAATAGGGCCAGTGGGTGACATGGTGGTTTGGTGGCTGGACTATTGCTGATCAACTACAGTTCAAGTCCTGGACCTGGAGGCTTGAGAATTATTCCCGGGGCATAGGCTTGTGTGCCCAAAATCCCAAGAAAAGAATGGAGGAGAGGGGATTGCTGTATGGGCCATCCTCCCTAGTAGGTGATTTCTTATTTTCCCTCTTATTGTGTGTGTGTGTGTGTGTGTGTGTGTGTGTGTACCTGGTGAGCATATGCTCCCTATGGCAAAAACCTAAATAAAAGCAAAATAATTATAAAAAGATTTAAAGAAATAAAAGAATCACAGGAATGAGCAGGAAATAAAAGATTATCCAAAATGTCCAGAGGAAAGTAACTAAAATATGAGGAAAAAGGATTGCAGCATAACCATTTCCCATGGGATTGCTCTCTCACTTTTCCTTTCTCCCTTTCAGATGCTAGCAAATAAATAAATAAATAAATAAATAAAATAAAAAGTAACTAAAATTGAATTGCTTTTAGTAAAAAATGCAATTGTTGAAATAAAAACTTGATGGATAGATTTAAGAGGAGTGAAAAGGAAAATACAAAGTAAGAAGATAGAATAAATATTCAGAATTCAACACGAAGAGGCAGAAAGTGGAAAATACTAAGAGAGTTTGAGAGATAATATACAATAAGATTTAATTTAAGCCTGATTGAAATCCAACCTAAATAAATAAATCCAAAGGTATAAGGTGAACAATGTACACTTAGTGAAATGAAGAAATGGTTAAACAGCAGATGTTTTTTCTTCAAAATCAGTAAGAAAACAAAAATACCTCTTGCATGAAACACTGTATTGGCTACCTTAGCCAGTGCAATGAGTCAAGTAAGAAGAACTATAGGAATTAGAAAATAAACAAAACTGTTATCCACATTTAGTTGTCTATATAGAGTATCCTTAAAATCATGCAGACAATTTATTTAAAACAAGAAAATTTAGTAAAGTACCTGGAAATAAAATCAATAAGCAAAAATTCATTGTATTTCTATACATTAGCCACAAACAGAAGACATATTATTATTATTATTATTATTATTATTATTATTATTATATTTTTGCCACAGGGTGAGTGCACTTGCTGGAGAGAGAGAGATAGATAGATAGATAGATAGAGAGAGAGAGAGAGAGAGAGAGAGAGAGAAAGTGAGAATTCACTTCACTTCCTATTGGTGATGACCACGCTACAGTCCCCTCTCCTCTGTTATTCTCTTGGGATGTGAGGCATGCAGGCGCACCTTCCCTGTGAGTTTTTCAAGTCACAAAGTCCAGTCTATGACAATGAGGTTGGCTAGGTGGGATCTAGTGCCTTAACTACCTCACCACCTGCAGGTCCCAGAAGACATACTTTACAAAATTTTATTTACAATAGCAAAAAGAAATATAAGGAACTCAATACATAGAACAAAAGATATGCTTAAATCTATGTGCAAAAACCTGGAAAACTTTATTGAAAGACATTGAATAGCCAAATTTGCATTGTATGTTACGTTCATCAAGAAGAATACGCAATATCCTAAATACACGATTTCTGTCTAAATTCAATGCAATTCTGAAAAAAATTTCCATAGGCATATTTTTGTTTGTTTCTTCAGATTTTGAGTTGCCAAATCAAAATTTTACATAAAAGAGCAAAGGCCCAATAATAACTGAGATAATCCTGAGAAGGGAAGAGAGGTAGTATCTATAGAGAGAAAATTTCCAGAACTAAAGCAGGAAGAGAAGAAACTGCCCTGAGCCAAAATTCATGCTAGTAATGCACCTAAAGATAAACAGTACCCAGAGAAGGAACTGAGGGTGTCCTGAAAACTAGAGATGCATATGAGAGGCTATGGGGAGGGGCAGTGAAGGGAAAGGAGCAGAGTGAGAGAATTTGAAGATGTGAGCCTAGATCCATCTGCAAATATACCTGTTATACATGCATGCATCTGTGTGTTGTAGTGTGTTGTAGTGTGATACCAATAGACATCTAAATCAACAGTTTTCCAAAATTCTTGTGCAAGTACCCCTAACAGAATTTTAAAACCTTTTTACTATATATATATACATATATATATATATATATACACACACACACACACACATATATATGTATATATATATATGTGTGTGTGTGTGTGTGTATATATATATATATATATATGTATATATATATATATATATTTTTTTTTTTTTTTAAGATTTTTACCATAGGGCATTATGTGCTCATGAGAGAAAGAAAGAAAGAGAGAGTGGGTGAAAGGGTGAAAGCCCATCCCTACCCTCTGAGGGGATGGCCATGCCACAATCCCTTCTCCATTCTTCTCTCAGGATTTTGGGCACCCATACACACACACCTGGTATGTTTTTCAAGCTACCTATACAAGACTCAAACCATGCTGCTGGCCATGTGGGATCCATTCTCCTTAACCACCATACTACCTACTGGCCCATCCTTTACATACTTTTAAGGTAGCAGCTGACATGTTTTACTATACCTTTAAATGGTTACAGAGGATGTCATTGCTGATTTGTTGAAATAATGGCAATTTTAAATTTAAAACATATTTTAAGTGTATCCCATGGAATGTAAATATGTTAAAATAGTTTATACCTATCCAGCATCATCTATCTAAATAATATATGAACAACTTTATCTCTAAGCTGGAAATTTTACATTATTCTTTTCTCTACTTGAACTTGTAATTTATCCTACTTTGCCCAACAGAATTTTATGCTAATATAAAATATTTTTATGCATCAGAAGTCTTAACTACTCACCTTATTATATTTCTCTGCAACAAACATATGTGTATAGACTGAAATTTTATACATTTCCACATTTTATAGGATGGATAAGCCCCTTTTGGTTTAAGTATCCATGGGAGAATATTACTTAATTCTTAAAAGGAGGTTTTAACATCAATTGTATACCTTGGTTTCATTTTTATAAACATAAGCGCTAAGCCCATGGTTCATTGTTTATAGCAACATCATCACCAGTAATTTTTAAAGAGAAATATTTATTTAATTTTATTATTATTCTTAATTTGCTATATGGCACATGTGTGCACCAGAGAGAGACAGAGAGACAGAGAGGAAGAGGAAAAATGAGAAAGCAAGTCACCAGGTCTGGGACTTGAACTATGGTTGGCCTTGTGGGAGTCCAGCACCTCAACCACGACGCCACCTGCTGGCCCAACACTAATCATTTCAATTGTCCCTTTGGCCCCCAGATGGTTTTTATACTCTGGGACAATGCAGTGGGGATGATGAATCTGATACTTCTCTTTTGTCCAATAGGAAAAAGTGATTCTGAAATGGAGACCATCAGGAGGCCTAGACATCAGGTAAGTGGTTAAGTCAATTTCAGGACTGGAAACATAAGTCAAAGATCTTGACAGAGTCTCTTGAAACAGTCCAGGCCTTTATATGTGTCCAGGTCTTGAAAAGACTTTGTGTGCCTCAGTATGATGACCTCTGAATAAACTCAGAGAACTAATTCCTCTGATTTGCTCATCCTAATGATATTATCACTTGGATTTCCTCAGGCCTGTGTGTGATAAGGCCACATGAGCAGTAATAACTTAAATTGCACTTAATTTTGTCCCCTCCACTCATTCATTGAAAATTCCACAAAACCCTTGCTTCTCACTACTCCCAAGCAGTGGTTTTTAAATGTTCTCAAATAAATCAACTTGACCAGATTTTTAGCACCTACTTCTGGGCATATGCACCAATACGTTACAATTGTGCTTCTCATATGTTCACATAGTAAAAATGTACTAGAGGGCCAGCAGGTGGCATGGTGGTTAAGGCACTGGATCCCACATGGCTCACTGTGTGGTCTGACTACCGAACCAGTGGCCTGAAAAACACGCCAGGCATGTGTATGTGCCCCAAATCCCAACAGGATGGAGAAACAGAGAAGAAGGGATTGAGGCATAACCATGCTCCATTGACAGGTGCTTTCTGTCTCTCTGTCTCTGTCCCTCCGGCTAGTAAAAACTACAATGCTGGAGATACTTACTGAACCTGAGCTGTGAAAATTTACTTTCCAGAATAAGACTGACTACTGAAGACTTTCATCTGAGACTTCACCCTCCAGATCTCAATCTAGAAAGTGATAGAGCCTCTTTGATGCACAAAGAGAGAAAAATGGAATGGCAGAGAGATTGCAGATCACCTCCTCCTGTCCATCTCTGAATGCTCAGATTGAACTTCATGAAATAAGGGAGAAATCTATAACCCATTAGATGACCAGAAATCACAGCAGGGGTACAAGAAATATGAGAAAGCAAGAAAATACCTCTCCTGCAAGGGAGAAGAATAACTCTTCTTCATCCACAGACAGTACAATGGAACTCGCAGAAATGTCTGATAGAGAATTTAGAATATTCATAGTGACAAAGCAAACAGAGATACCAGAGAAGAGAGACAATGAACTCCAGAAGAGGCAGGAGAAAAGAGCTGATGAGTTCCAGGAGGTGAGGAAGTTTTTGCATGATTTGAAAGAGAAAATACACAAAAAAGAATCAAACGGAACTATTAGAGATGAAGGTTGTAATATAGGAAAAAACTTCTTGAATGTATTAAAAGTAGACTAGAACAAACAGAAGATTGAATCTCAGATGTAGAAAACAGAATCTCTGGCCTAGAAAAATCCACCACGAAGAATGAGAAAATAGCCCCCCCAAAATGAAAATAATATCTTAGAAATACTAGATATCATTAAACGTCCAAACATCCAGATAATCAGTATCCCAGAAGGTGAAGAGACTAATAAGTGCATTGATAATCTATTCCATGAAATCATGCAAGACAACTTTCCAAACCTAGAGAGGCACTCAAAGATCCAGTCCCAAGAAATACAAAGGACCTCAAATAGAATCAACCCAACAAGATCTTCTCCAAGACACATTATAGCCAGATTGGCCAAAACCACAGACAAAGATAAGATACTAAGATTAGCAAGAGAGAAACATCAAGTTACCTACAAAGGATATTCCATTAGGCTAACAGTGGATCTTTCATCGGAAACAATGTAAGCAGGGAAATAATGGGAAAATACATTCAGAGTGTTAAGTGAAAAACAATTTCAACCAAGAATTGTATACCCGGCAAGATATTCCTTCATATATAAGAAGAAAAGACAAGAACATTCTCAGAGAAAAACTGAAAGAATTTACCAGCACCACGTCAGCACTCCAAGAAGTTCTGATCAGAGTGCTATATCAGAAAAACTAAAGTCAGACACACAGAAATAAGAGTTCAAAAACAACCAAGAAAATAGCCAACTTAATGGTAGGGACAAGTCCGGAGTTGAATGTTATTTTCCAGAATTCAAATGGAAAGACCAGATCACAACAGAAGAGAGATTAATTACATGAGACTGAACTGGTGAAATAAAATTTTATGACTTGTGACTAAAACTTTACTGATTTTCTTCTATGCTGTGTTTTCAGATTTAAAGATTTGTGTCCTCTCTTAAGATGTTGATAGGTTCATGTACCTACAATTTGAACAGAATCCTATCCTGTTTCCTGACTTTAAGTCTTAAGCAAATTACTCTTAACACTTTTTGACTTTGATTTATTAAAGCTATAGCTGCTTTTCTTGAAATTAAAATATATATATTAAAATTAAAAAATAATAATAATACCTATTTAAAGACTGCAGCAAGCTAAATAGCTTCAGCTGGGTGCTACTTTATATTATGTTCATTGTACTCATGGAGTTTTCATGCCTAAAATCAGACACGTGTTCACGGATGTGTATATGTCAGCCGAATTTTCAATAGAAAATATTTAGATTAAGATATTTTGGGAATCAACAAAATGCAGGGGAAAAAAAGGAATAGAAAACAACGGTAGATACCAGAGACAATGTAGGAGGAGGGTGGGAAATGGCAGAGGGTGATAAATACAGTGGAAAAATGTTTCTGTATATATATCTATGAAACAAGAAATGGAAAATTATTTGTTGACAGTAACATGTATGATTAAGCCACTATACAGTGTATTCTACATGGGAAATCCCATATTGTATGCTGTGATGATATTCAGTGAATGAATGTAAAATAAATACATACATACATACATACATACATAAACAATAATACTACATATTACCACTATTGTTTAAATTTTACAAGGATATTTACATACTTTAAACTATTTCTTATTATGAAATGTTTGATCTCTTTTGACCATGTTCCAACTGAATTTTGACTGATTCGTAGGAGGTCTTTATATATGGTGTAGATATTACTGGTTAGGTAGGGAATATGCCTTGAAAATATCCATTCATATAAGGTTTTCTCCTTCAGACCTCAGAGTTTTGCAGGTCCTGTCAGTACTGATGCTTTCTTCCCATTGTAGCAATGACTAGTGTTTTTGTGGAATACCCACTTTCCACAGCACTCTCACAAGTCTTATTCTGAGTCTCCCAACAATTTTAAAAAATGAGATGGACATTATTCCTGCTTCTGTTTTGTAGATAAGGATATGGAGGTCACGGGGCTACTGAGTCTGCAGAGTCCACATTCTCCTTGTGATTATACGATGCTTCAGCTGTTTGTAGATTATGACCTGTTCATTAAGATGCTGCTACTGTGCTTAGCATTTTTATCTCAGGTCTTCCTGTCTCTTTCTTTTGTCATTGTGTATCATTCAAATTACAGCTCCAGTCTATTAAGTTCAGCCTAAACCCATTGTCCAGAAAGTCAACAGATGAGTAAAGGAAGCACCAAGAAAAATATAAAAAAAATATTTTAAAAGAGAAGCTAGGAGGATATTCGAAATCACAAGTAGCCTGTTCTGTGTCAAACCACATTTAAAAATATGGTCTGTTACGTAACAGAGAGCTGGTTTTACGTTTAGCATTTTGTTTTAGCCTCTTAGAGAATTAATAAGAGAAGTACATGGAATAAAGAGAAAAATACACTTTAATTTTTTTAGTGTTATCTAAATTGGCTGTTCTATGTCAAATACTTCTTGTCTATTTTAATATATATTATTAAATATGTTAATATTATATATTGTCAATTTATAATATTAAATATGTTCTATTTATTATACTAAAGAACTAATAACTATATTATAATTAATGATAGGTATTGACCTAGTAATGGAAAGTAATATGAGTAAGGCAGTAATTCCATCATTCAAACCTCCAGCTGAAGCTACTACATCTGGGCAATTGGGTAGGTATCAAACTTCTGCAAGAAGAGGTAAAGGTAAAGACATGCCCAAATGTTAATATTTGAGATGGTGAAAGGTAGTACTTCTTACTTTCTGGGAATTTAAAATAAATAAGTAGGTAGGTTAACAAATTTGTAAATTAATCAAGTGAAGTCTTTAACCCTTTGGTAGTTTTCAGGGGTAATTCTATTTTTATGTTTATTATATAGACCAAAGAAAAGTATGTTTGATGAAACTAGAAAAAAAAAAAAAAACCTGAGGATAAATAAGAAAACAGAAGTCCTACTCTGAGGTATTTTAATTATCCTATAATAGCTAAGCACTTAAGTACTTCCTGGGTATATCCCTTGATGAATAATAAAGAGATAGGATCGTATCCTATCTTCTCCAAAGAGAATGGTCTCTAACAGCAACTGTTTATGTTCTAACGATAATTATTAAGCTTGGCCTTTCCTAGATCTTTTTTTTTCTTTGGGTATTAAAAAAGGAGATGCTTATCCAGTAATACACCTAGCATTCATTCGTCAAATACTCCTACATCGGTATTCAATTTCAGAATGTTTGGCTTGCTCCCATTTTCTTCCATTGCTGCTTGTGTATTTTGATCTAAGTCTGAGAGCCCTGTGTGCTATACAAATGCTGTATGTCTGATGATGAGCTCTCTATATTTCTCTGAGTCAGGTGCTATCCCAGGCTCACACAGCTCATATTGAATAGGAGATAATTACACCACAAAGTGGTAGCACAGGAAGACATGTGCACTGGAGGAAAGGGCACCTAGTAACTCCAGAATTCAGATCTGTGTTTGGGGAAAATGTGGTGTGAGCTCTGGCTTGGTAATTTTCGGCTCCCCATATTTTATAGTTGTGTGTAAGGATATGGGTCATTCCAAATGACCATTCATTTGTAATGTAATGGGAGAGTCCTTCCTAACTGGGCGGCTTCTAGTATCACTTAGTCCAAAGGGCCTTAAGGAGACCAATTACCCATTTGAGGAGAAGAGTATCCATTGTATTTTTAAAATACATCTTCAGACAAAATGCTTTTTAAAAGGGCCTTGTGGAGAAGATGATCATGGAATTTAACATCCACTTTGGTGCAAGTGCAAGTTTGGTTGGACATTGGGGCAACAAACCCAAAAAGGAACTGTCCCAATCCAATAAAAACATGGCATTCTATTTTTAGAGGAATAGTGCCCAAGGCCTTCTATGAGGTGAGGGTAGAAGGGTTAATCTGATTGACTCTCCCCTAAAATGTCTGAAGCCCAAAGAGGCTTCCTGAAGACTTTCCAAGCGGAAGGAGGGATAAATTAGGGACAATGCATTTTAAAGACTTTGCAAGGACCTTAAATCTTCATCACAGCATTTTGATTTTTAAAAATCCAATACTTTACCATTATGATAAATAACTAAGTCCTTCTATTAAACGGGGGTGTTTGTGCTAATCTTTAGGGGCAGCAATAAATAGTACCCCACTTTTGTCGCTTGTCACTATGGATGTTGGTGAAGGGGAGGACTCTTTAACTCCAGCGAGAAAGAGAGAGAGTAACTAAAGATGTCCCTTGCGTACTTGGGTGGTCTGTACCTGGGAATATAAATAAACCCTGGGGACAAAGGACACGACCTTGTGAAATGCCTGACACAGCTCAAGAGCCTGATTAATAAGGTCCTGATCAAAGTGACCCTGGGTGACAATGCAGTGCCATGAGCGAGGAGTGCAAGCCGCCTTTGAAAACAACGTCACTTGATTCTCTCAGAGCAAGACGTGGGCTCCTAGGGACACTGCATCGCCTGTGTGGGTCTAGGGATTGCAGCCTTGAGCCTGTGTACGCTGCACACCTCGGAAGCTGTGGGTGGGACGCAGAAGGCTCCCAGCGCAGCGGCTTGCCTGCAAATCCACCAGCTACCCGAGCGCCGGTCAGGTGGCTCTGGCGCCAGCGCTTTCCCCGCGGCCCCGCCCACGCCGCGGTCAGCACCTTAAGTCTGCCTGCTGCACCCCGCCTGGCCCGCACAGAGGACCCCGCGCTCAGCAAACTTTCTCCCGCGACCTCCGCGGAGCGCGAGGCGTGCACACTGCGCCTGCGCAAGCCGGCTCGTCCCCTGCGGACCCTCCCCCTGCGGCCCGGGACTTGGTACGGCCGGGCGGTTGGCGTCCTCCGCGGCTCCAGCCCGCGGCGGGCTTTTCAAATCTGCGCTTTGGAGAAGTGGCGACAGCCGGGCTGCTCGCGCTTGCGATGGACGCGCAGGCCCTGGGGGGCCTGCAGCTCTGCAGGGCCGGCCTTCCTGCACCGCAGGTGAGTGAGGAGGGGCCCTCCTTCCATCCCCTCGCGCCGTCGCTTTGTCCCGTCGTCGGGAAAGCCCCACTCCGAATCTCACTATAGCCGGGGTCAGCAACAAAGGGAGGGCCGCAGAGTCCGGCTCCAAAGGGCTTGCACGGCTGCAGCTTGGGATTTCTTAGCGAGGAAACTGAGACCCAGAATGGGGAAGCCAGCTGGAGCCTCGCCGCGCGTTTCTGGCGCACCTGCCTCCGGCCTCCCCGGGTGTGGACGCGGAACTTCTGGCAGATGTAGACGACGCTGGAGCAACGTCCGGGATGGCTAAGAAGCCCTGCGAGGCCTGTGGAGGACAGTTGGTTTATTACCGGGTTTAACGCTAAGCACAACTATTGGGGCGATGTCTGCACACAGTGTGAACTGTTGCGAGGCGGGTGGCGAAGCCAACCCCAACCCCGACCCCGACCCCGACCCCAACCCCAACCCCAGCCCGGGTCTTTAGATAAAGCTGGAAGTTTGGTAGTGGATTGTTGAATCACTACAATGAAAAGAGATAGGATGCTTTGGATTGGATGGAAGGTCGACGTTTGCTAAAAGCCGGGTAAAATGTGTTAGAACATGTTTACTTAACATAGCAAGACATCATTTTGTTGGTAACATCAGTTTTTGGAATGTTAGTACGCTCCACTCTTAACCAGTACTCAGGGGTCTTTGAGCTGTACCTTCACTTCCACCTTAATCTCCACCTGTTACCTACTTCTGAACTGGGTTAAACCATATGAAATGGCCAATTTCGTAGGTCAAAGTTGGTGGAATATTTGCAGTTTCGTGTGGGGCCACCAAATAGCTTTGTCTAGCAACCTTGAGTTTTTTCAGCAGATCCAAGATTGTTAGGCAGTCTTCAATAATGCTGTGAAAAATGAAGCACAGTTCTAAGAGTCATTATGCATTAGAAGGCCGGTACCTTTATCAGTAATGTATGCTACTTTATGCCAACATTTTCAAAAATTTCAAATATTTTGATATAAATGATTTCTTTTCTAGACTATTTTGTTATATACGGTACTATGCCTGTCCTGATTGCTAACAAAATCTTGATTTCTAGTGAACTGGCAATCTGTTGAGGTTCTTGCATGAATCACACAGGTGTGAGTGTAGCTGCCCAACTGTATTTACTGAGCTATGTGCTACTATGATATTTGGTAATGGTGTGGAAGGTTTAGGAGGACAGTATTATGAAAGAACTTGGCTGCATGGAATAAAAATATATGTATAAATATTAGGTATTACTTACATGTAGGAATGTACAATATTTAGTGGTATCTTAGGCAGCATGAAATCAAAATAACTGAAATGTGGAATTACATCTTTTGTTTGAATCTTGGAAAATTACAAAATAGAAATAGGTTTCAACCAAACAGGAATATTGAAGGTCAGTAAGAGAATTTTATATATGACTAACACTGAGTTTTTATGTAATGTGTATATATGTATGTGCGTGTGTGTGTGCGCACGTGTGTGTGTGTGTGTGTGTGTGTGTGTTTACATCTAATAGAAATAGGACCAGAGATTTTGAGGCGATCACACAATAGCGAAACACTTCTACTTAATCTTGGAGTCTTCTGTGATTTCTCACAGGACAGGATATTGGTTTTGGAGTCAGAATCAGGTCAGTTCTGGCTCTGCTAGCTGTGCACCTGTGAATAAGTTACCTGTCTATTCTAAGTCTCAGTTTCTGCCCTTCTAAAATGGGTATAACGCCTAAACCAGAAACTCGGAATTTGGGAATCTCTCTGGAGTGCTTAGCTCAGCATCTACTACTCAGGACTAGCTTGGGAGATGATCATCTTTTGCCCCATTCATTGATCTGTTGGAACGGTCACCTTTTCTTACAGATATTTAAGCTTTTGAAATCTTAACAAAAATAAAATTTGGGAAGTAATACTGCTTCATTGCAGAAAAGTCAACATATATAGAAACCTAAGAATATAAGAATTCTCTAGTCAAATCCATTCCCTAGAATGGCCACTACTAACAATGCTCAGACATTATTTTTTTCTGCGCACAGAGTTTCATTTAGAAAAATGAGATCATATTGTATATATGTTGTTTATACTCTTCTGTGATTTTTTTTCATAAAAATAAATATATAAATATTACTTACATTATCTTGATTTCTTGGCTTACACACCTGTTAGGTATCTAGGTAGATACTGTCTGGATAGTTACTATGAAGTCTTACCAACAACCAAATTTAATTTTTTTGTTCTTAATGCCAACAATAAGGCCATTTTCTTTGTACTTCCTTTGTGCCATTCTAGTTCTTAAATCCCAGTAGATTTCTCTTTTTTACATAATCTAGATTTCTACTTTTAAGATGTCCCCCTGTTTCATTGTTAGCCTTGACCTGTTCTTTTATTTTTATCAGCCCGACTTTAAGTATTTACAAGATCAGGACAGTGACATAGGCTTCTGTTTGACTTAATTATAAGCAAGCCCCTGTGAAGATGGAAGAAGAAACAAGAGGATGGCTTTACCTCATTCTCTACTCTTCCTGGAGACTTATATTCAAACACCCCAAAGGCGGATGGGTACAAGGAAACATGCTTTTGTCACTGGTCCTAATCAGCCCTGACTCTACCTGGCTATGCATTCTTGGCTGAGGCAACAACGCTAATGATTTTAGATCCTTCCTCTTTGAGTCAGTCAATGTCTCCATGAGCGCTTGGTGGGCACTCTCATTATGTGATCGTTATTCTCACTGTGGACAGCAATTTCCACCCAGTAGCATTTGCACCTTTATGAACTAATGGCAACCCTTTGACTAGTATTGCTTGTTTTCTTCTGCATGTAAAGTGTATATATGTTTACTATAATAAAAGAAGTTGCATTAAAACACAAATTTGGCTAAAACAAACACTTTTTAAAAAACAGACTACATTCAAAACCATACACACACTTACCAATTCATTCTGCCTGTGTTGGCCCTCTCCCAGATGCACTTAATTCCTAGCCTGAGACCTGGTTCAGCAAGGGTAGTAGAGTCATAGCTTACTGTTTGTGTAAATTGGACTGGGTTCTGGTCAGCAGGCGATTTCTGTAGAGGTCCAGATAGTCATTGTTTCCAGGTTTATAGACCATGGTGTTTGTTGACATTACTCAACTCTGTCATTGTGGTTAGAAGTAGCCATAGACAATATGGAGGGGTGTGGCTGTGCTCCAGTAAGCTTAATTTATAAGAACAGATGCTGACCAAAGCCATAGTTTGCTGACCCCTGCTCTGAAGGGCAACAGCCTAGTGGTAAGATCTGTTAGATACACCTCGTTTCTTTAATGGATGTTGACTAAATCCTACACAAGCTTTTAAAATCTTGTCATTATATTTCTTTCCTCCACTATATCCCAAACTCCTGTAATTTTTTGGAGTCTTTGTTGTTGAGTGATGGAGAGAAGACAATCTTCATTTGCAGTATGGAAATCTCAGGCCAAGCTGATTTCTTAATGTGGCTATGGCCACCTGCTGGTTCCTTAAGGTTGTTGCACCCTTTAAGATCGCTGTGGCGTTTCCAACAACCCTGCAATGATTCTCCACCCTGGATATTCAGACACCATGGGAACTTCTTAAAAAATACTTGGTCCCCACTTCCAGAGATCCAAGTTGGTTTATGGTAGATCATATGTAGGGGTACTTTTATATGGGCCCCCCTTATGCTTCACATGATTCAAGTGTGCACGCAGTGTTGAGAACCACTGTGCTAGTTCAATTGGCTGCCTCATGCAGCATTTAAAGAGCAAAATTGAATGTAGTGGCACCAGATGGTATTTGTTTATGTTTGAGTTGTGGGGTAAAGCTATTCATCCTTGCTGTAAGTTGCTCCCTCTGTGCACTCTCCAGTACTAACCAGCCTGCTAGAGTTTATTTCTATAGACATATGGGTCACATAGATAATTATTATAATTAATTGTTAATTACATTGAAGAATTTACTTTGGCACTGAGAAGTCATAACAAGATAAAATAGAGTTGCTAAAATTTAGTCATGGGTAAAGAAGGGAACCAGCAAATGACTCCATTTACATAGCCAACCAGTTTTGAGTTGTGACAGTACAAAAGAGAAGGTTTTGTATGTGGTGATTACATGATATAATTACAAAAGGTAATTAAACAGATCTGTTTTCTGCATGTGAATAGTAGAGTTGATTGTTTTGGATAGTCAAATCATCTACTACAGTTTCTCTTTTTGGATAATCTTCATACACTATAGTGCTCCTAACGATCATCTTTTTTTTTTTTAATATTAACTTTTTATATGTGGAACTTTTGTTACTAGATTCCATTCACATTTTTTGACTTATGTTTTTATCCATTTAGTTTTCTTTTTTCACCATAGAATCTAGGATGTCACATACTTTTAGAAATAGATACACTAGAAGTGTTATTACATGTTATGATTTATAACTTTTACAGAGTCACTGCGTTAAATCAGAACTGTACATTCTACTTGTAGAATTTTAATATTACATATAAAATATGATATTATATAGAATAAAAGACTTTCAGAACTAAATGTTTAGTAATTTTATAGTGCCATATTTTATTTTTTTAGGATTTGCCATAGGGTATGTGCATTAGACAGAGAGAGGGAAAGTTAGAAATCACCCACCAGGGGGCATGACTGCGCTGCAGTCCCTTCTCCTGGGATTTGAGGTGTGCACAAACATGTGCCTTGAGTGATTTTCAGGCCGCCAGATGTAGGGCTCAAACCCTGTCGAACATGTGGGAACCCAGCATCTTAACCACCATGCCACCTTTTGGGTCCTGTGGTGACTCTTAAAACTAAAATAAATACATGCAGAACTGTGTTCTAAAGCTCTGGTCCAGGTAGCTAAGGCTTCTGACATTTTCTCAGCACCAGGCTTCTTTCTATTATTTCCAGCTTCTGTTTACTCTGCTTATTACCATGACAAATAGCCTGTTACTGCCCTGCTGTTAGACCTTGGTTTCTTTATTCAACATCTGCTCTTTCAGAAAGTTTTCCTTGATCAATTCAGCGTCATCACCCACATCTTGCCATCCCTTAATACAGCCTATATAATACGTCCATGTGGCGTATTGTTTCCATTAGTTGTATGTTTCCAACGGCTGCAATAACAAATGACCAAGACGGGTGGAGTAGCATAAAACAACAGAAATGTATTCTCTCTAGTTCTGGAGGCCAGAAGTCTGGAATCAAGGTATTGGCAGGGTATGCTTCCTCGGAAGGCCCTAGGGATGAATCTTTCCTTGCCTTCTTCAGCTTCTGGTGGTTGCCATTAATCATCGGTATTCCTTGATTTAAAGACTACATTCTCTGTCTTCACATGACATTGTCTGTGACTGTTTTCACATGGCCTTCTTATAAGAACACTAGTCATGAAACCAGCAGATAATGGGTTCATTGTTGAACTCCTACGTAGTCAACCACAGTTCGAGTCCTGGACCCGGTGGCTTAAAACTCAGCTGGGCACACGCGCGTGCATGCCCAAGATTCCAAGAGTAGAATGGAGGAGAAGTGACTGTGGCACAGCCACTCCCCCTTGGAGGAGATGATTTCTCACCTGTCTTTCTGTCTCTCTCTGGCGAATGCCCTATAGCAAAAAATCTCTCATTTAAAAAAAAAAAAAAAAAAAAAAAAAGAACACCAGTCATTAGATTTAGGGACTATGTAATCCAATGTGGTCTCACCTTAACTAATTATATCTGCAAAATCCTCTGTCCAAACAATTATGTTTTGAGGTTCTAGACAGACATAAGTGGACTTTGGGAGAGGGGCACTATTAAACCTGGCATGGATAGTTATAGTAGTAACATATAATGGTTTACATTTTTGTTTCTGTTCTCTTCATCCAGTAGATTATAAAGACTTCCTAATAAAGTGAGAAATGAAGGTTTTGCAAAGATTATTTCAAAATACCTATATTTTTATATTATCATATATTAAAACTTTCTTTCCCAATGTGGTATAAAATTATAATGATAGTTACTACATTTTCAATCTACTAGGGGTAAAAAGAAATGTTATAATTTTAGATTTTCCATATCTTTTAAAAATGTTTTTCTCTTTTTTTAGGACTGCAACATTCAAGAAAAAATAGATTTAGAAATTCGAATACGAGAAGGAATATGGAAGCTCCTTTCCTTGAGCACTCAAAAAGACCAGGTTTTACATGCAGTTAAGAATCTCATGGTATGCAATGCTCGAATAACAGCTTACAAAACGGAGCTACAGAATTTAGAAAAGCAGATTGCAGATCAAACTGGAAGATGGTTAGTAGCATAATTTACCTATGGCTTTTAATGTACTTAAATATTTAAATTAAAAACACAGTATAATCTCAGCTTAAATATAATAGTGACTCTCTAAACCATCTAGGAAATAAATACATTGAAGTAGCAACAGATGATAAACATTTTGACAGTAGAGATCAGTGTGAATGTACTCTTACCAGCTTTCATTGGACAGTTTTGATGTGTTCAATATGAGATTATAAAATAAAAGTGGTTAAAAGCAAGTACTATGGGTCAGTCCATGGCTTGATGATTAAGGTGGCTGATTAAGATCCCACATGGCCAGGGCCAGCAGGTGGCATGGTGGTTAAGGGTACTAGACTCCCACATGGCCGACTGCAGTGTTCGAGGCCTAGACCTGGCAGCTTGCTTTCTCACTTTGCCTCTTTCTCTCTCTCTTGCTCTGTCCCTCTCTGGTCAAATAAATAAATATTAAAGTTAAATAATTCTTTAATTAAAAAAAAAAATCCCACACGGCCAACCATGCACTTTGAGTCCCTGATCTGGCAGCTTGAAAAACATGCCAGGCACATGTATGTACATGTCCAAAATCCCAAAAGAAGGGAGAAATGGAGAAGGTATTGTGTCGTCTTGTGACCAGGCCCCATAAGAATGCTTCCTCCCTTTCTCTTTCTCCCTTTCTGTCTCTCTCCAGTGAGTGCACATGCCCTCTGGCAAATTAAAAAATAAAAAGAAGCAGCAGCAGGTACTGATGGAGTATTTTAAGAACTAAAGAACCAAGACTGACATATGAGTATATAGAAGTATAGATCTGAAAAAATTAATTGCTTTGAAATGTGCTAATAGAACAGTAATAGCTGAGAATAATAGAAACTGAAATGAGTGGACAGCAAATTATAAATATAAAAAAATCTCATGAATAGATGGAAGGGAACTTAAAAATCTGCTAGTACATCCCCCTGATATTGCGAACCTAAGTCCCAGATGGGCATATGATTTACTTAAGGATTATGCAACTGGCTAGTGATAGAAGCAAGTGAGATTTAGGGTTTGCTAAGTAACTTCTGGTCCAGTATTGTGTCTCTCACCCCTGTGCTGCCCTTTCCGATTAGATTATTTGCATATTGAATGTACATCCTGTTAAATTTACAATGCCAAGTCTTACATAGACCTTAGAATGGACTCTTCTTAGTGGCTAGCTAATGGTGGCTTTTAAAATATAAATGGTCTTACATCTCCTATTGTTGATGATTAGTCTTCCAACTCTGACACAAATGTAAAGTTTCTTTTTAGATTTAGTGATGGTTGAACTGGTCACAGTGTGCCTCCATTAAATGTTTTAAAATAAAGTAAAAATACAGGTCAGAGAAGAGTTCTGAGAATATTTATAAACTGGTAATTGTTCCATTATCATTACTGTTCTAATATATAACACAAGCTTGGCCCTAAGTTGTGTTTAAGCATGAAACACCTTCTATTGTACTGCCTATTTTTGTGCCTCAATAAGCCATAAATACCCAGGTTTGGGTACAATTCATGATGGAGTCAGTGTAATCTCAAAAATAGGATGTAGGCCTTTAGGTGGCATGGAGGTTAAGGTGCTGGACTCACACATGGTTGACTATGGTTCAAGTCCCAGACCTGACAGCTTGAAAATCATTCTGGGTGTGTGTGTGCATGTATATGTGCGCATGCCCAAAATCCCCGGAGGAGAAAGGATTGCGGCGTGGCCGTCCTCCTGGAGGATGATTTCTCACTTTCCCTCTTGCGGTCTCTGTCTCTCACCAGCAAGCACACGTGCCCTATGGCAAAGACCTAAAAAAATAAACAAAAAAAAATACAAAATGAAGTGGTATATGGAAATATCTTTCTAGGTTGCGTAGACAGAAGGCAGTTAGAGTAATGTGTACAGATCACTTCCTTCCTCAATTTAGAGAGTAGAATGAGTTAGAGCAATCTGTCAATCTGCTAGTCTTTTTTTTTTTTTTTTTGGAGAGGTTTTTGCTATAGGGTGCATGCGTTCACCAGAAGGCAGAGAGAGACAGAGAGACAGAAAGCGAGAAATCACCCCCCAGGGGGGATGGCCACGCCGTAATCCTTTCTCTTCCGTTCTCCTCTCGGGATCTTGGGCACGCACGCACATGAGCCTCAATCTGTTAGTCTTTTGACTAATAAACCAAACTGTTTGCCTGCCTTTATCCTGCATGTTATAGCAGATAATACGCTGCCTACAAGACCGCTAATAAAGTCCACTTCTCAGAAAACAGATAATAGTTTCTACTTAATAAAATTCCTTAGATTCTAGGACCAGCAGATGGCATAATGGCTATGCTGCTGGAGTCCTATTTAGTTGACCCTGGTTCAAGTCCCGGACCTGGTGACTTAAACTCACTCTGGGCACGTGTGCATGCGTGCCCAAGATCCCAAGAGGAGAATGGAGGAGAAGGGATTGTGGTGTGGCCATCCCCCCGGAGGGTGATTTCTCACTTTCTGTCTCTCTGTCTCTCTCTGCCTTTCTCTGTCTTTCTGGTGAGCGCATACGCCCTATAGCAAAAACTCTCCAAAAAAAAAAAAAAAAAAAAAAAAAATCCTTAGAGTCTACCTTTTGTCTTCTGAGCCTAAACTGCTTTCATAGTCTTATATCTCTCCATTTCTATTTTACAGATGTATTGCAGCCAAATGCTTGATCTGTTTCCCCAAAGCAATTCTTAAAATCTCTAGTACCTTTGCTTATATTGAAGCATTGTATCTGATTCCAACTTGACAAAACCCCTTTGTTCTGCAATAATATACTTGTATCATCAGAGTTTCCTTGATAATTTGTAGAAAATGATTTTTTTTTTCTTTTTGCCTATTGTAAAGATTCACAAAATAGTTATTTGCCTCCCAAACGGGGCTATTTATTAACACATATTTTCAATGATAAACTTTTGGAGAGAGAGTATGTCTGGTTGCTACTATTCATCAGTGAAATAGAGATAATATCACCTCACAGGATTATTGTGAGGATTTTTAGTGCCTGGAGTTTAGAGGAATTTCATAGCTAAGGCAAACAAATGAATTAATGTTGATTCTCTTTTTCTTTCTCCTTTGTATACCCCAGGACATATAATGGTACTGAACATTTACTTAAGAACAAATTAACACATGCATCATAAATTAAATTTTGCCCCATCTCGTGTGTATGATGAGCAAAATCAAAGCTTAGAAATTAATAATAATTACATACCAGCTACTGGTATTTATTTTATTTCATTTTTTGCTTCCTTCTATATTATTAAATTCTTACTATCTTTAGTTGCCCTAAAGCTCTGTGCTCATAAGGTTCAAGATTATCATTTACTTTTGTTTGCTTTTTTATTATTTTTATTATGAATTGTAATATAAAAATTGTAAAAATAATACAATAAATGTCATTTGCCACCTATATTGTGTATGTGTAGATATGTGTGTGTGTATATATGTGTGTGTATGTGTATATATATATATATATATATATATATATATATTCACCACCTATATTGACTTTGCTATATGGGTCCCTGTACTCTCCCTCTCTTCTTCTATATACACACATATGCACACATGGTGGCTCAGTGGTCAGCTGGGGATACTGGTAGGAGTATCTGTCTGCCTGTCTCTCTCATGGAAGAAATAAACTTTAAACAAATAGAGAAGAAGTTGCAGATACCGTGGCAAGTATCCGTACCTCAATAGTTTGGCATGTATTATCTAAAAATAAGAATACTATTCCACATAGTCAAAATGTGATTATCATATATACAATATTAGCAGTGACTCTGTAATACTCACCTAATATTCAGTTCATATACAACATTAGCCAGTTGTCCAAAGAAAGGCCTTCAAAGTTTCTTTTCCTCAACCCAGAATTTAATCAAGATTCATACAGTACATTTGGTTATATCTCTTTTGTTTCTTTTATTCAAAAAGGTAGAGTGCTACCTTTTTCTGAAAAATTCCTTGTCATCAATGCCTTGGAGAGTATAGAATTTTAAAAATATCCTTGGGACAAGCAGATGGCATAGCAGTTATGTCGCTGGGCTCCCACATGGCTGACCACAGTTTGAGTCCCGGGCCCAGTGACTTCAAACTCATGCCAGGAATGTGTACGTTCATATTCCAAATCCCAAGAAGAGACTGAGGGAGAAGGGATTGTGACATGACTGTCCCCACCTGGGGGATGATTCCTTGCCTTCTGTCTCTCTGTGTCACTCTGTCTCTTGGGCAAGCACATGTGCCCAATAGCAAAAATCTCTCTTTAAAAAATCCTTTAAAAATGCCCAGAATTCTGCATTTCTGTTTCCTTGTATCATTGAATCTTTTCTTATATTTTCTGCTTATGCTGTGACTAGAATTTGGGTGTAAAGGCTTTATCAGATCAGGTTAAACATTCTTTTCAAGAATTTTTCTAGGTGTTCTTGTATACTGTATATGCTCCCAATTTATACAATATATCTGATTTTACCTTTCTGAGCGATACTGAGTTTGATCCCTTAGGTTAGATGCTACTTGCCAGCTTTTTCCTTTGCGATAGGATAGCTTTTCTTTTGCAATTTATAAGGATTCTGTGGGATATTGAGATTGGGTGAATATTCTGCTATCTAATAAGCTTTAATTTAATGGCTTTATCATCCGTTTATAATCCTTGCCTAAATCAGTTATTATAAGGTAGCTTTTAAAACAGAGATTATCTAATTCTATTATTCTTCTTATACTTATTGGCTGATTATCTTTTGTAAAGGAAGGTGTTTCTCTCTATTCTCTCTCCACATATTCATGGATTTTTATTTTCTCAATATGTTGTTGTCAGAAAAGTCATAATATATTTTTCTATGCCTGAATGTGTCATGACTTTTCCGATGACCCAATATTATCATCATTTAGTTATTCATCTCTCTGGTAGGGAAATTGCCCAAATTTGTTTGATGGAAGTTGCTTCAGACTTAGCTTCTTCATTCTTTTAGCATGTTTCTTACAGATGCCCCTTGACTTAACAATGGTTTACATCCTGATAAACCCATCATAAATAGAAAATACTGTAAGTCACAAATGCATGTAATACACCTAACCTACTAAACACCATAGGTTAGGCTAGCCTTCTTTAAACGTGTTCAGAATCTTTACATTAGCCTGCAGTTGGGCAAAATCTTCTGGCACAAAGCCTGTTTTGTAATCAAGTGTTGACTATCTCATGTAATTTAATTTATTGAATACTGTACTGAAAGTGAAGAGCTATGGTTGTATGGGTACTCGAAGTACGGTTTCTCTTGAATGTATATCACTTTCACACCATTGTAAAGTTGAAAAGTTTTCGGTCGAACCATTGTAAATCAGGGACTGACTATTATAGTCTTCAAGAATATCCTTGCTTTTTTTTAAGAGAGAAATTTTTGCTATACGGCACATGCACTTGCCAGAGAGACAGAAAGCAAGAAATCATCCCCTGGGGGGGTGTGGGGGGGAATGGCCTCTGCAGTCTCTTCTCTATTCTCCTCTCAGGATTCTGGGCACACAGGCACACACACCAGGCATGAGTTTTAAGCTGCTGGGTTCAGGACTCAAACCGTAGAACTACGTGTGAGTCCATCGGAGTAACCATCATGCCATCTACTAGTCCCATATCCTTGCTTTCTAACACAAAAAGATGACCCAGGTTTGCCTTGTGCTTTCTCTGTCCCAGGCCTAGAGTCAGCCCCTTCTCTGAGTCTTGGCTTCCTTTAATGGCGAATGGTATTTTGAAAGCAAGATCTAGGTACTAGGTGTTCCCATTGTTACTGGCGTATCACTGATTCCAGGCCTTTTCAGTGCATAGAGCTATGCAAGGGGCTTTAAAGAACAATCGTGAGTTTATATTGATGCTAACAGTTTTTCTTGTCTTCAATGATTTTATGTATTTCTTTCTTTCCCTTCTCTCTGTCTCTATTCATGCATATTTCTCTTTCTCTCATATCAAGTAAATAAATAAACGAACTTAAGTAATTTGTGGTTCTGTGCGTATAAACATTCCCTTGTATGTACATCTCCTGTTGTTATTCCCTAAACAATACATTGTAACAGCTATTTACTTAGCATTTATCTTATATTAGGTAGTATAAGTACTCTAAAGATTTAGAATATACAGGAAGTGGGACTGCCCCATGGCCTACTAATTAAGCGACCAAAATCCCACA
Organism: Tupaia tana; assembly: GCA_026018925.1. Lineage (NCBI taxonomy): Eukaryota > Metazoa > Chordata > Mammalia > Scandentia > Tupaiidae > Tupaia > Tupaia tana. The sequence goes on from JAKSZU010000010.1 coordinate 63,376,869, forward strand.
TGGCTAACTAAGTAGTTTGAATCCTGGCCCCAGTGACTTCAAAAACATGCTGGCCACATGTATATTATGCATGCCCAGAATTCTGACAGAATGGAGAAATGCAGAAGTTGGGATGGTGGAAGTGTTTTCTCCCATTCTCTTTAGCTGTCTCTGCCTCTCTGGTGAGCTCATGTACCCTCTGGCAAATCACAACAAAAAAATAAAGTTTAAACCAAGGTGTCCTGTATGTAAATATTTATACTATGACATTTTACGAAAGAGACCTGAGCATCTGTAGATTTTGGTATCCACAGAAGGTTCTGGAGCCAATCCCTTATGGATATCAAGGGATGACTATATTCACTTCATCTCATGTCTGTATCTCCTATTCATCGGTTTGTCTTAGTTTTGTGAGGCAATTCAAAATATTTTTTGTGGGCCCAGCTGCAGAGGCACAGGTGGTAGGGTGCTGCTTCATGATACTGGAACCTCATGGGAGGCCCAGGTTCAGATCCTGAGTCAACCTGAGTACGCTGGTCATGTATGCCTGTGATCCTGTCTGGCTGGGAGGCTGTGGGGAGAATGAAGCATGGCCAAACCCTTTTAGGGTACCCTTCTCTCTGTCTCTATTCATGCATATTTCTCTCTCATATCAAGTAAATAAACAAATGAACTTAAATGATTTATGGTTCTGCGAGTATAAATATTTCCTTATATGTACATCTCTGTGGAATTTAGAGCAGAGAACTGTGTTCAGACCTTACAGGAAATGACCCTTTTCTCCTTTCTGTATGGTTGTTAATCATTTCATAAACCAGATTGTATGTTTCTGTTGGTGTTTACTTTTTTGTTTCCCTCTTTGAATTAATTGCGTTTTGGATATATTCTAGGTCTTTGAGCCTCTTCCTCATTTCCAATCAGTAGTCTTTGCCTCCATCCCCTCCCCAAAAGGCAGCCACTGTTTTGATTTTTTTTCTACCATAGATTAATTTTGCTTGTTTTAGAATGTAGCATAAATAGAATTATTCCGCAGTAGCTTCTTTCTCTCAGCGTAGTACTTGGAGATCTGTGATAACATGTTTTAGTTATTTTTTCTTCTTGAGTGATTAGTGTTCCACTGGATGACCATAGCCTGGTGCCACGCCCTTTTTCCAGGGTTGACTCTTCCAGTATTCCTGTCCTTTTGGTCACTTGCCACTCTCTTCAGGTAGTTGTTTTCTTAATAGTTTTCTAGATTTTCTATTGTTTCCTGTGAGAGAGTTTCTCCAATGTGAGCTATTCTGCCATTACCAAAAGAGTGAATGATTTTGTTGTGTCTTGATCAAATGTTTACCTTTTCTACGTTATGGAGTATCTTGAGGCTTTCTTTATGACTTAGCATGGTATGATTTCCATGGCTTTGAAGATATATTTTTGTCAGGGTATAAAGTTTGCTATATACATTTCAAAGATCTATGTTAATGACTTTTTAAAGTTTTTGCTATAGGGTATGTATACTCTCTGAAGAGAGACAGACAGAAAGGGAGAGAGAGAAAAAGGGAAAGTGAGAAATCGCTCCCTAGGGGGGATGGCCACACCACAGTCCCTTCTCCTTTGTTTATCCACCCCGTCAGAATTTGGGACTTGCAGCCACACATGCCCAGTGTCTTTTTCAGGCTGCTTGGTCTGGGTCTCCCACCACGTGGTAGGATTCAGCTCCTTTAACTATCAGCCATGGGCTGGCCCTTTTTTAATTGCCAAATGGTATGTGTGCTAGCCAGAGAAAGAGGGGAAAAGTATCCCCAGTGGAGCATGGTTATGCTACAATCTCTTTTCCATCCTGTCAGGATTTGAGGCCTGTCTACACCCACACCCACAGTGTTTTTAAGCCACTGAGGGCCAGGACTCATGGTCAACCTGTGGAATCCAGCTTCCTTAACTGCTGTGCCATGCTCTTAAGTTTTTTTGTTTGTTTGTTTGTTTTTATTTGTTTTTAATTTTGGAAGAGTTTTATAAGTCATAGTAATTATTTTAATTTTATATAAAAATCTTTATATATCAGTACGTTTATATACCAATAACTTTATATAATGCCCTTAGTTCTTTTTTTTTCCTTGTTAAGTCTTCTGCTATTATTTTTCTGCTTTCAGTGATATTTTGTTTTCACTTATCATCTATGTTGAGATCAATGAACTTATTTTATTTACCCCATTGTTCCTTCTCTTCTTAAAAAAGAATGGTATAATCTCTGCTTTAGTGGAGTAGATGATCTTTATATACTGCTCTCGTAACCTCTACTTGTCCTTTGTTGTACTTTGCAAAACCATAGTGCAGCAGCAGAGTGCAGCTCAAGAGAAGCTGGACGCCACAAGGCAGCTACAGTCTGAGTCTATGGCCTAGTCTGCCTGAAACATGCTGGGTACATGTGCAAGGCCCAAGATCCAATGGGCTAAGGGACTGGAGGAAGGGGATTACGGTAGGACCAGACCCTGTGGGAGGTGCTTCTCTCTGTCATTTTCACTTGCATCATGGTGAAACAACATAGAAAACATTTCAAATATTCATTCATTTTGTAGCTCTGTGAGACAGGTAAATATTTTCCCCATTTTACAGGTAGGATGCTGAGAGAGGCGAAGAGGTTCACAGGACCTCACTAATGTAATTTGTTATTTTTGCGTAAACTCCAAACCTAATAACTAGGGGGTCTAAATCTACTGCCTACTCTCGAAATGACTATTTCCTTATTTTTTCATCCTTTCGGGACTTTGGACATACACACATACACACATGCACGTGCCTGGCATATTCTTCAAGCCACTGAGCCTGAGATTCGAACCATAGTCGGTCATATGAATCCCGCTCTCTCAACCACTAGGCTGTGGGGCTGGCCAGCCAGTTTCGTAGTTTGGTGTTTATGTAACATAACTTAAAAGAAGAAAAATAAAAATTGCAGATTGGAAGTGAAAATTGTATATTCTCAGTAGTTCTGCAGTAAAATATGTATTTAAAGACATTACTGATTTTTTTTTAAGCTTTATACAGTTTGATGTCTGTCAAAAAGAATTTATGTCATCATGTTTAGAGTACAAAGCTCATCTCCCTAATTTGGTATATATTTGAAGCTATTAGTTTTATACCGCATAATTTTAGGATGCCTTAAGATTTCATGCTAAGCATTTCTGAGTGTTTTAGTTTTTACTTATTTGCATAAGAGATGAAGGATTTTATAACCTGCTCTCAAATAATAGAATCCCATTTAGAATTCTTTTAGTACTTCATTAAGAAAATGTAAAATACTTTCATCTTTGTGCTATTTCTTATTATAGCTTGTTAATTTTGGCAAAGAAATGCTATTTTAAATTCCCATATGGAACAATATAAAATAGGATAATCTGTATTTACTCAGTTGATTTTAATACAGATTTTTGAGCAACAAAGTGGCCAGTTGGCACCCTCTGTTGGTCATTTTATTAACCTACAGGAAGAAATTTAAGTAATAAAGTTGCAATTTGGCTTCTAAGAGTTTATCTGTGTTTTTTAAATTAGCATTTAGAAATCTCACCAAATAATGCTCTAAACTGGATTCAAATTAATAAGATACATTCTTATTTAGCTGTGTTATGTTTTGGCAATTTTGTGGTTATTTGTTTTTTCCTCAGGCTGGCGCTCTAATTGTAGCATTCAGAATTGCCATTAACATTGCAGGTTTTCAAACAAGTATTTATTTAACTGTAGCAAACTATTAGCTACAGTAGCACATTATTAAACAAATAATGTTTAACAGTTTTATTGTCAATTTGGATTAATTAGAAAAACATCACATTTTAGCACCCTAAATAACAGTTTGGGGAGTTATTTGAATGAAATATAATTCAAGCTTCAGAAAACTGAGGCTGAATTACTTTAGTTCTCTTATTTTTTGAAAAGACAGATTTAATTATTCTGTATGATTATATGGTTAGTTGGATTTGTATTATAGTTTGGCAATATTTGTGTATAATAAGTTTGCTGACTGGTCCTGGAAATACTTATACAAGTAATTTATAATTACAGGGAAGTAAGCTGTTCTCTGCCAGGTTGTTGGATACTGTAGAGGGGGAATTTATTTATTTATTTATTTATTTTCCCGGTAAATATTCAGCTGGTTTGCTTTGGTGGTTGTAGTATTTTGGAATTTCATTTGCCTGCCAAAGTCTCAGATTTAATCCAATTTAATAACACCTAATGGATTGCAACCGTAGTGTAATCTATGACTTATTCCATAGTGTTTAAGTTACATACCATATTAGTGCTTCCTTGTATTTTTTTCACTGAAATAAGTATTATAAGAATTAATATTATGTATTTCTCATAAATAAGATATTTTTAGAAATGTTACTTACAAATGCCAACAAAATGTGTTTATATTATATTTTGTGTGCTGTGTGGTTTGGGTGTGTGTGTGTGTGTGTGTGTGTATTATATATATATTTTTTTCTTCTTTTTTTGTCAGTCACATATCTACTTGTCAGAGAGGGAAAGAGAGAGCTAGAAAGCACCTTCTATTTGGGCATGGTCATGCCACATTCCATTTTCCTTCATTTTTCTGTCCTGTCAGGATTTGTGGCATGCATGCCAAGGAGCACAGGGCCAGGCCAGGATTTGAACTGCAGTTGGCCACGTGGGACCTGGCATTTCTATGCACAGCACTTATCTGCTGCACTGTGGGGCTGGCCCTGTATTTCTTCTGTCAATTTGAAGAAACTGAGTTTGCAGTTAATTTCTAGTGGTCTTTGTAAGTATGTTATTTTACCAAAATACATACTAGACTATTCAGTTGAACTTTTCACTCTAGATGAAATAATAAGAAAGATAATGTCTGATATGACAAACTAAACTTTAATATAAAGTGTTGAATTTAACTGTTTTTTAAATTTGATTCAATGAAATATTATTTTGAAATAATCAGTGACCACTTGTATTATTCATAGAGTGAATTCTGTAGTTAAAGACCAGGTGTGACCATAGAGTAATAAGATAGCATTATGAGAACATACGGTTTTAAATCTAGTACATAATTTTAGTCAAATCTAGTAGCGCGTGATATAAATACTATATAGGGCTGGCCCTGTAGGACAGTGGTTAAGTGCCATGCAGAGAGAGCCAGGTCCCACATGGTCCAGAATGGCTTGGCTCCATACCCACTGGCTTGTAAAGTACACTGGGCACATGTACAGTCCTGGATCCTGAAGGAATGGAGGGGAAAAGGATTGAGGCATGGCCTGGACCTGTTGGGGGAAGTTTTTTCTCTCTCTCATGTGTATGTACATGCCTTCTGGCAAAAGAGGCCTAAAGTTATATAAATACTCTATTAATGTCATGTATAAACATACCAACTTAAGTATGTCAGTAAAATTATTTTAGCCCATTTGAAATATACTTCAACTGTACTGTTTTAACTTTTAATCCGATAATAAGGGGGTAAAAAAGTAAGATGATGTATTTTGTTTTCAAATGTGGACTCAATGAATATATATTAGCAGTCTTTGCTTTTAATTTTTTTCTTTTTTAATTGCCAGAATACACACACACTTGCCAGAAAGAAAGAGAGAAAGCACCTTCCAGTGGAGTGTGGTCATGCCACATTTTTTTTTCTTCTACTTTTCTGTCCTGTCTAGATTTTGGGCATGTACACACATGCAGTCATGGGTTTTTTTTAGACTGACAAGGTTGAGATTTGATCTGCAGTGAGCCATGTGGGATCTGACTCCACAGGCATAGCACCTAATCTACACTACGGAGCCAGCCCTAGAAAGTCCTTCATTTTTCCCTAAGTTTTTGCCATGGGGTTTGTGTGCTTGCCAGAAAGAGAAAGAATCAGTCAGTGAGAGGGAAAGTGAGAAATCACCCTACCAGGGTGATGGCCATGTCATTCTCCTCTCAGGACTTTGGGCATGCACACTTACATACCTTGTGTGATTTTTAAGCCTCCAGGGCCAGGACTTGAACTGTGGTCACCCATGTAGGAGTCCAGCCCACTAATGATCACATCACCTGTACGCCCCTTGGTAGTCTTTTAAATAAACATACTGAAAGCAATGAGTTGGTGTCATCCTCTTCTGAAAATTAGTTAAATAACTTACCACTTCAAACTGCCACCCAATCTTTCTCAAGGAACCCTCTTAAAATCAGACAATACTCAAATGGAAAGTTTTCATCTTATCACATATTTGAAGTACCTAATTAAATTAGCCACTAGTTAATTAGCTAACCAAATTAAATGGGGACAAAAAATATAAAGAAGAATACTCTTAGAAATATTGCTGTAGAAATGGGTTACTAATTCCTAAATAGAGGCTATTAGGAAATAGGATGTGGTGGAATCATTTAAGGATGGGATTGTATTGGTCTAGTAGGGGAATACCTATTTTAAAAACTTAAAAAAAATATTTTTGCCGGAGGGTACAGGCAACTTGCTGGACAGAGACAGAGAAAGTGAGAAAAACACCACATGGGACTTAGTCATGCTGCAGTCCCTTCTCCATTTCTCCTCTCTTTCTGGATTTTGGAAACACACGCACTCATGCCTAGAGTGTTTTTCAAGCCACCAGATCCAGGACTCGAACTGTGCAGTCGGCCATGTGGTCTCTAGCCACCTTAGGCACCATATCACCAGCTGGCCCGAAAACTTTTTTAAACTTGCTATAGGGCATGTGTGCTTATGGAGACAGGGAGAGGGAGAGAAGGAAAGAGAGAAATCACCCCGGGGTGGGGGGGTTAACCAGGCTGCATCCCTTCTCCTTCATTTGTTTTTTGTTTTGTTTTGTTTTGTTTTGGATTTTAGGCACCACACATGTGCCTGGAGTGTTTTCAAGCTGCCAGGTGTGGAACTCAGCCATGCAGTTGGCCATGTGGGATCAGGTTGCCACCCGCTGGCCCCCTTGAAAGCATTTTCTGTGGTGTTAGTATATTCTAGAATCAGATTTGGAAGTGTTTTATATCCCCAGAATTTCCTTTGAGACGTTTTTCTATTGTCATGCTGTTTTTCTCTCCACGTTTTGCTTTCTACAGAGCCACTCCCTTCCTTTCTCACCTTAGTTTGTTTGTTTTAGTATATATTTAGTTGTTGGAAATTTTTAGAAAATGAAATATATTAACCGCTTATAAGTACATAACAGTAATAATTAGATTCTGTAAGGATAAGATACTCCCCTGGACAGAAGTTGCATGACTGGGAAGTTCACTAACTTTCCTAGGCCACTCTAGTGAGGGAGAAAGGTAATTTATGAAATAGTGATCCAAGGTTTTAGAGTTCTGGAGACCTGGACAAATACTGTCCGTCTTGTTTATAAGTACAAGGGATCACAAACATCAATTATTGTAGAGTCACTAGTATACAGTCTTCAAGGAATATAGCATTTATATGAAAAATAGAAAGAAAATGGTTTTATACATATCTCTTAAAACTAACTAGTTGTTGACTAAACATCTTAAAGTTAGATTCAAGTAGTTTGCATTAACTGGATGTCATTGTTATTCATAATAACTTGTTTGTTTTTAATATTTAGGCTGTTGTAAAATACAACTGTTAGATTGCACAATACAGTTATACAATACAGTTGTTAAAACAATTGCTTGCTAGAAAAGATAATTGCTTCATAAGGTGTTTCTTTTGACAGTGACGTGAATTTTGAAAGTAAAGGACGAATGGCGTGTAAAGGGAAGATCGCCATATCAGGTGTGTTATAGATGGGTTATTTTACATGGCAGAATAAACTCCATAAAGTCACTAGAATTGGGTTTTGTTTTATTCTTCTCTTTATTCTCTTCACTTTCTCTCTCTCTCTCTTTTCAGTTGTCACAGGGCATGTGCACTCTCTAGAAAGACAGAGAAGGAAAGCACTTCCTCCCCGCACCAAAGGGGGCGATCTTGCCACAGTCTCTTCTTCATCCCGTTGGCCTTTTGAGCAGGCATGAGTGTGTGCCCAGCGTGTTGTAAATGGCTGGGGCCAGGTTTTGAACCGCAGGGACAGTGTGAGATCTGCTCCCTTAACCCCAGGCTGTTGTGCCATCTCCATTTTATTTTTCATATACCTATCAGAATGCGTGTCCTAACACTGTTTTCATCCCTTATGTCTACATTTATGAAGAACTGTATGTTTGAGGAACTCAGCTCACACATTACATGTATTATAGAGTTTTTCTCCTTAGCCTTGTGTAACAGGGAGAATAAATATTCTTGTTTTTTACAGACTCAGGGGTGAAGGGACTTGCTGCAAGTGACTGAGAGGGGAAGCAAACCCATCTTTTGTCTCTGATCTGTTTCTGCTCAAAACTCTTCATAATGTTTGTTTAGACTAGAAGTTCATAAGGATTGGCTCCATATTTATTTTGTTCATTACTTTATACCCAAGAGCTGTTAATAGCCTGGTGCTTGGTGCATAGTAATTGTTCAGTGAAGATTTATTGGATGGATGACTTGCCTGTAGGATAAAGACCAAACCTTTTTCCCCAGTTCTCTGTTCTCACCCAGTTCTTTTTCTAGCCATACCTTCCATCACTCCTCCTGTATGTAAGCTCCCTTCTGCAGTAGGGAGACATTTTTCTCGTCCTGTCAGCACACCCTGTGCTTCTGACAAACCCAGTTAGTTAGTGAAGTAACTATATTTTCTTCAAGATACGTTTGCTTCTCTATAAAACCTTCCCTCTTATCATTCCAGCTAGAAATATGTTCTTTCTCTGAATTCGTGATGAAGTTAGGAGACCTTGTACCACTAGATGGCACTTATGCTGTGTGGTCTCAGTTTCTCCAAAGCATTGAGAAAGCTAAAGACAATGGCTTGGAGATGCCATAGACTGAAGTGAATTCATGGCTGACTGTGTACACTACTTAGATAAACATTTTTACAAATATTTCAGCCGCTAGAAACAACTGTATGTACCTTCATTGGTCCTTAAATAACAGCTATATTATTACACTGGCGAAAGCCTTATATTGGGGAACCTGCCAGTGCATTTCAGACCCTGTCACCCAAGGAACTATTTTCAGTAATGTCTTTATGGATAATCAAAACGTACCATACTAGAAGGATAGACCTGCGTTTTACACAGGACGTAATTGGCCAGAATCAAACAAACTGTCCTCAGCTAAGCAAAAAATTCTCCAGAAAAGGAACTGAACTATATAAAAGTGCTGTTGCTCGTTTTATAGTTATTTATATTCATGTTTTCATCTTTCAAATTATGAGACTGAAATAAAGAATGTTTTATACCTCCTTGCATCCTTTTGCTGCCAAACATAGTACTTTTCCGTAGTAGTTATTCACTACTGACGTTTAATACATTTTAACGGGAATGTATAAAGTATTATAGATCTTCAAGAGAGATTTTCTAAAAATACTTAAACGTAATCTTCCATTTCTTCTAATATACTGCCACTCAGTATACCAGAGAGATATATTAAATGACTATTGAGAACACAAGTGCTGTAATAGAGTCAATATCTGTTGTCATTTTACAATAGTTTATTGACTGTAGCAATTGATGGTATTAGAATCAGCTTAACTTCAAACACTTAAAGTAAAAGAAACTTTGTATTTTTCTGACCACAGACGCTCAATGTAAAAATTAAACTTGTTTCTCCATGTGTTCCTTCTTTCCAAAAGATCATTTTAAATTAAATTAGAGGACTGAAACTCTCAGAAGATGGGATATGTACATAACTTCTTCTCATCCTTGCCTAGACTTAATTGTATCTTGTCTGTATATGTATTAAAAAAAGCAAAAAGTTAATTCACTTTTATGATTCTGTTTTATTTTGACACTAGGATTAACACATGACTTGTTTTGGCCAAAATGAGTGTTCACAACAGCCTCATGATGTTTCTGAGATAACATTGATAGCCAGAAGATAGCTGCATTTTCCATTTCCATCCTCATGACTCAGTGGCCAGATATTCATAAAAGTAAGATGAGTTACTAAGGTTTACCTTGATTATTTCTGCTGGACACTAAATAACTACACTGTAGTCATGGCCACAGCCTATTTGCTGACCACTAACTCAACAATTGAAACAGGTACAGTTCACCGTGTGACTCAGTTCTCTTAAAAATTATATAAAGACTTCTAGGACCTGAGAGCATTGCATTCACTATCCTATTATGGCTCTCAGTTTGCCATTAAAACACCAATGATGATATAAATAAAGACAAAGGTAAGAGTACTCTAAATTAAAACCAAGGAAGCCATTTGCAAGAGCCTAGAAGGAACTTCTTTAATTTGAAGCTGAATTTAAAAACAACTGCTAAGTTACACATTTTTTTTTGCTGTCTGAACGGTACATGTCCACCTGAGAAATAGACGAGAGCTCTTCAGCTCCTCTCTTAGGAGCACACATAGCTAGGCGTGGGAAGGGGCAGCACTAAACCCACAGGCTCGGTGTACAACGGACGAAATCAGGGTCCATATTCCTCCCCGATCATGTAGATAGTAAATGCTGCCCTAACAGAGCGAGAACAGCTGTGAACAAGAACTGTTGTGAAATGAAATGAGTCAGCAACTGTGGTCAAGCAAGAAGAAGCAGGCTCTTGAGAGGACAGAGCCAAGTTATAATTATAAAGCAATAGAGATATTTTCACTAAAATAAAGAACAAAGTAACAATGTTTATTATGTCAGTATAAGTTAACATTATTGTAGAAACTTTAGTTAAAATAAGAATAAAAGATGAAACTATTGAATGGGAATAGACAAACTGAGTATTATTTGTAGGCAATAGATCACAAATCTGTAATACTTAAGAGAATTTACCAAAATCGTACTTGAATTAAAAAGGATTCAATGAAAGTGGCTAGATTTCAAGTTAAATACACATAAAATGATACAGTCAGCCTTCATATCAGTAGGTTCTATGCCCACAGATTCAATAAATTGCAGATAGAAGGTTTGAAAAAATAACAATACAATAAAAATAGTAGAAATAAAACATATAGTATAAATAAGTGACATAGCATTTATATCATATTAGGTATTATAAGTAATCAAGAGGTGATTTAACCTGTACAGGAGGATTGTATAGGTTATATGCAAGTACTGTGCCATTTTACACTAGGGAGTTGAGCAACCCAAACTTTGGTATCTGCAGGGGTCCTGGAACAAACTTCTTGTAGATACTGTGGGACAACTGTAGTTTCTCTCAAAACCAGCAAGAACTAGTTAGAAAATATACTAGCAAAAAAGTTACTTTTTACTATAGAAACACAAAAGAACAAAATCGTTAAATACCCCAAAATAACCTTCTTAAAAGTATTGGAGTAAATAGATCATGCTACTCTATGTTAAGACAGAGTATTATAAAGTTACCAGTTTGCAAAGTAGTTTTGATAATAGAATACTGATAAAACATTTGGGAGGGGGAGATTTTGACAAATAGTACTAATGTTCATATAAAGAAATTAGCAAGTGATGACAAGATGTTTTCAAAAGAAAATATTTCTAACAGACATTAAAGTATATTATGAAAGTATAATGGTTATAATGGTACAGTGTTGGTAGTAGGATAGTAATTGATACATGATTCAATTAGAGCCATAAAACATTCAGCCAAGAACAGACATTTGGCATATAAGATGAATAAAGATGGCATCATAAGTCAGTGAGGAAGAGAAAGATGTACCTGGAGCTAGAACCATTATTTTTATAAGAATACTTATATGCTCAAATCATTTATTGAAAAATTTTGCATAAGCACTTTTAGAAGTACAAACTATAGTGGCCAGCAGATGGCGTGGTGGTTGAAGTGCTGGACTCCCAAATGACCGACCATGGTTCGAGTCCTGCACCTGGCAGCTCGCTTTCTCACTTTCCCTCTCTTTTTCTTTCTCTCTTCTACCTCTGGTGAGCACACGTGCCTTACAGCAACTTTAAAAAATAGTACATACATACATACATAAATAAATCTTTAAAAGACAAGTACAAAGAACAGGGCCAACCAGTGGTACAGTGGTTAAAGTGGCTGAATCCCACATGGCTGACTGTGTAGTTCAAGTCGCAGACCCTATGGCTTGAAAAACACAACAGGCATGTGAGTGCACGTACCAAGTCTCAAGAGGACATGGAGGAGAAGGAATAGTGGCATAGCCATTCCCAATGTGGGTAGGGTAATTTCTCACTTATCTCTCTTCTCTCTTTCTCTCTCCAGCTACTAGATGCTCCGTATAGCAAAAATTTAAAAAATAAAAATAAAAAAGTACAAATCATAAACAGTATCTAGAAAACTTGCTGTTAAAAACATTTTACTTTGGTATCGGTCAGAATCTGTTTTGGAAGTCAGAAGTTCATGTCACTGTAAGAAATAAAACATGAAAATTTCTACTTGTTATTTCTTTTCACTTTTCTTCCTCCTTTATAGATATTCGAATACCACTAATGTGGAAAGACTCAGATCACTTCAGCAATAAAGAACGTATGTACGCTTTTAATTTGTAATTGGAATATTTTCTTTAGTACATAGTAAATTGTGATTATCATGGGGGAAAAAACTGCATCTTCATTTAAATAAATTGATGTCATTTAACAGGGCAAACAGAATCTCGTTAAAATATTGGGTTCTTATTTTTCTAAATATACGTTGCAATTGCTTCATACTATAATAATTTAGATAATGTTTATCTGTGTACTTTTATTTGTTGATAAGAACCTATGTAAGGGCAGTGGGTAATAGGTTCCGGGTAAAGAGCGGGGGAAGGGAAATACAAAACAAAAGAAAATGTTTAAGGGGTAAAGGTAAAGGGCAACATTTCTCGTTTGACCAGAATCTGGGAGATCTTTTCTGCCTCATTTTGTTACTTCAGGTTATTTAACAAGATGTTACTAAGTAAAAATTTTTAGCTCGATCTGACTTTTTTTGCCTTATAATGTTATTGTTTTATATAATCTTCAAAAGTCCATGTATTGCTTAGGTCATGGATATTAACCTTAAATGATGTCTAGCTGTTAGAGGCAAAGCAGAAAAGATAGGATAATCCCTTATCTTTCTTGTCTATTGTGCCAGCTTTGTTTTTCATACTTTAAAAACAGAATCACATTGGACATAATTAGTTTTATATGAAGAATTTAAAATCAGGTTAGTGTTTGTTATTCAATTAAGAAATGTAATTTACTTTACAAAGGAATATATGCAGGAATTAAGTAAATCTTTCTGATTACTTTAAGAATAAGTTCTTTTGAAGAGCACATTTTCTCAATAATGAGGATTTTTAGCCCTTTAATCGCCCAATACTTTTTAAAAATCACCAAATTAAGAGGCCCAGCAGCTATTTTTTTTTTTTCTGTTCCCATGTCTGCTTTTTACTGTTTTTTTTTTTTTTTTTTTTTTTTTTTTGTGGTTTCCTCCCTTGGTGTTAGTTTGGTGGAAAATGTTTTGCTGTTGTTAATGTGCCTACGCTTAACCTCTTCTAATAAAAACATCTTTTTCTTAAATAGACCTGGAAACCAAAATGTCAGAGTTAATGCACATACACGTCCTATTATCTCTGTCATGATATATATATATATATATATATATATATATATATATATGTGTGTGTGTGTGTGTGTGTGTATTATATATATACACACATATATATATAATATCCATACATGTGTGTACATAGTCACTCTTTTCTTTTTTTTTTTTTTTATTTTGGAGAGGTTTTCACCATAGGGTGCGTGTGCTCGCCAGACAGACAGAGACATAGAGACAGAAAGCGAGAAATCACCCCCCAGGGGGGATGGTCACGCTACAATCCCTTCTCCTCCACTCTCCTCTTGGGATCTTGGGCACGCACGCACACGCGCCCAGCGTGAGTTTTAAGCCACCAGGTCTGGGACGCGAACCGCGGTCGACTACGTGGGAGTCCAGCAACATAGCCATTACGCTAACTGCTGGTTCCCCATAGTCACTCTTATATAATAAAGTTGCTACTAATTAAAGGTCAAGAATTGTCTATGAATAAAATTTATGATTTTGGTAGTTTCTTTAGGCTGCTCAGAGGCTGCTATATTTAACTTTATTTTTTTGATACTCCATAGTTTAAGAGTGTTCTCACTGAATAAGGTATTACTACAATGTATACTGATAGAATAGTCACTGTAAAACATTAAGAGTTGTAATGCACTCATAGTATATGAAAATAGGATCTATTAAGTAAGCTGATGCTTTTGATTTTCAAGTAGATTTTAATATGCAGACATGTTTTATCACATGGATTGTTGCTTAAAACTGTTTTTTCTTTTTTAGGATCACAGCGCTATGCCATTTTTTGTTTATTCAAAATGGGAGCTAAAGTTTTTGACACTGACATGGTGATTGTGGATAAAACAGTCACAGATATATGTTTTGAAAATGTAACGATCTTGTAAGTATTTTTAAAATCTTCAGAGAATGAAAATCTAAATTTTTTTTTTAAGGAAGGCCTAACCATTGAGTCTCGATTTTTTTTTAAGGTGTTAAGATCTTTGAATGTTTTATGTCATTTTGAAAATTGGTTTATTCAAAGAAGCCTATTCTACATTCACCATTTTCTGATGTAAAATAAATGGAAGTCTTATAATTAATACTAACAGTACATATTTGAGTTACTGGACATGAGACATTTTAGAATTTTTATAAATATTTATAGTTCCATTATTACTTAAGCTATCTACCATACAATTTCATCTAACATTATTTGATATAGAGTAAATTTGAGCATAAAACAGGTTCTTCTATCTCATAGACGATTCAGTTACAGAAATACTAAAATAGTGTAACAGCTTTATTTATAAGGTAGTCCTGAAGTATAAACCATAGGAAAAGCACTTTGGTAAAATTTCGGGGTGTGCTTTTTCTTATGGTGCACTTCTTTCATGTACTCCAAAACAATAAAAAAAAAAGGGTGATCTTCAGAACTGTTTTTATTGCCCCTACTCTTTTACAGGCTCATTTTATTATGGTCATAATACAGAACCAGAAAGAGCTCCTTGGGTAGCCATAGAAATAATTTTTAACTAACATAAGTTTTTCCTTGCCTCTTCTAAAAGTTCTATTGGCCTAAATCAGTGTGGAATTTGTATTTCTTTCAGGCTTTCAAAGACATTATCTTCATGTCTGAATGGTAATAGCATTATACTATTAAGAGAAAATGAATTCACATGATTTTTTTTGCCATTTTCAAGTGTGGGGCTGTATAGTTGAGATTTCAGTGAACTAGTTTTGTCACTCACATAACATTAAAAAAAAACTACTGCAAACCATTTTTTGTGGCTTCTGGTCCAGTGTCCCATAGTGATTGTATAACACAGAAAAATAAAATGCATTGTTCCGGGTTATTAGCAATAATGAAGGCCTTCTTACAAGCTCTATTGAACCAATGGGATTTATTTAGGGTGCAAAAAGAAAAAAAATACCAAATGCTTAGGTAGTTAAGGCTGAAAAAATAATCTTTCTTTGGTTATCTGAATGCACTTATTTCCATTATCAACCATTGCTACTGATTTTTTTCCTACCAAAAGTATCCTGTTAATAGACTCTTTTCTTCACCTCATTTTGGTATTGTTTGTTTTTACCACAAAGACAAAACTCAGACTAACTTCAGGGAAAGAACAATGTAAGTTACTTGGAAAGACAAAACATGATTTATAATTTTCTTAAAATTCTGTAAATATTTTAAATTGTCCTAAAAATAACTGCTAACAAATGTTCTTAATGTTGAAAAAATGTGCTTTTTGTTATGATGATTGTTTTTAATAAGTATGCAATATTTATGAATCTCTGGTTTTCCTCTAAATATTGACATTTGTTAGTCATTACCAGGAATACTGTATGTTTAAAAGTTGCCAAATAATAAACTATAAAAATATCTGGAAGTTATTCCTTGGATTCATCCATGTTATAGATTATTCATTTAAATATTAAAAAGTCTGTACTGCAGTTTTAAAATTTCCCAAGCTGATGGATCTTCCATCTGTAGGCAACAGCTGCCGCTGATGGACTTATTTTACAATCATTAAGTATTGGGTTGTCGGAAAAGTCAGGATATATTTTTTCTTTGTTTTTCTAGGCAAAAATGTATTGTGACTTTTCTGACCACCAATGTATTGTATTGATAGTCATACCACCACAGTTTTTTTTTTTTTTTTTTGGAGAGATTTCTTGCTATAAGGCGCGTGCGCTTGCCAGACAGACAGAGACAGAGAAACAGAAAGTGAGAAATCACCCACCGGGGGGATGGCCATGCCGCAATCCCTTCTCCTTCATTCTCTTCTCGGTATCTTGGGCACGCACGCACACGTGCCCGGCATGAGTTTTAAGCCACTGGGTCCGGGACTCGAACCACGGTCAACTACATGGGAATCCAGCGACATAACCATTACGCTAACTGCTGGTCCCACCACCGCAATTTTTTATGCTAAAGTTAGTTCCTTGTGTCTAGACAAGGGTAAAGCCAACATTGTTTTGTATTTTCCCCCTATATAACCAAGCAGAGGAATGTTGATTATGGTTAGCAGGTACATAAGGGGTGGGAGGGGTGCAGTGGTAAGTGCACTGTGATACTTCATGAAGAAGAAATGAAAGAGTTTCAGCAGATTTTGTTTTGGAGGAATAGTCATTTCAGGAAATTATACATATAACATAAACACCTTAAAAATAGCAGTATTAAAGGAGTGGCAGAAAAAAGCACTGGCAACAAAATGACCAGAGCATTTTATTCTTTTTCTTTAAGTAATATGCCTATATTGGCTAAATAGAGTTAAGATTGTCCTAGTATGGTGTTTTATTAGTTTAGTTGGTGACTCTCTCAGGCCATTTAGATACTAAACAATCATGGGAGACTCTGTCTCATTGACATATATTAACATAAACCTATTTTAAACATATGAAAACATCAAAGAATGTTATAATTTTATATTCTTTTGAGTTAAATTTCTAATGTTATGAATGCCCTTGTTTTTAGCAATGAAGCAGGGCCAGACTTTCAGATAAAGGTGGAAGTATATAGTTGTTGTACAGAAGAATCTTCCATCACTAACACACCAAAAAAGCTCGCTAAGAAACTTAAGACATCTATAAGTAAAGCTACAGGAAAGAAAATAAACTCAGTACTTCAAGAAGATGATCATGAAATGTGCTTGTTCTTCAGTTCTTCTGTTTCGTAAGTTTTCTAGTAAAATATGATGATGACATAATATGATTTTGTGATTATATGTGGAGTATATGTTTACATTTTAAATGAGAAAACATCCAGAATCAGAAACAAAGCTTGGTTGTCTGAACTGTACCCAGCTGAGGTGTCCCTTAGTATCTTCATTTGAAGGTAGGACCTCAGGTGACAGAGAGTTTTTAGTGATTTGGAATCCCGGTATCCACCAAAAAGGGGGGAATGCATTTCTTGAAAAGGAATGTATGTCATTCCTGTGTATGTCAAAGCCTTTGCTATATGTATTCTACCAGTTAGACTTCTATAGGTTTTTAATGCTTTGTTTTTATAGATTTTAATTGTCTAATACCATCTATATCCAGTCTATTTTCACATTGCCCCAATTCTGGAAAAGTCTTACTGACTTGTTTGTTCAACTCAGAATCCAAACAAGGTCTTCAGTATTAAATTTAAGTGAATCTTTTAACTTTGTTCTGACATATTAGAATTTCAATCTGCTTTTTTTTTTTCTTGCCATTATTTATTGAGGGAACCAGGTCTTGTGGAATGTTCCATATTTTAGATCTAGGTGATTGTATCTTTGTGACTTTTTAAAATCTTTTTTTGGCCTTTGTGTTTCCTATAACCAGATAGTTAGAGCTAGAGGACTGATTAGATTTAGGTTCTCTTTTAAGGCACTGATACTTCATTTTATTAGCGCTACTTCCTATATCTCCCGTTAAGAGTCCTTGTCTTACATTTAGTAATGTTTAAATCAATCAGTGAGTTCAGGTGTTCAGTCCTGATACGTTAGAAATTTCTTTCAACCTGTTACCTAATGGTTTTTTAGCAGCCGTTGTTGATCATTATTTCATTACGAATTAAAATTAGGTGACTTTTTTTTTTGAGAGATTTTTGCTGTAGGGTGCACATACTTGTCAGAGAGACATAAAGTGAGAAATCACCCCCCCCCCGGGGGGGGGGGGGATGGCCACACCAAACACCCTTCTCCATTCTCCTCTTGGGATCTTGGGCACAACACTCATGTACCTGGCATGAGTTTTAAGCTGCTGGGTCAGGGACTTGAACTGCAGTTGACTAAGTAGGAGTCCAGGGACATAACCATCAAGCCATCTGCTGGTCCCATGGTGACTTTTTAAATTTGTCCTGCATTTTTCTTCTAATCTGGATTCTAGGGGGAAAAAAAGAACTTTTTCTCATAAACTCCCTGGATACAACTGCCAGAAAATATGTACAAGTAGGAGTTAAAAATACTTCTTTTCTTTTCTTTTCTTTTCTTTTCTTTCTTTTCTTTTCTTTTCTTCTTTTCTTTTTTCTTTTCTTTTCTTTTCTTTTCTTTTCAAGAGAGAATGCAGGAGGGTGGGAGGGAGTGATAAAGTAAGAGGTACTTTTGACAGGGTCTCTCCTATCCTCCTGCCCCAGCCTCCAAGGGTCAGTGACATGTGCCATGCTGCCACACCTCGCCTGTTTACATTGAGCTGGGAACTGCATGAGATAGATCTTCTAGTGTACCCTTGGGCACCACAGCGGTGCCTTTCTGCTCATGCCATCATGGCTGGGCAACTTTATTCTTTATTATTTTTTTAAAAAGTTTTTTCCTTTTTATTTTATTTATTTATTTATTTTTTTGAGAAAGGGAGAGACAGGTACCCTGGACAGGGTCTTGCTGTACTCTAATCTACTTCTCCCCCCACTACGCACGTTTTAGCCATTCAGGACTGTGGACGCAATCGGCATTCGTAGGTCAACCCTGGTTTCCAATCCTGGGCCTCCCATGTGACTCCAGTGTCATTCAGTGGCACCCTATACTCACCATCATGGCTCAGCCTGACTTTATTCTTATATTTACCAAATTTTAGAATAGTAACTTGATAGCCTAGCAAACATGTTGTTTTATTTGAATTTTTGAATTTTTATATATTTGTGTTTCAGTCTATTGTAGTTATTATCTCTTTGCCCAAATTGTTCCAACTTTGATCAGCGCCAGACATTTAAGGTAACTCCTGCATCCTTTTGACACAGCCTAATCTTAGCTTCTCTGCTTTCTGACACAATAAGCTGTTCCTGATCATCTTGTATCTTCCTGCTCAGACTTGTAATCGCCCTTTCTCTGAGGAGTCCTGGTTTCTTGCAGATACCGTCTTTAAACATTGTATTTGTTTCTTCACAAATAGTTTTATGTTTATGTTTCTTTGGGAAACTGTTGATCAGGCTGCATTCCTTGAATTTTCTTTTTTTTTTTTTTTTTTTTTTTTTTTTTTGCGTGTCTAGTAGAGTCGGCTCTTCAGCCTATCAATAATGTTACTGTAATTACAAAAAGCAGGGTATTTTAGATATAGATACTGGAAAAATCAATCATCAAAACATAATTAGCTCTTCTCATATCAGATATATTACATGTGAAATAGGCCTTGGCACTCTAGCATAGTGGCTTTCAATCTATTTTGATTAAGACTCATGCTAAGAAATACATTTACATCACTACTAAGTGCACAGCTACATAACCAGATATATTTCATGATATTTCATGATTTCAGTACTTTAACCCTTACTATTTACAGTGCAGTTATCAGAGCCTTTTTTTTTGAGAGAGAGGTTTTTGCCATAGGGCGCATGCGCTCACCAGGCAGACAGAGAGAGATGGAGAGACAGAAAGCGAGAAATCACCCCCCAGGGGGGTTGGCCACGCCACAATCCCTTCTCCTCCATTTTCCTCTCGGGATCTTGGGCACACACACACGCGCTCGGCGTGAGTTTTAAGCCACCGGGTCCGGGACTCGAGCCGTGGTCAACTACATGGGAGTCCATTGACATAGCCATTACGCTAACTGCTGGTCCCAGGGACTTTTAAAATTCTAATTGCTTTCAGGTTTTCTTTTTTAAAGGCTGTTTATAAATCAAATTGATTTCATGATCCATGAATGAGCCCAAGTCAGTCTGAAAAACATTTATAGATGATATTTCTTTTTTTTTTCCCCATTGTAAGTATTGTTTTAAATGGAGCAGGGTACTTTTAATTTTCTTCTTTTAGCTCTAAGACCATCTTAAAAATTTTTCTACATTAAGATTATGTCAAGGATTTGCTGGAAGGTACTTTAGCTCAACCATAAGGCAGTGGAAATATTTCTTTTTGATGATTAAGTAATTCTATTTCCAGGTTGAAACATAGATTCTAGAATTGAAAGAGACTTTAGAGATAATCACCTACTTTGGTAGTTTAAAAATTTTTTAAGCAGCAAAGTTCTGTATTTAAAAAAATGAAAGAACCAGGAGTGTCTCTTATTCAAACTAAACTATACCAAAATGGGCAAATTTAAAACAATATATATTTTCTTTAGTAGTGTAACATGTGGCCAAATATAGCTGTTCTTCCTACAAGAATACAGTTTTTCATCTTACCATTTAAAGTACTCATTTGTTTTTCATGACATTTTTGGTCTCCCTCTTCCAAAATTGTTACAATTGGCCTATTTGATAGAAAAAATGTAGCTGATTAAATTTTTGGGAACTCAGTATTAGGGTTGGCTAAAAGGAATGAGTGTAATGTTTTAGAAAGAAAATGTTATCCTGACAAGAATGTTTGAAAAGTGAGGTCATTGTTGGTTTTGGAAACACTGGTATTGTAATTAGTCATGGTTTAAAAATGAAGTAACTTGAAATATCATCATAAAGTATTGTTTGATCTGAAAGAAGACAGTGAACATTTTTGGTAATTTTTAGTATGCTCCCCGTTGTGATTCATTTACTCATTTTATTTGTGGACTTAGCTTACTGAAATTCCTTTGGCTGGATTTTCCCAGCGCCTCTACTAGCTGAATTAACTATTTTATACTCCTTGATAACTATTTAACACATTATTCTTCACTGTACAAATACACATTATTTTAAACGACCATTTTGTGGAAACTGGTAAAATCAAAAAGTGATTATTTACTTGACAAAAAGATGTAATTTGTAAGAATCGGAAGAGCACTTGAATCAACTCCATCCACCAGACCTACCAGCCTGCCTGGATCTATGTCCATATTTGCCGCTTCCTTTCTTGCGAACTACCGTTGCCTCACTGAAGGCCAGTGTCTTGTGCCCCACCTCCTGTCTTCTCCGTTACACCAAATTAGGCTCCTCCTCATGTTTCCCCCTCTCTCCTCTATTATTAGTTTTTCTTCTACCCCACTATACCCACAGACATATAAACATGCTGCAGTGTTTCCTGTGTCGTAGTTATCTTTTACAGAAAACAGTTGTTTTATATTCCTATTTCCACTTCCTCTAGGCCCATTCTCTCTTGGACCATCCCAGTGGACTTTCCATCATGTTACCTCCACCCTTCTCCACAGGCACTGCTCCTGTCAAGGTCAACAGTGATCTTCATTGTGTAATCAGTTATTGGTGTTCTTCTTGAACTTTCCAGCATTAATGAAATTGATTGCTCTTCCTGAAATAACTTGCTTATCCTCTCGTATACCACTTTCTTGGTTTTTTCTTCTACATCAATGACTGTTCTTGCCTGTCTCCATTGTTCAATGCTCTTCAACTTTATCTGAAATGATAAAGTTCTTGTGTCCCTGAATTTTGTCCTTAGACTTCAATGAACTTTCTAGCTTTCATTAAATTTTATCTGTATACTGGTAGCTCCCAAATTTATATCTCCAGTTCTCACTTCCCTCCTCACTCCCCACTTGTGTATCCAGTGCCTATCATTACTGTCTAGATAACCCAAACAATCTCAAACTTGCCTGCATCTATTCTTTCTCTGTCTGTCCCATTGCAGTTAATAACTGTTCCACTTTTCTGGTTGCTCAGACCAAAAGCTTTGACAGTGTCTTTGACTCTTTCCTTTCTCTGACATCCCATGTTCACACTGAGTCAACTTTTTTTTTTTTTGAGAGGTTTTTGCTATAGGGCATGTGCACTCACTAGAAAGGCAGACAGAGACAGAGAGACAGAAAGCGAGAAATCACCCCCCAGGGGGGATGGCCATGCCGCAGTCCCTTCTCCTCCATTCTCCTCTCGGGATCTTGGGCATGCACGCACACACGTGCCGAGTGAGTTTAAGCCACCGGGTCCCGGGCTCGAACCGTGGTCGACTATATGGGAGTCCAGCGACATAGCCATTATGCTAACTGCTGGTCCCAACACACACTGAGTCAACTTTGAGAAAGTGTCAGACATCTTTCTGACTGCCTCACCACTGCTACCCCATTTCTGGCCTGCATCGGCTCTTGTCTGACAGTAGCTTCCTAGTCGATGTCTCTGTTTCCACTCTTGGTCCCCGTGGTCTGTTCTTCACACAGCAGCCAGAGAGTTCATTACTGAGAAGGCAAGTCAGACCATTGTTCACACCTCTGCTCAGAACCCACCATTTGCTTCATATCTTACTCCTTATAAAATCCAGTATCCTTATCGTGCCTTGCAAGGACGTGAGTACAGCGTCTGCCCCTTTGTACCTTTTGGACATTCATATCACTCTCCGTCTCCCTCCCTGCTCTCCAGCCATACTAGCCTGTTTGTTTTTTTCTTTTTCAGACAAACGTAACATGTGCTCACCTTGCCCTTTCTACTTACTGTCTTCTGCCTGAAATGCACCTTCTTCTCAAGGCTCATTTCTTTCACTCAAGTCTTTACTCAAATGTTACATTTACCTACAGGTCTTCCTGTGCTTTGCCCATCTGAAATAACACTCTTCCATTACCTTAATCCTCTTACCTTGCTTTACTTAACCTTACAGACTCAATATAATTAAGATGTATTAATCTGTTTCTCTGCCTTCTAAAAGAGGACTTTCTCTCCCTATTTCTGTTAATTATTGTAGCCTCAACCCCTAAGATGGTGCCTGGCAAATGCAGGAAGCTCCACTTATTGTCAATAATCTTTTCCTGAAAATAGCAGATTCTGCACTAAAACACTAACGCTAAGTCTATTTCTCATTATTTTCTGTAGGAAAAATTATAATGCATTATCAGTTTCGAACTCCTGTCTAGTTTTCTAAAATGTAGGTTCATAAAACTTATATATTAATGACAATCATGTTGGAATAATGTGTAACATATTGTACCCTTATCACTAAACAACTAATGTGATTGTAGATAAGCAGTTTTCATGTGTAGTAATATTTGCTCTTGAATTTTTTTTTTTTTTTGAGAGGTTTTTGCTATAGGGTGCATGTGCTTGCCAGAAAGACAGAGACAGAGATAGGAAGAGAAATCACCCCCCAGGGGGGATGGCCATGCCGCAATCCCTTCTCCTTCATTCTCCTCTCGGGATCTTGGGCACGCACGCACACGTGCCCGGTGTGAGTTTAAGCCACCGGGTCCGGGACTCGAACCACGGTCGACTATATCGGAGTTCAGCGACCATAGCCATTATGCTAACTGCTGGTCCTGAATTTTTTTTTTAATAATTGCCAGAGGGCACATACAGTCAGCAGAGAGAAAAACAGAGAGCTAGAGAGAGGGAGAAGCACCCCCGACAGGGTGTGCTCATGCCATAATCCCTTCTCCTCCATTTCTTCATCCTATCAGGATTTGGGTCAAGCTTCCAGGGCCGAAATTCAAACCACTGTCAGCCACATGATTCCTACTCCTTTTAACACCTACATTACAGGGCCAACCTTGTTTTTTTGTTTGATTTTTCTTATTGCCAAAGGGTCATTTGTATGTGACAGAGAGGGGGACTCTCACCCACCCCAACAAATCCTGTCATGCTACAGTCCTTTTCCCTCCTGTTCTTCATCCTGTCTGGATCCTGGGCACATGTGTGCAGGTGCCCAGGTGTAAATCCACTGGTCCCTGGACTTGAGCCTTGATGGGTCACATGGGACCTGGCTGCCTCTTTGTGTAGCTCCTAACTAGTGCACAGTGGGACTGACCCTGCTCTTCCATTAGTTGCTGTCCTCAGTTACTTTGATTCTTTGTCCACATTTTTTCTTGACACTTCCTCAACTTTTTGAGGACTCATTGTGTAAATAAAAAGCAAAAATACAACTCATTATGAAAGGTACTGTAGACATTTACTCAGGGTAAGTGAATAAGAGCAGAGAGCGGCCCCACTTAACTCTGAGGCTGATGCCTCTCTTATCTTTAGCAATAGCGGAGATCTGTTGACACTTAATGAACTTTTCTAAAAGTACATCTTGAGTCTGTTGTTATACCAGTTTTATTTAGAATGTAGCTTGATATTTTACTGATGCATTATTTTGTTAAAAATATTATGTTGAAATTTGGAGACAGAAACATAAATTTTCCTATATAAACTTTTGACCAAACTTACTAGGTATTGCGAGAAAGAGCTCTGATGTATAATGGTTGTATATTAAAAATCAAGAGGCATTCTCCAAGGGAGTAACAATTTATGGGCTATATCTTTATTTGTTGAAGAAGTCCATGTGTACATTGCATACTTACTAAGAGTATGCATATTTTTCTTTGTAATAGAGATTTCATTAGATTTAGAGGTAGAGAAGGTTTATGAAACATACCACCTGGCACAATTAATAAAAACTCTTGTGAAATATCAATTTCTTCTTTAAAATTTGTCTCTGTGTCTGTTTTCTTTCACTCTTTGATGTTTTGAGTTTTGAGATTTTCCTGTTTTAGAAAATAAAACCAAGAAAAGTCATGAAATAAGATTACTAGCAAAGAAGATACAGTTGTTATTGAGCAAAAATTCACTGTTTATCACCACAAAGTGCCAAGATAGGATATCTATCACTAGAATTTCTAGGTATTTTGGCAAGAGTGCTATTTTAATGTAAGTAGCATAGAGGGAACTATAATAAAAGGAAAAAAAGATAGACTTGGTAATGCAGGCCTGTTTTCCCACACTGAAGATAGAGCCCCCTAATCTTTGAAGTAGATAACCAGAAGAAGGAGATCTCTTCTGTCAAAGATAAACACAGCTGGATGGACATATACTGATCAGTAACTTTCTGTTGCAATAGGAAGAAGAGACCAGCCAGAACTGCACTCAACTTTAATTTGCGTAGTGGTGACTGGACATTTTAAAGGGATACTGAGGCAAGAGGGAAGGGATGAGCCAGGGCCCATCAGGGAAGTGGAAAGTTTGAAAGGTAGGGCGAGGGCGCTTGTCCACGAGCGGCCATCTGAGCTTGCTAACATGTACTTAGGGAAGTTGGGCTGCTGCCTTTCCTTCAGACGTGACTGGAACAAGCAGAAAATGCTTTCAGCAGCCTTGCATTTTCTCAAGCTAGCACCTTAGGGAGGGGCTGGGCACATCCCAGGGGTGCAACCTTGAACTGGTAGGAACCATGGTCAGGGTTTCTTCAAGTCTTTATAGGCCAAGGTTGAGCCTAGTCAAGAAGAGGCTCCAAGGAGCCCAGTGAGACTATGGTAAAGGGTAGAATCTTTGTCATTTTCTACCCTAGAAAATGACTGTGAATCAGATCCTATCACTCCCCTTCTTTTCAACTCTCCATGATGGCCACAGTAGACTTAGCATTGAATCCAGTCTTCTTCTGCAGCTCACAAAGCCTAATCCCGCCTGTATTCCCAACCTTACGTTGCGCCCTGTTTCCTGCTGGGCTTCCTCAGAAACCTCCCCAAATTCCTCAACCTGTCATAATTCCTCAGTCTCCTCATCTCTTTTTTCTTTCTTAGAAAAATTTGCTTATAACTTGAATCTGCTGGTATTCAGTTTATTCGTCTGCTTTTTCTTGTTCCTCTTGCCTATACCACAGTATAATGCTGGATCTTGTTTACCATTGAAAGACCATCACCTAGTAGGGCTAGGCACATTGTAGGTGCTATGAAGGAATGGAGATTCTTCAGAGAAATGTTTGTGTGGGTTAAAGCAAATAATTGCAGACTTTATTGACAAGATATAAAGAGAAAAGCATACTAAGTTGACTAGTAACTTGCATCGACTAAATCTGTCACGTACCTAAATTTTTAAAAATTTTGTGGAATATATATATATATATATATATATATATATATATAACAAAATTACCATTATAATGATTTCTGAATGTATAGCTCAGAAGCATTATGTACATTTATTTAGTTGTGTAACCATCACCACCACTAATCCCCAGAATTTTTTCGTCTCCCCAAACTGAAAGTCTATCCTCATTAAACACGAGGTTCCACTCCCTCTCCCCTCAGTCCCTTCTGAAAACCATTCTGCTTTCCCTCTCTGTGAATTTGTCCACCTAGAGTCAAATTTTAAGTGAAATTATGCAGTATTTGTCCTTTCATGATTGCCTTATTTCACTTGCATAATGTCTTTAAGATTCAACCATGTTTTTTTCCTGTACACACACACACACACACACACACACACACACACACCACATTTTGTCTGTTCCTTTTCCCCTAGATGAACCCCTTGAGTTCTTCTAACTTTTGTCTGTTGATAATAATGATGCTGTGAATGTGGGTATGTAGATATCTACGCAAGTGTCTTTTTTCATTTTGGGGGTGGTAGAATTGTTGGATCATGTGGTAAAGTTATTTTTAAGTTTTTGAAGAACTAAATTCTGCCCTCCATAGCTTCTGCACCATTTTACATTCTCCCTAGCAGTGTACAAAGGTTTCAGTTTCTCCACATCCTAGCCAACACTAGTTATTTTCTGTTTCTTTTATTTTTAGGAATTTTTTTTTTTTTTTTTTGGTATTTTTACTAATAGCCATCCTAATGAGTGTAAACTGTTGGGTCATCAGAAAACTCATATATTTTTCATATATCAGAAAACTGATATATTTTTCTGTGGTTTTCTATGCAAAAGTACATCATGATTTTTCCACTAGTTTCTCACTGTAGTTTGGATTTGTATTTCCCAGATGACTAATGATATTGAGCATCTTTTCATGTTTTTATTGGGCATTCGTGTATCTCACAGAAATGTGTATTCATTGTCTTTTGCCATTTTTAAATCAGGTTGTTTATTATATTGTTGAACATCTACATATTTTTTATATAATAGGAAAGCATATGAGAATACTTAAAACATGTCTTCTTTCTTACTATTAGTGGTGCCAAGTATAATTTGCTAGCTCATACTACTCTAACCTTGGAAAGTGTTGAGGATAGCTTCAAGACTCATAATCTATCTATAAGTGGAAATGGTAAGTACATTATATATTTTACTTATTACCCATATTGTGTCTATATGTATGTGGTGACAGTGATAATTTCTGACTTATCCACTCCCCCCGGAGTGGATACTGGCTTAAATAATGTAGGCATGAAATCTACTCTGGTGCCACAGTGGGTAGCAACCTGAACTGAAGTTCTGAAAGCCCCTTGGCTGACCGCAGGCTCAGATACCTGGTCTAGTTGGCTTGAAAACATGCTGGTCACAGAGGAATACCTAGGATTCCTGATTAATTGGAGGGCTAGATGAAGGGGATTGTAGCATGGTGAGACCCTGTTAAGCCTGCCTCTCCTCCTGTCTTTTTCCCTCTTTATCATGAGTAAAATAAATGTGTTTTTAAAAATAAATAATGTAGACATGCGTGATTGTAAGGTTTGCCAAACGTGTATTTTTCTCTCTTTATACTGAAATTTGCTGGTGAGGCTAAGAGCAGAAAGGTTTTGAGTATTGAATCTTTATCTTTGACTTGAAATTGATGACTTCACCACTCTTCTAGCTATAAATCAAAGTTCTCTCCAATTTTTACATTTAGAACTGAGGAAATCAACATTTTTGTTGGTAGAATGGGGAGGATATAAGAGAAGGTAGGAGACTAAATTAACCATATCCTTTTTCTTTCTGAATGCTAGTGGTAGATGTAGTTTATCCAAAGAAAATACATAGCAAGGTGAAGAAGGGGATTAGGTGAATGGGAAGGTTTGTAAAACTTGGCATGAGCACTCTTCAGTACTTATATTATTTTACCTGTGAAGAAAAATGTACAGTAGCAGGACCCGCAGGTAATGTGGAGATTATGATACTTGGACTTCCACATGGCAGACTGTAGTTCGAGTCCTGGACTCATTGGCTTGAAAAATCACACCAGGCACAGGTGTGCGCACGCCCAAAATCCTAAGAGGAGAATGGAGGAAAAGGGATTGCAGCAAGGCCATCCTCTCTAGGGGTAATTTCTCACTTTCCTTCTCCCTGTTTCTCTGTCTCCCTAGTCAGTGCCCATGCCCCATGACAAGAAAAAAGAAAAAAAAATGAGGAAAATGTACAGTAGTGTTGGTAGTTTGGAAATTTACTTTAGAATATTTTCCGAAGTAAATATATAAAATTATGTGGCAAATGTACTGTCTCATGCTTATTATTATAAAGATTAGTGGTCCTGTATTAACATGATTGATGATAACAGTAATTTTGGTTTACAGTTTAAAATTACATTAAAAATAGAGAAATGCTTATTAAATGCAAATATACAGCGTAACAAATAATTATGAGATGTGTATCTGCACAACCACCCTCACATCAAAAGAGAAAACATTGCCAACACTGCCTTCCTTCCAATTACCGTGGTGCAGTCATATCCCAGCATTTGTGGTATTGCTTCCTTGCTTTTACTTATAGTTTTACCACCTGTGTGTGCTTCTCTAAATAATATAGTATTGCCTGGTTTGAACTTTGTGTAGATGGAATCATACTATATCTTCTTAGAAATTTGTTCATTGTTCAGTATGCATTTCATTGCTTACGGTAATGATATCACTGTTTATCTCTTACGTGGATTCAGTTACATTTTACAGGATTCTTCAGCTTTTATGTTCCTTAAGTCAGTTTCAATAAGTTCTATTTTTATAGCTATATAGCCATCTGATCTAATATTTGAGGATTATAACCATTAACTTCTCCATAATATCCTTACATTGAATTTCTGCATCATCGCTAGCCTTGCGACTCACTTCCCTTTCTGTTTCTGATCATGGTTTTTTGTATCTTCTCTGTTATTCTATTCTGATTCTTGTGATAGGTTTGTCAGTTTTATCATTCACTAGTATGTTCTGTGTATGCTTATTATGTGTTCGGAATGAAGATCATAGTCTAAGATATTCTATGTAACTGCAGGAGGTGTGATAAAACCTCATGCTGTGGTCGTAGATTTTTCTAGTACTCATAGTTATGTAATTTTTACTCTATGTAGCTTGAGCATTTGTTATTTAATGCACACAATTTTTTAAAATAATATTTGTCAGAGGGCATATACACGCACCAGTGATACACAGAGAGACAAAGACAGAGAGAGAGGGACAAGGCACCTCCTAATGGCATATGGTCATGCCACAAGTCCTTCTTCTCCATTTCTCTATCCTTTTGGTATTTTTGCCACACATACACATGTGCCCAGCATGTTTTCTAGCCACTGGGTCCAGGATTTGAATCTCAAAGTCAGCCATGTGGAATTTGACTCCCTTAACCATTAGCCCACGAGGCTGACACTTGCACCCAATTTTTTTTTTAAGATGAATTTTTTGTTATAGAGCATGTACACTCACCAGAGAGAAAGAGATAGAAAGGCAGTAAGCAAGATAACACCTCCCTGGTGGGGAGGAAGGGGTGATGACCACTCCTTAATCCCTTCTCCAATCTCTCAGGATTTTGGACATGCATGCACATGCCCCTGGCATGAGTTTTAAGCTGCCAGATTCAGGACTTGAATCGTGATCAACTACATGGGAGTCCACCAATGTAACCATCTTCTGGTCCCCATGCACACAGTTTTAAATTGTGCATTTTGTTTTGTCCTTTTACCTCAAACTGTTTATTTTTATGTTAAGACATACTTCTTCAAGAAGTATTATGTTGGATTTTAACTTTTAATCTAATTTGGTAATCTTTAATTAAGCTTTTAGTCTTTTTGTATTTAGTATTAAATAGCTATATAGTTGTATTTACATCAATCGTGATATCTTGTGTTTTCTGTTTGTCCAACTTATTCCATGGTTCTTCATCTGTTTTTTTTTTCTTTTTAAGGATTTATTATTTTTTTTTCATTTCAATTTTCCTTGTTCTAATTAACGTTATACATTCTTTTTCTCATCTTTTAGTTGTTACCCCTAAAATTTTTATTAATCATACTTATTAAAGTCAAAGATTGAAAGATAGATTTATCTTTTTCTCACATAATGCAAGGACTTTAGAACAGTTAAACTCCACTTCCTTGCTTTGTTATGTATTATAATTTTATGTTATTTTTAATTCTGCAAAACATTTTATGTATTTTAATTTTTATTTATATTTACCTATATATAAATCTATGTACATCTTGTATCTTGTACCTTGCTTTCTTGCTTCAGGGATTATTTTCCTTCTGCTTGAAATATAATCCTGACAATTTCTTTTAGTTTGTTTTGCTGATGTCAAACTTATTTCCTTTTGTTTGAAGATGTTTATTTAGCTCTTTTTTTTTTTTTTCATTAATTACTTTATTTATTTTTGTATATACTTTCAATCATATTGTTTGGTTTACAATGAGACCATTTCGATATGTGAACATTTCTCCCCAGACCCGTTGATCGAAATATCTTCAACAGATAACACCACACCTCCCCATCCCGTCAATGCTCTACCTCTGTATCCCTTCTCCAAATGTCTTTCGTTGGGCCCCACTCCTCCACATACACCTCATCTGACATTCAAACCTATCTCTTGTGTTTGTTCAACTGTTAGTCAATCAGTTTCAGACATAGAATGCAGACAAACGGTATATGTTAAGTGGGGACATACAATGTCTCTCCTTCATAGCCTGGCTTGCCTCACTCAGCAGTACATCTTCCATATTCTTCCACTTTCTGTCAAAAGCCAGGGCTCTGTTGGTTTTTATGGCTGAGTAGTATTCCATAGAGTATATGTGCCACAGTTTTTCAATCCATTCCTCCATACGGGGGCATCTGGGTTGGTTCCATGACTTAGCAATTGTGAATAGTGCCGCAATAAACATCGATGTGCAAGCACTTTTCCAATGAAGGATTCTTCTGTCCTTTGGGTAGATACCGAGGAGTGGGATCTCTGGATCATATGGCAGATCTATCTGTAGATTTTTGAGGAATCTCCAAATTATTCTCCACAGTGGTTGGACCAATCTACATTCCCACCAGCAATGTAAAAGAGTTCCCCTTTCACCACACCCCCGCCAACACTTATCATTTTTTGTGTTTTTAATATTAGACAATCTGACTGGGGTTAGGTGGTACCTCATTGTTGTTTTTATCTGCATTTCCCTTACGATGAGGGAGGTTGAACATTTTTTCATATGCCTTTTGGCCATTCGTATGTCATCTTTAGAGAGTGTTTTCTTCATCTCCTTCTCCCATCTTTTAATAGGGTTGCTCGTCTTTTTTCCAAACACCTTTTTTAGTTCCTTGTGTATTCTGGTTATCAGTCCCTTATCTGATGCAACATTTACAAAAATATTTTCCCATTCTGAGGGCTGTCGATTCACACTAACTACTGTGTCTTTGGCCATGCAGAAACTTCTTAGTCTGATGTAATCCCACTTGTCTATTTTGTGGACGATGGACTCTGCTTTGAGGGTCTTCTTTAGGAAGTCTTTCCCTACACCAATGTCTCCCAGAGTTTCCCCAGCATTCTCCAGGAGCAGCTTTATAGTTTGAGGTCTTAGATTTAGATCTTTGATCCACCTTGACTTGATTCTTGTCAAAGGAGAGAGGTAGGGGTTCAGATTCATCTTTCTGCAAGTGGAAGTCCAGTTTCTCCAGCACCACTTGCTGAAGAGGCTTACATTTTCCCACTGGATTGACTGGTACCCCTTGTCAAAGATCAGTTGACTGTATGTTTGGGCACTTATTTCTGGGGACTCTATTCTGTTCCATTGGTCCACATGTCTGTTTCTGTGCCAATACCATGCTGTCTTTATTACCACAGCTTTGTAATATATTTTTGGATCAGGGATTGAGATGCCACCCACTCCATTCTTCTTGTGTAGAAGTGCTTTGGCAATACGGGGTCTTTTATGATTCCAGACAAATTTTAAGATTGTCTTTTCTAGATCTGTGAAGAATGTGTCTGGTACTTTGATTGGCATTGCATTAAATAGGTAGATTAATTTGGGTAGAATTGCCATTTTGATTATATTAACTCTTCCAATCCATGAACATGGGATGTCCTTCCATTTTTTTGTGTCATTTTCAATTTCTTTTTTTTACCTTCTCGTAGTTTTCCTTGTGGAGGTCTTTAACTTCTTTGGTTAGATTTATTCCTAAATATCTTATACTTTTAGTGGCTATGGTAAACGGAATAAGTTTTTTCAGTTCTATCTCAGTCTGCCTGTTATTCGTATATAGAAATGCTAACGATTTCTGTATATTGATTTTATATCCTGCAACTTTACTGAATTCATGTATTACTTCCAGTAGTTTTTCCATGGAGACCATTGGGTCTTCTATGTATACAATCATGTCATCTGCAAATAGAGAGAGTTTCACCTCTTCTTTTCCTATTCGAATGCCCTTTATTTTTTCCTCTTTTCTGATTGCGTTGGCGAGGACTTCCAGTACTATATTGAAAAGGAGAGGAGAAAGTGGGCATCCTTGTCTTGTTCCTGTGTTTAGTGGGAAAGCTTTCAGCTTTTCTCCATTCAGGATGATGTTCGCTATGGGTTTTTCATAGATGGCTTTTATTGTATTGAGAAATGGCCCTTCTATGCCGATTTTGCTAAGAGTCTTGATCATGAAGGGATGTTGTATCTTATCAAATGCTTTTTCTGCGTCAATCGATATGACCATATGGTTTTTGTCTTTCTTCCTATTAATATGGTGTATTACATTTATGGTTTTGCGTATGTTGAACCAACCTTGCATTCCTGGAATAAAGCCTACCTGATCATGGTGTATGATCTTCTGTATAAGCTGTTGAATACGATTTGCTAGTATCTTGTTGAGAATCTTTGAGTCTATGTTCATCAGAGATATTGGTCTATAGTTTTCCTTCCTTGTCCTGTCCTTATCTGTTTTGAGGATGAGGGTGACAGAGGCTTCATAGAATGAATTAGGGAGAGATTCACCCTTTTGGATCTTTAGAAATAATTTGAGCAGAATGGGAGTTAACTCTTCTTTGAAAGTTTTGTAGAATTCAGAGGTGAATCCATCGGGTCCAGGGCTTTTCTTTGTTGGGAGGTTACTTATTACTGATTCAATCTCCTGGCTTGTTATGGGCCTATTCAGACTTTCTATTTCTTCCTGGCTCATTCTTGGTAGATTATATTTGTCCAGGAATTTGTCCATCTCATCCAGATTATCTTGTTTCTTAGCGTATAGATGTTCAAAGTATCCTCTAATGATGTTTTGAATTTCTACTATGTCTGTTGTTATGTTACCAGCCTCATTGCAGATTTGATTCACCTGGTTCCTTTCTCTCTTCTTCTTAATAAGTCTCGCTAGTGGAGTATTAGCTCTTTTAAAAATGATCTTTTAAGGCTTTTGCCGTAGGATGTGTGTGTTTACCTGGGGAGAGGGGATGGAAAGAGAGAGAGAGAGGGAGACATCCTTGGGGGATGGCCATATGGCAATCTTTTCTTCTCTATTTTCCTCCTGAGATTTTGGGAATGCATCCACACGTACCCGGCATGATCCTCAAACTGCCTGGTCTGGTACTCGAACTGCAGTTAACCATGTAGAAGTTCAGTGCCCTAACTACCACACCACATATGGCCCTTATTTTGCTTTCTTTTTGTAAGTTTTTTTTTTTATAAGATTCAGAGTGTGGCACCTTTCTTTTTGAATATTAAAGATATGGTTACTATCCTCTGGCTTCTGTTATTAGTTGTTAAGAATCGTTTGTCAGTATGTCCTCGGTGAAGGTAATTTTTCTTTTCCTTTGACTTTGATTTTCTGATATTTCACTGATATCTTTAGGTATAGGACTTATTTTTATTTATGTTGCTTGGGACTCTTTGAACTTCTTGAAATTGTTGATTGATGTGTTTCATCATTTTGGATGATGACAAAATCTCACTCCCTATTCAGAAAGCCTCCATTTCATTTTCTTGCTTTTCTTTTTATAGCGTGCATAGTGGGCCCATGTTAGTTTTTCTCACTTCATCCTCTAAGTTTCTTGCCTTTTATGATGTATTTTTCAGCTTTTTGTCTATCTTTGGTGCCTTTCTGAATATTTTTTTGACTTCTCTCCCACTTCTTTTATATTCTCTGCCACTCTGTCTGATCTGCGATTAACCTGTATATCAGCTTCTTCATTGCAGTTATTTTTGTCTCAGCTTTAGTAGTTCTATTTGACTTTTTCAAATCTGCTGCCTCACTGTCTATGCCCTGAATACATTGTTAATATTACCTTCTATGTTTTGTTTTCTTTTTTTTTTTTTTTTTTGGAGAGGTTTTTGCTATAGGGCGCGTGCGCTCGCCAGACAGACAGAGAGAGACAGAGAGATAGAAAGCAGGAAATCACCCCCCAGGGGGGATGGCCACGCCGCAATCCCTTCTCCTCCATTCTCCTCTCGGGATCTTGGGCACGCACGCACACGCGCCCGGCGTGAGTTCAAGCCGCCGGGTCCGGGACTCGAACCGCGGTCGACTACGTGGGAGTCCAGCGACATAGCCATTACGCTAACTGCTGGTCCCTGTTTTGTTTTCTTTTTAGAGAGAGATTTTTACTATAGGATGCATGCGCTCACTGGAGAGACAGAGAGACAGAGAGACAAAAAGTAAGAAATCACCCCCCCCCCCCGCCCCAGTGGGGATGGCCATACCACAGTTCCTTCTCCTCCAGTCTCTTCTTTGGGCACGCACACACATGAGCCTGGCATGAGTTTCAAGCTGCCGGTCCAGGATTCGAGCTGCTGCTGTCAGCTACGTGGGAGTCCAGCTTCGTAACCATTATGTCATCTGCTGGTTCCTATTTTCTATGTTTTTAATAAAAGAGTAAGGATAGTTTTTTTATAGTCTGTGTCTAATAATTCATATATCTAAAGTCTTTCTAGGTCTGTTTTTTGTTTTGTTTAACTGGTTCTCATGCTGTCTTGATTTTTTGCATGTCTGGTTATCTTCGTGGGCTTGTCACTATAATTGGACTTACACATGTAAGAATAAACTGATGCTCAGGATTTGTTTGCTTACGACAAGCACCTGCTTGAGCTTCTCCAAGGACCATGCCCGAGTTTCTCTGGACCCCTCCCAACCCTATCTCCACCCTTAGGCAATGGGAAACCCCCAGGGTCAGGCTTTTCACCCTTACACTGTTGACGATCCCTTTAGGAATTAGCTTGGTATCTAGAGATTCACCACTTAAACTACTTATATTGTGCAGTCCCAGGACTTTGAATTTTCTTCTGCTTCCTTCACCTTGCAAGATTATTAAATCATAAATTCAGATGTGCTGGAGTTGGTAAGTGCTTTCAGCACAAACATAGCTTCTGTGCTCACTGAACTTGTTGGTTCTCATTTATCCTCAGGTTTGTCCTGATAATTTCCTCTGGTCTCATTACCATTTTGTTGCTTTGGGACAGTCTTTTAAAATATATTTTATTTAGCATCTTTAGCAGTTTTCAGTGAGAGGACTGATCTGAACTGTCGAGCCTGACATCATCTGAAAACAAATATGTACCAGTATTTACGTTAGCGATTTTACTAGATAATCTTGCAAATAGTTTGTTGTTACCCCATCTGTATTAGTCCTCTAGAATGATTAATATTAACACCAGCTACTAAGTGTCTGTAATGTGTCAGAAACGTTCCTAAACACGTTTAAAGTAGTTTTTACTCTCAGATTCTGTGAGATGTAGCTGTAAGGAAGCATTGAAGTGATTAATAGTGGGGACTCTGGAGCCGTCAGCCTGGGGCTCACATTCTAGTTCTTCCACTGGCTAGCCCAGTGACCCCCACAAGTTCCTCATTTTATTATGTTTACATTTTCCACGTGAATAAAATACAGCTTAGAGAAATAAGTAACATGTTAAAGCATGTCGCTAGCATGTGGTCAAGTCAGACTTCAAACATTTCAGGACGGGCTCTGATCTTTCTGCTGTGCTTTGCTGTCAGGCTTGACTACTTTTAAAGTGCCCGAAGACCAAAACCTTAACAATAGCAAAGATAGTGAAATTGTTGAAAGGCTACATTCTTTCAACCAGATCAGCTCAAGAGTATTGCAAAAGAATAAAATTCCCAAAGGAAGCATTGAGTTTTGTAATGATTCCTTAGTTGCCTTTAGTGTCTGGTAAGATATAGCTAGATGTTCCTTTAGCAAAATACTCACCGACAATCAGCACAGAAGCTACGTGGTATAGCTTTGTCAGAGAAACATTAATATATACATACGCAAGACCATGAAAAGACCTAAGTTTAAAACAATGAAATTGAGACCACTGATGCTGGAGTGTGTAGGTTCTACAGAACAAATTTTTCTTTTTTAAGAGATTTTTGCTGTAGGGCATATGTGGTCACGAGAGAGACAGACAGAAAGTGAGAAATCACCCCCCTGGGGGGATGGCCATGTCGCAATCCCTTCTCCTCCATTCTCCTCTTGGGATTTTGGGCACACACACATACACGCCTGATGTGAGTTTTTAAACTGCCAGGTCCAGGACTCTAACCATGGTTGACCATGTAGTAGTCCAGTGATGTAGCCATTACACCATGTGTTGCTCCCAATTTTTTTTTAAAGGTTTTTGTTTTAGGGCACCTGCAGTCGCCAGAGCGAGCAAGAGAGACAGAGACACAGTGAGAGGAAAAGTGAGAAATCACCCACCAGGGAGGATGGCCACACCATAATGCCTTCTCCTCCATTCTCTGGGGTCTTGGACACACACAAACACACCCTGCGTGAGTTTCAAGCCACCGAGTACAGAACTCAAACTGTGGTCGGCCATTTGGGAGTCCAGTGACCTAATCACTACACCAGGTGCTGGTCCTCCACAGAACAAATTTTAAGAACCACCTAACTGTGCACCTGTTTATGTGTTCCTGGAAGTATTTGTAAAATAAAATATTACAAATCAGTTATATTTTGAAAAAGAAGCTTATTATAATTTTTTCTTTTGAATAGAAGATGTCATCTTCTAACTTATTTATATAAATCTCTATATTAATATAATGGATTTCCCTAAATTATGTCACTATCTAACAAATATTATAAAATCAGGAGGCAATTCAAGAATTTTTAAAATTACACATTGATTGTATTGTTCTTGTTAATTTAAGGAAACAGCCCCAGTGATAGCTTAAAGTTTATATTTGTCATCAAGAAATCTTGATACTTTTTGTAGGATAATGAAACCACATGTGTTGACTCACATGAAACTGAGATGCTATCTGGCTTCTTTCCCCTGCCTGTGTTATGCTTTTGTTCTTTTCATCCTTCTTAAACTCTTTTGTTCTCCGTTAGAAACTGGGGATGAATTAGATAAAACCTTTAAGTAATAAAGTCAAACTGCTCTTTCATTTCCTGTTTCATTTCATCTTGTCTCATACTTCCCTTCATTAGGAAAGGAGAATTACGTGTTTTGATTAATGTGTTGCACAGGGACTGAGTGGCAGCATTGAGAAACAGGGTGTGGTTTGGGGCGTGAGACTACCCCGCATGTGAAATCCTGAAGAGCACGTATTGTGTGCCAGACACAATGACAGATGTTTATATACACGAGATCTTACTTGATTTTCATAACAATCCCCCTACATAAGATAGGTGGCATTTTTTAAAATGAGAAATTGACACTCTGCTAAGTGAAGTGACTAGCTTTAGATGCCATATTTCTTACCAGGAGTACAGAAAAACTGTGACTGTATATTTTATTCCATCCTGGCCCTGAGCTGTGAAGAAACCTAGGGTAGAAGTAACAGGTGATTCCTAGTATGTGAGAAGGGGACTGTGGAGCTAGGAATTTTGCATTCAATATCCCTTTCCAGGGACTGCAGTGAGGAAGGAATTATTTTTCTTGGCATGCCATGAAATCTGAGCTTATTTTACCCGAGAAACTCTGCATTGTTACATGTGGTATTTATGTTTCAGGTACATATATGATCAGAAAGAAAATTTTTTGGACTGGTCCGAGGATGTATTTATCATTTATGATTCCATTTCTTTAGGCAGTGCATTCTAACTTTAAAACAGCTAACTTACAGATCTTTAAAACATTAGCCATTCATAAATCTGCAGTTGCCTATATAAAGAAGTTTGCTTTCAAACTTTAAATTTATAAATAACAAAGTTGATTTTAGATGTATTACTCAGATGCATGCTTTTATAGAATTTTTATTTCATTTCCTGCCTTAAAGGAAAGGCAGTTCTCATTTATGTACTTTTGTTTGCATTTTGAAATCATTGCCTATATTGTGTTTATGGATTTATCTCTCCCAGGTAAGGCCTTTATTTCTAGAAAATAGCAGCTTTAACAAAGTATTAGTAAGATTTTAATAGTTTCAGAAAATTTGTTGTGTGTTATTCCATAGTAGAATGTTGGGTAGTAAGTCTTTATGAACATTTTTGTTTCATTGTTTACTCTTCATTTAGGCTGGTCTTTTCTTTTTTTTCTTTTTTCTTTTTCTTTTTTTCTCCAACTGATGTGACTTTCTTGCACCTATTTTAATAATACCTACATTTTTTTTTTTTTTTTTTGCCAGAGTTACTGAAGTTTTTAGGTATATGGTAGTTACAGCCAATGGCCATTTATTTTATAGGTACTACCAACAGGGATGAAGTGAAACCTTTAAAAATAATTTTTGTGTGAGCCAATGTAAACTAAGAGCCATATGTTGTTTTTTTATTTATGTCCTCATACACAGAAAAAAAATAGTCAATGCTTTGCCAATATTCAGATATGAAGGCTATATACCTTCCTGCATAGTTCATTAAAGGAGTATCTTAATATTTTTTGAAAAAAACTGTTTTAAGCAGTCCCAAACTTATAGAAAAGTTGAAAGTTGAGTGTCCAGATCTTTTTCTCTTCAAAAATATACACAAGCAAGTTGCTCACATGATATTTTATTACACTCAAATACATCACATGTATTTTCTACTATCAGGAAAGACAGTCAGCTACATCACAGCTATCCAACTCAGTGAATGAATATTAAAACATTACTACTGTCTAATCCTCAGACTCTAAGTGTCATTGATTGTTCCAATAATGATCTTTTTTCTAAGAATTATTTTATTTATTTATTATTTGTTTAATTTGACCAGAGAGAAACAGAGAGAGAAAGGGAAAGGGAAAGGGAGAGAGCAAGCTGCTAGATCCAGGACTTGAACTGCAGTTGGCCATGTGGGAGCCCAGTTCCTTAAATATCATGCCACTTGCCAGCCCCTCAGTAATGATCTTAATGGGAAGAGGGTCCAGTGCAGAATTGAGTTGCATTTTATTATCATGATTCTTCAGTGTCCTTCAACTTGGACTAGTTCTTCCTTTGATTTTTATGACCATGGCATTTCAGAAGATTATATTGGGTGGTTGGAAAAATCGTGTCACATTTTTGTATGCAAAACTGCGTCATGACTTTTCCAACAACCCAATAGTTGGTTATCTTGCAAAAGGTCCTCAATTTGGATTTGTCTTATGTTTTCTTGGGATAAAATTCAGGATATGCACATTTGGCAAAATTATCACAGAAGGGATGCCATGTTCTCATTGCATCCTATCAGGCGGTATATGATTTTGATTCATCTCACTACTAATGATGTTCACTTTAATCCCTTGATTAAGGTAGTGTCTGCCAAACTCTCTGTTGTACAGTCACTCTTTTATTTCGCCCTTTGTAATTTATATGTATTTTGTAGTGAGGGGACTACTTTGATGCTCCTCTAAGGTAGTTACTTCACAATAAACCCATCGTAAGCTTGAACCATTGTAAGTCAGGGGCAGCTATATACTGCTGCTTATTAGA
Source organism: Tupaia tana (assembly GCA_026018925.1). Taxonomy (NCBI): domain Eukaryota; kingdom Metazoa; phylum Chordata; class Mammalia; order Scandentia; family Tupaiidae; genus Tupaia; species Tupaia tana. The sequence goes on from JAKSZU010000010.1 coordinate 63,416,758, forward strand.
CTTTCAGATTATTCATCAATTTATCTAAGTATGCATTCATGTTTTTCTATTTCATTAAACAGTGTATATAAATCATTGTTTATTTTGAGGTCCAAACCGTCCCCACTTTGGCCAGTTGGAACCCATTCAGAATGGTTTCTGTGTCTTTTTGACATGTCCCCAATCATTATTTGAGCACTTCCTTGCTTTATACCATAGCAAGATATTCTGACTTATTCTGTACTTTCCCTGGCCCTTTCCTGAAATCAACTGTTTCTCCAAGGAACTTTGAGTTCTCTTTCCACTCAGCTTACAGCTCTGACACGTTGTGCTAAGTCACCCTGTGTGTGATGGCTTCCTCACTTCCTCATTGCTGACTCCCTTGGCTAGGCTTCCCCTGAGATGTGAACACTGTTCCTACTCTGGTTCTGACTCCTCACATCAAGTAGCCACTCTGCATAAAGGCTCTCCTCACTGTGCGTGGACCCTGACTCCCCACACCAAGCTACCCCACACATTCCTTGGGCTGTAATGTGCTAAATAGGGATGCTCCTCCACAGCACACCCGCTCATCCTGCCTGCTCCGCACACACTCCCCCGTCTAGGCTGTGCCCCTGCCAGATGGCCATCTCAGCCCAGGTCTCATACAGCAGCCCTCCTTTTCACCCTCCTTGTCCTGCCTGGCTCCAACACCCAGTTCGAGCACACCCAACTGCTTTTCCATCTTGGCAGCTTTACCTAAGAACTTATGACTGAATTGTTCAGTAAGGGAAGGGAAAAGAGGATGGGCCAAAAGGTTTACTAAATTATCTTAAGTTCTCTGAAATAATGCTCTATTCAGGGGTTCACCTTGCTAATTATTATAATGAAAATCAGAGTAAAATAGAATTTGGCAAACATAAATCACGTTATTAGGATGTTTTATGTTACATGAGGTCACTTATATTCTCTTGAAGATCTTCTATTGAGTAATTACAGATCAAATGAGATCAAGAGACTAAAAGTTCCATATTTATTCCAATGGATAGTATGCTCTGAACTATCAGTTTACTGTACTATTCTTTGTACTTTCTCATATCTGATTTGTATTACCTATGGTCCTGGCATTTGAATAGGGTGGATGTTTTGTATGAAAGTAATTAAAAAATATATTCTTGTATAAAGCAAAAAGTAATTGGAAAAAATCAAAATATATAATAACCTTAAATTAACATAGTAACTTAATTTTTTTTCTCTCTCCTTTAAATAGAGGAGTCTTCGTTTTGGCTTCCCTTATATGGCAGCATGTGCTGCCGATTAGTCGCCCAGCCAGCTTGTATGGCTGAGGATGCATTTGGAGGATTTCTTAACCAGCAGGTTAGAGGACTTTAACTATCCTATATCCTACCACAACTATAACTCCAATTTAAATCTTAATATACTGGCAGTTGTTTGGCATTCTAATATCAAAAAGTATTTTTCAAGTCTTTTTTTCAAGGTCAGGTTTCTAAATGTTATCAGACATAAGCCTTGGGGGTGGCACAAGGGTAAGGAGGGTGGCAAGAGGAGGGGTCTAATGCAGTTTGTTGTGTAAGTAGCTATTACTCCTCTGCTTCATTAATAGCAGTAACGGATAATCAGCCATAGAGGACTCCTCGTGGAAACTCTGAGAGCTGCTCAACGCCTTTCACATAAGGGCCTAGCTGGCAGATAGCTTTTGGCACAGTGTAGGCCTCTGAGCTTCCAAGGCTGCCTCTATGCCACCTACTCCTGATTTATTTATAACTCTAGTTATTTATAGTCAGTAAATAATTAATTGTGGGTTTCAATGAATCAATAGTTTTTTCTAAAAGATTCCATTAGGAGGAAAGAAAATTTGTATCCTTACAGAATAGTCAACATTTTTCAATGTTCTAAGAACAGTAGGGGAAAATTATATTTTGTACAATGAAAGTTATTTTTACAATTGTCCTGAGTCATTTGATGAATTGCTATGGAATTCTGATTTTTTTTTAATTAGGTTTATGCTGTAGGGGATGTGTGCTTCTAAGAGAGAGACAGACAGACAGAGGGAAAGTGAGAAATCACCCCGGAGGGAATAACCATGCCACAATCCCTCCTCTCTCATTATTCTTTTGGGATTTTAGGCACATATGCACACGCACCCAGCATGATTTTTAAGTCCTCAGGTCTGGAACTCAAACCACAATCATCCATGTCAGAGTCCAGTGCCTTTACCTCCACACAAGGTGGGCCCCGCACTAACTAACAATAGATTAGATTTTCTTAATCTGCATTGATTTGTAATTTTATTTCTGTAGAAATTATGTGATAATCATCACTTCCTTTTTACTTAGTGCTTTTAAGAATTCCAACCTTGTCTGATATTAACTTACTGTTAGATTGTAGGCAGTTAGACAACTTATACAGCAAATTAGTGGATAATTCTGTTACATTTTTAAAAAACAAATGTACTTTGATAACTTAAGAATTTTGTTGAACTTAGCCTTAAGGTGATAAAGATTTAATGTTAATGCTTTCTTGATTTTCTTTTCCAGCAAACGGTAGAAGGTCTGATTAGTTGGAGAAGGTTGTATTGTGTTTTGAGAGGGGGTAAACTCCATTGTTTTTATAGTCCAGAAGAGATCGAAGCTAAAGTGGACCCAACTTTGGTAGTACCAATTAACAAGGTAAGTGAAATGTTATTTTGAAAATAACAATGCAACATTTTATGAAGTTTGTTCTTGCCTGTGCAATTCACATTGTTGACGGAAGGATTGCTAAAAATAGATTTATTTGTAAATATAATTTAATATGTTTTTTCCAGTATAAAACTTGTCTATTAAAGGAAGTGCTGTTTATTTCCTTTGAAAACAGTAATGGAAATCTATACCAGGATATAGTTTTTAAAGCAGAGAATCTAGTTCCACACTAACAGGGTATTTAAATTTTTCATGAATTGATTTAAGAGATTTTATAAACATGAATTGTTAGCTCATGATAGTGATGCTCTTTCTAGTTAATATGTGAATGAACCTGTAAAAAGATATCACTGTCTGTCCTTTGTGATTTCCTGTGGTATTGATGGGCACTTGTCTAACCTGTCAGGACAGGAAAACCCTGATAGTTCACTTAGAATAGGTGAATGCTTACACTGTTCGTAATAAGCAGTACTATACTTCACAGAGAATCTATCAAATACGTATTTACTGGTTTGATACAAAAGAGACTATTAACATTTAGTTGATTTTTTTTCACTTAAAATTCTGTAGGAAAACTTTTCAACATAAGGCAGACTTAGTTTCTTTTATCCCATTGTCTTCAATTTATCTTCATCTGTTGTCCAAGTCTAGTATTTATTAGAGGATTTTTCTTTCACCCCTATTGTAGCATTTCTACTCTAGAGTACTTCATGGCTTTTCTAGACCACATTACCTTGTTTTCTGCCTCTGGACTGACTGCACCTAATTGTTTCCAGTTTTGATGACCTGCTTGTCTTTGGAGTGGTTGAATTGAAATGATTGATAAAATATAAGATATAAGCCATCACATTATTAGCTATATATTTTCTCCTTGTCTTTGAAATTTCTTTTTAAAGAAAAATTTAAACTTATATGCCCTTTTATATAATTTGTATTTCTGAAAACATGTCACTACCAGTCTGCTAATCTTTAAGGACTCTAATTTATTCCCATGATCTTTTTTGGCAATAACATCTTTTTCTACTTTTTTTCTTGCTTTTAAAGATTAGACTGCTTATGGGGGTGGCAGGTGGTGTGGTAGTTAAGGCTCTGGACTCCCACATGGTCAATTGTGGTTCAAGTCTCATACCCAGCAGCTTATTTTTATTCTCACTCCCCACTCCACCCCCAGTTTCTGTCTGGTCAAATTGAAAAAACAATAATAATACAATAAATAAAATTAAATAAATCTTAAGAAATACTTAGACTGCTTTTTTCCTGAAGAAAATCCTTCAGTGCAGCCTTTTATTATGTTACTAAGTTCACCAGTTTAACTGCTTTATTAGAAAGAGTAGTGTTGCTCTTAAATAATATAAATAAATAATATAAATTAATAATAAATAAATAATATAAATAAATAATTTTGGTTTAGAAAGTCAAGTTTATGAAATGTGTAGATTTATTAATGAAAAACTGACATACTTTTTTCTAAAAGTTTCAAATGTATAGAAAAGTTGAATAATGAAGACCTATGTACCTCACCTATATCCCTCACATGTGCTCTGTACTGTCTTAAAAAAAGAAAGAAATTTATCGTTGATACAATATTGTCTAATACACAGAGCAAATTGCCCTAGTTGTCCCAAGATGTTCTAATTTTTATTACTTGATCCAGGATACCATCATGTGTCACAAATTACATCTAGTCACCATGACTTTGTTTTGTTTCCTTTCATCTAAAGTGTGCATTTCACCTCCTGCATTTATTTATTTATTTATTTATTTATTTATTTATTTATTTTTGGAGAGGTTTTTGCTATAGGGCACATGCACTCGCCAGAAAGACAGAGAGAGACACAGAAACAGAAAGCGAGTAATCACCCCCCCCCCCAGGGGGGATGGCAACACCACAATCTCTTCTCCTCCATTCTCCTCTTGGGACCTTGGGCACACACGCACACGCGCCTAGTGTGAGTTTAAGCCGCGAGGCTCGAGACTTGAACTACAGTCAACTACATGGGAGTTCAGCGACATAGCCATTATGCTAACTACTGGTCCCACCTCCTGCATTTATTAAGATCTTATATATATTGACCATTTTTAAAAGCTCAGACCAATTTTCATCTTAGAATGTACTTAAATCTTCATTTCAGTAGATTCAAGTAAATATTTTTGGCAATAGTTCTACATATGAGATAATGTCTAGGTTGTCTGTTACTAGATGGCTGGGTAGTAAACATGGCATCTTAGCCATTTTTTTTCTTATATGTTGTACCATAGAATAAGAGTAGTCATAAACCAAAGTAAAATGTAAATTGAGCAAATGATACTTTTAAAGTCATTTGTTTTGCTTGAAGATAGTCTTCAAGATATTCAACTCACCCTTTCTCAGCCCTTGAAGATAGACAGAACAGGTTTGGTAGCCCTGTTCTACAGATACTGTCATGTACTGCGTAATGACATTTCAGTCAGCAATGGACCACATATGTGGTAGTCATCTCAGAAGATTATACTGGGCTGTGATGGATAGCCCAGAGATGTGGCAGACCATACCATCTAGATTTGCATAAGTACACTCTATGATGTTTGCACAACAATGAAATCACCTAATGACACATTTCTCAGAACATATCTCCATTGTCAAGTGATGCATGATTGTATGTTATTTCTATTTTACAAGTGAAGAAATAGATGCAAAGAACAGGTAGAACTTGCCAGACTCATAAGGAAAATTATATGGCTCCCTCTTTTCCTAATGGGTAGGGAAAAAAATAAAAAATCATGGGGTTGTTTTTTTATTTCCTCCTGGACATACTGTTAGACTAGCTTTGAAAGGCAACATTAGATTTTTATTCCCAGCATCATACGGATTCTGACTCAGCTTTAAAAGTAAAATGTAGCTCTGAAATGAGGTTCTAAGCTTGAAACTACAATACACCCATATGCAATGACTTAGGAATGTTTCAAACCTTTACAATTAAAATTTAAGAAGACATTTATAATGAATCTTTTCTGTTATTGTAGCCAGTGTATTTGTATTTCCTGTCTTTTTTTTAAATAATTATTTATTGTATTTTATTTATTCATTCACTTATTTTTTAATTTGACCAGAGAGAGACAGAGGGTGAGAGTGAAAGAGAGAGGAAGTGAGAAAGCAAGCCACCAGATTCAGGACTTGAACCCTGGTCGGCCATGTGGGAGTGTCCAGCGCCTTAACCATAATGCCACCTGCTGGTCCCCTGTATTTCCTGTCTTATGACAAGAATCTAATTCCAGAAAAGTGGTGACAGTGTTTACATGACCTGACTGAACTGACCTTTTTTAATTGATTTATTGTTTCTTGTGTAATAAAAGCTGATGACCAGGTGACTGATGGGATTCAGTAGTCATTCATTACTATTATCAAGATGATTTCAATCAGCACACTTAGAAATTCCACTGGTTGTTCTTCTATTGACCATTACAGATTCACAGGAAAGTTACTAACCTACTAATTTGTATAGACCTGGTCTGAGATTTGGCGACAGCATTTGACTCTGAGGATGGATGATTTAAGTATCTCTCCCATGATACATGACTTTTGTCTAAAATACAAGAGGTCTTTTAAAAAGTAAAACACAAAGTAAGAGTTAAGGTTGGGAAGATCAATATAATTTAATTATTTATCTCAAAATGAAACTGATGGCAAGGCCTTCCATATTTCCATCTTAATTTTCTCCATTGCTGATTCTTGTCCTTTTCTCTGTAAATACTCTTCTTTTTGCAGTTTCTACTTTTCCATAGAATTTCCTTTTGAACCCTTCCATTCACTCACCTAAGAACTTCTCACTTAATAGTAAATGTCATGGATCTCCTTATTCAAATATATCAAACACTCTTTCAGTCATAAAATACATTTATTACTTCCTAAAACATGACTGTTATATAAATTATTTCTCCAATTAAAGTAATTTTTATTTTTTCTCAACGTATAAAATGACTCAGATGTTCAGAAAAGTCAAAAAAGTACTGTAGTGATTACACATACACCTACCACCTAAATTCTGTAGTTAACATATTATCATTCTTGCTTTATTCTTTACTCATTTGATTTTTTTGCTGACTCATTTGAATATAAGACTCCAACATTATGACCTGCATTCCTGAATACTTCAATATTCAACTTTTTTTTAAGTTTTTTTAAAGCATTATTTTATTTAACTTTATTTATTTATTTATGTATTTTAATTTGACCAGACAGAGATAGAGAGAGAAAGAGAAAGTGAGAAAGTAAGCTACCAGGTCTAGGACTTGAACTGCCGGTGGCCATGTGGGAGGAGTCCAGTGCTCTCAATCACCATGCCACCTGCCAGCCCCTTAACATGCAACTTTTCTTTTTATTTATTTATTTATTTTTTTTGGAGAGGTTTTCACTATAGGGCGCGTGCACTCGCCAGACAGACAGAGAGAAACATAGAGACAGAAAGCGAGAAATCACCCCCCAGAGGGGATGGTCATGCCGCAATCCCTTCTCCTCCATTCTCCTCTTGGGATCTTGGGCACGCATGCACACGCGCCCGGCATGAGTTCTAAGCCACTGGGTCCGGGACGCGAACTGCGATCGACTACGCGGGAGTCCAGCGACATAGCCATTACGCTAACTGCTGGTTCCCGCAACTTTTAAAAATAGGGGAGATGTGGGGTTGGCAGGTGGCGTGGTGGTTAAAGGTGCTGGATTCCCACATGGCTGACCGTGGTTCAAGTCCCGGATCTGGCAGTTTGCTTTCTCGCTTTCCCTTTCACTTTCTCTCTGGTCAAATTAAAAAATTATAATAACAGCAAATGGAGTTAAATAAATAAATAATCCTTTAAAAAATAGGGAAGTGTGTGTGTGTGTGTGTGTGTGTATTTTTAGGCTTTTGCCATAGGGCATGAGGGAGACAATGAAAGAGAAAGTGAGAAATCACCCCACGGGGGCATGGCCACACCACAATCCCTTCTCCTTCATTCTCCTCTTGGGATTTTGGGCACACATGCACACATGCCCAGCATGATTTTCAAGCCTCTAGGTCCGGGACCTGAACTGTAGTTGGCTATGTAGGAGTCCAGCAACCTAACCACCATGCGACCTGCTGGCCCCGAGATGTACATCTTTCTACACACATAATACCATTATCATAACTAAGAATATTAACAATAATTCTCTTATATCATCTGATATTTAGTCCATATTCAAATATCCTCAGGGATCCCTAAAATGTTCCTTTAATTTCTGTTTTCAATCTAGGACTTTTTGAGGATTATATATCCCCTATCGTTCTTCTAAACTGTAGATGAGATCTAGAGGCTTGATTATATTAATTTTAAACATTTTTACTGGAATATTTATGGCTGAGGCTGCACAGATAGTTTACACGCAAGCATGCTGTTATGGGGCAAGTGATGTCTAGCTGCCTCACAGCTCTGCCATCCCTTCAGCATAATCTTTTCTCTTTACAATCAGCAGGTGGTCAGTGAGGTGATACCTTGGCACTGTGTCAGTACCTTTGTTGTCTAACAGTCTCACATATAATGGTTTCAGCAACCTGCTGTTGTCCTTGCCTGAGTGTTGCTACCCTAGAGAGGCCACCGATTCTCCCATAAGGTCCTTTCTTCTACGTATATTAGCTGGCATTCTTTTTCAAAGAAATACTTTTTCTTATCAACTGAAAATGAATTAAATTCCTCCTGAAAAGGCAGATTAAACTTTTAATATTATAGTTATCCATTTTCAGAGTAAGGAATTAGGGTTATGTTGGTACTGGTTTTATGTACTGGAGTTGGTAGAACCCCTTACAAGGGTAGAAAGTGAATGTTCTCCCTCCCTCTCCTTTGCCTTATAACATGATAAATGCATAGGATTTTATCTCTTCAATGTTTTAGATTGCTTGGGTTTTAAATATACCATAGCTGTTTTGTTTTGCTTAGAAGTTTCTAAGGAACACATGTTGTTAGTATTTTCTTAAATAAACATAGGATCTTTGATAAATACTGGTCTGGTATTTTCTGACATAGCAAGCTAGGACCATATAAAACTTGTAGGAATAATGTGTTTGTTTTAGTTTTTAGTATCTTTCTAATAATGAGTCTCTAAGACCTTCGTTAAGCTTAATAATGTTAAACATGAAATACAAATCAGAGTTCTTCTCTTTTGGTTGTCTTCTTTCATGATTTAGAAAATAATAATTTTGCTTAATGCTACTTTAAAAATTATGTAAAAACATAAATTTTGCAGTTGCTAAGGTATATAAATAATAGTTCTGTTATTTTGATCACAGGATCTGTTCTCTAACTATAATTCTTGTCCTTCTAAATGGCATTTCCTGTAAGGCTAAGTCAGTTCATTAATTTTCATAAGGAGCCATCTGTGGAAATAGTCACATTAAGGGAAGAAAAGCCTAAAAGCTATTCTCCTCCCCTTTTCAATCCAAATTTGAAAGGGTGATTTACTTCAAAGTGATTGCTTCAACTTCAAAAAACTTCACTATGAATGTTGTTGAGCAAGACATTTTCAATAACAAGTACTTAACTGAATCTCCTATACATTGTAGAAAGCATTTTATTAGCCAAAGCTTTATCCACTGCCGGTAGGGTAGGGAGTGGATGGAAACTAAGTGTGAGTCTTTGAGATCAGCAGTCTTTTCTTGATTTAAATACTATACATCATTCATTGTAATAATGAAATCTACTAAACAAGTCAGTAACACTACTCAGTATTATAGACCTTTTCTAAGTTGTCTTGAAATTACCATTCACTACAACATTTATCATGGACCCTTGAAAGCAAATTTATTATGAAGCACAAGAAATTTTCTTCTGATTATTTTAGTCATCTTATACCTGAGTCTTATCAGCTGTACAGATTTTCCTTTATTAAACACTGCAAAATTTTTAAAAAAAGCCTTTTTTTAGGTGTTTACATTTGACTTCATCGACACAAATTGAAAATAATTATATCAAACTGATCCTAATCATACCTAACGCCCGATTTGCCATATTTCAAACATTCCTTTCCATACATGGTGGAGAAGTGCTTTCTATGTGGTTAGAATATGGATAAGTGTAAAGCTTGTTTCTAACGGCAACATTTTGTCTTCATCCCTGAATAAACAGGACTTTAGACTAAGCACCCTTCAAAGATTTCGCTTATCTTATGTTTATGAGGAGGGTGGGAAATGTTTTCTGCATTACAGTAAGACAGAGGCACTACCAGGCTTACTTTGTTTTTTGTATTTGTTTTGATTTAAAAAAATGTTTTTGGAAAATTTAGTATAAATGATTATAATTTATAATTTAATCTCCTACTATAATTCAGAGATTAGTATAAATGAATCTACTAATTTCTTACATATTTCTTCCACTCTACATTTATTTTGAAGCAAATTCTAGAGAATGTATCCTTTTACTTGTAAATCCCTTAAGAAATTTCATAGTTTTTTACATATATATGTATGTAGTCATAGGAATAGTCTTGTAACTATATATGTGAGGTGTTCAAAAAGTTCACGAAAAATGTGTATTATGAAAAAACTGTTCATGGATATCAAAAATTTTTGCACCAAAATAAACTTGTATTTTAATTATATTTTTCTATGAACTTTTTGATGTCCTTTCGTATTATCAAAAGTCCAAGTCAGCATTCAAATTTCCAAGTCTCGTAATTTTTGTAATAGTTTTGAATCAGGATCCATATGAGGGTGTGCATTGTAGTTATTGTTAGGTGTTTTAAGTCTCTTTTCATCTTTTGGCTCCTGTATACACATACATGTGCCCTCAGACACACAGATATACATCTCTCTGTCTCTCCTGCTCTTTCTCTCTCACACACACATATATACACATTTATTTGAAGAAATTTGTTCATTAATTATACAACATTTTCTATAACTTGGTTTTACAGATTTCATTTTTACATCGTTTTTTTTTCTTATTTTTTTGTATCATATTCAGGTTTTGGCTAGCAAGAATACATTTTAGAAAATGTTCTATACTTTTATTAGGCATAGAATACCTCTGGGTCTTCCACTCTTATTAATATCTACTGATGTACATTGCTTAGATCCTTTGTTTCATCAGGGATTGCAATTGGTAATATCTTAACATTCTTCATTTATTAGCTGGGATGGCTCTACTTCATCAGCTATTTCCTTACCCTGGGGTACAGTTCTAATAAGGAAGACAAGATAAGTGCTTGACTTTTTGCATTAATATATCAGTTACCAAATAATGAGGTGGTTCCTTAGCATCTTTCAAAGTGAATTAGTTTAAAAAAAAATAGGAACTTATGGATTTAGAGACATGTCATGTATCAGTTCATTACTATTATTATTACTATTGCTGATGTGCTCATGCCCCATACTTTGACTAGTGGAAGTATCTTCAGATTGGCTCTTTAGTAGTTTGTACACAGCCCTAGTAATCATTGATTTCTGTTAAGACGAGATGTTCCAGAGTCTTGTTTTACACATTTCCTGACCCAGAATGTGAATCAGCCAATTCTCCAAAGAGCTCTGATACCTCTTTTAAGAAAACTTTTAGAGATTTATAATCTGGGTACAGTAGTAGATTTTTTTTAAAGTTGTATAGTCAAAATTAAAATAAACCATTTATAAGTCTAGCCTTGATTAATAATGTCCTATTTACACAGAAAAGAAAACGACATAGTCCCTCTTTACCTTGTACTCAGACTTCTAGTTTTAATTCAAAATAATGAGAAATCTAAAAGAATATATCCACTGGCTTCGGAACTTACCGTGTTTTGTTATGAAACTGCCTTCTCCAGTGGTGTTTTTATAATCCTTCCCTCGGCCTTCTCTGAGTATCCCACCATCTCATACAATGAAAAGTTACAGTTCATATGTGCTGATTGACGAAAGCAAAGCCAGCTACAGGTTAACATTTCGCAGTGAAAAATCTCAAATCCATAAACAAATCATTAAAAGTTGACCGTAAAGATTCTCATATTAAATAAAGGTTTGGGATTCATTTAAAGAATCAGATTAGAGGTTATTTCTAATATCTGAGTCTTCAATGTAAAACTTTACAAAAATCATTATCCAAATTGTTCTTTTCCTATCTTATTCATATTCATCATCCTTTTTTCTTTTGCAATTTATTGGGTGGGAAATAATGTTTCAGATGTTAGCATGCGTGGAGGGGAAATACCCAGGCTCCGTGCTTTCAGAGCCTGCTAGGAGGAGATGCTTCCCTCATCTCTTCACTATGTCAGCCCGTAATAGCACTCCCCAAATTCACCTTACTGTTTTCCTGTCGCTTCCTTTTTTGAGAAATGAATATCTGAACACTCTCATGTAATTGATATTTGCTCACGCTGAAAAATAGCTTGCAATGGGGACCAGCAGTTGGTGTAATGGCTATGTCACTGGACTGCCATGTAGTTGACTGCGGTTTGCGTCCCAGACCCTGTGGCTTAAAACACACCAGCGCATGTGCATGCGTGCCCAAGATCCCGAGAGGAGAACGGAGGAGAAGGGATTGCGGCATGGCCATCCCCCTGGGGGGTGATTCCTCACTTTCTGTCTCTATGTCTCTCTCTGTCTTGTCTGGCGAGCTCACACACCCTATAGCAAATAAAAAAAAACCTCTCAAAAAAAAAAAAAATAGCTTGCAAGAACTTTCTGACATTCTGAGAAACTTTACTTGTTCTAATCACTTTTTCTTTAACATGTATTTTTTTTAGGCCAAAAAAGTTTCCCAGTAGTTTCACATGGACCTTTTAAAAACCTCTCATGTTTTAAAAATATAGTGGTATTTATGGTTACCAGAATTAAGGAAGTATATATTAGGTCATCGGAAAAGTCATGATGTGTTTTTCTATGCAAAAAATGTGTCATGACTTTTCCGTCAGCCCAGTAGTACTTGTCTATATAATGTTGCATAGTATTCCCTTAGAAGGCTATAAATGATCAGTTCATTAGATTTTCTATATAACAGTTACATTCAAATGATACCTCGATGAAAATATTCATCTGTAAAAATCACATTTTTCTCATTTAGAAGTTGAATCCATTTTAATCTTATATACAAAAATTTAAAAAATTATATTAAAATGGAATTGGATGAAGTGAAGCATAATTTCAGAACATTTCTTATTTTATCATTTTTTTAAAATAATTATTTTATTTAACTTTATTTATTTTAATTTTATTAGAAAGGGACAGAGAGAGAGAGAGAGAAAGTGAGAGTGGCATGGTAGTTAAAGGCACTGGATTCCCACATGGCTGACCACCGTTCGAGTCCTAGACCTGGCAACTTTCTTTCTCCCTTTCCCTTTCTCTCTCTGGCCAAATTTAAAATAATAATAACAATAAATAGAATTAAATAAATACTTCTTAAAAAAAAAAAAAAGAAAGAAAGGAAGAAAGAAAGTGAGAAAGCAAGCTGCCAGGTCCAGGACTCAAACTGCAGTCAGCCATGTGGGAGTCTAACACCCTTAACCACCATGCCACCTGCTGGTGCCCTTACTATTATATTTTAAAATACTAACAGTAGTGGTTTCTGCCCCCATAATTCAGCTTTCTGTTAGTCTGATAGAGTAACATATCAAAGTTTCTTCCCAGAGACCCAGAGATTAAATCATTCTCCAAAAGTGATAATAAGCTGCTGCTTTTTTTTTTTTTTTTTTTTTCAGTTGAGAGAGGGATTTTTGCTTTAGGGCCAGAGAGGCCGAAAGCAAGAAAACACCCCTGCAGTGGGGGATGACCGTGCTGTGATATCTTCTCTCAGAATTTTGAGTTTTAAGTTGCTGGGTATGGGATTCAAGCCATAGTTGACTACATGGGAGTCCAGTGACGTAACCATTATGCCATCTGTGGGTCCTGATAAACTTTATCTTTTAAACAGGTTGATTGGATATGCCTTGTTTGCTCTAGGAATGCCATTTAGGACAGCATTTTTTTTTTTTTGGAGAGGTTTTTTTTTCTATAGGGCACATGCGCTCGCCAGACAGTCAGAGACATAGAGACAGAAAGCGAGAAATCACCCCCCAGGGGAATGGTCACGCTGCAATCCCTTCTCCTCCATTCTCCTCTCGGAATCTTGGGCACGCACGCACACGCGCCCGGCGTGAGTTTTAAGCCACCGGGTCCAGGACGCGAACCGCGGTCGACTACGTGGGAGTCCAGCGACATTGCCATTACGCTAACTGCTGGTTCCCTAGGACAGCATTTTGAATATTGTATAAATAATTCCTTAAAACAGCTAATTCACAAAGTTTATTACCAAGACATAGGAGAGTAGAAAACACCTTATTATGACAAAATTAAAATGCTGACCATAAGTTCCATTATCGTCTTCTAAAGACACTCAGATTTTAGGACCAGCAGATGGCATAATGGTTATGTCGCTAGACTCCTACCGCAGTTCAAGTCCTGGACCTGGCAGTTTGAAACTCATACCTGGTGTTGTGCATGCGTGCCCAAAATCCCAAGAGGAGAATGGAAGAGAAGGGATTATGGGATTATGATGTTGCCATCGCCCCAGGGAGTGGTTTCCTGCTTTCTGTCTCTCTGTCTGTCTGGGGAGCACACGCACCCTATAGAAAAAAATCTCTCTCCAAAAAGAAAGACACTCAGATTCCTTGATTTCTATGATAGGATACACTGTCTCTAAGATGGTCACTAATTCTTGTACTCTCAGATACTCTAAAGGTTCACAGTTATGTGCTACTTTATACAACATTTTTTTCCCATATGATTTTTAAGTACGATTTCATTCCTTCAGAAAAAAAACTCCTTCTATAGGATATATGGTATTCATCTGTCTGTATTTACCTGTTTTTTGAGGAATGTTCAGCTTATCTTCCTACCTCTTTGCTACTTCTCAAATACCCACATGTGTATCATTTCCACTCTTAGTCAGCTTTTGTAACTGTCAGTCAAAATATTTTTATGGACACATTGCAGTAAGCTCAACCACATTCTTCTAGAATTACTCTGTACAATATATAGCAACCACTAGCCCCCAGTGGCCGCTTCAAATTAAAATGTGCTATAATTATAACACACAAACTGGATTTTAAAGGCTTGGTGTGAGAAGAAAATGTAAAATATCTCAGTATTTTTTTTTTACTTTTTTTATTTTTTAAATTTAAATTTATTTATTTACATTCATTCACTATACATCATTACAGCATACAAAATGAGATTTCCCATCCAAAATACACTATATATTGGCTCAATCAAGCACAGCAACATACAAGTTATCATCAACAAATAATTTTTCATTTCTTGTTTCCTGTATATTTCCTTTTTTAATTTTTTTTTGCCATCCTTGATTCCCTATCTCTTCCCCTCTGCCATGCCCCACCCTCCTCCCTCACTGTCTCTGGTATCCATGGTTGCTTTCTATGCCTTCTCCCCCACCCATTTTATTGATTCGCTAATGAACTTAATTAATCTAAATATTTCCAATAGCAAGCACAGCTGATATATACATATCCAGGAATACAAGTCTGACTTCTTGAAATTTAAAAAGAAAAGTACATATTTGATGACTGCAGTAAGCTGTATAGCCCCAGCTAAGTGCTACTTTATAGTATGTTCATTCTACTCACTGAGGTCTTGATTTTTATTTATTTATTTTACTTTGATTACCTGTTTAAAAAAAAATTTTGGAGAGAGGCCAGTGGGTGGCATGGTGGTTAAGACGCTGGACTCCCACATGGCCAACTGCAGTTTGGGTCCGAGACCTGGTGGCTTAAAAATCATTTGAGGCGTGTGTGCATGTGTTCCTAAAATCATGAGAGGAAAATTTGGGGGAGAAAGGATTGTGGTATGGCCAGCCCACAGGGGTGAGGAGTGATTTCTTACTTTCCTTCTCACTGTCTGTCTCCAGTGAGCACATAAGTCCTATGGCAAAAAACTTAAAAAAAAGAAAAGAAAAAATTATTTTGGAATTGCTAGGTAACATAAAATACATTATTAAAATGAATTTCACCAGTTTCTTTTTCCTTTTTTTTAATATGGTTTCTAGAAAATTTTAAATTACATGTGTGGCTCACATTGTATTTCTACTAGACAGTGCTGCCCTGGAATAATATAAAACTAATCATTATGCAGGCAGCCAAATCCCTGTCTTTATATAATATATAGTTCTATTCCAGACTTTGCTCCCCAAGATTGCTTGGTCTACACTACACATAGTTGCTAGCTTGCCATGTGGCATGGCAGCGCCTGTGTGTGCTTTGGGAGCAGACATCGCTACATGTGAACACAGTATCATCACAGCGTCATACCTAGTACCACTCAGGAAGAAAAAGGTTTAGGCTATACTTGAATGAAACAATTGCCTTTGCTGTAGGGAGTTGTATTCAGCATTTTTTTAAAAAAATAGTACTTTTAACATTATAAGAATTATTTTACTTTACGGATCTCATGCAATAGACTTTCTAAATGAATGTTACGTACAAAATAAAAGTTGATGAGGAAGACCTGTTTTGCTGCAGTGAACACTAAGTTATGGTTTCACTGCTCTAACTGATAACACTGTATATTATGCATGAATATTAGAATAAGAAACATATTTCACTGATTCTCCTGTTTTATTACAGTTGGAAGTACAGTTAACATATAATCTACATGAGAGTTATGACATGATGCTGTACTTGTTTTATTGCAAATTTTAAGGTGTATGCAAAAGATACCAACTCCCGCTTAAACTGAGATAGATCAAGACAGAGTATGTATTAATGTTGTGTAATTTAGTAAAAGTGTTATATGTGACATACTTTGAAACATTGTGTAAATCTAAAGCAACTGCTTTCTTGATGTCACATCAAGGAGTACAACGATTATATAAATGATCATCCCCATATTCTCAAGTTCTTAGGGTTTGTGGTTTACATACACTGGCAGTCCTCTTCCTATCTTATGTACCTGTTTCTAACTAATCTTCTGTCACTTGATAGTATTGTTCAGCATTTACTATAGACCTGATTTCTTTCCATTAAAAAGAAAAATTCCCCCCCAAGTTTATTTCTTCTATGAGAGAGATAGAAGCATCACCAGTAGAGTCTCCATACCAGGATCTACCCCATCTCCAGCCAGCCAGGATGAAGGCATGTGCTTATGTGTTCCCAGTATGCACAGGGAGACTTGGAATGTGAACCTGGGTCTGTCCATTGTGGAGCATTGTCGTGGATATCAGTTTTTTAGTAGAAAGCATTCTAAAAAACAAAAACAAAAGAACTTCCAGATTGTTGAGTTGAATATTGAAAATTCTCAAAATGACATATTTTTAATTTCAAATGATCAGCAATTAGAATATAATTACATTTGTCATAAGTATGGCAGCTAAGCAATGAAACATTTGATCATTTGAGAACATTTTATCTTTAATTTTAGGAAACCAGAATTCGGGCAATGGATAAGGATGCCAAGAAAAGATTTCATATTTTTTCTATTATCAACCCTGTTGGTGGACAAGCTGTGACTCAGATTTTTGCAGCTGACAGTAGAGAAGATCTTCAGACGTGGATGGAAGCCTTCTGGCAGCATTTCTTTGATCTTAGTAAGCAGATATTTGAATTTTCTAGTGGTGTATTTATGTAGCCCGAAAGGATGCACACAGCAATCTAAAGGTATTAAAATTATAATCTTGAGCCGGGTCTGTGGCCTGGTGGTTAAGGCAGCCTGCACATGGCTGACTGTGCAGTTGGAATCCGAGACCCGGCAGCTTAAGAAACATGTCTGTCTGCCTAAAATCCCCACAAGGAGGAAGAGATGGAGAAGGGAGTGCAGGTTGACCATTCCCCATGGGGGATTCTTTCTCCCCTCCCTCAATGTCTGTTTCTCTGGTGAGCACATGCACCCTCTAGCAAAACAAAAAAATAATAATTTGTAGCAAGAAATTTTTTTTTATGCTCCTGAAAAAAAAATGGTGATCTCTCATCAATGCACGAATGCTTTTTTTTCTTTCAATTTTTTTCCCATGCCTGCCTTACTGTCATACAGTATACCTTGAATTTTTACCTTCCCTATCTCATACTTGTAAGTTAATTTGTTCCCTGAAACAACTGGGTCCCATTTTCTCAAAATATTCATCTTTAACTGCTTAAAGCTATGTGTTTATCCAAGGGATAAAGAAGTCATTTGTGGAGCAAAAACTTCTCCAGGATAATGATAATCTTAAACTACTGAAATGTTCAGAAGGAGCCTCATTTTTAATGTAACCTTCTGTTAACTCCAGAGTCATTATAATATCATCTTGGACATCATCCGGAAATTTCTTTTTTTTTTTTAAAGCCACCATATGGTTTTTCCATCTCAGTAACACAGTCTTATGTCATGGATTATAAAAAAATGTGATAGTAATATAATCGGGTTTTAGTGCAGAAAATAGATGAGGTTCTAATATTTAATTTTCACTTTAAGGAGGAATTTTTATCAACAGGAGAGTATTGAAATTGTAGCAGTATGTGGTCTTTACTGACAGTAAACTTAACTGTATGTGTATTACCTACAATATTATATTGAAAATGTAGGATGTTGATGATGCCTCTTTCTGATCAAAGTGAGCATACCATTTGATTCAACCAGTATTTATGTCTGGAGTATGCTATTCGACATAATTGCAAAGTACTTTAGAGCAGTTTCCAAACAATGGAAAGTTATTTCTGCACTTGTGTATATAATTCTAGAGACATTTTAGGAATTGTTGTTTTCTGAAACACTAAAAAGAGTTGACACAGTCCTTGGGTTATTTTAGTAATCCTATTCTATTCCGTGGTCTGAATGAGCATCATAGGAGGCAAGAAGAGAAAGTAAATTTATTAATTACCTCTCCTATACAGGTGGCTTCATTTATTTCTCATAATAACACTGTAAAGTAGTTATTTCTGCAGTAAAGATGAGAAAACTGAGGCCTAAAGAGGTATCTGGTCTGCAGCATTGAGTTAGAGGAGTCCCTCCATAACCTTCTTGGGTTTTTTAGTCTTTGTTTTTTTAGGTACCATTCTGAGGCAGTAAATATGTGGAGTCTTCATAAAGTTTATGGAAAATGCATTTTTTTTTTGAGAGAGATTTCTGCTATAGGGTGCATGTGCTCACTAGAAAGACAGAGAGAGACAGAAAGTAAGAAATCACCCTTCAGGGGGGATGGCCACACTGCAATCCCTTCTCCTCCATTCTCTTTGGATCTTGGACACGCACGCCGACCCGCTCAGTGTGAGTTTAAGCCACTGGGTCTGGGACTCAAACTGCAGTTGACTACATGGGAGTCCAGCAGCGTAGCCATTACACCATCTGCTGGTCCTGGAAAATGCATATTATGAAAAAGCTATGCATGTATTCCAGAAATTTTGCACCAAAATAAACTTGTACTTTAATTTCATTTTTCCCTGTGCTTTTTCCAGTCACCTCATTTTTGTCCCATGTGTCTATCAGCATGTACACTTCTTTAGTTTAAATTTTCAGCAGACTGGAGATGTGCATTTTAAAAGACAACAACTTCCTTTCTTTTTCTGATCATAACTAAAAGTTTCACTAGTTTGCTAAATGTTCTGATTTAAAATATCTCTTATAAAAGAATCTATTTTTTCATAAATATTTCTGATATCATATCATTTTTATGTGCATGAAAATAGGAAGGAGATATAAATGAATATAATACCAGAATATTTTAGTCTATTATTACTATTAGATGATGACCGTATGTTTTTATTCTATATTTATGCAGAATAAATTATCATGCTAAAGTGGGGTGTTGGAAAGTTCACAATCTCATGAAATTTCTGTACTCTCTAAGTAATAACAAAGTGGTGACAACTTGGTTCACAGGTCTGACTTTTGGTATTTAATGGTTTTTTAGATACTTGCCAGTCAATAGGTTTTTGCTTTTTTTTTTAATATTTTGCCGGAGGCTATGCGTACTCATTGGAGGGAGAGAGAGAATGTAAGAAAGTATCCCAGTGGGATATGAGCATGCAAACACACCCAGAGTGTTTTTCAAGTTGCCAGTTCCAGATTCAAACAACCCAGGTGGTCACGTGTCATTGAACCACTTTAACCACCATTTGTTTTGTTTTAGGTTTTAGCCATAAGGTGTGTGCACTCACTGGAGAGAGACAGAGAGGAACAGTGATTAATCAACGCGCAGCAGTGATGGCCAACCACAATCCCTACTACTCCATTCTTTCAGGATTTTGAGTATACACATACATGTGCCTGATTTTCAAGTAATGGGTCCAGTATTCTAACCATGGTTGACCATGTAGAAGTCCAGCATCTTAACTACCATGCTACCTTGCTGGCCCCTGTACTTTAAATTTTTTACCTTTCTAGGTATAACCTCTAATGATCTTGGTGGAAGTATGGTATCTATGATAAAGTAAAGGGTAGATATCTGGAGCAGAATAAGACTAATTTAATATTGAGAGCAAATTTTAATTTTTCAGCCCCACTTTGGAATGGAAAGCAGGGCCAGCCAGGTGGTTTGATGGTAACGTGACTGAATCCAACATGGCTAACTGCATCGTTTTGAGTCCTGGATCTAGCAGTTTGGAAAACATGCCAAGGGTGTATGCGTGCATGCCCAAAATCCCAAGAGAAGAAATGGAGAAGGGATTGTGGCTTGGTCATTCCCTCTTGGGGAGCCTTGGGAGGGCAAGGAGGTTCTCTCTTTCTCTCCCTCTTCCTTCTCTCTCCCCTCTCTTCCTCTGTCTCTCTCTCTCACACACACACACACACACACACACACCACCAGAATGAAATACTGGTGAGAGAATGAGATTAGAATTCATGAGGAAACATTGATAAAAGTAGATCTTTTAGTCTGGAGAAGAATAGCATGGGGGTGGGTGGAGGTTAGGAGGCAAGGGATGTGTAATAGCTGGTTTTGTTTTG
Organism: Tupaia tana; assembly: GCA_026018925.1. NCBI lineage: Eukaryota > Metazoa > Chordata > Mammalia > Scandentia > Tupaiidae > Tupaia > Tupaia tana. The sequence continues at coordinate 63,437,276 of JAKSZU010000010.1, forward strand.
TTTTATTTATTTATTTACTTATTTATTTTGTGAGGTTTTTTGCTATAAGACACGTGCACTTGCCAGAAATACAGAGAGAAACAGAAAGAGAGAAATCACCCCCCAAGGGGAATGGCCACACCACAATCCCTTTTCCTCTATTCTCCTCTCGGGATCTTGGGCATGCATACCCAGCGTGAGTTTAAGCTACGAGGTTCAGGACTCGAACCATAGTCGACTACATGGGAGTCCAGCAATATAGCCATTATGCTAACTCTGGTCCCTTGTAATAGCTGTTTTTAGTATTTGAGAGCTGGGCAAGCTTCATGGTCAGATAGTTAAGGCAGCCAGATCCCATGTGGCTAGCCACTAGTTCAAGTCCTGGACCTGGAAGCTTGAGAAATATGCTTTGTACATGTACAAATGTGCACAAAGTCTTGAAAGGAGGGAGAGATAGAGGAGAAGGGTTCATGGCACGACCATGTCCTATGGGGGTACTTTCTCTTCTCCCTTTCTCTCTGTCTCTCTGATTTTCTCTGGCAAGCACATGCACCCTTTAGCCAAAATAAAAATTAAAATGTGTGTGTGTGTGTGTGTGTGTATTCATGTGTGTATAAATAAATAAATATGTATATATATATATATTTAAGAGCTAACATATATACATATATACATGAATGTGTATACATACATATACATGTGTGTATATGTGTGTGTGTGTGTGTGTGTGTGTGTGTGTGTCTATATATTTAAGAGCTAACAAGCACATAAAAGAGGAATGATACTTGTTCTATATAGTTGATAGATATGGAGCCAGGAATGGTGGGTCAGAAATTCTGCGTATTGGGACCAGCAGTTAGCGTAATGGCTATGTCGCTGGACTCCCACGTAGTCGACCGCGGTTCGAGTCCCGGACCCGGCGGCTTAAACTCACGCCGGGCGCGTGTGCGTGCGTGCCCAAGATCCCGAGAGGAGAATGGAGGAGAAGGGATTGCGGCGTGGCCATCCCCCCTGGGGGGTGATTTCCTGCTTTCTATCTCTCTGTCTCTCTCTGTCTGTCTGGCGAGCACACGCGCCCTATAGCAAAAACCTCTCCAAAAAAAGAAAAAAAAAAAAAAGAAATTCTGCGTATTAAAAATAGATTTGAAATTCTAAATTTTTCCCAAATATAAATAATATAAATATTGAGTTACATCAACACCTTAGCATGATAGGTCATTTTGATTAGAAACATTTTAACAGTAAATAGTGTGTGGGAAACATCATCAATATGTACATCGTTATATGAACAAATCTGATATTTCATACTGGGCCTTTGTTTTCATGTTAGCATATTGGCTGTCATGTACACCTGTGCATTCAGATTTATTCACTGGCAGAATAAATGTTTGGTTGTCAAGTCTTCACCAGTGAGCAACATAGTTGTCCCTCTGACTGCAGTAACACATGGAAAAATGTAGCATTATGTTCCAGTTTCCAACATCATTAGGATTTTGCTACTAGTCTAATAATGAAATGCTTTCATCTGTCCATATAGAGAAAATACTGTACTTTATAAGAATCCGTCTGAAAATGTCAGAGAAATGTTTACCAGTTTAAAGGATTTCATTGTTTTTCCATTACATAAGAGCCTTTTTTTTCCTGCCCCCAAGAGGAAAAACTAGGTTTATATATTTTTATCTTAAAAAGGAAGAAAAAAAAAAAAAAAAAAAAAAAAAAGGAAACAGAGGGGAGCATGGTTATTAGAGCAGATTCTACTGGATTTGAACTTTAGAAAGCAGCCTTTGAAGACTTATACTCAGGAATTGATTCCCTCTCTGAGGTGCTAAATGGATGATTTTGAAATTTTACCATACTCTCTCCTTAGCATCATAGTAAAACATACTAAAAGGTGTTTTTTTCAATGTTTCCTAGCTATTTAAGGTACTAGATTTAAAATGTATGTATGTATTACCGTGACAGTTTGACTAGAAAAAAAAAAATGAATACCTAATTTGACTAGACATGAAACGTATTTAATTTTTCAGCCATGAAAAACAACCAAGTTGGATGTTGAATGTGGATATTGAGAACATAATAAAAGGAAGAGAAATGTAGATTATATATCAATCTTAAAACATTACATAGATATATTGCATTTACTTTCCACTGGTTTAAGATAGGATTTAAAAATCGTGCATCTCAATAACAATTTTATTATATTAATGCAGGTTTGATTATTCCATATCCAAAATGCTTGGGGCCAGAAGTGTTCTGGATTTTTTTTCTTCAGGTTTTGGAATATTTGCATATACATAATGAGGTATCATGGGAATGGCACCCAAATTTAAGTATGAAATTCGTTTATGTTTTATATATATACCTTATACGTATAGCCTGAAGGTAATTCTATATAATATTTGTGTATTACGTATAATTCTACGTATAATTCTACGTATAATTCTGTATAATATTTGTGTATTATGACTGCAACTTATTCCATGAAACAAGGTGTATAATTTTCTACATGTGGGAGTCATGTCTATGCTCAAAACCTCTCAGATTTTGGAGCATTTCTGAATAGGAGTGCTCAACCTCTATATAGACATATAGTATCTGGTACAGATACTATTTCTCATGCAGGTGCACAAAGATTAAATTTTTTTATATCCCTCAGGACAAATAAACATGAAAAATTCATTTTAAGATGAAAATAGAAAAATGGAATTGAAAGAAAAATTAGTAATATCTATTCTTTTAATTTTATTTAATAATTGAATAATTATTCAAGACTGTTTTTTCTTATTCCAGATGCTTAATGGTTTTATTTAAAATGTCCTTTCTATGGACCAGCAGAAGACATAATGGTTATGTCACTAGACTCCCACACAGTTGACTGCGGTTTGAGTCCGGACCCAGCGGCTTAAAACTCATACTGGGTGTATGTGCATGTGTGTTTAAAATCCCAAGAGGAGATTAGAAGAGAAGGGATTGCAGTGTGGCCATCCTCCGGGGGTGAGGGGGTGGGGGGGGTGATTTCTCGCTTTCTGTCTCTCTGTCTCTCTCTGTCTCTCTGGCGAGCATACACCCTCTAGAACAAAACTCACTCTCTCAAGAAAAAAGTCCTTTCTAAAGTAAATTAGATGCAGAATTTTATTGTGTAATATACCTATATAGTAACAGGCTTTTACATACTCTTTACTTAAATGAAAATACAGTGCCCAGAGTTAAAATGATTTTAAAAAAATAATAGTCATCTTTTAAAAGATAGTTTGTCGGATAAACAATTCTTATTCTTTAATTACGAATTTCAAATTTAGGTCTATCCTCATAGTGTACTTGTTAGCATACTGAACTGCAGTGCTGGAAGCCACACAGCTCACTGTGGGTTTGGATCCCCGGCCCAGTTGACTTGAACACACAAGTGCTTGCACGTGTACCCAAGATCCCGACGAGCTGAAGGGCTCTGGGAAGGGGACTGCAGTGTGATAAGACCCTATCAAGTATGCAAGGATGATTTCTTTCTGACTCTCTCTCAGATAGTACCTGCATGTACACACTCTATTGTGAATAAAATGAATACACTTAATTTTATTTTCAAATTTAAAACCTTTATGGTGAACCACCACTCCTCGTATTTCTTTGTAAGTAACTATATTTGTGTTGATTTTTACTTTTCAACTCTCTTGAATACTAAATGTTTTAATTTAATATTTAAAAGAAAAGAACCTGTGCAAACTTTTACCATGAATAGAACTTTAAACATAGTTATAGATCATTTAGAGAAATAGTACACTGTTTAATAGCCTAGAGATTGTAGCTTAATATCTATACATAGTACTTTATTTTTTAAATAGATTATTTTTATGTCCGGAGTTGGACTTTGAAATTATGAGTAGTGCTAGGTTTTTGTACAAGCTTCCCTCAGGCAATATTTTATTTATAAATTCGCTGTTACTTTTCAGAGCAAGAAATGTGCTGATACCTATTAAAAATGAAATACATATCTTCCCACTTATGTTTTACGTTTTAAACTTGCCTGCCTTTTCCTGTCTGTCTTAGGCCAGTGGAAGCATTGTTGTGAAGAACTTATGAAAATTGAGATTATGTCACCACGGAAACCACCTTTGTTCTTGACAAAAGAGGCGACCTCAGTCTACCATGATATGAGTAAGGAAGATTTGTCTTTTCTAAGCTGCAGGGTAACAAAACAACATTGCCCGTACTCAATGTTCTGTTGACATTAAGATACTAAAATTTTCAAGACACAATTAAAATGAATGAAAAAAAGGGCTATCATTATAGATGAAGGAACTTATGTTTAATAAATGAATTAATACAAAATTAATGAATACACATTTTTCATATTACAAATCCGTAAGATCAAACAAAAAAATGTAAGACTTAAAATGAATAAAGGTGCACTGAAAATAAGTACTAGCTGAGCAAGCTGATAAAAACTCTAAAAATATAAACTTGCAAATTCTAAAATAAAATTATGTTTAGTAATATTTTCTGTATTTTATTAAATTTACTTTTAGGTAGAGTTGATAGATGAATATTAATGAATGGAAGCTTTCATCTCTGGCCAAAAAAAATTATTTTTGGTTAAATTTAATACTTTGGAAAATTTAGAATTTTGAGGCTCATTAATATTTCCCCACACTTTGAAGGGTGTTTATTTATCCCAGTGGGATTGCCTCAGTGAACAGTGTTGTGAACAAGCACATATCAACGCTAAGCTCTAGTCTAATTTTCCACTAATGTACCTGCACTTTTATATACCGTAAAACGTTAGGTTAAAAATGATACATTTGGGTTTACACATTTGAAAACACCAGTAATTCATTTAATAGACATTTATCTTTGATCTCTTATTTTCTTTCAAAGAATTTTTCCCAACACTGTTATCACCAGAGTGATAGGAGGGTTTCACTCTTATTTGCCTGGCTTTTGGGTTTGGACTTTTTTCCCTTTGTAACAGAGACTTCGCTGGTCTATAGGAAAGAAAAATGATGTAGTTACAGTCACCCCAGTGAATCTACTCTTACCTAGAAATTAGAATAAGGGGTTTTTTTTATAAAAGAATTATTTTATTTAACTTTATTTATTATTATCATCATTATTATTTTCCAGTTTGAACAGAGAGAGAGAGAGGGGAAGTGTGAAAGCAAGCCACCAGGCCTGAGACTTGAACCATGGTTGGCCATGTGGGAGTCCAGTGCCTTTAACCACCATGCCACTTGCCAGCCCCAAGGTTGTTTTTTTATTTTATTTTATTTTATTATTTATTTATTTATTTATTTTTGGAGAGGTTTTTGCTATAGGGCTCATGCGCTCACCAGACAGACAGAGACAGAGAGACAGAAAGCAAGAAATCACCCCCCAGGGGGGATGGCCACATCACAATCCCTTCTTCATTCTCTTCTCGGGATCTTGGGCACGCACGCACACGCACCCAGCGTGAGTTTAAGCCACCGAGTCCGGGACTCTAACCGTGGTCGACTACGTGGGAGTCCAGCGACATAGCCATTACGCTAACTGCTGGTGCCCCAAAGTTTTTTTTTAAAGGAGGAACAACTATATATATATTATATATATGTTATATATATTATATATAAAACATATTTTATATATAATATATATATATACATACACACACACACACACACACACACACACACACACACACACACATAAAAGCCTAACTATGAAAGAATAAGGTTTTAAATTCAGGAAACATTATCTGTTAAACACTTACCATACAGAATTTATTTTTTTGAGAGGTTTTAGCTATAGGGCATGTGTATTCTCTAGAAAGACAAGAGAGAAACAGAGAGACAGAAAGCGAGAAATCACCGCCCAGGGGAGATGGCCACCCCACAATCCCTTCTTCTTCATTCTCCTCTCAGGATCTTGGGCACGCACTCACATGTGCCCAGCATGAGTTTAAGCCACCGGGTCCGGGACTTGAACTGCGATCAACTACATGGGAGTCCAGCAACATAGCCATAAATTATGCCAACTGCTCATCCCACCATACAGAATTTTTAAAAAATATTCATGTAATTCTACTTTTTTGAAAACTAGACTATTGATTTATTTAGGAATATATAAATATTGGGTCATTGGAAAAGTCATGACACATTTGTACATAGAAAAACAGGAAAAGTATGTCATGACTTTTCCAACAACCCTATAAATATATACTGAATATAATATATATAGCATATGGTATATGTGTCAAACACACACAAATACACATATGAAGGGTCTTCAAAAGTTCATAGAAAATGCATATTGTGGAAAAATATGCATGGATTCCATTTTTTTTGCATCAGAATAAACTTGTACTTTAATTCCATTGTTCCATGAACTTTTTGAAGCCTCCTGTTATTTGTTCCATGTTTTTCTCAAAGACACACATACACACACACACACACACACACTCTCTATTTCATGCGTGGGTATGGTGCATATATATAATATGTGTGCATAGTGCAGTGCATGATCTCCTTATTTTTTATTCTATTCCCATGGTTATTTTTATAGGTTAATATTGTATTGCTAATATTTGTCTAAGTTTTAATCATATAGCATATCACTTAATAGATAACATATTAGTTTAGAAAATAATGACTTATTCAGTTAGGTAAATAATGCCTTTGAATGGTCCCATGTATTTTTTTTTCTTAAAATTATTATATAGGCATTGATTCACCTATAAAACTTGAAAGTTTAACTGACATAATACAGAAAAAAATGGAAGAGACAAATGGACAGTTCCTAATTGGTCAGCATGAAGAATCCTCACCCAATCCCTGGGCTGCACTTTTTGATGGTAGTCACCAAATGGTCGTCCAGAAAAGGGTACTGTCTCCTGCAAGCGAGCAGTCACATGATGGAAAAGGGAAGAAGAGACGGGCTCCCCTTCCTCCTACTGACAAACCTGCATTCAGCTTCCAAACACAGAGCAACACGGATCAATCGGTTAAGGAGAACTGGGGGAAAACAAGTGTGTCTCGGGCCTCACCTTTGGATACCAAACTCTCAGCTCTAATGCATCACTTACAGAAACCAATGGCTGTGCCGCGAAAACTTCTTCCTGCCAGGAAAAATAGTTCAACTGATGGTGAGCAGCACACAGACACAAAGCCCAGTTCTGAAGCCAAGCCAGTGCCAGCTCCGAGGCAGAAATCCGTCAAAGACATTTTGGACCCTAGATCATGGCTGCAGGCACAAGTGTAGAAAACCCTTTAACAAAATAGATCACTGTGAGGCTTAATTCAGAGACATTATAGAATAAGCGTAGTAATATTCTGTGATTATTTAGGTAAATATGTGAGTGATTTATCTCAATAATTAATAAACTATTAGGTATAGAGAAACATTTTATAATGAAGAAATGGATTTCTCTTTTACTTCTGATTTTTCAGAATATAAGTGATTTCCCCAGCAGAGTACAAGAGAGGCAGTTTCTAGACAATATCCTAATTGTTAGAAGGGTTAATTTATTCCTAAATTAGTACCAGGCAGTGAATAAGCACTAGGCAGAAGAAAGCATTAAAATTTCTTTGGGGGAGAGACTGTCTAGTAATTTAAAATGTGTTAAATGTGAGCCATATTCTCATTGTGAGAATTTTAATACTAATGGAATGTTTCAAAGGTTTTATTCAAACCACAAATTATAGAATCCACCCAAGAAAATGTTCTTCTTAGCATTCTGGAATTCTCATCTAATGGTTCACTGGCTCTCTTCTATTGTTTAACTCACTAGTTTATAGGCCTGACCTTTTAAATTCCTGGGATAAATTTTGGAATATTAAATTCTTCATCTTTAACGGGAATTTATAATGTGCTGTTCACAGTTGTTTCCTTGATGAGCCCTGAAATCCTGTTAACTCTCATAAGTGAAGCATAACGTTTATTAGTTTAGAGAAATGGTAGATGAAATGTTCTTTCTATCCACTGTTGTGTGTGTGGTGCTAATTTCCTTTGTGACTTTGGAATTTGGGGAAATGAGTGGCTGATTAACACCTTTAAATTTGTTTAATATTTATTTTAAAAGCCGATGGCAGATTCAAAAATATCAGAAAAATTGGCCATGGCAATATTTTTTTTCAGAATTAATCCTTTTTGAAATTTTGATTAAACTTCCTTTTTTAAGTAAGGGTTGATGTCTGCTATTGATATTATTCATTATAAGTCATATTCTTACAGTAATGACATTGGAATCATTTCTATAGGAGGTAATTTCCATAGCAGCTAATCACAGTGACCCAAATAGGATTATGAAATCAAGTGAGGAATAAACAGCAAGAGGAAGAATACCTTAAAGGAATAACCAGAAAAAGCCATTTTTATAATAAGTCTTCTTGTAAACAAGAGCAGAACCATTTTAAAAAATCTAATCAGAATTTCCAAATAAAACAGTTTCCATAAGGTGTCAGTAACAGCACTAAAAATCTCAAATCCCACTGAACCCTAAATGTCATTGCAAGAAATAAAAATAGAAGAATTAAATTACTGCCCTGTGTATAATCTCTAGAGATCTCTTTAAAGCTAGTAAGAACTCTATTTGGATCAGAACTACATTATTACAAAATAAAATGAACACTTTACCAAAAAGAAAAAAAAAAACAAAAACTAATTTCAATGAAGCCTTTCATTATGTTGAGATAGCAGTCTTTTTTCATTTACAGAGAATGATGTAACTGCCAGGTTACTTCTGTGTTTGCCCAGGACTCCTAGTAAGAATCGCAGCTTGAGGGAGTACCATACAGAAGGTCTCTTGTGACTTGGCGACACCAGGACAGACATAGTATTTGGTGAAAAGGACATGTTATATGCTTGCCTGATGGAATTTAGAGATAATAACATGTATGAAAACCTCAACAAGTAAATTAATTTTTTTTCCTAACTAGAGGGTTTTCAGAAATTTCTGTTGCGATTGCCTTTTCAGGAAATGATGTATTAAAAATCTAAAGGATATTATTATTTGAAATTTGTGTTTGTTTTTTTAAAACCTCATCGCTATTTTTGACTGCATTCATGACTGTCGTTGCCACTAAATTATTGAGCTAGAAGATGCTGCAGGCAAAATTGTTTCTGAAACTGGCATCTAAGCATTTTTATTCCTAGTCGATGCCTTTCTTTATTACAAACCAGTGTTAAAACTTCCAAATTACATTCTTGTCATTTTCTCCTTATGTAAGCTCTATCAGTAAGGATTTAAGTTGTACAGGGAAGAGAATTTATGCATGGAAAAATTTCCTAGCCTTTGTGTCCTCAGAGGGAAACAGGTCTAAAGCCCTTCTTCCTAGAACCATTTGAGTGAAGCTTGATTGAGACCCACTCCCCACTCAAATGATGCAGTCTGTTTCTGGCAACCATCTTCGTATATATAACTTTCAAAGCCTTTGAAGTCAGCCTGGAGTCTTGAGCTCCACTCCCTTTGACCATTGTGCTCATTAAATGCTAATTCATTCCCCCTCAAAAAGGGTTGTTATAAAACAGGGTTTATTTTGTTTTTTTCCTTTCCTCTTCTCCTACCTCACTCCATCTCTCCCTCCCTTCCTCTCCTCTCTTTTCTTCCTCCCTTCACAATAAAAAAAAAAAAAAAAAATCTAAACATATCTAGTTAAACATGTCAAGGAGTTTATCAGAAGAAGTATTTATTTTCTCATTTTCTATACTGGAAGTTTATGACAAAGAAATATGTCATGTAATATGAAAGACTTCTCAGCTTTTTACGAGCTGGCTTTTCACATTCTTTGTCCTTTTAATTTGTTTCTTGATATATGAAGACTATAAACTTGAAACAAAGATTTAGCTGTCAGATCTTGATAATAATATTCTAATTGGAGAAACACAATAAAAAGAATAGATACTTTATGATATGATAATTCTTATGATCTGAAGATAATGTCTTAGACAATTACATTTACATTTTTAAGATCTGGGATATAAATTACTTACAACAACATTAAGATAGTATTATTTTTAATTGCTACAAAGTGGTAAGCTTTTATGCAAGGGCAAAAAAGACTTTGCTTATAAATGCACACCTCCTAAGGTAAACAGTCTTTCAGAGATAGGAAGCATGCCAACTCTTGCTGAGTTTTGTTAAATCCTTCTTAACTGTCTGCAGTGCCCCCTGACTTCTTTTAAATGGATGTGAATATATGTGGAGAACTAAATCCATTTATTATAAAGGTCTTATCTTTACCCTTTAGGAGACTCCTAAATGTATTTTACCTGGTTCTATTTATTAAAATTGGAAGCTGCCTTGATTTAGAGACAACTAACGTAAGGTAGGTTAAACAGTCAAGTATTTCTTTAGGCTTATGTTCAGCACCTTAGTCACCCACTGGGAAGTTAATTAATTCCGTCCAAAATGAAATTATAGGGCAGTTTGGTGCAATTTGTGTTAAATGCCATTTGAATGTAATCACCTGTGTTTCCATGAATGAAGAGCAACCGTGCTATCGATAGATCCGATCGAGACAGAATGCGGCACTGTGACAAGAAGTGCGTTTGCAGGAAAAATCTCCCCCTATGGTTAGAATTGATAAAAACGCATTGTCTTTTTAAAGAGCGAAATAATGAGCCATAATTAAACTTCAGTTGATGACCATTTATATTCTAGTTGTTGTCTTCACCATTCTAATGGTCTTAAACTACAATGTAGCTAGTAGTTCTTGCATTTGCATTTCTAAGGTATTACTAATTTTTTTTTTTTTTTTTTTGAGAGGTTTCTGCTATAGGCGTGTGCGCTCTCCAGAAGGAGAGAAAGACAGAGACAGAAAGCGAGAAATCACCGCCTGGGGAGGATGGCCACCCCACAATCCCTTTTCTTCCAGGGATCTTGGGCATGCAGGCACATGGGCCCGGCGTGCATTTAAGCCACTAGGTCCGGGACTTGAACTATGGTCGACTACATGAAAGTCCAGCAACGTAGCTATGACTCTTTTTAAGTGTTTACATATGTATGTTTTACTGCCCATTGCTAATAACAGTAATATGAAAACTGTCTATTCTGAATTTTGCGTATTCTTAGGTAATGCTGACAAAGATGTTACCTTTAAGGTTTCAAAAGAGGTTTTATTTAGAAATATATTAGGCAGTCAGCCAGTGGCATGGTATTTAAGGGGGCTGGATCCTACACAGCACACACTGGGTGCATGTGTGTGCATGTCCAAAGTCCTGAAAGGAGAAATGGAGAAGGATTGTGGCGTGACTACTCCCCATGAGGGGTGCTTTCTCACTTCCTCTCCAGCGAGCACACATGTCCTCTGACAAATTACAAAAAGTAAATATATTAGAGTATATTATTTTCTGATATGCGTGTATAATTGGTAATGCTTATCATTTTAATTTTTTAAAAGTAAATGTGGGCCAAACTTCTGTATTGCAAAGTACTATATTATGGACTTTATTTTTTTAAGCACAATACAAAAAGTATTTGATAAGAACGCCTAAGTCATGTGATTTAAACTTTTATGCTTTAAAAGAACTGATTCTTACGGGCACTTTCTAACATTTTTCCCTTAGGTTCTTTCTCTGGGCTAGACTGATAGGAATAGACAGTACGGTGGAATCAGTTTCATCAGAGAAAGGCAGACCCAGTAGCTAAGTGTTCCGAGGCTAATAATCTGATAGCCGTGCTATAATTAACATTTATTAAAATGTTTGCAGATAATCCTTCTCAAAGTGTACTCTTTTTAAAAATCCATTGATGTAACCTTAGTTTGAGTTTAGTGATCCAGAATTTCCCCAGAGTGTAAGACACTCTGATAATAAATTAGGTACCTAGGATATTCAGTTGCTAGTAGCCACAAGGAGACTCCTTACACACCTCCCTCAGTGCTAATTTTATTTCCATGGAGCACCTCATGGGAGGGGGAAAGAAATGAGCAATCCTGGCTCAATTATGTTATTTCAGCATTTTATTTCTAGATCTGTAGTGTGAGCAGAAATTTTTTAACATTTCTTTTTAGAACAAACTTCTCTAAAGAAAGATGCCTACTAATCAGTACCTTAAGATTTAATTAACAACATCAACAAAAAACTATTACAGAAATATTAATTTTTTTAAAATTTGAGTTTAGGGAAAAAAAAATTCTGATATGTCTGATAATTAAGCAACATCATTCCAAATCTTATTGAAAAATATGTTTTGAATTACAGCAGCTTGCTTTTTTTTTTTATTATCTATTTTTTTATTACATTGAATTACATACAACTTTACAGTGTATTACATTGCTTTTTCAAAAGGGAATGCCATGCATGTCAGTCAGTACAGAGACATTAATCTCCCCGCTTCAACATTCAATATCTTTCCTATGTTTCCCCCAATCATTATTATTATTATTCTAATTATTTTTTATGATAAACATGATTTTTTTTTTCCAATTATCAGATCATAAAGTTCCCAACAATAGGAAACGTAGACTGCACTCAGGGCTGGACCAAGGGTGGGTCTCGTGCTTTTGAGAGAGATGGTACTCTCTTAATGTAACTATTGGGTTGTCAGGAAAGTCGTGAAGCCTTTTTCCATAGAAAAATACATCAGGACTTCCCAGACAACCTAATATATACTAAAGGAATGGTAGTTTTAAAAAACTTGTGTGGGACAGGACCAGCAGATGACGTAATGGTTATGTCACTGGCCTCCACATGGCTGATTGTGGTTCGAGTCCAGACCTGGTAACTTCAGACTCACACCGGATGCATTGTATGTGCATGCCCAAATTCCAAGAGGAGAATGGAGGAGAAGGGATTATGGTGTGGCCGTATGCCCAGGATATGATTTCTCCATTTCTGTCTCTCTGTCTCTCCAGCGAGTACATGCATCCTATAGAAAAAAATCTCTTTTTTTTTTAAAAAAAAAGAAAAAAGGAAAACAAACTTGTATAGGGACTAGCAGGTGGTGTGGTGGTTATGGCATTGGAGTCCCACGTAGCCAACCACAGTTCGAGTCTCAGACCTGGTGGCTTGAAAAACACCGGTCATGCATACATGCATGTGTGCCCAAAATCCTAAGGGGAGAATGAAAGAGAAGTGGTTGCACATGGCCATCTTCCCTGGGAGGATGATTTCTCACTTTCCCTCTCACTGTTTGTCTCTCTCTCTCCAGCGAGCATATGCCCCATGGCAAAAACCTGAAGAAAAAAAAAAATACCTGAAACTTGTATATAAATATACTATGTCATAAGCATGTTTCAGGAAATAAATTGTTTTGTTGAAAATGGGTATTTTTCTGTGACTTGTATCAAAATATTTCTATCTACTTAAAACAAATTTTCTTTTTGTTTTTATAAATGATACATTGTTGATGAACTTAGCCATCTTGGTCATATATTTTAACATAATTACTTGCAGTAGTCTTACAACTTTACTAAGAGAAATGTATTAAATGGAATAATCAACTTATGTCCAATATTAAAACTTCTGTCATATAAAATTATGGGGCCAGCACTATGATCTCATGGTTAAAGGAGCCAAATCCCACATGGCCAATTATAGTTCAAATCTTGGCCCTCGCCACTTAAAAACACACAGGCACATGTCTATGCCAGCCCCAAATCCCAATGGGATGGGGAAATAGATAAGGGATTGCAACAGGGCAACACCCTTTTAAGGATGCTTTCTCTCTCTCTCTCTCTCTCTCTCTCTCTCTCTCTCTCTCTCTCTCTTTCTTTCTCTGGTGAGAGTACACACCCTCTAGCAATCTTTTATATACATGCCTTTTGACAATTTTATGCATGTATAAATACACATACATACATATACACACACACACTATAGATATTAATACACATTTACATTGCTTCTCGGCCTTTTGGCTAAGATCAAGTGTAATACACATTCACATATATACTCTTGTTAGAGTCTTCAATATAGGTAAACTTTTTTCATTTTAAAGGATTCTTTTAAAATGTGTTTCCAGGGCCAGCAGGTGGCATGGCGGTTAAGGTGCTGGACTCCCACATGGTCGACCATGGTTTGAGTCCCAGATCAAGTGGCTTGATAATCCGGTGGGTCATGTGTGCATGTGTGCCCAAAATCCCAAGAGAAATGTGGAGGTGGAGATGACTTCTCACTTTCCCTTTCTCTGTCTCTCTTATGTATAAGATACTGTGTTTGTTTTTGTTTTTGTTTTTTAATATTAAATACTTCATTTGTTACCAAAACTTCTGATTAGCCCCACTTAACAAATGCAGAAGAGACATTTTCCCTGGATCATAGTTCATGGTAATTGAGTATGGATTCTGAAATTAGACCTGGGTTAAATTCTAGCTCTGCCATGACCATACGTACAATAACTTAAAATGACTTGTAACCCTTCTCTCGCTTTGACTTTTTGCTTGATATGAACATTTTGAGCTTATAGTACATAAAAAGTTAGGAAAAAAAACTAAAAATATGTCCACTTACTTATTGTTCATTCTGTATATAACCCTTTATTTGGTACTGTTAGGGATCATAAGTTCAAAAAAAATAACCTATTTTTGAGAAACTCACATTCTGGGGGTAGGACCAATCATATTAAAGAGTATTGAAATTACTGAAGAACCAGCAGACAGTGTAACAGTTTCATTGCTGGACTCCCACGTAGTTGATGTAGTTGACATAGTTTGAATACCAGACCTGGTGGCTTAAAACTCATGCCAGGTGCGTGTGAATGCTTGTCCTAAATCCTGAGAGGAGAATAGAGGAGAAGGGACTGTGGCTTGGCCATTCTCCTGAGGGGTGATTTCTCACTTTCTGTCTCTCCGGCGAGCGCATGTGCCCTATAGCAAAAAATCTCTCTCATTAAAAAAAAAGAAGAAAAAGAAAGAAACAAAAAGGAAATGAATTACTGCTTAACCTGTGTCATATATGTGTAACATAAACCTAGCTATATAAAGACATTTATTTTAAGTGCTGTGAGAGATCAGAGAGGGGTGTGAAAACTTGCCAAGCCATTTTAGTAAGTGCAGAGGTCTCCTGTCTCTTTACTATTAAAACAATAAGCAGTTTAGAATGATATACTCCGAATATCGTGCAATGATGTGAGGACTGGCTATAATAGGATTTTTTTAATCTAGAAGAGATGAGTGAAAAAGCAATTTTAAAGGAGATTAGTACAGCCAGCCCTCTGAATTTGTTGTTTTTGCATCTGCCGATTCAGTCAACCACAGATTAAAAATATTTAGGGAAAAATTTTTCATCCTTCTGGAATATGTACAGACTTTTTCCCTGGTCATTTCCTACACTGTATAGTATAACAACAATTTACGTAGCATTGATACTGTACTTGATATTTAAGTTAATCTAGAGGTGATTTAAAGGACGTGTGGTTTATCTGCAACTATAAGGTACGTGAGCACCTACAGATTTGGGTATTTGTGGGTAGTCAAACCAATTTCCTGTGGATTTCCAGGGATGACCCATCATAATGGAAGCTGTGGAAAGGAACCGACTAGGTAGGACAGTTGGCTGGGCAGAAATGGAATGAGTCTATGCTGGGCCACACACAGGTCTTGCATGCCAGTTCCAGGAAATAAGACAGGTTAAACCGAATAGGAATAGTTGACATCAGCATTTGAGTTGGCAGAGTTAGTGGACAGAGGATTTAGCTTTATAGTTCAGGGAATTGGATTCTAGTTTCTGGTTACCATTGTTTAGCCACATTGTATCACCCACGTAGGTGATAGCCAATGGTGTGATGCCACATGAGTGAGCTTTTGGGTCTCTTTCTCCTAATTTAGCAGAAGCAACTTTAAGTTTTAATCTGTTTTATGTTTTAACTCCATAAGATACTATTAGAACAATAACCATTTTAAAGATGAGCCGTTTGGGGACCAGCAGTTGGCATAATGGTTGTGTCATTGGACTCCCATGTAGCTGATCACGGTTCAAGTCCTGGACCCGATGCCTTAAATTCACACCAGGCGTGTGTGCATGCATGCCCAAGATCCCCAGAAGAGAATGGAGGAGAAGGGATTGCGGCGTGACCGTCCTCCCTGGGGGATGATTTCTTGCTTTCTATTTCTCTGTCTCTCTCTGTCTTTCTGGTGAGCACATGCACCCTGTAGCAAAAACCTCTAAAAAAATAAAAAAAAAATTAAAAAAAATAAAGATGAGCCGTTTGAGGCAAAGAACAATTGACTTGCTCAAGGTCTCATGGTGAACAGTAAAGACAGGTTTTGAACCTAATCAGTCATCCAAAATGGGTACTGTCATTCTCTTCTATATACTAACTGCCTCTAGTAAATAGGAAATAGGAAAAAAAAAGAATTGAGAGCAAGTTTAGCTATACTAGGTCTCCAAACTCTTTTTAACCCAGGAATGTGGTCATGTGGTATATACTCCTTTGCATTAAAGTCCCAAATGAAAATTTGTTTCATTCACGATTAGATCCAGCCTATACTATTCCAGGCATGATGCCTAGCCCTGGGTTCAGGGAGAGTTTGAGGATATGGGTTGACTCAACTACCAGGCTGTGGAAAGCATTTAAAGAAGTATGAAGGGGAGGAAAAGATAAATTCCATCCAAGGACACCTGGGAGAATGAACCAAGAGTTGGTCTTTGTTAATTACATTTCTTTTTTTTTCTTTTTGGAGAGGTTTTCGCTATAGGGTGCGTGTGCTCGCCAGACAGAGAGAGACAGAGAGATAGGAAGCGAGAAATCACCCCCCAGGGGGGTGGTCATGCCACAATCCCTTCTCCTCCATTCTCCTCTCAGGATCTTGGGCACGCACGCACACGCGCCCGGCGTGAGTTTTAAGCCACCGGGTCCGGGACGCGAACCACGGTCGACTACGTGGGAGTCCAGCGACATAGCCATTACGCTAACTGCTGGTTCCCTTAATTACATTTCTTTAGGTGGACAACTACAGAAGCTAATTTAGGCTGGAAAATAAAGTGAGATAATTTATTGAAAGGCTATTGGAGTACTCGGAGGACTAAAAGATACCTAGGAAAGATACCAGACAACTTAGGGGTCCTTGCAACGTAAGACTAGAGAGCATGAATTCTGTTCTCCCAGCATGTTAGAATAGTCTTTTAGGATACTGACTTAGGAATTTGAAATGAATCACAGAGCTTAATTGCCTAGAACTGTCCATCTCAACCAAGAGTAATTTGTGCCCACCACAGAACATTGGGTGATGTCTGGAAACATTTATTTTTTACAACTGAGTATGGAAAATACTGCCCACATCTGTTGAGAAGAAACCAGGGATGCTACTAAGTATCCTACAATATATATGACAGTTTCCCCACAGCAAAGAATTACCTGCAGTGTATCTGTAGTGCTGAAGTTGATAAACTCTGACTTGGAATACATGAACACTTATCTATGATGAAAAAGCAATAAATAATGAAAATATGGGAATACAAAAAGGAAAAAGTTTAGGCATTTTGGAAGAAGTAACAGTTGAACTGAGTCTTGAAAGCCACGTATAATCTGGTCGGTTAATGCTTGTATGAGAAATGTCATTCTGAGCAGAAGGAACAGGACTGAGCAAAGGAGCAGGAGCATTAAAATGGTTTAAAGTATGTCCACAAATTCTTCAATACTTCCCTTCAAAGATGGAGCCTGATACTCATACCCATGAACATAGGTTAGACTTAGGATTCACTTCTTCCAAATAGAGTATGGTGGAAGAGATACCACGTGACACACTTGTGAGGGTTGCTCAGAAAGGACAGAGCTTATGCATAGCTGTTTCCCTCTCTCAGATCACTCCCATTGGGGTGAGCCAGCAGCTACACTCAGGCAGTCCTAGGGAAGACCAATGTGGAGGAGAACTGAGGCCTCCACCAACGTCCAGCCCTGTTTGGTCATGAGTCTCCTCGGAAGCAGATCCTCAAGTCCAGTTATGACTGCAGCCTTTTGAAAAATCCTAGTTCGGAGCCACGTGGCTAAACTCCACAACTCTTTACCCACAGTAACTGATAATAGAATAATTTTATTGTTTTAGACATTTAATTTGGGGGTAATTTGTTTCCAGAGCAATAGATAGCTATAAAAAAAGTATAAATGCAGGATAAACCCAAGACCTTGAAATGGTTTCATTGGCTATGGTTAGGGATTAGTGAGAAATAGGTAGACCAGGCAGGTGATGTCAGGTCATGGAATGCCTTGAATGTCAGGCTGATGTGTTGCCCTTTTATTTGGTAGGATGATGGCATCTGCCGTGTGGACTCTAGTAATCTAGATAGCATCTTTGACTGATTCTCCATTACAGTAGTAATGGCAGAGGTAGCTACAGGTAGTATTGGCAAGCATTCTCATTAGTACATTTTCAAGGGCCAGGTGGTGGTGCAACAACCCACGTGGGAAAGGTCTGGGTTGTCCCCCTGGGACTTCCCTGTGCATGTCTAGTACACACATGTATGCACATGATGTCCAGCTGAGATAAGGGGTGGATCACAGCATGGAGACCCTTTTCAGGATGCCTGTCTCCCTGTCTCTTTTTCTCATTATCTTTCATGGAAGAAATAAATACAGTTTTCTCTAGAAGAAGGAAAAAGGCATTCTGGAAATGCTACCACTGTAAATTCGTAGGGGCAGGGGCCATGTTTTAAGGAGAGCTTTGTCAATTTAAAGATTCTGAGAGGAACAAGCCGCCCTTAACTCCCCAAAAAGTTTTTTGGAAGGAAAAAATTTTTTTCACATGTAAGTAGGTCACTCATCTACTATTGACTTGATTTTTCTTACCTCCCAGCCTTTTTGTAAGAGAAGGGCGACATACTAAATTGCATCCACATGCAACAGCTAAGCATGACTGCACTCAAATTCTTTTTTCAGTACCCAAGAGGGAAGAAGAAGCCTGTGGGTTGTGAAGGGGGACAGAGGGGTGAACAGATTGAGGGGAGGAATCTTCAGGGGCCTGGGGCAAACCTTACTTACGTGTGTCCAAGGGCTTTGAATGGAGTCCACGATTGCTGCCTACCTCTGGGAGAAATTTAACTGCACTTTCTCTCTCTCTCTCTCTCTCTCTCTCTCTCTCTCTCTCTCTCTCGGCAATTTTTCATAACAAAGTGTTTCTTAAATAGTCAATTATAAGAACAAAACTGCCATCCAATTAAGACTGGAAAGATGTTCACCGTACTCTGCCTTCCTCTGTGGTTGCAAAGTCTCCATATTGTCTCCTTCACATCAAGAGGTTTCTTCATCAGCCTCATTTCTAGTAAATTGCTCTCTAAACTCATCCTTCTTCAGCAAAAATTAACTAGATATGTAGAGAGGAACTTTTTTGAGGGAACTGATGCTCACTATCCAAATGCATTAAGCAGAAACAATAGGTAAATTATAAAAGCTTGTACGTTAGGAATAGGCAAGATGAGAACCCTAAGGAGGAAAGCCAGGTATGGAGTAGAGAGGGGTAAAGGTCTGCACCCAGTTCCCTTCCATAGACAGCCATAGCTCACGGCCACCACAGTGCTGAAAGCACATACCACCCTGGGTGTGCTACCCACAGTGCACCTTCACGAACTGTCCCTCAGCCAGTCAGCTAACTCTGCCAAGCCCCAGACTCTATGAAATGGCCATAAAAGACCTTCTGAGGAAGGTCTTTGCAAGGATTCAGTCACAGACTATGTGTAAAACTGTTCCGAGAAAACAGTACGTGTTCCATAAATGTTAGCGCCTGTGGCTATTATTATTATTAGTCTCAACCCTAGAATTTGTTCTAAGCATAAGAAGCAGACCATTAAGGAGACTACCAATTCAGGTGGCTGCAAAGTGACGTGTCGTTAGTCATGCACAACTATACCAGGAATTCTGATAAAAGGTTAACCTAACCTGGTCTTTTCCTAAATGAACCAGGTCAAGAACTTCCTCCTTCGATGTCTTACCACAGTTTAAAGGTGAGCCTAAGACTTTGCTGAGAATCTTCTCTGAATCAGAGCCAAAGGCAATGATGCAGTCTAGGACTAACTCAGTGCCTAAGTACCAGTCACCTGGAGGGTTTACCAGTCAAATAGATGAGGTTTTGTCATCTTTTATCCCCCCTGTGGAGGTTTATTTATTTGTGTGTTTGTTTACTCGCTAAAGGGCTTGTGCACTCACCAGAGAGAAAGGGAGAGGGAGACTATCCCTAGGAGGGCATAGTCACACCACAGCTCTTCATTTCTCCATCCTGTCAGGATTTGGGCATACATGCTGATGTGCCTGGTGTGTTTCTCGAGCTTTCAGGGCCAGGATTTGAACTGCGGTCAGCCATGCACGATTTGGCCCCTTCAGCCAGTAGCCTAAGGGGCAGGCCCAAAGATCTTATTTTTGATATAGATGCAGAGAATAGTGAAGCCATAAGACAAGAAGAAAGTCATCTCTGAAGTTCTGAAGTCAGAGATGTGGAGGCACATTGGAACAGGAAGGCAAAAGCAGCAGGAAAGATGTCAGCAAAATGTCTGAGGTCTTGGGGATGGTGCTAGTGGTGAGGGCCTGGAGGGCGCTGCTCACCTGTTAGTGATTTACCTCCTCAATTTGACATGGTACTAGTGAATCGTAACATTTCTAACTGTGCTCCCAGCAAAGCATTTCTAGTAAAGCTATACTTTTACTATCTCTTCTCTAATTAACAAGGCCTGTTTATTTTCTTTATTCATCTCTTGTTTAAGATCACAGTTATAATAATAAAATATAAATAGAATATTAGCATCTTGGGTGTATTCGATTGTTGAGAAATCTTTCTCTAGAGAAAATATAATTTCAGCAATTGCAGTTATTATAAGCTCTTTAGGCAAGGAAGATTACTCAAAGGTAATCTATTCCAGAAGGCACCTCCCCCAATTCTTAATATCTATGACTATCCAGCCTCTATCTGACTTTTATTGTAAGGTTGTTTTTTAGAAATTTTAAAACTAGTTCCTCTAAGTTCGAGTTCTAAGAAATATTTCCTTACATATTGAGACAACTCATTTTTCCTGAAACTTTGAACCTTTTCTACCAACTGCTCTTTGTGATTCTGGTTGGTTGTGACTGTCTGGTTTTTTTCCTCACCTTCTTGGGACTACAGGTGCTTTTTTTGTTTTTTTCTTCCAAAAAAAAAAATAATAATCAACTGCATGATCTCCAAAAACTGATACTGCCATCAAAAAATTCTTTTCCCATAGACTCTCAAATACTGCATTAGAACATTACGCAGAACTTAAAATATGATGTGGCATTTTTCTGGCAGAATATAAGCTTCATGAGGGAAAAGACATGTGTTTTCTTCTGGTACTACTGACACCCAGTACAATACTGGACACATAATAATGGCCTTACAAGACTATTTAAGAGACATTGAACGAACATCTTGTAGAGCTGTTGTTTATTTAAGTTGTCTGATATTTGGACAGTCATTTCATTGTTCGCTAGTACATGACTTTAGTAAGTAGAGCTCCTGTGAAGAGAAGCAGAACAAACTATGATGGCATTCAGCATTGGTATTTCAGTTACTCTGCTAATCCACCCACTGATAGAGTGAACTTTGAATTAAATGCTTTGAAGACTGAAGTCAAGTAAATTTTGATAAAAATCAAAGGCTGAGGAAATCTTGTTTGACAGAAGGCATGAACAGAAATGCTAAAATTAATACTGTTTTGGGAGAAACACTCATTCTACAGCCGACTAAATGAAGAGTAATAGTTCAAGAGTATCAAAATGCCTTCTGTGATCAAAAGGCAGAAACAGCTTCTTTTATATCTTTTAATAGTTTAGGATTCACAATATTCTGCCTACATGAGCACCTGTCTTTGTGGTAACTCAAAGTATTTGAACACCTTATCTCATCGAACCTCAAATTTCCTGTGAGGTAGGTAGGCGCTGAGAACTCTCGGTACTGTTTTCAAGATGAGGCAAGTGAATTAGAGAAGCTGTTCACACACCAAATTTCACGGAAGTCTGTGGAGGAAATGAGGGTAAGAATTAGCAGTTAACTCCCACTCGTAGAAATCTGTTAGAGCTTGAAAGGACATTGTAAACCTCTGGTCCAATGTAGGCTTTCCTAATAAGACTTATTTATGGTGACGTGACTTATTTCATGAACCACAAAAATTTTAAGTAATTTTTAATCATACAAGAAATACATGGTATTGGTAGTGTGCACAGATAAGATGTTGCTGCTCTCCAGGCTAAGGCCACATGAGAGGCCCAGGTTTGGTTCCCAGTCCAACCTAAAGTCCAGGTACAATGGCATACACCTGTATTCCCAACTACTTGGGAGGCTGAGGAAGAAGGATCACAACAAAATGAGACTGTCTTAATAAAAAGCAATACATGACATGGTAATACATAAATTCTGCATACATACATAAATGATATAGAAAGGTATTAAATTAAAATATATATATACATATATTTATATACACACACACCTATATATATTTTTCTATATAGTAATAATTTCCTCCCTTCATATCCTAGTGCTACTTTCTGAAAAGTCCCATTACCCAGATTTAACCACTGTTAACAGTTTTTAATGTATATATTTTGAAATTTCCATGCATTTGAAAGTATGCATGTAGGGGACCAGCAGATGGTGTGGTGGTTAAGGCGTTGGACTCTCACATAGCTAACCACAGCTGCAGTCCTGGACTTGGCAGCTTGAGAATCATGCTGGGTGTGTATGCGTGTATGACCAAAATCTCAGGAGGATGATTGAGGAGAAGGGATTGCGGCATGGCCATCCTCCCTAGGGGGTGATTTCTCACTTTCCCTCTCACTGTTTCTCTTTGTCCCTCTCTGGTGAGCACACATGCCCTATGGCCAAAACCTAAGAAAACTGGAAAAAGCATGCTTGCAAACACACACACATTATTATATATTCACCAACATCTGGAAGTCTAGTCGTCATCTGCTAGTCATTTCAAACTTAATGTTATGCTTGCTCAATCCTGATCTTCTCATGTTTTTTTTTTTTCATCTAGTAAATAACAACTTCATCCTTCCAGTTGTTCAAGTCAAAAACTTTGAAGTCATCATTGGCCCCTTTCTTTCCTGAGCACTTTATATCCCATTCATCAACAAATCTTTTTAGTTATATGTTCAAATTATCTCCAGAATCCAACTACCTATCACCATCTTCTTTGTTTCCACCATAATATAAGTCACCATCATCTCTTACCAAATTACTATTTTTTGGAGCACCTCCTTACTTTCTAGTATGCAAGATGCTCCAGACTTATATATCCTGCCCAATCCTAAAATATCAGCCATTTCTTCAAAGAGGCCTAGAAAAAGGTATTGGAAACCAAGATCTGGTACTTCAGTGTGGTGGTTATTGGGGTTTCATTGCTTCTAACTGTGCTGACAGAACAAGAAAATAGAGGGTTGTCAGAAAAGTCATGACGCATTTTTGTGACTTTCCCAACAACCTAATATATGTGATTACAGTAACACATGTATGTAGATATTCATATCTGTAAATACTTCTGTCATCATCTATATCTACATTAAGCTACACATGAGTTTAAACTGTCCAACTCTAAACCATTGCCGTGTTATTTCGGTCTACCGCCTCCCCTTGAGTATGTCAGTTCTCAACAGAACAGTGAGAAAACTAACTCCAACCATCCACCATCCATTTTCACAAGTATTCAGTTTCAGTTTACATGTATAGTGGTAGTTAGTATTTCATTTTATTTTTAAATTTATTTACATTTATTCACATATATCTTTACAGTGTACAGCATTTCTTTTTCCAGCACGAATAGCATGAATATCAGTCAAGACAAAGATATTACTGTATACATTATCTCAGCAAATAGCTTCTCATTTTTTTGTCAATTAAATGTACTTTTTTTCTTCTTCTTTTCCCTCTCTCCCTCCCTTACTAAACTTTTTTTTTTTCACAATATATCGAATCGCGAAAGATCTTAATTAAACTGAAAATATGGACAAAGCTAAAATCTAGTGACAAGTGCACTGTGATTTTCTTCTGAAACATTTTTTCCCTCTCCATTCCCCCTTTTATATTTTAAATTTTAGCTGTTCTAATGGGTAGGTAATAATGTCTTATTGAGGTTTCAGTTTCCATCTTCCTAATAGTAAAGATGTAAAACATAGGGACCAGCAAGTGGCATGGTGGTTAAGGGTGTTGTACTCCCACATGGCCTAATGCGGTTCGAGTCCCGGACCTGGTGGCTTGCTTTCTCACCCCCCCCCCCCCCAACTGTGTTCCTCTCTGGTCAAATTAAAGTAAGTAAATAAATAAAGTTAAATAAAATAATTATTTTCTAAAAAAAAGATGAGGAACATCTTTTCCTGTGCTTTTTGTGGAATCAGTATATCTTCTTTGGAAGTTTATCTGTTCAAATGATTTACGCACTTTAAAAATTGAGTTTTTTTTCTTGTTATTAGTTTTGAAAGTTCTTATAAGTTCTGGATTCAAGTCCTCTACCAGCTATATGGTTTGCAACTGTTTACTCCTAGACTCTGACTTATCTGTTTATTTCTAAAGAGTGTTTTTAATTTTGATAATTAAATTCATTACTTTTTATTTTATAAATCATGTTTTTGATTCATTTTGAAAAAGTCTTTTCCTGAGTCAAGGCCACTTATATTTCTTCTAGGTTTTATTCTAAAAGGTTTATAGATTTTAGGTTATACATTTATCCTGTGATCCATTCTATAGTTATTTTTTGTATATAAAGTGATATGTGGATAAAAGTTCATTTTTTTTAACAAGAATGATTTTTTTAAGAATTATTTTATTTAATTTATTTATTTTAATTTGACCAGGAAGGGACAGAGTGAAAGCAAGAGTGAGAAAGAAAGGGAAAGTGAGAAAGCAAGCCACCAGGACCAGGAATAGAACCACAGTCAGCCATGTGGGAGTCCAGCACCCATAACCACCATGCCACCTGCCAGCCCCCATTTTTTGTATGTGAATATCTAATTATTTCAGCACCATTTATTGGAAAGACTACTTTCTCTCACTGAATTGCCTTTGTACTTTTGTAATTAGTCATCTACACATTTGTAAGTTATTTTTTGATTCAGACACTTCTTATTTTGTTCTATTAATCTGTTTTTTACTTTTACACCAATGTCCTAGTATCTTGTTTACTCTAATTTTGTGACAGATCTTGAAATAAGATCGTTATTTCTATAACTTTATTCTTTTTCTAAGTTGTTTGGGCTATTTGAAATCCTTTATATTTCTGTGAATTTTGGAATCAGATTGTCAGTTTCTATAAAATTTCTTCAGGGATTTTGATTGGAATGACATTCAATCTATAGATTAGTTTGGAAGAAAATGATATTTTAACTGTGTTCCAATCTAATATGTGTTCCAATGTAGTATATTTTTCCATTTATTTAAATCTTCCTGAATTTATTTTGGAAATGTTTTGTAGTCTCAGTGTACAGACCTTCTATATCTTTAGTCAGATTTATGGCTAACTTGCTCATTTTTGTGATACTATGATAAATTATATTTTTTTATTTCAGTACCTTATTTATTGCTCGTATTTAGAAATACAGTAGAATTTTGTATATTGACCTTGTATCTTACAATCTTGCTGAACAGTCATTAGTTCCTAATAGCTTCTTTTATAGAATCCATTGGATTCAAATATAGATAAAGATGTCATCTCAATAAAGGCAGTTTTATGTTTCTTCCTTTAAAATTTGGATTTCTTTTTTTCTCCCTCTTGCCTTATTGCATTGGCTAACACCAAATTCTCTAACTTTCCTTGTTTGCTGAGAATTTTTATCAGAAGTGGCATTAGATTTGGGAACAGCAATTGGCATAATGGCTACATCACTGGACTCCCAGGTATTCGACCACAGTTGAGTCCTGGACCTGATGGCTTAAACTCATGCTGGGCATGTACGTGCATGCCCAAGGTCCTGAGAGGAGAATAGAGGAGAAGGGATTGCAGCGTGGCCATCTCCCCAGGGGGTGATTTCTCGCTTTCTGTCTCTCTGTCTCTGTCTTTCTGGAAAGCGCACGCGCCCTATAGCAAAAAACCTCTCTCAAAAAAAAAAAAAAAAGAAAGAAAAAAGAAAAAAAAAGTGCCATTAGATTTTATCAGTTTTTTTTTTTCCCTGTGTTCATTGAGATAATCATATGGTTTTGCTTTTTTGGCTGTTAATATGGTGAATTACACTGGCTATTTTTTTTTAATGTTAAAGCTGAACTTACGTTTTCAAGGATAAATGACTATTTGATCATTTTGGTATAATTAATTTGCTAAAATTTTGTTCAAGATTTTTACATCTATGTTTTTGAAAGATAATGTTATGTAGTTTCTTTCCTTGTAATGTTTTTTGCCAGTTTTTAGTATCAGGCTAACACTGGACTCAAAGAACTAATTGGGAAATATTTCATCCTTCAGTTTTCTGAAACAGTTTGTATATTTTTTCTTTAAATATTTTGTAGAATCCACCAGTAAAGCTATCTAAATCTAAGTAGTTTTTTCTTAAAAATTTTAAATGAAAAGTTAATTCCTTTAATAGATGTAGGGTTCTTCTTCTTTTTTTTTTTTTTCTTTTTTCTTTTATTTTTTTGGAGACTTTTGCTATGGATCGTATGTGCTAGCTGGAGAGACAGAGAGACAGCGAGAAATCTTCCCCCAAGTGGGGATAGCCATACCACAATCCCTTCTCCTCCATTCTCCTCTTGGGATTTGGAGCATGCACACATATGTGCCCAGCATGAGTTTGAAGCTGTTGGTTCTGGAATTCGAGCTGTGGTCAACTGTATAGGAGTCCAGCAATGTAACCATTATGCCATCTGCTGGTCCCGGCTTATTTATTTCTTGAGAGAGATGTGATA
Source organism: Tupaia tana (assembly GCA_026018925.1). Taxonomy (NCBI): domain Eukaryota; kingdom Metazoa; phylum Chordata; class Mammalia; order Scandentia; family Tupaiidae; genus Tupaia; species Tupaia tana. The sequence continues at coordinate 63,463,996 of JAKSZU010000010.1, forward strand.
GTTTGTGTATTTCAAGGAAGTTATACATTTCATCCAAATCTTAAAATTTATGACAGAACATTGTTTTTTAATATTCTTTTTTTTTTTTTTTTGAGAGGTTTTTGCTATAGGGCGTGTGCACTTGCCAGACAGAGAAAGACAGAGAGACAGAAAGAGATAAATCACCCCCCAGGGGGGATGGTCACGCCGCAATCCCTTCTCCTCCATTCTCCTCTCGGGATCTTGGGCACGTAAGCACACATGCCCAGCGTGAGTTTTAAGCCACCGGGTCCGGGACGCGAACCGCGGTCGACTACGTGGGAGTCCAGCGACATAGCCATTACACTAACTGCTGGTTCCCTTTAATATTCTTAATTACCTTTTTATATCTGTAAACATTGTAATGGCATCATTTCTCTCATTCCTAAATTGGTCATTTGTTTTTCTTTTTATTTTTTCCTAATCAGTCTGACTAGGAATTTACGATTTTATTGATCTTTAAAAAGCGGCTTTTGTTTTGTACATTTCTACTGCTTATTTTCAGGTTCACTGATTTCTCTTGATGTCTATTATCTGCTGCCTTCTGCTTTCTTTGGGTTTCAGTTGCTCTTTACTTCCTGGTTTCTTAAGGTAGAAGCTGTGGTAATCAATTTTAGACTGCTCTTATCTACTGTAAGCATTTAGTAAATCATTTTCTAAGTACAATTTTAGCAACATCTTACAAATTTTTGGTAGCCTGTGTTTCTAACTTCTCCTTTCTGTCTCTTCTTTGATTGTGAGTTATTTAAGGAGTGTTATTTGAATTTTAAACATTTCGAGATTTAAAAAAAAAAATTTCTGATTTTTTTTATTTAATAGCATTGTGTCAGAGAATATTATAACTTGAATTCTCTTCAATGTATTTCAATTTGTTTTATTACTCAGATGCAGGTTCTCTTAGTAAACATCCCATGTGCCCTTGAAAAGAACATCTATCATGCTGTTATTAGGTAGATTGTTCTATAAATATCAATTAAATTCAGTGAGTAAATTGTATTGTTCAAGTCTTATGTGTATATATACTTATTTTTTTTAAATCTATCTGTTGAGTCAATTATTGAGAGAGGGCTTTTGAAATCTCTGACTTGTGTAATTGTGGATTTATTTCCCTTGTAGTCCTATCAGTTTTCATGTATCTTGAAAATCTGTTATTAGATTAACAAACATTTAGGACTTTTATATCCCCCTGATAAAATGATCTCTTTATTGTTGTGAAATAACCTTTACTCCTGACATTCTTTTTTTGCTCTGAAACTGCTTAATCTATTAGACTGTTGAAAAAGTCGTGACACATTTTTGCACAGAAAACATATCAAAAAATATGTCATGACTTTCCTGAGACCTAATAATAGTAACATAGCCTCTATAAACTTTTTTTGACTAACACATGATATATCTCTTTTCATTTTTTTTTTACATTTAACCTCTTTTTTCCTTTATATTTAAAGAAAATTTCTTGTAGACATCATATTGTTAAGGTTTTGCTTTAAAATCCACTGTGACAATCTCTGTTATTTACTGGGTCATCAGAAAAGTCAGGATGAATTTTTGCAAAGCAAAACATAAAATAATACATCATGACTTTTCTGACGACCTGATAATTGGACTGTTTAGATCATTTATGTTTAATGTAATTAATGATATAATTAGGTTAGAATCTATCATCTCTGTTTGTTTTCTGTTTGTTCCATTGGTTTGTTATTTTCCTTTTACTCTTATTTTTGCCTGCTTTTGAATTAACTGAGTTTTTAAATCATTCCACGTATCACCCTTGTTGGCTTTATTTTAATTAAAAATCTTTTAAACAGAGAGTACATGCACATGTATAGGAAAGAGAGAGAAAGTAAACATTGGGTCTGGTCATGCCACAATTCTTTTTCCTTTATTCCTGTTAAGATCCTAGCATCACATGTTTTTTAAGCTACCAAGGTCAGGACTTGAATGCTGGTTGGTCTTGTGGGACCTATCCTCCTTTGCACAATGTTTAACTACTGTGCCATGTGACCATCTCTCTGTTGCTATTTTTTGCGAGAGATTTGCTATAGGGTGTGTGCACTCTCCAGAGACATAGAGAGAAACAGAGAGACAGAAAGCAAGAAATCACCCCCGAAGGGGGATGGCCATGCCGTAATCCCTTCTCCTCCATCCTCTTCTTGGAATTTTGGGCATGCTTGCACATGCGCCCAGCATAAGTTGTAAGTCACTGGGCCCAGGACTCAAACTGCAGTCAACTACATGGGAGTCCAGCAATATAAGCATTATGCCAACTGCTAGTCCCATCTTTTTGTTTGTTTGCTTTTGTTTTTGTTTGGGGGGGGGGGGGTTGTTGAGAGAATTTTGCTGTAGAATGCATGTGCTCACCAGAGAGGCAGAGGTACAGAGACAGAGAGCAAGAAACCACCACCCTCAGGGGGGATGGCCGCGCCACAATCCCTTCTCCTCCATTCTCCTCTCGAGATTTTGGAAATGCATGCACATGCACCCTGCGTGAGTTCTAAGCCACTGGGACTCGAACCCAGGTCAACTAAGTGGGAGTCCAGTGACATAACCGCTTTGCCAAATGCTGGTCCCTCTTTGTTGGTTTTTAAGCTTTCAATCTTCGTTATCTTAATGGCTCATTTAAAGTATATAATAAAGGCTATTTCTTTAGATAAGCAGTAGTGTGTCTCTGCTATATTACAGCTTCCTAAAACTATAGGATTAACACTTTTTGAATATCTGCTATGTAGCAGGTCATTTTTAACAGTTAAATATATTTGCTCGTGTGATCCACTAAGACTATGAAACAATTACTCCCATTTTACATGTGTGAAAACCAAGGCCTAAGAGATATGGTAACATTTTCTCAAGATTACACAGCTAGTAAAGGGTGGAGTCTGGATTAAAACACTCTCCTTAGCTCTGGATCTCTGATTCTTAGTAAATTCAAAGTGGAGATCTTAAATTAATTCTGTATCTGGTTCTTTTGAAAATTGTTTTATGTCATAGTTTTCATTGTTACTGTTTTAACTCACAAACCTATTAGTGGTAGCTTAAGCATTAAGGATTTCCTTACATTTTAAATTTTATTCAATTTGGAAAATTTCCATACCACATGGCTCATTACATGGTCCCATCAGTTCCTACAAAGTAATCCATCAAACAAAATCCACAGCATTTATTGTTCTAAATATTCTTCCACTGGGTGCTACGTTTAACTCTGTTATCTTTGAAGTTCTTAACAAACTTTACCAGTCTAAGTTTTTAAAATCTTTGCCAAAGCATCTACTAAAAAGTTATAATTTGTTAATTATAATTTTTTTCAACATGGTGTTTTCCCATTTAATATAGATATGTATTTTCCTTTTGTAAAAATGAGGACCAGCAGTTGGCACAATAGCTATGTTGCTGGACTCCCATGTAGTCGACCATGGTTCAAGTCCTGGACCTGGTGGCTTAAACTCATGCCGGGCGCGTGTGCATGCATGCCCAAGATCCCGAGAGGAGAATGGAGGAGAAGGGACTGCGGCATGGCCATCCCCTCTGGGGGGTGATTTCTCACTTTCTGTCTCTCTGTCTCTCTCTGTCTTTCTGGTGAGCACACATGCCCTATAGCAAAAACCTTTCAAAAAAAAAAAAAGTGATATTATGCCAATAAGGTAAGATTTGATTGTTCAATTATTTCAGCTAATGTGAATGCACATTTAGCAGGTTGGTATGTAAATGCTGTTATCTAGGTGATGGGAATGTCTTTGACACCCTTTGGCAGTATAAGAAGTCAAAACTATTATAGTAACACAAAAAAAGATATTTGTCTTCTTAACTATGTTGAAATTTGTACTGACGGTAAAAGGGCAATGATGGATAAAACTGCTTGCTGGTGGCTGAACAGTAATACCAGGCTATACTAGTTGTCATTATTTTGAAAAAAAAAGAAAGAAAAAGTTTAATGTTCTTATGGAACAGTTAACAGTTATTAATTTTATTAAACATTGGCCCTTGCTTATATGTGTTTTTAATAGTCTGTGTGATGAAAGAGAAAGTACATATAAAGCACTTTGTCTATGTACCAAAATATGATGATTGTCTCAAAGTGTTTTGAGTTGTGAGCTCAACTAGCCTTTTTTTTTTTTTTAATGGGACACAATTTTTACTTGAAAGAACAACTGAAAAGTGGTTACTTAGACTTGAATATTTGGCAGACATTTTCTCAAAAATGGAGAGGTCAGCCTGTTACTACAAGATATCCAATGTGATAATATTTGTTGCCAACGCTAAAGTTTAAGCTTTTAAGTGAAAATTAGAACTCTGGAGAACTTACATCTGTCACCACAAGTCTGACAGCTTTCCAATACTTGAAAGGCTTTTCTGATGAATTAGTAGTGATATTGGAAAATGTGATATTGTGATTTTTAATATTGCATAATGAAACATGAATATTTTGAAAATCTGAGTAACCCAGTCAACCAGTATTTTCCAAACAGCCAGTGCGTGATGTTACAAAATCATACATGAGTTAGATAAGCTAATGGATACTTACTGTGCAGAGTACAAAATGCTCGCTGATCTGATCTCACATTCTGCTTTATAATTATCACTTGTTGGGTGTTGGTATCGTATTCTAAAAGAATACCCACGATTACATAAAAAAGCTACTATAATACTTCTGCCATCCCCAAATACGTATCTGTGTGAGGCCACTTTTCTACATGCACTACAGCCAAAATAACACATCACAGGAGATTAAATGTGGAACCACAGTTGGCGTGATGACCATCGCTGGACTCCCATGTAGTCAACCGCAGTTCGAGTCCTGGACCCGGTGGCTTAAACTCATGCCAGACGTGTGTGCATGCATGCCCAAGATCCCGAGAGGAGAATGAAGGAGAAGGGATTGCGTTGTGACCATCCCCCCTAGAGGGTGATTTCTCACTTTCTGTCTTTCTGGCATGCACATATGCCCTATAGCAAAAACCTCTCCAAAAAATTAAAAAATTGAGAGAGATTAAATTTAAAAGCAGATCATGAGGATCCAGCTGTTTCTCACCAAGCCAGACATTAAAGAGATTTGTAAAAATATAAAGCAATGCTCCTTTTCTCATTAATTTATTTTTATTTTGGAAAATAGTTATTTTTTAATTAAAATATTAGCACTATACACACACACACACACACACACACACACACACATTATTTTTAATTGTTAGAAGGTGACATACCCCTGTCAGAGAGAGATTGCACACCTCTCTTCCACCAATGGGACATGGTCACATCTGGATCCTTTATCATCCATTCCTACTTCCCTTCAAGACTTACACACACACACACACACACACACATATCCAGCATGTTTCTTAAACCATCAGGGTTGGATTCAAACCATGGTTGGCCATGTGATATCTGGCTCCCTCAACCACTATACTACAGGTTGACCCAGTACTACTCATATAGAATGTTATTATTATTAATTATTATTATTTTGCTATAGGGCATGTTGGCTCACTGGAAGAGAGACAGAGAGAAAAACTGAGAACTCATACTCCAGGAGGGATGGCCACTCTGCAATCCCTTCTCTTCCCGGGATTTTTGGGCATGCACACATACAGATGTGCCCAGCAAGATTTTCAAGCCTCCAGGTCCAGGACTTGAACCTCAGTCATCCACGTGGGAGACCAGCACCTTAACCACCATGCCACCTGTTGGCCCACATTTTTTATTTCATTTTATTTTATTTATTTATTTTTTTAGAGAGGTTTTTGCTATAAGGCACATGTGCTTGCCAGAAAGACAGAGAGACAGAAAGCGAGAAATCACCCCCCAGGGAGGATGGCCATGCCACAATCTCTTCTGCAGTCTCCTCTCAGGATCTTGGGCATGCATGTACACAAGTCCAGCATGAGTTTAAGCCACCAGGTCCAGGAATCAAACCATAGTCGACCATGGGAATCCAGAAACATAGCCATTATGCCAACTGCTCATCCCCATAAATAGTTTTAAATTTCTTCATTTCAATTTCTTTTTCTTTTCTTTCTTTCTTTTCTTTTTTTTTTTTTTTTTTTTTTTTTTTTTTTTTTTTTTTTTTTTTTTTTGAGAGAGAGATTTTTGCTATGCGCTCGCAGGAGAGATAGAAAGTGAGAAATCACCCCCTGATAGGATGGCCACACCTCAATCCCTTCTCCATTCTTTTGGGATTTTGGGCACACACACACACATGTGTGTTTAAGCCACCGAGTTTGGGACTTAAACTGAGGCTGCCTATATGGGAGTCAAGCGATGTAACCATTATGCCATCTGCTGCTCTCATTCTAGTTTTAATTTGTAATATGGTAAATGTTGTTAGCTATAAACCACATAAGTGCTATTTGGAGTCCTCCATAATTTGATGACTATAAGGGGATTCTGAGACCAAAAAGTTTGAGAACTATTGATGTAGATTTCCCAGTTTACATAAAGCTCTCTTCTCTGATTCCTGCCCTTCCCACTCTTCATGAGGGTTGTTGATTTACCTAGGCTGTGATCCTCACTCTCTTCCCTTGTCTGGTGTATTGAGTGATACAGGGGCCAGTGGGTTGTGAGAATGTATTTTGACTGCAGTAAGGCCTAATTTATTCTCCTTTCACAATTCAAGAAAGGCTAAAAGAGTATTGTGAATCTTCTGTGCCTGACTTTGTAATACATGATGTCAGTTACCAATAAAAGGCCTGCTTTCCACCTCGTGGAGAGTACAAGGAAAGAAGTTGATTTAGTAGAGAATACAAGAAGAGAAGATGATTTGCAGACTGAGAAGAGAACAGAACAGATATACAAAAGAGGGTTAGAGATAAGAGGCAAAGAGAAAAGCATACATTTCTAGGGTTTCCCACAGACCTCCAATCCTTGGTTCCAGTTTCTGTCTAAGAATGGGCTTGGGTTTTATGAGAGAGCCCAGTAACACAGTACTATCTTTTCCTTTCACTAGCTTGAGTGGGCTTATTTTACTTACAACCACATTCAATCATTTATAGCTAATAAAGTAGGACACATGTGATCTGTTATCAAACTTTGTAAGGTTTATGATGTGCTATATACATTTTAGAGTTGATTAGGCTAGAAATGCAAAGCCAAAGTTTCCTAGAAATGCAAAGATACTATTTCTATATTGAAGTTAAAAAGAAGAATTACCATAGGCTACACATGGATTAATTACTATCTTCAAAGAATTAGAACTCTATCAAACATTCTTACCACAAAATTATGCTGAGCAAAATTTAATCTTTCTGTGACTGTTCAAAAGAATTTAGAATCTTGTAATGCTCCAGGGACATTACCATTTTATAAATTGCACAAAAAATTCTCATTATTTCAGCTTTCTGGTAGTTTAGATTCAGAATAAATGGGAATTTACTGTAATACTTTGAATTATTAAGTTCTGGGGAGCTCAAAGTGCTTCAAATATACATATATTATATCACTTATCCTTTTCAACAGAAGAATGAAATTTACAAATGGAAGTAACTAATAAAGGGTTGATTCGGGATACAAAGTCTTGTTTCTTGATGTTCTAATGAATTCCATTTTGGCTATTGCAAACTGATGCCGGCTTCCTTTTCTATTTCGAAATATAATTTTTATTTTTATTTTTAGCTAGAGATCAAATAGAGCTAAGGCCAGCAGCAAAGAATTCAGGCTATAATTTTGTTGTATTATTGAGTACATAGTGATTTGATTATAGGTTTTCGCTCATAAATTTTTAGATAAACCTGGATCCTGCAGTTTATATTCACAAAAGAGAAAAATGCAAACATAATGATATAAAAGTCAAATGCATTTACATAAATTCCTGGTTTTCATCAAACTAAAAATGTAGCTTAAAATGTACAGGAAAAAATAAAATTGTTAATTAAAAAGTTTTTTTTTTTTTTTCTCTTGCATTCAGCCTCAACCTCAGTATAATATAGTTTAACTTTTCACTTATGGATTATAGGTGACCAAAGATAATAGATATAAGTGACCCCTTCACCACCCAAACTCACTTCTCAATCTCCCTCTCCCTTAAAATGTAATTAGTTTCTTTCTGCTACTAAAAAATTTAATGCTCTCAGAAGCCAAATCTTATTTCCGTATCTCCTGCTGTTTTGGAGTATCTGTACCTTTTTTCCTGCCAGTTAACATGGATAATCAAAAGTGAACTGTAAGAAGAAATCTTCCATTTAGGAAACATCAATCTGTACTAAGTCTAATCTAAAAGATTAATATGGAGCGTGTGGTACATTCAATAGGAAAATGGCACTTAAATATTAATACTAGATAAATACGCTCTTGCTGCTATCTTTGATAATTTATAAGTCGTACACTTGTAGAAGGAAGTAAATCACTTTTTTTTCCCTTTTACATTGTTGCTCTGTAACATTATATGGCAACGTGTAAAACAAGGCACTTTTTGTTAGTCAGACCTGACGAGGGGAAGTGAAAAATTTGGGTCCAATTTCAACCTCATTTCCTTACAGCTTAAGATTTGTGTCACATGCTTGATCTGTACTAGTACTTTCCAAATTAAATGTATATTTCTCAAACCAATATCTTAAGTGGTAATGTTCCAACAGTCCAAATGTCGATTACCAAAACAAACATTTGTTTCTCTAGCAAGTGTTTTCACACAAAAGCATTTGATTCACGTACTGAAGCAAACAAACATTTGCTTTAGGCGGTTAAGACAGCCAAAAGTTCTTCCAGAAACATTTCACAGCCTGGCTGGCATCCCTCCCTGGAGCAGGGCTTGCTGATGTCCGAAAATGCTTGAGAAGCCAGTTGCTGCCCAAGAGAATCCTTTGCAAGACATTGGGGCCATTAAGACGCTTAAGCATTTTCAAAACACATCCTTTGAGAAAATGTGCTTCTAGTTATGATGTTTCCATTAGAAAATGCCTTCATGTCTTCACAGTGCTCTGTTTGCTAATATAAATTCAGCTTTTGATGTAATCACAGAACCAAATTCTTATGAAAGTTCACAAAGACAGTTCTCACATAAAAAACATTCACACAATTCAGGAGTCATTATTTATGCAATAGCCCATGAGAATTCATTACATAAATAGTTCTATTACTACATTAAAGTCTATTTTCTCTCTTGAACAAGATGTAGATTATCTGGGTAAATATATTTTTCTGAAGTGTACATCTACTTTACTGTCAAGATAGCTTTCACATAAAAATCCTCATGTTTTCCATATTATTTAAATGCTTTTGGAATGAATCAATATTTCTGAGGAAGTAATTTATTTAAATACATGTTCTTTAAAGCTTGGGAAATTGATTCTTAACTTCTGCTCCAAAGACAGGGTTTCCTAGCAACTGGGTCAAGATTGATTCTCTTGCTAGTTCTAAATAGAATAGTTACTAGCCCCATTTAAAAGCAAACAAAGAGGAGTTCTTAGTCAAATGAATGAAAACACACACACACAAAATGCCAAGAAGAGTATATTTGATATAATGCATGACATTTTGGGCCTCTAGCTAATCAACTTGCAAGATGATTTTCTTGAACACCTTCTGTAAGTTTGACTTTATTGTGGCATCAGTGGTACTATGTTAAGCATGAAGCAGCCAATAAATGACCGTAATCATTTTAATAACAACAGATTTAGCATGTATTATGGGTCTGTGACTACAAGTGAGATAACTAGAAACATAGGTAGAAAATGGCAGATGGAAATTCAGCCCAGGACTATCAGATATCAAAACCCTGTAAACCATACTGCCTTTCCATGGAAAGCCCAAAGTATTTCTTGTCTTCAAGAAACTTGCGACTTAATCATAATACTTAGCCCAGAAGAATTAGGGAGTCACCTGAGGCAATAGCTGAGTGGTAATAATATCAACATTCTAAAAGATTGCAATTATGGAGCCCTTATTTGGTGTCAGGGGCTGAGCTAAGGATCTAGTATCATATCATGGAGGAGATAGAGGTTGGGCTGGGCCTTGAAGCAGATGGAGAAAAGTGAAGCAAGGAGGGAGTATCCTTTAAGAAGATGAAATATCAACAAAGGCATTGGGAGTTAGTGGAGGGGGAGAGGCCTGTTGTTTGGGACCTGACAGGCTAGGAAGGGTTCTTTGAGAAGATGAAATAGCATGAACAAAAGCACTGGGGGTGGGAGGTACAGGGTACTGTTTTGTACCTGACAGGCTTGGAGTAAAAAGGTGGGTCGATATTGGGAAGTAATACTGAGTGGGTAGGTGGACACAGATATAGAGGGCCCTGTGTGCCATGCTGAGATGCTAAATTGGCCCAGGAGGGAAGTGGGGATTCATCCCAGCTTCTTGAGTATTGGAGACATGATAATTCTTCCTACCCCACAGTAATTTCTAACACAAAGAGAATATGGAGTTTGCATTGAAATAGCTGTCACTGGGCCAGCAGGTGATGTGGTGGTTACAGTACTGGACTCCCACGTTGCTAAGCTTAGTTTGAATCTCAGACCCAGCAGCTTGGAAATCACACCAGGTGTGTGTGTGTGTGTGTGTGTGTGTGTGTGTGTGTGTGTGCCCAAAATCCTGAGAGGAGAATGGAGGAGAAAGGATTGCAGTGTGGCCATCCCCCCTAGGGGTGATTTCTCATTTATACTCTCTCTCTCTCTCCCTCTCTGGAGTAAGTGCATTCACCCTATGACAGAAACCTAAAAAAGAAAAACAAAAAAGAAACAGCTACTGCTGATGTTTTCTCCAAAATGGCTTAATGCTTATACTCCCACCAATATCCTAACAATAGTTTTCTCACCTGCCATATTCTCAAACATTTTTAATAGCTGCTAATTATAATCTTTAAATATAATATCCTGGGGACCAACAGGTAGCGTGGCAGATAAGGTGCTGGACACTCCCACATGGCCAACCGTGGTTCGAGTACCGGACCTGGTGGCTTGCTTTCTCTCTTTCCTTCTCTCTCTCTCTCTCTCTCTCTCTCTCTCTCTCTCTCTCTCTCTGTGTGTGTGTGTGTGTGTGTGTATTTCTCTGGTCAAATTAAAATAAATGAATGAATAAATTAAATAAATAATTAAAAAAACATAATAGCCTCTGTTTTTTAATTTATACACCTTTGGCTTTTGGCATAACCACACATCTATTTATATTAATTGCCTTTTTGCAGTAATTTTTCTTTGACTTACATATTTGTATGCCTTATTCTAGTTTGTAGTTTAGCTCTTTTAAATAATTTATGGAAGTTTTTATATATCATGGATTGTATCTCTATTGGATATTTGAAATATTTTTTCATAGTATTGTTTATCTTACAACTCGGATTAATTTTTTTCCGCATGCAAGTTTTTTATATTTATATAGCTGAAGGTACAAATCTTTTTTTAAAAAGCATAAAGTACAGGTTTCATCTGCCTGAAGGGAAATGCCAAAATTATAAAAATATTCCAGTGTTTTCTCCTAGTACTTAAAATGTTTGATGCATTTACATTTATATACATTTGATATATTTGATCCATCTGGAATATAATTTGGTTTAGGTGTGAAGTATACATTTATTTTCATTTTTGCTACTGATTTGAAATGCCTAATTATCATAAGTTAATCTTCTATATATAGGTCTGTTTTTGGTCTCTGTTCCCTTACTTTATGATGAAAAGGCACAACAGTGGTTTAATTACTATAATTTTACATAAAAAGAAGTAGTCCTGATATAGCATAGCGCAATGGTTAAGAGCATAGATACAGCACTGAGACTTGTTACTTAATCACGCCATACCTCCGTTTACTCATCTTTAAAATGGGGATAGAATGGGGTCATAAAAATTGCTCAAACATGCCTAGCATACAGTAAGCATTTTAAAGGTGTTAGCTGTTATTGTTTGTCATAATATTCCCCCATGTTTTTCATACTTTCTTCACTCATCTTCTGGAATCAGTCCCTAAGAGGGCTTATCTAAGGATTCCCAAAGATAACTCCCTTTCTATGAGAAACATGAATCTGGATGTTGGAGAATTTTTTTTTTTTTCAATCTGGCACATAGTCAGCATTCAATAAATGACAGTCATTATTATCATCATTGTTTTAGAAAGAGAAGCAATGCTGCAAAGTTAGTATAGTTTCAGATAATCTCATGGACCTTCACTCCTAACGGAGCATGTATGGAAAGCAGAAAGAGAAAGCTGGGGATGCGGCACAGGGGAGAGCGTAGAAAGAACAGCTTGTTAAATTCCTTCAGGGTAGGTGGCCGACAGGGTCCCAGTGGTAGAATACAATTCTCTGGGAAACTGACCCACATGAGAGGGCTCCAGGCTTCTTTCTTTCTTTTTTATTTTAAGAATTATTTTAACTTTTTTTTATTTATTTATTTTAATTTGACCAGAGAGAGGGGGAGAGAGAGAGATGGAAAGTGAGAAAGCAAGCTGCCAGGTCCAGGACTTGAACCGTGATCTGCTATGTGGGAGTCCAGATCTCTTAAGCAGATTTCTCAATGTAGACCTCCCTGAATATGTTGGGCATGTGCATGCCTATTGTCTGGGGCTGGGTTGTAGTGTCATGACCCTGGTAGGCGTGCTGCCTCTCTCTATTTCTCTATGTGCATAGAAAAAAATTTTAAAACTTCTTTCGGGAGAATTTCAAGTTAATTTTTCTCTTGCTCCTCAGAGAATTTTCCTGTTGCCTTTTCCTATAAAAACCTATTATAGGAATTAGAAAAAATTACCCCATCTCTATATTTTAGCATGGTATTTAGATTTCTGGAGAAGATAATGCCCCCATGAACTGCACTGATGGACAAACATGGGCTTTAGCATAGAAACATGTATGTCCCCACTTAATACATACCGAGTGTCCGCACTCTGTGACTGAAACTAATTGACTAAAGGATATAGAAACACAGTATATAGTTGTAAATACCAGATATAGTGTGTGTGAAAGAGGAGGATCTGAGGAAGGGCATTTAGAAGAAAAATAGGGAGGCAACGCATTAAAGGCACAAAGAAATGTTGTATTATCTGTTGAAGATATTTTGTAGTTTTATCAACTGGACTAGGGAGAAATGTTCACCTGTTGAAATATCCATTTTGTAAGCCAAATAGTAATGTGATTGAATGTATAAAAGAAAATGAAATAAAAAAATAATATGTAGTTGTTTAGCTAAAGCCTACCAGGGCCAGCGGGCAGCATAAATCAGTGACTATTGAATATTTTGTTCATGAACCCCTCTGCAACTGTTTTGAGAAGCAGCATAGCCCTTAGCAGATTTTTAGGTCAACATCTAGAATTATTTTTTTTAATTTAAAAGACTTTAATTGTATTTATGAGTATCATTTTTTAATTTTTACTATAGGGCACGTGTGCTCACCAGAGACAGAGAAAGGGAAAGTGAGAAAGCAAGCTGCCAGGTCTGGAACTTAAACAGCAGTCTGCCATGTGGAAGTCCAGCACTTTAACCACCACACCATCTGCTGGCCTAACATCTAGTTTTTAATCTTAAAGTGAATAGTTAATTTTTTTTTATAGTTATTAGAGGTGCATGGTAAATGATGATACTTTAAAATATGTTTGTATGCTCTAATAAAATGTAAAGCCCTGCAAGTTGATACCATTGTCAAACATAAAGAGTTATGTGACACACCATTGCCACTCACTTTTTCTATCTTGATTATTGAAAACTTTATTTTGAAATTCGAGTGTATACAGATAAAATCACAATGTGTAGGCAGACTGTGTCCCTGCACAATTTAGATGTTGAAATCTTAACCGTTAAGGTGATGATACCTTTGGGAGGCAATTAGGTCATGAAGACAGAGCTCTCATGAATGTCATTAGTGTTTTTCTAAAAGAGATTCCACCATGCGATGACAGAGCAAGAAGACCCTCCCTGTGAGTCAGGAATAGGTCCTTAGACACTTCTTCATTGCCTTGATCTTGGACTTTCCTTACACAGAAGTGTATGAAATACATTTCTATTGTTTGTAAGTTAAAAAAAATAAAAGTTAAGTGACACTGAAATTTTACTTCCTTTTTTCCCTTAAATTCATATTTTAATTCCTCTTACCCCACAATGTTTTATTCTAATATACATTTGTTTTTGTTCATCATCCTACTAGACAACTCAGTAATGTAAATACAAATTGAAATTTTATTTCCTGTGATCATAAGGCTGTAGGTGTTCACAGATTTTATTCTCTGGAAAAAAGAATTAAAACAACCTAATATACATTTTAAAAATGTTATGAGTAATTATTAAACTTAAACTTAAAATTTTATTTAAAATGAAACTGCATGCCTATGTAAAATGGATGAGATTTTATTTTTTCTAATTAGTTTGTATATGCATGAATAGATAGAGCTTACTACTAGAAAGAGAAAGTTCAGCACCAATTCTCTTTCTACTTTTGACACTTACAGATATACAGGCCAAGGAACCTGATTATAAAAATAAATAAAAAGAAACAGAAACTTTTATTTATTTTGTTTGTTTGTTTGTTTTTGCCATAGTGTACGTGCAACTCACAGGAGAGAGGCAGAGAGAGGGAAAGGGAGAAATCACCCCCCGGGAGAATGGCCAGGCCATAATCCCTTCTCCACTCAGGATTTTGGGCACACATGCACATTTGCCCAGAGTGATTTCAAGATGGGGGCTTGAACTGCAGTCAGCCATGTGAGAGTCCAGAACCTTGCCCACCACACCACCTGCTGACCCCCAATAGGAACTGTTTTATAAAATCAACAAATATTTTGAATTGCCTCATTGTCACCTAGAAAGTTGTCACACCCTAAAGCAATGCACCTAAGAAAGATTTGAGGTGGGTGCAAGTGTGCATTTCTTGGCATAGCAGGGTGGGTTTTGGGGAAGCAGAATGTTGGGGGTGTTTATTAGGGATCAATATCTGTGAAAGGAAGGGGAAAGAAGCAAGCCTGGGAGCAAAAGAAACAGATGAAGTACTGGCCAACCTAGCAGGACTGTTCTGACCGGTATTGCTCATTCAAGTTGTCTTGGAGACAGGTCTTTTTACCCCACACACTCAGTCACCAGGCATGGGGCTGTCTGAGGGGGTGTGACCTCAGCAGGGTAATACTCTCCAGCTGCGACAGACCCCAACTTCACTGGCTGGCTGATGGCCCCCAAATCAAGGTGTTGATGAGCTGGTTCCCTCTGGAGCCTCTGAGGAAGAATCCATTCCATGCCTTTTCTCACAGCTTCTGATGGCTCCTGCCAGTCCTTGGCTTTCCTTGGCGTAGATTCAATACTCCTTTCTCTGCCTCTGTCTGTGCATGGCCCTCCCTCTGTGTCTCATGTCTGTTTTCCATTTTCTCTTTTCGGTCTCCTATAAAGATATTTATCATTGATCTAGGGCCCACTGTAATCGAGGATGACCCCATATCTCAAAATCTTTACTTCAATTACATCTACAAAGATCCTGATTCCATATTTTAATCACCCTCAAGATTCTATGTAGATGTGTCTTTTGGGGATCACCATTCAGCTGTAAGTCCATTGTTGAAGGGGCCGTATCTACCACATTTTATGTGGTAGAGAGAGATTATAGAGAGTAGCTGAGAAAAAGGAAAAAAAAAAAAAAAAGAAAAGAGGACAAACATGAGGCTCAGAAAGCAAGCAGTTGCCAAGCAGATCAGCTTTAGAAATGAGAACATATGGAAATTGAGCATCTGGAAATTGATACTCCTTGAAAAGCCTTTGTGTACCCCAGTGTGGTGAGTAACCTAGTTTGAAGATTTAGTTCAAGTAGATTATTTCCTTACAGGGATATAGACCCCAGGTTGCTAAATATTTAGTTATTTAAGAGAATGAGAAATTTGCACTTTTATAATACCTCCTTGTTTTTAAATGTTGTTGACCAATTCAAAACAAGCAAATTAGGCTAGTTAGGCCCAAAGAGAAATGTTTGTGGGCTGAATATGGTCATCAAAGTAAGAGAAGTAAGCTGGGCTTCATGTTTCTGGGCTAACTCCTACCATAACAAGTAGAAGGAATATCTTAGGGAATGGAAGAAACCCATCTTCCTTTGATAGCCACAGATTTACCTTCTCATCTAGGAGAGCTGTGTCACTCAGGACTCTCCAAAGAAACAGAACCACTAGGATACCAGGGCACTTCAAAGAATTCATGGAAAAAAAAATAGAATTCAATTATGTTATTTTGGTTCAAAATTTTTCTGTAATCTATGCATAAATTTTTATAGTATGTATTTTGTGTGAACCTTTTAAAGAGAGAGCGAGAGATAGAAAAACATATTTTAAGGAATCAATTCATGATTGTGGGGCAGAAATTTTCTCTCTCCTGGAAACCTCAGTGTGCTCTTGGGAACTTCCCACCAACTGGATAAGTCTGGCCCACACTGTGGAGGGTAATCTTTACTTTCAGCCAACAATAATTTTAGGTATTAACTGTATCTACAAAATAACTTTCACTGCAACAACCAGATTAGTGTTTAATTAAGTAACTGGCTAGCCATGTTGACATATAAAAGTAACCAGAGAAGAGCCATTACCAGGCTGAATGGAAGAATCTGAGAAGTGGAAGGGACTGTATGAGTTACCTGGCTCAATAGTGCCTCAAGGTACAGAGGAGGAAAGTGAGGCCTGCTAAGGGGAAGTGACTTGCCCATGGCCAGGCGGCTCTCTAGGAGAATGGATGCTCAAGGCAATGTTCTGGATCTCTAGTGTAGTCCTCTTCCTGCCTTCTACCCTTGTGCAACTCAATGTCTCAAGACCCCAATCATGGCATTTTAGAACATAGAAAGTCTCTCGGGGCTAAAGGACAATAAGGTCTAGCCACAAGGATTTTGATTCCCAGGAAAGAGCATTTTCAACCATACTATATCTCCTTTAGTATAAGGATTATATTGAGAGTAACTGATTTCTGGTCATGTATCTTCTTTCAGAACATCTTCTCCCACAGGAGCTAGTTTTCTATTGTATTTTCATGCCTCTGTGTGTGTGTGTATGTGGGAGTGCACTTCTCCCAACAGGCCAGTCTCTTTCTCCTCCAATTCCCCATCCCATCAGGATCCTGGGCAGGTGCGCACAGACCCACCATGTTTTTCAAGCTGAGGAGGTCAGAACTCACACCCAGGTCAGCCGTGTGGGATCTGATGTGTACAGGGTGACCCCGTATCACAAATCCAGAGCCCTCCCATGTAGGTCCAACATCACAGAGCGTTGCTTTACTGTCTAGCCACTGGCTGACCCTGTGGATGAGTTTCTGAACTCCTTCCTTTCCATCGTACTGGTAGTTCTCCCAGAAGACTACAGGAGTGGCTCCATTCAGTAGCTCATAACAAAGTGAACTCCCAATTTAATCATTTCATGTCACATGGCATCCACTGTTCTGCCTTATGCAAATGTCGTAAGTCACATTTTCAAGTCAGCCTTTTCCATCATATGTCCCCAAATAAATCCATCCCCGCCATAAACAAGAGGGAATGGCCCCTATAATTACATGTTCCCATTTTCCATGTGTCACTGTAATTGAACCTAACGTGTACGTGTACAATCTGAATATGGTCGGGTCAGTCAAGGGCACATGGCTGACGAAGGGAGACCAGCGTGAGGCTCTCTGAGAAGTGAGAGGTCTGGGTGTGAGAGGGACGTGATGTCCCCACGTATCTCTGGATTCGGTGGCAGCAAGCATGTCCTCCCTTTTCCTAACAGCTCTTCTATGCCAGAGCTCTGATTTTTATTTCCAACTGGGTCTTGATAGTTCTCATATGTTTTGCTTATTAGTTTAAGAAGGTTTAAAGTCAGAGGATTTGTTTGATTGTCGGAGAGAATGACAAAATAATTATCTATTTACAAGGTCCAGGTTTAATGCAAAAATTCCTAAAACCACATAATCTCCTCTTCTGCCTTCTCTTTCCTACCCTTAATTAAAATTAAGAGAGAGAGTTGCGAGAATGAGTATAATTTAACAGTTGCGTGGAACTTACTGTTTCTCTAGGCAGGTGGGGAGAATCGGGTCTCTGGTACCACAAGTCCTCTTTACTAGCAGTGAAGGAAAAATAATGTAGCGCATTCTATTTCTTTTCACAGACGAAGTCACAGTTCTCTTCCCACTCTCACAAGGCCTAGAATCCTGATATCAAACAATACCAAATTCTTTACTTTCCAGGATAAATAGGTTTGGGAAATGGCCAGTGGAATTTTCCACTTCAGTTAGCCACGGTGGGGAATTTATATTGTTATGCAATTGCAATAAAGTTTAGTAATGAGCATCACGATGGAAAATTAATAAAAGCTCAGTGTAGCCCAGCCCATTCAAGTAATTGTCAATTAAGGCTACAATCAATACCGAGGTAATAGCTCATGAACAAGGATAGTTGGGTACTTACTTCATTAATGTTGCAAATCGATGTCGACCATTTGGGAGTAAGTGCAGAGAAATGAGCTCATATATTGGAGGTAATCATAGCTAGGGAACTTTCTGGCTAACAGGAGACTTAGGATCAGAGTTTGCAAATAGATACATGTCCGGGAGTAGCCCCATCTAGTTCATAAAATATTCTGGTTATTAGAAAGCAAAACCTTCTTTGTTCCGATCCTTGATGCTGAAATCCTTTGAGAGTACCTTACTGTCTTTTCCTGTACTTGGATACTGATCACTTTTCACTTATTCCTCCTTTCTATTCACCTTGAGACCCCTATAGATATTTGATTTCTTCCTCTGCCATTAAAAAATAATGGCCGGAACCAGCAGGTGGCATGGTGGTGAAGGCACTGGAATCCTATATGGCCAACCATGTTTCAAGCCCCAGACCTGGTGGCTTAGAAATCAGGCCAGGTGCATGCATGTGCATGCCCAAAATCCTGAGAGGAAAAGGGAGAAGAAGGGATCGCAGCGTGGACATTTACTTGGGAGAGGATGGGGCGATTTCTCACTTCCCCTCTTTCTGCCTCTCTCTCTCCCCAATGAGTGCATGTGCCTTATGGCAAAAATCTAAAAACAAACAAACAAAAGGGCTATAAATGTTTTTTTCATAGTCCTTTGCCAAGCAACCCTCCCTGAACCGTGTCTATTTATTCAAACAGGTGGGTCCTCGGGTGGCATTTGCTTAGGAAATAATATCTCTCTCCTTTTATTATTATCATTATTATTATTATTATTGCTATAGGGCACGTGTGCTTGCTAGAGAGAGACAGACAGACAGACAGACAGGGAAAGTGAGCAATCATCCCCCAAGGAGGATGGCCACACCACAATCCCTTCTCCATTGTCCTCTCAGGATTTGGGGCATGCATGCACTTGCACCTGGCTTGTTTTTCAAGCTTCCAGGTCTGGGGCTTGCACTGCGTAGTCAGCCATGTGGGATCCAACTGCCTTCACCACCATGCCACCAGCTAGCCCAGGAATAATCTCTAAGATTACCACTGGGGAACACTATGTGACAGCCCTTCCCCTATTCTTTCTGATCATCTTCCCCTCCCTCATAATAGCACCTAAAACAAACATGTCTGTAATATAAAGAGAAAATATTCTTAAACCTAGAAATAATTTTAAAGTTATATGCCCTGTGGAAGAAAAGCAATCATACAGAGTACCCCAAGGAATGTATGGTTGTTGACTTTCCAGTCTAAACTGAAAACAGTAAAATTGAGCACTGGAGTCATCTCAGTAAATTCTACCACCACACTATTGTCATCCAGAGAATTTCTCTCTTGGCCTTATTGTCTGAGAATTTATGGGTTTCTTTCTTGCCTCATCTTCAGCGGAATGTGCAGCCTGTGGTCCACACACACTTCTAACCATTCTGTTTTTCTTGTGGTGCTCATGGCTCCATCCTGTTTGATGTTTCTCCCCATCCTTCAGATCAGATGTGAGCATTCACAAAACACTGCGGTGTTGGCAATGCCGTATTGGAAAAGACAGAGACTTGGTGACGGGTCTGAGGTCACAGAGTCAGTGACAATCCTGGGTTAGAAGTTTGGAAGGGGATTCGAATGCCAACCTGTAGATAAGAAACTCAATAACCTTCCACAATCCTAGTTGGTGTCTAGGGTGTCTTATAAAGAACATATGTTAGGAGCATTTCTATGGAGGACTCGTGGAAAAGCAGGTACCCAGGCAAAGTGGAAATAGGCAGAACGGCGCGAGCAGCTGCTTTCTTATCTCTCAATCTGAGAATCCCTTTAGTAGAAGAGTTGGGAGAAAGAAGCTAAGGAGAGGGAGAAATAAATCATTACTGGGCTCCTGCTGCTAGCACCAGGCATTGGGCTAGGGGCTCCATCAACATGATCTCATGTACAGAGCTACCAACTAGGAGTTAAGAACTGGGGACTTAGGAGCAGCCTTGTATGGCCTTTATGGGGAAGTCACTTACCCTTTGTTGAGCCTCTGTTTTTCCCATCTATGAGCAACGTCAGGACTAATAAGACAGGCATTTGGCTAAAGATAAAGCTCTCTCATCTAATGCTTAACCTCCCCAGAGCATAACAAAGATTTATCTGCACACACAGATTGGAGTAGAAAATCCAGTGAATTTAAACCGTGCTTACAGCTATTCAACTGTAATAATAATGAAAAGGTCACTTTTTTTTGAGAGTATTTTTTGTTATAGGGCACGTGTGCTCGCCAGAAAGACAAAGACAGACAGAGAGACAGATAGAGACAGAAAGCGAGAAATCACCCCCCAGAAGGGATGGCCACGCTGCAATCCCTTCTCCTCCATTCTCCTCTCAGGATCTTGGGCACACACGCACACGCGCCCGGTGTGAGTTAAGCCACTGGGTCCAGGACTCGAACTGCGGTCGACTACATGGGAGTCCAGTGGACTCGAACTGCGGTCTACTACATGGGAGTCCAGTGACATAGCCATTATGCTAACTGCTGGTCCCAAGGACACTTTTTTCTATTAATTCACAGTGATTTTTATTTCTAACCCAAGTGTTCTCCTCCATGAAGCAGCCACTGGGAGTCCATAATTACACAGTAGCAGTGGAATCGTGTGCTCCTGCTAAGTCCAGAGGAGCTGGAAATTGGGACACAAACACACAGCTGAAGGAAGCCATTCCCTTGCCTGTCACCTCATATGTCAGCCATCAGTCAGGAGCAGGTTTTTTATGGTCTTGCTGTAAGAGCCAGGAAATGGGGCACCCTGATGGAATCGCCAAGCTCTGGACAATCCCACCACCAACTGCACACGTTTTGTTAGCTTGCAAAAGGAGATGCTTTCTTCAGAGGGTTAAAATAGGAAGTGTTTGCCATGGCAATTTATGAGAATTACCTCCTCAACAGGTCCCCTGTCCCCTTCATTTTGTTCCAGGAAGGGCTAATGTTGCTCCATACAGAATAGAAGGAGTTTCTCCTTTCCAAAGATGTGCAAGATGCACGCATGCACCTGCCTCCACCTCCACCAAGCTCACCCAACACTGGGTCGCAGGCAAGGAGATCCTTGCATTCCCCAACATCCATCTTGGTCCCTCTGCTGTTCTCCATGTAGTCGCCAGCAAGATGTTGATCAGAACCGAGTGCTCCACTCCTCCTCCCAGGCCCAGGCACCTCGATGGAATGATGCTCAGAGATGCCTGAATCATGCGCCAAGGTGGTGTTGCGAGAAACAGCCATGGGAAACCCATAACTGTTTGAATTCTAGGGATGTTGCTATGTACCACATTGCAGAAAATCCCTTTATGAAGACCATAAAATAATGTCTTTGATTCAGTACAGGAAGGAGCTTGACTCTTCCTGTACTGCTGGCTTTTCCTGATTAATCTTAATTTTGTTTCTATGAATCTAGCAACTGACCTTCACTCTCTTTTCACTGGCTGCTAGAGGAGTCTGGAATTCACCTCACCTTTGAATCTTAATGTAATTCACCTGAGTAATGAGTACTCCAAACCACTCATTACGGGTTTTTAGCCACTATCTTTAATAGTGATTATCTTATTTCTCTGCTTTCAAATTCCCTGGATCTGATTTCATCATTTAATTTTGGGTTTTAATAATGTATGTAGCTCTGTACATAGCTTCAAAGCATTTTGGAACTGGGTGGCGCCTACGTACCTGAAATGCAGACCATCTATTCCAACATTGAGTACCTACTGTAAGCCAGGCAGTGTGCATGGTGCTGAGACACTCAGATAAAGATAACACACACACTGCTCTTGGGGAGCTCACAGTCTGGGTCTGCCGTAGTGTCTTGTGGACCCTAGAGACTGGAACCCCCCACCCGGCAAGCTACACTTATACTGAACCCTGGCGATGTGGGAGGGACACCTGACAAGGAAGGGCCCTCTGTTCTGGTCGTGTGGCTCCCAGATAATCCTTTCCTTCCCATACTTCCTGCAGTGCACAGGAACTGGGCTCCTGCATGCTGTTCGTTTGGCTGGCTTTCCTCTAGAAAACTAATTCAGCACTGTTCTACCCACAGAGGCTAGGCAAGAGAACGGTCTCATTTAATGTTCATTAATAGAATGGATGAATGAAGGAATGCCTATTCCCTACTTGAATCTTCCAGTTTTAAAAAATCACACTTAGGGGCCAGCAGGTAGCATGGTGATTAAGGCACTGTGCTCCCATATGGCCAACCACGGTTTAAGTCTTGGACCTGATGGCTTGCTTTTTCACTTTTCCCTCTCTTTCTTTATCTGTCTTTTTCTGGTAAGCACATGTATCCTGTAGCATATTAATAGTAATAATTTTTAAAATTAGATAAATAATTCTAAATAATCACACTTAGCATAAAATCCAAATTTCTTACATCGGCCTGTTAATAAATTACACCATATGGAATCCACCTACCCCCTACCTACCTGACCTCCTTTGCTTTACTACCAACCTTCCTTTTTTTGTTATTCCCAGTGCCCAGAAGTCTTGTCCTCCAGGACATGTCAAGGTCAAATCCTTTTCTTCATTCAGGTCTCAGCTCAGATGTTACTGCTGCTGAGAGGCTTCTTCCTAAATGACTGTACCACCACTGCGGCCATGCCTCCACTGCTACTTATGGGAGAGTCTTGCTTCTACTTCATACAGCTTATGTTGACTGCTGAATCCCACACAGACTGCTGAAATAACCTGCCGATTGCCCAGCTTCTTGCTCAGTTCAGTGAGAGATACCACTGCTCTGACGCACTCATAGAAGCATCTTAGGTGGGGCAGGCCAAGGGTGGCATACTGATGAGATCTTGAGGGTGTAATTTCAGGTGAGCCTTTCAATCTGGAGACTGACTGGCACTGTGCAAAGTGTGTGATATTAACAGTTTAGGATTGATGAACACAACAGCGAGGTGGAGCTTTTCAGGGGACCTTGGATTTTTCTGGAAAGGGGCCAACTGCCCTGATGAGGCCAAGCTGAAGTATCTTCATTTTTATGAAATAGACAATAACATAATTTGTAGCTTCATCTTTTGGGGGCTAGAATTTTGTGGAGTAGTGCAATTATGTTAATTCTGGAAGTCCAGTTGTTGGATAGTGTTAGCAGGCACAGTACACCACATGGCTGTAATGATTTTGGTTCTCATTCATCATCATATGAAATTTTTGTTTATTATCTGTCTCTCTATCACTACCACACACAAATATAATTTCATATGTGTGTAATGCCTTTATCCTGTTCATTTCTGTATCCAGAGTACCCATAATGGGACCTGGCACCAAATGGGTACTAAGTATTTATGATATTTAAGTAAATAAAATCAAAACTATAGCACCAGAGGCCAGAATACTGTGTTATCAACTCCTTGTTGAAGTCGAAGTAGCAGCTCTTCCATTCGGCAGGAATCTGCAGAGAAGGATAGGTGGTTACTGTGTTTGGGCTAGAGTGCTGTCAGGGCCTAAAGGGGATCTTTCTTTCATTTACTTGTTTAACCCACTAGTGTCTCATGGAACTCCTCCTACTGATTTGGTATGGTGCTGGGGGGGTTGCCATATCAAGCATCTGATAGTTAACTGCCGTCCACAGAAATGGAGAGGTCTGAGAAGATGGATTCCTCTCACTCCTTTAATGCCTGGGTTGGAGTGAGAGTGAGTATTTCTGGTTATGGCACTGGATCCCACATGGCAGATTGCAGTGTAAGTCCCAGGTCTGGCAACTTGAAAATTACGTGGGGCATATATGCATGCATGCCCAAGGTCCTGGTAGGAAAATGGAGAAGGGATTGTGGTGTGGTCATACCTCCTGGGGAGGTGATTTCTCACTTTCTGTCTCTCTGTCTCTCTCTGTTTCTCTCCAGCAAGTGCTCACACCCTATGGCAAAATACTAAGGGAAAAAAAAGAAAGAGCATTTTTAGCCATTCAAAGAACCTGCTAATGGGAGACAGCAAGTAGTGTGGTGGTTAAGGCACTGCATTCCCACATGGCTGACTGCAATTTGAGCCCTGGACCTGGTGACTTGAAAATCACACCAGGCACGTGTGCATGCATGCCCAAAATTCTAAGAGGAGATTGGAGTAGAAGGAATTGTGGCATGGCCATATCCCCGAGGGGCGATTTCTCACTTTTCCTCTCTCTGTCTCTCTCTATTAAGTGTATAGACCCTGTGGCAAAAGCCTAAAATCAAACAGCAACAAAAAAATCTGCTAATGAAGATATTTAAGAACATAACAAAACATAACATTAAACATATGATATATGAAATAATATACATCATATATTTATGTTATATACTATTTTTGTTACATATTATAAGTTATATATTAAGATATAACATTAAGCATATATAGATATCTGAAATAAAGATTATACTATGTTAATATATAATATTAATATATTTTATATTATATATAATTATATATGTTATATAATTATATATGTTATATAATTATATATGTTATATAATTTATATATTATATATTAAAATAGCATATAGTATTATATATTATATAGTACTATATATTATATATTAGTATTATATAATATATGTTATATATTATATATTAATATATAATTATGTATATTAATACTAATATATAATATATAACATATACTAATATATTTCTTTATTATATATCTTATGTATTATAATTAATAAAACATATATATCAATTATGTAATATCTTTGTTATGTATATTACACATTAAAATATGCATGTATAATTACATATAATATGTATTAATATATAGCATAATATATATATAACATGTATAATAAAAATAGATAATATATTGATATATAATTATATCATGTTAAATGTGCTATATTAATATTTCAACATATATTTCACATATTATATGTTTTCCTATTACATATAAAAGTATTACACATATAACATTAAATATATAATATGCAAAACATGCTAGAATATTAATATACTTCATATAACATACTAATACACATTCTACATATTATATTCTATAACATTATGCAATATATGGTATGACATGTATCATGTAATGGGTAACATATATAACTATACAACATACCTATTACATATTTCATCATATATGTTGACTGTTACTATAAAATTATATAATATAATGTTGACACACATAATGTTACAAAGAGAAGAAAAGCATATAAAACTGTGCTTGATATAGCTCAAGTTTTATAAATAAGTATATGACTGACAATAAGTCACACAGGAATACACTAAAATGTTAACAACCCTGGGTGGTAAAATTATGGATGGTTTTTATTTTTATTTTTCATACTTCTCTACATTTTCAACAGTGAGTGTATATTTTTTTAGAATGGCATTTTAAAATGTCACTTTTCCTGCTTGAGGGTGGGGAGGATGGGAGAGTTGCCAGATAAAATATACGATGCCCTGTTAAATTTGAATTTCAAATAAACAACTTTTTTGTTTTAGCATAAGTATGCCCCAATATCACATAGGCTATACTTATAGTAAAAAGTTCTTATTATTTATCTGAAATGCAGATTTAACTAGGCACCCTGTGTCTTTGGTTTGCTAAATCTGGCGATTCTAGAGGGAGAGGCTCCAAATCACCTGGTGAACTTTTCCAAACCTCTCCTCTGTCCCCACCCCCACCAGATCTCATGTGTCTAGCCACCTTCCTGCCAACATTCAGACTTTGAATCTCCTCCCCAGGTTTTCGCAGAAGCTGGGGGCTGAGGGTGGCATTGCAGAGGGGTGCTGGACAGCCCTGCATGCTGAAGTATGACGAGGGTGCCAGAGTATTTCAGTCCTATCTCTCCTGCTCTTTCTGGTGGACCTTAGTGCATTTGACACTGTGAAGACAACGCTTTGGAAGCTGCCAGACCTCTGGACTGTTCTGATTGACCTGTTCTTACAGTTTTTATCCCTGAGAAGCAGTCGTAGACCCTCCAGCCCTGGGGCGGCTATAGTACAGGAACAGGCAAGCTGGCTGGCTGGCTGGTGAAGAAGATTTCCAGGCTGTCTGGAGCTGCTGGCCTTGAAAATCCAACTCTAGATCTCTGACAAACCCTGGGTTGAGTTGGAGCAAGGGCTGCGTCCCCAGACCATAGCTCTCTGGTAAGTCAGCCCCTCACTGCCAGGAAGCTGAACTGTCCACAGCCTCTGTGAGATTATCTCCTCAAGCCTCAGCAGAACACATTGCAGTCAGAAGACAACTGTGTCCAGAGAGAATGGCCTTCACTGAAGGGAACAAGTATTCGGAACCATGGACAGTGGCCAGGCACTGGCTTGGCACCACCAGGGCTGAGAGGAATCCACAAGCAGGGTCCTTCTGGAGGATGACTGCAAAAAACCTGGAGTAACTATAGGGCAACACCTCACCAAATAGTACTAGATGTACAAAGAGCTGAACATCAGCCAGGACTTGTAAACAGGGACTTCAAAAGGGTGTAACTAACGAGGTGTGGAGTAAAGAGTAATAAAGGAGAAATAGCAGGGTTTGAGGAGTGCCCTGACCCCTCCAGGTCTCAGTTTCATCGTCTGCAAAATGGGTGGGTTGATCAAAGTGATAGGAAAAGTGCCTTCTAACTTCAGTGTTCCAGAATGTTAATTTTGGGAGATAACAGGGAGGGAGGGTCCATTTTCTGAACTAGAGAAGCTACATGATGACTCAGATAAACCCAGTATCATTTGCTGAACTTTGCAGTATAGAGGCAGAGGAAAGGATTCGTATTTCTCAGGAATTTACTTAGTACCAGATATTGTGTGTGTTTAGCCTCACTGCTATGCTTTAAAACAGCTTTTCAGGTTGGTATCATTATCTTTATTTTATATTCAGAGAAGTAGAACCACAGAGAGGTTAGGAGGTGATGATGTTCTTAAGGCCACACAACTAGGAAGTATAGAGCAAGGATTTGCACCAAGACTCTCGCTGTGGTTTGAATGTCCCTGCCAAAACTCATGTTGAAATTTAATTGCCAGTGTAACAGTGTGGAGAGGTGAGGTCTTTAAGAGTTGATTAGGTCATGAGTGCTCTGCTCTCATGAATAGATTAAGGCTGTTAACATGCGGGAATATGGAGGGAGTATGTTCCTGATAAAAACAATGAATGGAGTCTGATTTCTCCTTTCTGTCTCATGTGCTCACTTTCGCTTCTCCTTTTTCACCATGAGATGATTCTGGCCTGATTCTCAGCCTCTAGACCTGTAAGAAATAGATTTCTTTTCTTTGAAATTTACCCAGTCTGTGATACTCCATTATAGCAACTGGAAACTAAAACAACTATCTAAAGCTGAACTCAATGGCGTGTCCAGAACATCATGTAAATCTTACCTGTCCACCTGTACTACTGAGCTGAAACTGAAGTAATCTGTGTTCTTGAGCTCTTTATTTTTTTTTAATTTAAATTTTAATTTTAAATTTATTTTTATTTTTTATTTCGTGTTCTTTTATACATTCAATCACATTATTTAGCTTACAAAGTGAATATTTCACCATGTATACATTTCTCCCTAGCCCAGTTGATAATACTATAAAATTATCTTCAACAGATAATGCCACATTTCTTTGTCCCATTAATGCTTTGCCTCTCTATTTTTTCTTCTAAATGTCCTTTCTCAGACTCTACTCTTTCACTCACACTATATCCGGTATTCACAACCATTGACTGTGTTTCTATATCCTTTCATCAATCAGATTCAGTCATAGAATGTAGACACTCGGTATATATTAAGCGGGGACATACAGTGTCTCTCCTTCATAGCCCCCGAGCTCTTACTAGCACCTTGTGAGGTGCAGTGATGGGGCGAGAGGGAGAGTCATTCACCTTCCACTGTAACTAATTCCAAACTGTAAGTAAGGAATATCTGCAACCAACTTCCATTTACAGGGGCAGACACGGGAGAGTATCTTCAAGGGCTCCTGTACCACAAAACTCAAAACTCTCCTCATATCTACTGTTTGATCTCTGAACTACTGAGCACAATATCCAGGGCACTTTTTCATTGTGTACTTCGACTGTCCCTTCTCCTCTCTTACTGAGAAGAAATGTAGAACCTTCATCTCAGCCATTCACTGGTTCCATCATTTCCCATGAATAATCTGGGCAAGAGGGGAGAGATATGGGTATCATTTTTGTCTAAACGAAGGCACTTGGGGGAAAAAATGTTGAGAAAAGAGGGATCAGAAAATTTCTGATTTCAGGGTACGTTTCAGGCAAGTCCCCTTGAATATAGTGATCAATCATATTAATTATTTGGCCATTATGGGCCCTGGGGAATCGTCACAAGAAACTATTAGGTGAAAATATTGAAAACAACCAATAGAAAAGAGTGTGGTTGGGCAAGAAGAGAAAATTTTATTTTTGGTATGAGCAGCTGCCATATAAACGGGTTGACCTCTCCATAGTCCCTTCTCCTCCACTATCCTCCTGGGATTTGGGGCATGCATGCACACACAGCTAGCCTGATTTTCGAGCTGCCAGTTCCAGGACTCAAACTGTAGTTGGTCGTGTAGGAGTCCAGCACCTTAACCACCATGCCGCTTTCTGTCCCCTGGATGGTGTCTTAAGTTGAGTTCCCAGAAGCAGCCTTGAGGTTCTTGAGGAACTAGTTAATTAAGGAAGTGCTCCCTGGGGAGATGGGTAAGGGTGTAGAGAAAGCAGAACCAGGAAGGAAAGAAATTGAGCAAGGAGTTGAGGTCTGTATGCCCTGATTCCACAGAGGAACTTTGGAGTGTTAACTGCACCTCTATCTGATCTGAGGCAAGGGACTACATTTTCTACATCGGTAAAGAGCCACTGTTGGTGGGGATGCTGGCTGTCAGCTCCCAAATGGGATGATTAAAAAAGGTGTAATATATCGCACACATATAATGATACTACCAAGAAAGTTAAAAGAAAAAAAAATAACAAAAGAAATATTTAAAGTATTAATGGCAGGGACCAGCAGGTGGCGTGGTGGTTAAGGTGCTGGACACTCCCACATGGCTGACCATGGTTCAAGTCCTGGACCTGGTGGCTTGCTTTCTCTCTTTCCCTCTCTCTCTTTCTCTGTCTGTGTGTGTCTCTCTGGTCAAATTAAAATAAGTTAATGAATAAATAAAATTAAGAAATTATTTTAAAAAATAAATAAAGTATTAATGGCAAGGATTTTCCAAAATTAATGACAGATCCCAAACCACAGATCTCTGAGCTTCCCCAGAAGCTCAGAGACCAAGAAGCAGAATAAATACTAAAAATATATACCTAGGCATGTTGTATTCAAACTGTAAAAAGCATATGGACAAGTACTCAACATGATTATTCATCAAGAAAATGGAAGTTAAAACTACAGTAAATACTTGCATAACTATTAGAATGACTTAAATTTATGTAAAAAACAAGAAACACTAAGTGTTGAAGATGTGGGACAACTGGAACCTTTATACACTGACGTCAATGTAAATTAATGTAAATGTATACAAAACAGTTATAAAACTAAAGATAAATTTAGACTTGCCCTATCACCTGGACATTCCTCTCCTCGATATATACCAAAAAGAACTGAGTAAAGATGTCCACAGATAGTCGTATACAAGAACTTTTGTTGCACCTTTATTTAGGTTAGCTCTAACCTGTTGGTTGATGCATTTTTTGTGTAGAAAAACATAGAAAAAAATACGTCATGACTTTTCTGACAACCCAGTAGAAACCAAGTGTCTGTAAGAGAACAGGTAAATCCAGTGTGATCTGTTCATACATTCTGGGTAGAATGTTCTTTAGCAATTAAAAGAAAAAACAACAACTATGGATGCAACATGGAAAAATATCAAAGAATTGTGTTGAATAAAAGAAGTAAGACTTCCATATATGAATCAGTATAGTGATTTCCTCTGAATTGGGACATTAACTAGGAAAGTACTTCATGGGAAACTTCTGATGATAAAATGTTGAATACATGCAAGTTTGTAGACATATGTAAAAATTCATTGATCTGTACACTGAAGTTTTGTACAATGTACTATTTATGTAGGTTTTATACCTCAATTTTAACAAAGATAAAAAAAATTAGATCTCTATTTTTTGTACCTCAAGCTAGTGAAGTTCATGCCAGTACTAAAGTCAAACATCAGAGAGAAGCATTGAATAAACCATGGCACATCCATACTATAGAATATTATATTCCCTTTTAAAGTATCTTTGAAGAATTTTTAATGGCATAGAGAAGTGTGCAGGACATTAGGTTAAAAGTCAAAAAGATTGGGATACAAAATTACGGCAAAGGGACCAGCAGTTGGTGTAATGGCTATATCGCTCGACTCCCATGTAGTCGACTGCAGTTTGAGTCCTGGACCCAGTGGCTTAAACTCATGCCAGGCACATGTGTGTGAATGCCCAAAATCCCAAGAGGAGAATGTAGGAGAAGGGATTGCGGTGTGGCCATCCCCCCTGGGGAATGATTTCTTGCTTTCCGTCTCTCTGTCTCTCTCTGTCTTTCTGGCGAGCGCATGCACCCTATAGCAAAAACCTCTCAAAAAAAAAAAAAAAAAAAAAAAAAAAAAAAAAAAAAAAAAAAACAGAAATTAAAAAAATTTCATGCCAAAAATTTGTCCCAATTTTATTTTATACGTATAGAGGATTTATAAATGGGTAAGAAATAAACCAAAATGTCAATGGCAATTATATTCCATTGGCAAAGTCAGAGATTGAAGCTTTTTTTTTTTTTAAGATTTTTTTGCCACATGGTGTGTGTACTTGCTGGAGTGAGACAGAGAGAGGGGGAAATTGAGAAATCACTCCCCTACCCCAGAGGAAATAGCCATACAGCAATTCCTTCTCCTCTCAGGATTTTGAGCATACACATACCCTTGCCCGATACTGGTTTAGAAAGCTAGGTCCAGGAATTGAACCTTGAAATCAGCCATGTGGGATCCAATGCCTTAACCAGCATGCCATGTGCTGGCCTGAGATTGAGGCTTTTTTTTTTTTTTTTCTTTAGATTTATTCCACAGGGCACGTGCACTCACCAGAAAGAAACAGAAAGGGAAAGTGAGAAATCTCCCCCAGTGGAGTAGCCATGCCACAGTTGCAATCCCTTCTTCTCCACCCTCTTCTCAGGATTTTGGGCATGCATGAACAAGTGACTGGCATGATTTTCTAGCTACCGGGTCCAGGAGTCAAACTGCAGTAGGCCATGTGAGAATCCAACACCTTAACCACCACACTACCTGCCAAGAGAATGAGGCATTTTTAAAGCATAGCTACGAATTCCTTGACAGTCTTCTCATTTGGAGGTGACACTGTATTCCTTATCCTTGAGTGTGAGTGGGCTTGGGACTACTTCAGCCAGAATATGGTGGAAATGATGCCATCTGACTATTAATGCTGTTTTATAAAAGGACTTGCACCATCTACCTTGGTCTCTGGAACTCACTCTGGGAGCCTGAGCTGTTAGGTAAGAAACCCATCCACCCTGAGAACTCCGTGCTGTGAGAAAGCTCATGCTACCTAGAGAGGCTGTGTGCTGGTTCTCGCTCAGCAACCCTGTCATCACATCTTTTAAAAAATATACTCGGGAACCAGCAGTTAGCGTAATGGCTATGTCACTGGACTCCCACGTAGTCGACTGCGGTTCGCGTCCCGGACCCGGTGGCTTAAAAAAACTCACGCTGGGCGCGTGTGCGTGCATGCCCAAGATCCCGAGAGGAGAATGGAGGAGAAGGGATTGAGGCGTGACCATCCCCCCTGGGGGGTGATTTCTCGCTTTCTGTCTCTATGTCTCTCTCTGTCTGTCTGGCGAGCGCACGCGGCCTATAGCGAAAATCTCTCCAAAAAAAAAAAAAAAAAAAAAAAAAAAATATATATATATATATATATATATATATATATATATATATACTAAAGACAAATGACATAATGACTACATTTCGTAGAGCAAGGCACATTCATATGCCGTTGTATCTCATCCTCACAACAATCCCATGTGGTGTGTTTTTACTCCCTCCCTCAGTGGCGATGCAGCAGTGACACTACTGGACCCACGTGAAAGAAGTCCTTGTGAACCTCCCTGGGCATGCAGAGTACACATGCTTGTGCCTGTGAGTTTGGCTAGCTGGGTTTGGATTGTGGATTGTGGCACAGAGATCCCGTTAAGGGTGCCTATCTATCTGTCTCTCTCCTCTCGCTTTCTCATCTGTCTGTCTCTCTCACTCAAGAAATAAATAAAACAAACAAAAATAAATGAGTCTTAGAAAGTTGAGTGGCGGGGCCAGCAGATGGTGTAAGGACACTGGACTCCCACATGGTTGACCAGGGTTCGAGTCCTAGACCTGGCAACTTGCTTTCTCACTTTTTTCTCTCTCACTCTCGCTCTTGCTCTGTCCCTCTCTGAACAATTTAAAAATGAATATATTAAATAAATAAATAAAGTTAAGGGACCAGCAGTTAGCGTAATGGCTATGTCGCTGGACTCCCACGTAGTCGACCGCGGTTCGAGTCCCGGACCCGGCGGCTTAAACTCACGCCGGGCGCGTGTGCGTGCGTGCCCAAGATCCCGAGAGGAGAATGGAGGAGAAGGGATTGCGGCGTGGCCATCCCCCCTGGGGGGTGATTTCCTGCTTTCTATCTCTCTGTCTCTCTCTGTCTGTCTGGCGAGCGCACGCGCCCTATAGCAAAAACCTCTCCAAAAAAAAAAAAAATAAAAATAAATAAATAAATAAATAAAGTTAAATAAAACAATTATTTAAAAAGAAAAAAAAAGTTGAGTGGCTTGCTTCAGGTGGTGAAGCTGTAACTCTAATCCAGGTCTTTTTATTTTAGAAAGCATAATCTATAACCATCTGTAGAGAGTCTTAATTAATGGATATAAACTGTCAGGGCCCATATTTTATGGGGCCTTTCCATTTCAGCGCAAGCCGGTCCACCTTCCAACTACAGGGTCTGCCCTTCTAGGCCTGAGGACTTCCTCTTATTGCTGGAGGAGCTAACCCTCAAATAATGAGACAAAGGTGGAATAAATATCTCGATTCCTTGCAGCCTGAGCCCAGGGGAGTGAAGGTGTAACTCTGCATTTCTACCCAGAGTTCCCCATAGAACCAAGCTCCCTCACTCTCAGTGGAGACTTATTTGTTAATGCACACTACTGGCTGCCACCCCTTCCCTGACTCATTTTCCTGCTTCCCTGCTGGCATTTCCTTTAGCTCCCAAATAGAATCTATTTGCACTTAAATGCTTGTTTTAGGGTCTGTTTCAGGGAAACTCTAAGACAATTGAGTTCCCTGGAAACAATGTTTCTTAAATTTCCTAACACTCATCATCATTGCTTGTTTAGTCATTGGGTGGGATCTTAAAGTCCTCTTCTCATCAGCTGGTAGAAATAGTAACAAAATCCCTTTCCTTGTCAACAGAGGCAAAAAATAAAAGGCGTTTTTTGCTTTTTCAATTTTCTTTAATGTTGAATAGGAATTATTTTTATAGCTAGACTTTTATTTTTAATTCAGATACAAAGATTTCAAAAAGTTTGTGGAAATTATGATGATCAGGATTGTGGAAATTAGAATAACATATATTATGGTGGAAAATAATTGGAAATCTACACATTTACCATGAACTTTTTGAAAACCCATGGTATACTACAAACTCACCACTTAAAAATGTACAATTCAGTGACCTTTAGTATGTGTATTCACAGAGTTGTGTAATCATGACCATTATATAATTCTAGAATAGTTCATTACGGGAAAAGAAACCCATAGCAATCATTTCTTGTTTTCCCCTACCCCCAGCCCTGGCAACCATTAACCTAGTATTTATCTGTGTGGAACTGCCTATTCTGCACATTTTTTTTTTTTTTTTTTTGAGAGGTTTTCGCTATAGGGCGTGTGCGCTCGCCAGACAGACAGACAGAGACATAGAGACAGAAAGATAAATCACCCCCCAGGGGGGATGGCCACGCTGCAATCCCTTCTCCTCCGTTCTCCTCTCGGGATCTTGGGCATGCACGCACACGTGCCCGGTGTGAGTTTTAAGCCACCCGGTCTGGGACGCGAACCGCGGTCGCCTACGTGGGAGTCCAGCAACATAGCCATTATGCTAACTGCTGGTCCCTATTCTGCACATTTCGTATAAATGAAATGATCTAGTGTGTGACCTTTCGCATCAGGCTTCTTTCACTTAGCATGATGTGTTCAAGGTTCTTAACTATTGTAGCACGCATCAGAATTTCATTTCTCTTTATG
Organism: Tupaia tana; assembly: GCA_026018925.1. Lineage (NCBI taxonomy): Eukaryota > Metazoa > Chordata > Mammalia > Scandentia > Tupaiidae > Tupaia > Tupaia tana. The sequence goes on from JAKSZU010000010.1 coordinate 63,498,459, forward strand.
ACTGAATCATATTCCATTGTAGAGCTATACCGCATCTTACTCATTCAGACATTGACACACATTTGGGCTGCCTCCACCTTTTCTTACTATCATAAATAATGCTGCTGTGAACATGAGCGTACGAGTTTTGTCTGAGCGCATATTTTTAATTCTTTTGCATTTATAACTAGGAGTAGAATTGTTGGGTTGTATGGTAACTATAGTAGTTCTATGAGTAACCTTTTGAGGAACTACCAGACTGTTTTCTTTTTGGTTTTGTTTTAAATTTTTTTCCTTTTTTTTTTTTTTTTTTTTTTTTTTTTTTAATGATAGAGTGTGTGCACATACACATGGAAGTGAGAGAGAGAGACAACCTCCACGAGGTCTGGTCACACCACAATCCCCTTCCTTCAGTTTGTTGGGTGTTGGGCACTCACATGCCTGCCCAGCATGTTTCAGGCTGACAGGGCCAGAGATTCCAACCATGGTCACTGTATGAGATCCGGCTTCTCTTGAGTAGTGCTTTACTGCTGTGCCCAGTAAGGCTGTTTCCAAACAGTCTTCTGTGCCAGTGCCCAGACTATTTCTAAAGCGGCCAACCATTAGACCATCCTACCAATAAAGTGTGAGAATTCCATTTTTTTTACATGCTTGCTCTGTTATTTTCCATCTGTATATGTTTGCTTTTGTTCTTTTGGATATATATATATATATATATATATATATATACACACACATACATACACACACACATACATATATATATTACTATATATACTATGTATTATATATTATATATATATCTATATATCTATAGACATATAGATATATATTACCCTGAGCCCCTCACATTTCCCTCACAGATGGAATTCCTTAATTCTTCTTGAGACACTCTAGCATTTACTGTCCTAGCTGAGAAAGCCAGTATTGATGCATCTTCTAGGAGCAGGGCTTCTAATCATGTAAGGGTTGTGTGCTCCTAAATATCTTCTCCACTTCCAGAAACTTTGTTATTGTACTTTTATTCGTTTAAATCAGAGCCTTTTAAAGGACCACAGGAACCATTCAGGCCAAGGCACAGAAGGAACCTAGATAAGAATCCTGTGTAAAGATTAAGAGGTAGAATTATTAAGAACACAAGGCTACAGAGACTGAAAAAGTTCTGTCACATGTTTTCTGTGTGACTTTGGGTTAGATACTTAACTTGTTTAAGGTTTCAATTTCTTCGTGTGTAAAATGGGGATAATAATATCTACAACCACAGAACTAAGATACTGTGTGTAGTATATTTAAAATATGTGTTAGGGGAGCACAAGAGAGACAGTGAAGTATCTTTTTTCGAACTGGTCTTTTCCAAGCAGATAGGACCAAGGGTCAGGAAGTGGGACTAGGAGCCCACCTAAGCCAGGATCTACACAGGTCTGTTTACCCTGAGAGGCTTCTGTAGTAGACCAGTATGTGTCCTTTGTGACTGATTTATTTCACTTAGTATAATATCCTAAGCCTCACCTGCATAGTAGCATGTATCAGATATCTTTCTGTTTTTATAAAATTGAATAATATCCCATGTGCGTGTATCACACTTTGTTTCTCCATTCATCTGTTGACTGACTCTTGGGTTTCGTTGACCTTTGGCTATTAGGCATAATGCTGTTGTGAACAAGGTGTACGAAGACCTGTTGAAGGTCATGCTTCCATTTCTTTGGGTATATTCTCAGAAGAGGAATTGCCAGAGGAGGGAGCCCTGGTTTGGCCATGTGCCAACTGTTTAGGGGCAGCTTCTTATAAGATACACGGAAGAACTGGCATTTAGACAAAGATGCATCAGGTGTGGTCCCTGCCAGGTGGGTTAGGTTCAAGGCTGGAGGTGAACAGTGTAGTTCAGGTTACTGAAGAGGAAAGACATGTTATGGATCTGCTGAGGGCCTTCCTCTAGCTGTGGTCATCTGGGAAGGCTACCTGCAGGTAATGGGACACATTTGGGACCTTCAAGATGGAGTAAATCTGAAGGTGGAGTGGGGAATATTCCTGGGGGGAGGATAAGCCATAGGAAAAGGAGGAGGAAGTAAACCTGAGGGAAAATATAACCTCATTATTAGGTACCGAAAAATCAGTAAGAAGATTTTTTATTCAAGTGAGAGAGCTTTTAAGCAGAGAAGTGAGGTCATCAAACTGCTCTTTTGAAGGGTTCTAGGAGAAGAGTATGGATCATTTAAGAGCCCAGAGAGCCGGCTTTTATCAGGAACGATGATTTTGTAACAAGAGCTTTTGTAATAACAATGTTATTAATAACACTCTCTAGACCAGGCCTTGTGCTGGGAATTCTATTTCTTCCATAAGCGAATGGGAGAGAGACAAAGTGTATGTGAGCACACCCCCCAACTCGTTTAATTAGCTCACAATCTTCACAATGTGTAAGAGAGATATTATTACCTCTTCTTTGCAGATGAAGAGAAATGTGAAGATAAAAGAGGCTAGATAGATGACCCAGGTTTACATGGCCAGGAGGTAACAGTCCTATGGGTGATACAATGTCTCTAAACAAACTAGTCAGGCTCCTCTGAGTGAGTAAGGCCTCTCCCCTGGGGCTCGTCTTTGGGCCGCTTAGTCCAGTTTTAACTAGAATACTCTGGGTTAGTTTAGCAAATACCCACCACCCTTGATCTGATCAAATCCTCATCCCTTACCCTCCATATCTCATTATGCTCACCTGCCTTCAGCAAGAATCCTGTCAAGTCAATTAGCCAGAGTCCCCGTTTACCCTTTGTTTAATCTTAGTAATTTTCCATCCTTTGACCCCTGACCAGCTCCTTGACTGCCAGTCTCCACTTGTACTTATCAATTCAGAGTTGAGCCCAATCTCTCTACCCTTCTGCAAAACCCCATTGTAACAGCCCCTTCGAATAAAGTCTGCCTTACTATCTTTAACAAGTGTCACAAATATTTTTTCTTAATAGGCATTTAAACCCAGTTCTGTCTGACTTCATACCCATCCTTATGATCTTCAACATTTTTGACAGAAGATTTCTAAAGAATTTAAACTTGAGCCTCCAATAAGAACACAAAAACACTTAAATAAATTTTATACATCAAAGGATGCTAAGCATAGTGGATAAAAGAAGTGGCTATGGTATTAAACTTCTGGGCTTTGCATCTACGAGCTTTGCGAATCACTTACCTAGCTGCCCCTCTGTTCTTCCATCTGTAAAATGGGAGATAATATCTATATGTATTTCATAGAAATGACATAAAATTAAGTGCATTGATATATTTGAGCTTTTTTTTTTTTTTTTTTTTTTTTTTTTTTAGAGAGAGAATTTTGCTATAGGGTGCATGCGCTCGCCAGAGAGGCAGAGAGAAAGAAAGCAAGAAATCACTCCCCTCAGGGGGATGGCCATGCTGCAATCCTTTCTCTTCCATTCTCTTCCTGGGAGATTGGGCACATGCACATGCACTCAGTTTGAATTTCAAGCCAATGGATTCAGGACTCGAATCTTAGTCAGCCTTGCGGGAGTTCAGTGCCTTAGCTACTATGCCACCCATGTGAGCACTTTGAACAATGTCTGTGCACCATGCAAGGTTGACCCAACAACATATCATATTCATTATAAAGAATATCCACACATACATACACCTAACCTAAAAAAAGATTATGTAGGGTTAGATGTTTCACAGTGGTATAGTGAGAAGGTCTGCAAGCCTGACCCACATGGAAAGGTTTTAGGTTTGCATCCAGAGATGTTCCTGAGTGCACTGGGCTCATGCGTGCCCATGATCCAGGATTGGCTGATGGTTGCGGATAGATTGCAGTGCTAGACCCACTTGGGGGTGTGCTCACATGCACATTCTCTTTCACTTGTTCATGAAATAAATAAATCTTTTTAAAAGATAAAGAAAAAGATGAGATAGAAAGGCAGATAAAATTGAAGTGCATCAATTTCTGCCTGTCTTCCTGGATCATTTGCACAGTCTCCAGGTTCATTCTCTCCTTCATCACCACTAAGCTTATGTCTATCCATGGTGACGTTCTGATGGCCAGGGAAGTCTCATGGTGTGGGCCCATTAGGATACCATCGCAAACTTGGAGTATTGGTCAGGAACCAAGAGATGTAAGGAAACACATTTCCAGTGAGGGCGAGTCTTACTTCCAATCCAAGGATGAAGCCAGAAGACCTGCACGGAAAGGAGGCGGCCGGCTTTCTAAGCCCACCTTGCTGGACTCTCCCTGACCCATCTCTTTTCAAGTCTATCTTGCCTAGTCATGCTCTATTCTATTACCTAGTTGTGTTTTCTTTGCTGCCCCTCTTATTGTCTGAAGTCATCCAATTTCCTTATTTTTTTGCTCATTTATTGTCTCCCTTGCCATATAGGCTGTCATATATTTCATTCATGTTGATATTTCTAATGGTTAAACCTGTGCCAGATATGGAGTAGATGCTCCACAGACATTTATGGGAAGAATAAGCAATTGAATGTGTCTCCTGGTGACCCAGGGACCGGAGAACTGAATAATTAAGAGAATAAACTGGAGAGCTTTTCTGACTAACTCCTCCTCTAATCCTACCTCCTTCCACACACTCCTGTCTCACAGGGGAAGAAACGCAGGATCTGAGAGCTTAGAAGACCCTCCAAAGACACACGTGGCAGGACTGAGGGCTTTTTATTTTATTCCTAGTGGTTATACTTTTTCCTCTTGGGAGAAAATAAAAGAATACAGAGATTTTCTTTGTAGGTTCAATAAATTAAAAGTTGAAAAACCAGACCCCACTATCTACGCACTCTGAGTCAAAACAAGTTTTGTCAGCTCTATGTAGTTTTGAAATAGTTTTGATAGAAAGGGAGGGAGGGGAGAAAGGAGGGTGAGGGGACAGAAAAAGAAACAAGAAAGGAGAGGAAAGAAATGCTAATGAGGATGTTTCTTTTCTTTCTGGTATTAGGAATTGTCTAGAGGCTCTGTACCCCTTGGGTAAGGGCTACCTTCTTCCAAGGATTCTCCTGGGCCACAATTCCACCTGCTGGGAGACAAGATTTCAGGTCTATTTCATTTTTTTTTTTCTTAGAGATATTTTTTGCTATAGGGCGCATGTGCTTGCCAAAGAGGCAGAGAGACAGAAAGCAAGAAATCATTCCCCAGAGGTGATGACCACATTGTAGTCCCGTTTCCTTCAGTCTCTTCTTGGGATTTTGAGCACACACGTACATGCCTGGCGTGTCTTAAGCCTCCAGATCTAGGACTCAAACCACAGGCAATTACGTGGAAGTCCAGTGATGTAACCGCTATGCCATCTACTGGTCCAAATTTCATGTCTATTTCAAGAGGATGCCATCACACACATACCATTACCTGGCAGGGGAGACACCATGACCACGAAGGTGGTTTTCCCAGGGAGAGGCTTATCCATTGCACTCTGAATGTGCTGACTCCTGCAACTTCTCCAAATGTGGAGGAAACTGACTGCATAATTTGTGGTAGTGGGAGACTGCATTCGCACTTTACCCTTTCTCTCTAAAAAAAAGATAGAGACAAGATGATTTGCCTCCTGCTCTTTCTGTTGGATTTCTTGATGTTTTCCCCTATCTACTTCTTCTGGTTTCCATTTTCCCTCCTCTTGCTCTATCTGCATTCCAGTTAAGCCTCACTTCCTCAATGTGCTTCCGCATTCTCAACAAAAGATTTATCAGATATTCATTGAGCTGGGCCTGTTATATGTAGTTACTTTCACTTCCTCTTTTATGGAGACTCAAACATCTGTTCCATAGCTTTATTAGCCCCATTGTTTACTTATGGAGACAGAGACCTACCAAAGTTAAGTCATAATTTGCCCTGGTATCCCAGTGGCAGTATTCAAATATAAAGCCAAGTGTGGAAGGAGGATGGGAGAGAGGAAGAGTATAGGAAAGGAAATCAGGGAGAAAAAAAAATAGAGGCTAGACATTTGTGGGACATAGAAATGATTTGTTACCTGTTGATGAAAACATGTATAGTATTCTCAATTGGTCTGGTCTGAGGTATATTTCATGTTGGATAAATTCTCTTTACAAGTCAAATAACATATAGCGATCGAATGTTTAAAAAATAATGATAATAATAAAAGGGAATTAAGAAAAACAAAGAGAAAAAAAAGAATGTAAAGTCAAATCCCCAAGACAATGTGCTTACGTCAAGGTCACAGATGCATTCTCTTACCAGGTGAATCGGTTAACAATGGTTTTGGCTGCTAAGAACAGCACATCCCATTCATAGCAGTTTAGATAAATGGGAAGCTTATTTTTATCACATAATGAAAGATATAGATGCAGGTTTTCAGGGCCAATGCAGTTGCCTGAAGAAGCCAGTGGAGACTAAGGTCGTTTTCTCTTTCACTCTGCCCTCCTTAACATGTCAGCATCGCTCTCAACACACATCAACACTGATTTCGAGATGCCTCTTCAGCCTCATGGCCACATCCCCAAAAGAAGAAAAAGAGGGAAATGAAGAAAAGCCAAAGGAACATGCCAATGGCATCTGTCCATTTCATGAATCTTAGTCTAGGAGTCTCACCAAGAGATTTCTGCTGTCTGTTTGCCTGAACGCTGTCACAGGGATGTCCCTTGCTGTACAGTAATGAGAAGGTTAGGTGGAGATGGAGTCAATGAGCCAACATCTGCTCCATCTCAAACTCTCGGCTGGAATTCTTTCTAGAGTTCCCTATTTTCATATGACTACCAAATGGTTTTTGGAGTCTCTTGAAAGCATCCAGCAGTTCTTCAAGCATGGAAACAGAGAAAGAGATGAAGGCAACTTTCACAGGTCTGTCTGTTTCTGTCTCTGTTTCTGTTTTACCATCTCTTGCATCCCACATGGTGCAAAGCACAGAGCTAGCCTCAGAGAGTGACCAGCACAAAGTAATTGGACAGAACCGTCTTCTTAGGAAAGACATGAGAGAGAGAGCCTCAGAAATGGGTGATGGAAGAGAGAAGACCCAGCCAGGACATAGCTCATGTTCCCAGTGCCTTAGAGTTCACTGAAGGCTGTGCACAGGCTACTGGGGCATGCAGGGACCATAGAAAGGGAAAGGGGGCATGAGCCATCTTAGTCTGCTTAACTAAGCAGAGGGGAAGAAAAGGCTTGAGGTGAGCCTGTATCTGTTTTTGTCATCTCATTCCATTTTATCTATAGAGAGGAAATGCTTGCACAAATCATAACGACATTCTTTTTTAAGCCTGATTTCCTTTCATTGACTTTAACTCTCTTGGTGCTGAAGCCAAGCTCTGTGATGGTTTTGCATGGGGAAGACCAGCATTATGAGAGGCAAGTGAGGAAATGTGTGAGATGTTGCAGAGTCGCTTTCTCTACAGACACCTCTTCCTGGGATCTTAGCAGAGTCAGACAGGCTATCATTTGAGCTTTAGTTCTTTCAGTCAAAACTGTATCTAGAATCTTTTTGTTTATTGTTATGTCCTCCCCCAATTTTTTCTTAAACTATAAACATTTAAAGAAGAAGAAGAAAAAAAAGCCTATCATCTCACTATCCAAATAATCCTTGTTTATATTTTAAGAAATAAAAGTAATTTGTCTATTGGCTCAACCCCAGCGGTGCAGGCAGTGGGGTGCCACTGCACAATATTGTAGCCACATGGGAGGCCCGGGTTTGGAGTCTTGGTCTACTTGAATATGCCAGGTACAACCATGCTCTGACAGACCAGAAGGGTGAGAGGAAGATCACAGTGTGGCAAGACCCTGTGAAGGTTGCCTGTCTCTTTCTCTATCAATAGACAAAGAAATAAACTTTTAAAAAGGAATTTATCTAAATACATAAAACTTTTAACATTATAGCAAAGTATAAAATGAAACTGAAAAGCTTTCATTCCCTTGGCTCTGTGCTTCTGCCCAAAGGTAGCCATGGATGACAAAAATATTTTTGATTGCTTTCAGAAAATTTATGTCTATATCAGTGTACATTCCTGTCTGTCTGTCTGTTTCTATGAAATTGATATGAAAATAGATTATTCTGGACACCTAATCCTCTACTTCTTTTCTCTGTCTTTGTGCGCACAACACTACAATGCTCTTTTTCATGGCTGTATAATAATCCATCATACAAGAGCAGCATACTTTATCTATTAATAACAAATCCCTTTTCAGTGGTTTATTTCTCCTTTTTCCATACTATTACAAAACACTGTCATAACGAACGCCCTTGTACAGATCTCTTGACCAATATCTACAGGTATATTTATAAAGATTAACTCCTAGCAGACTAATTGCTAAGTAAAATAATATGGGGTGGAGAGAGGGTCTTCAACAAATTCTTAGAAAATGCAAATTATGAAAGAAAACTGCATAAATCAAATTTTTTTTGCATCGAAGTGCAGTCATACTTTAACTCCAATTGCTCTATAACTTTCTGAAGCCCCCTTATATGTACCTTTAAAGAGAGATGGATTTCTTTCAAGTTTCCTTTCAGAAATGAATCAGTCCACCACCGCTGGCCCCAGTTCAGCATCTAGTTGGGCATTCCTTTCCATGGCTTTCTCTGAATAGGGTCCATCTTGTTAGTTTCTAGCAATCTGAGTTTAAAAGTAGTCTTTGGTTGCTATTCAATTTACGTTTCTTAAGCATAATAGTGTCCATATTCTCATACTGAGTACTTATTTTCACTTTTTGGTAATTAACTACTGATGTGTTTTGTTTGTTTTTCCCCTATGGGGTTGTTCATGATTTCTTACTTATTATATGAGTGTCTCAAAAATGAAAGAAATTAGCCTTTTTCCTGTCACATGGGTTGTATTTTTCCAACTTTTCACTTTGCCTTTTCTCTTAGTTTGTGGTTTGTCTCCCTCTTTCCTGTCAAATTATCATAATTCATATATAGTCAAGTATATTGATCTTTTCCTTTATACCTTCTAGGTTTGGAATCCTTTTTAAAAAGGCCTTTTCTATTCCAAAAGCATAAACTCAGCCATTTATTTTTCTATAACTTTTATAGTCCCTTTTTCACATTTAAGTTTGTTTGTTTGTTTGTTGGCTATAGTGTGCATGTGCTGCCAGAGAGAGAGAAACAGAGGGTAAATGCGAAACCATTCCCCAGGAGGGATGGCCACATCACAATCCCTTCTCTTCCAGTCTTCTATCAGGATTTTGGGCATGCATGCACATACAACCAGTGTGATTTTCAAGCTGCCGGGTCCAGGACTCAAACTGCATAGCCTGCTATGTGGAATCCAGCATCTTAACCTCCATGCCATCTGCTAGCCTCCACATTTAAGTCTGCCTTTCTTTTTTTGAGAGAGAGAGAGATTTTTGCTATAAGTCATTTGCGTTCACCAGAGAGACAGAGAGACATTTTTCTCTTGGGATTATGGGCATGCATCATGCCCAGCCTGAATTTCAAGCTGCCAGATCCGGGACTCGAACCACAGTCAGCCAGGTGTGAGTCTAGTGCCTTAGCCACTATACCACCTGCTGGCTCCACACATTTAAATGTTTTATCCATCTGGAATTGATGTTGATGTAATAAGTGAAGTAGGGATCCAGCTATATTTTTTTTCTCTAATTAGCCAGTTTATCCAATACTATTTACTGATGAATCAACATTTCTTCACTGTTTTGAATTGTCACCATTTCATATATTAAGTTTCCATATGAATTTGGAAACTTACTCATTGGTTTATTTTTTCCAGTGCCAAGCTATTTTAATATTATAGCTAACTATACTAAATTATTTGTCATAGTGAACTATACTAAATTGTTTTAGTATAGGAGTGAGCTAGTTTTTCATTTTCAATAACTTTTCTAATACTTATCATTAATTTTCCAAACTTTAATAATATTTTTTACTTATTAAGTCAAAATTGTTATTTCAGTAAGATTTTGTTCAATTTATAATTTTTTCAGGAGAAAATGATATCTTCCCATCAAAGACTACTGTTTGTCTTTCAATTTTCTAAGTCATTTTTTAGTCTGTCAATAAATTGAACATTGTTTTTTCTTTCTTTCTTTTTTTTTTTTTTAATGTTGTTGTTGTTTTGTATGTCCAAGTGTACATGGGAGAGAGAACCCCTCAAGGGGCCTGACTATGCCACAGTCCTCTTTATTCCAATTGGTCTTTTATCATTATTTTATTTAACTTTTATTATTTATTTTAATTTGACCAGAGAGGGACAGAGTAAGAGAGCAAGAGAGGGCAAGTGAGGAAGTAAGCCACCAGGTCTGGGAATCAAACGTGGTTGGCCATGTGGGAGTCCAGTGCCCCAACCACCACGCCACCTGTCTGTCCCCTCTTTCTTCCAAGTTTGTAATTGCATCAGAATCCTGGGCACGTATGCTTCTGGCATGCTTCTCGAGCTGACAGGGCTGTGAACTAGAACCCTCATTGGCTTCATCGGGTCTGTCCTTTCTCTGCACGGTGCCTAACTGCCAGACTATGGGGCCAGCCCCTATGGAAGTGTTTTAATAACTTTACTTTTCCTGTTTATCCTTGGTATTCTTTTATTTTATTTTTTATAATATTAATTTAATTTTATTTATTATTATCATTTTAATTTGGTATAGGCCACATGCACTCACCAGAAAGAGACACAGAGAGAGAGAGACTGAGAAAGGAAGCTATTAGAAATTCCTTCTCCTCTCAGGATTTTGGGCAAACACACATACATGCCTGATGTGATGTTCAGGCTGCCAGGTCTAGGACTCAAACCACAGTTGGCCATGTGGGAGTCCAGCACCTTAACCACTATGCCACCTGCTGACCCCTAAATATATACTTTTTTAACTTGCTAAAATTTTTCTTATGCTTTTTACATTTGGTTTACAAGTGGAGTGGTCTATATTTTTTATATTTTTTTCTTCCATTGACTTTTTTTGAGTTTTTGGTAATGAGGTCAAAATAAACTCATAAATAGAATTGGATAGTTCTTCTTTTTGAAATTTCTGAAGTAGTTCTTAAAACCGTCTTGGCCTGGTACTTTCTGGTGGGGAATTATTTGACTGCTGACCAAATTTGTAATCATTATATAAGCTTCACATTTCTTTTTGAGAAACTTCTCATTTCTTTTTCTTTTTTTTTTTTTTTTTTGCTAGAAAACAGCTTTTTCATTCAGATTTTTCCTATTTTTAAATTTAATACTATATTCTAAAAAGTTAAACAAGTCTCTACTGCATTTTATTTTATTTTTTCTAATAATGTTTATTGGCACTTTTAAAAACCTTTTTCTTTTTTTGCCTTATTGGTTTGTTAACAGCTTTGGGGTACTCTGAGTCAGTCTTTGGCTAATCACTTTCATCTCAGGGCTAGGTTGGAGGATAAAGAAGGAGAGGAGATAATCACAAGAACAAACATAGGGCAAGACTCTTCTGAAGCTTCAGGGCCAACCTGCTTATTTTGATTGGTTATCAAAAGCTCAATAATGACTTGTTTTCCCCAACTGTAAAATAGGGATAAATACAAAAATACTTCAAAAAGTATGTGGGGAAAAAGTGGAGCCCAGCTGTATTGCAAATACTCTGCAAAATGGAAGCCATATGGTTGGCCACAGGTTCTAGTCCCTGGGTCAGCCTGAAAACACACTGAGTGTACTTGCGGGGCTTCTGAGGAGCTGGAAAGCTGGCGAAGGGGAAACAGCATGACAAGATCCTGTTGGAGATGCACGTGTATGTGCACATGTGCATCCTTTCATTAAAGTAAAAAGTTCATAGAAAAGTAGAATAAAAAAATGTTGAGATCCATGGGTAGTTTATTCATAGAATACATTTTCCTGAACTTTTTGAAGACCCTCCCCTGACCTAGTATCTACATTATGAGGTGTTAGGATCAAATGAATAGATACCAAACAACCATTTAAATCAATGCTGGGCACAGGGGAAGTCGTCATCAATAGGTAGCATTATTTGTTATCATTATGAGTAAAGGAGAAAGAAAGTAATGGACCCAGGTTTGAAGCACAAGGGCGAAGACATTAAGAATCTGGTTTTTTTTTGGACCAGCAGATGGTGTAATAGTTATTTTGCTGGACTCCCGTGTAGTCGACTGTAGTTCGAGTCCTGGACCTGATGGCTTAAAACACACCAGGCACGTGCGTGTGCATGCCCAAAATCCTGAGAGGAGAATGGGGGCGAAGGGATTGTGGTGTGGTCAACTCCTCGGGGGGTGATTTCTTGCTTTCTGTCTCTCTGTCTCTCCAAAAAAGAATATATTTTTCATGGACTCTACATGTTTGGTCCCTGGGTCCTCCTCTCCCCACCTGGTCACCTTCCTCATACTGAGTGCCCTCCTGTTTCCATAGATAAATGTTGATCACCATGGAGGGAAGTAGGATAACTTGAACTTGGCTGTATCTAACACTTCACAGACCATCCGGAGTTGCATTCACGCTTCATGCAACCAGATTTAACATAAAAAGTGGAACTGAATTACAAAATGTCATAACTACACTTTTCTTAAAAAGTTCACTCAGTGATTTATTTATTTAGTAAGTATTTAAACATTTGTGGTGTATAAATTCTCAGTGAGCTATTGTGTTAAACCCATTGTCACTCTTAGTAGAGTAAAAAAGTTTTGCTAAGAAGAGGCACAATGTTGCCTCTTCGGTGTGATGTGAAAGTTTATGTGCAGAGGCCAGGTGGTGGTGCAGCAGCGAGTGTCTGGACACACGTGGGAGGAGTCCTGGGTTCACATCTCAGGACTTCACTCAGAAAGCCAGGCATGCACACACATATCCCTGTGGCCTGAGGTGACCGAGATGGGGTGAATTGGGGCATGAAGATCCTGTTAGGGCTGTCTCTCTCTCTCTCTCTCTCTCTCTCATAGAAGAAATTTTTAAAAATTATGTGCAGATATTGACTTTTCTGTAATTGCATCTACCTATATGTATCTTGGCCAATTGGACCTTCTAGAGCTGTGCTGTCCAAGAAAGGAACTACTAATCACGTGTGGCTAATCCATTGAAATGAATGAGGTTGTGAATGTGGCTGTGGTAGCACAATGCTATACAAGACTGACCTACATGGAAAGGTCCCAGGTTCACATCCAGTGACCTCCCTGAGCACACTGGATACACACATGCCCATGACCAGGGCTGGACAAGGCTGAAGGTGGATCGTAGCATGAAAAGCCTTTCTGGTGGTACCTGTTGCTCTCTTCTTCTCTCTGTATCTGTCTCTTTTACTCATGGAAGAAAAAAAAAAAAAAACATCTTAATTTTAAAAAATGAGTAAAAATGAAATAGAATTAAAGAATCAGTTTCTCTATCCCTCCAGGTACATTTCAATGGCTCAGTAGTCACTTCTGCTATTGGCTAATATTGGACAACTCTGAATTATGGAACATTTCCCCCATCCCAGAAATTTCTACTGGACAGTTCTGTTCCAGAGGGAGATTCAACAATTAAAACAGTAGTAGATCGAGGTGGTGCCTCAGGGAAAAGATCACCTTGTTCTTACTAACTGGCTGACTGCCTATGGTTATGACTAATATGATTAAAAGTTTGTTCTTTAAAGCAGGTTAGATAAATGGTTCAGAATGTTATTTATCCTGGGAATTAGCCTGGAGATTCCAAAGCTCAGACATTCTGAATTACTAAAGCCCAAATTACTGGATTCTCTAGGACAATATTTTTTGATTGCCAGAGGGTACATGCACTCATCAGAGAGAGGCAGAGAAAGAAAGAGTGAGAGAAAGCACTCTTGATGGCCATGCTCATGCTGAAATCCCTCTCAATTCCTCCATCTTTTTAGGATTTGGGGCATGCACACACACATGCTAGGTGTATTTTTCAAACCACTGGGCCTGGGATTCAAACCACAGTTGGCCATGTGGAATTCTGCCTTTGAACACTAGGCTGTGGGACTAGCCCCCTAGGTCAGTCTTGAAGGTTGCACTTTCTTTTACACTGTTTTCAGCCAGAGATTTCCTCTCACCCCATTCACACCTTCTACAACTTATGTACTTGATTGCCTGGTCATTATCAACCCTAAAACATTTGTCAATTTTGGCCACTTTCCTAAAATACATCATTAGGTACTTCCACTGCTGTTGCATGAAGAGTGACATCTTTTGCAAAAGCACCTCCTTCCCAGCAGTACCTGCCAACCAGGCCTGGTAAACCAGATAACTTATCGTGGTGTTTCCTGTTGTTTAAGAGTCAAGTATCATATCTACAAATGCTCAATGTCCAGGTGGAAGAATAGCCTTTTGAGTGATTCATAGCAATCCATGTGATGTGGTGCCATACACACGGATCAGAATGAGGGCTGGGGGACTGTGGGGCCAGGGATTCCCCCTGTGTCTGTTGGATGCTGAATCAGAAAAGGGTTGACAGTTGGCAAGAAGAGGCAGAGGCTCCTAACATGTTGCTGTGGCTCCTGCTGACCTGAGGGGTGGGCAGTCCTTCAGGGGGCAACTGCAATGAGAAGGGTCCTGTGTCTTTTATCAAAATGTGTCTGTTTTTCCCTCCCAGGCATGAGGCATGCTTGCTAGCAGCTTCTTCTCTCTTGACTAGTCATAGCCCATCCTGACCAGATGGTGTGGTTGTAGTCCAAGGCACTCACTCAAGTTCTTCCCAACGCCCATCTCTAGGACTCATTAAGAAGGGAACGCCTTGTTTCAACTCATAATAAGCTGAGAAAAGCCAGAGGGAAGCCTGGGGACAAAGGATCAAGGTAAAGAAAGATCAGAAATTGTCCATCACCGCCAGGCCTGCAATTATTACGTCGGAAAAGTCTTGATGTATTTTTCAATGTTTCTCTATACAAAGATGAGTCATGACCATTCCAACGACCCAATAAAAGACACAGACCTCACAATAGGCAGAATATGTGTCTAGGCTGTTAACGCTTCCCAAACATCCCTCCATCATTGTCCCCTTTAACACGTCAGCAGGACTGTTCATTCTTCCTATGAAGAATCCCTAAAATGTGTCTACTCTCACATTCCACCCCTGTCCCCATTTCAACATGACCACCATCTTGGTTAGATTGCTCTTGATCTGTCATCCCACAGCAGCCCGAGACTGACACTGAAAAAGACAAATATGAATTTGTCACCTTCCTGCTTAAACCTCTCTTCTTGGCCCAAAATGTGGGCCAGGTGGTGGGACAACAATAATGCAACTGGACCCATGTGGGACACACTGTGTCCTGGGACATCTTCCACCACACTGAGCATGAGTGTGGCTGTGATTGGGGCCAGCGGGGACTGGGGGTGAATTGTAGTGTGGAGATCCTGTTGGGATGCTTGTCTTTCTCATGGGAAAAGTCCAAAATGCTCACTCCTGTCTACCAGTCTGGCCCCTGCTACACTCTAACCTCATCACTGAAATCATGCGACACAGGCTTCTCCCCAATTATTGTAACAAGCCCAACTTTCTCCTGTCTCAGGGCCTTTGTACACATAGTACCTTGTGCTTGAGCTACTCTTCTCCCATTCCTCTGGCCAGCTTATACTCACCTGCATGTGTCAGTTTAGTTATGACTTTCTCTTCTTGGGTCATTTTAGTGATCACACCCCTCCCCCAGAACTAGGTTAAGGTTTTGCATTTATTGGAGTGACTATTCAATCAACTCCTTTGTCTACAAGATTTCTAAGCTGCAGAGACAATATTTATCTTTTACTGATCATTATATTCCAATCTTCTAACACTATTCCTGGAAATGGAGGTATAAGTAAATGTTAACAAAATAAACAGTAACTTTTGTGATCTGCCAACAGAGGAGCATGGTAGACAAAGGAACTTAAGAGCCCAGGGTTCAAATCCTGACTGTCATTTGTTAGGTGATCTTGGACAAGTTGATTGACCTAAGCTTTATTTTCCTCATCAGTGAAAAGGGCATAACCATATTTACATGAGGTTGTTAAGATAACAGATAATGTATGCCAAATAGGTTCTCAATGAACTACAGATATTATCACTGACATCATTATTACTGTTGTTGTTAATATCCAATTTGGGGATAATGGGGTGGAAAGTCCTCTGGTGAGGTCACAAGGCTCTTCAGGAGGAAGTGACAGAATACTCACAACCAAAAGGAAACAGATAGTAACATTTTTTATTAAATATTACAGTGGATCAAAAAGTACAAAATATCTCTTGCCTGCTATGTGATTGGGAAACTATTGGCACGTAATACAGTATCAAAAGCAGTAATAAGTACAATTTGGAAAACATACAAAATTGAGTGTTTATAGTTGGCTCAGCATTCTTCTGGTAGTGTTTAAACTAATGCAAAGGTTACTCAATAACCTCTCCATTGGGAAACTATGTAATATCACTGGGCCATGTTGCTATATACAAATAATCACCTTACAGAGCATAGAGGTTACATAGCTGGAATCACCAAAAGTATACAATATTTACAACACAGGAAAGTTTAAAAAAGTATAAACAGCCAAGAGATTATGCTGCTATTTTTCAGACATATTTCAACCATGGGGAGACAAGCAGAATATCAAATACATCAACAGCCAACACTGGAGATTAAGTGCTCAAGATGATCATTGCAATGGTGCGGGTCTCACCAGGGCGAAATCATTCTCATTTCTCTTTAAATTGAGACAAGAGTAAAACCAGACCGGATGGGACTTGGCTGACCATCACCAAATATGACTTTGTGGGACAACAAGTGAAGAGAAAGAAATGGTTCTCTTTGAAGGCACACTACATAAAATATTTTTGTGGGACCACCTCGAAATTTCCATCAGACACACCAACACAGTGAAATACAGTACTTGAGAACTCATGCACCAGGTCAGAAAGTTGTAAAGTCAACATTGAGTTTTAACAAACCCTTTTGTATATGCCCTGATAAACAAGTGAACTTAAGAGCTTCTAGCTAGTAAATAAATAAGTCAGTCCTGTAGGCAGATATTACAAGTTCAAATCACTTACTAGGAGAATACTTAACTCTGAAATTCGGGCTTTTTTATTATTATTTTTTTAATGTTGAGTTGCTAAAAGTTGAACCCAAAGTTGCATGGAAAGGTCATTAAAAATATTATTTAGAATCTCCAAATTTCCAATAAATTATGGACTTCAGTGCATTTTGAATTGCAACATTTCTTGGAAGCCACACTCAGTAAATAGATTTATGACTCCATTGCCTATTAGATTCTACAGTTTCCTTTACAGAATGACCAATAACAATGGTTTGATTGCACAAAGAAAGGCTTGTGCAATTCCATTCAATAATAAGGCCCCTTGAACTCAAACAATGCAAACAAAGCCCTATTTAAGACTTTTTAAAACACAGTTCTCAGCCAGTGAAGAATTCAATGGTCTTTTTGAAAGATTTCCAAGATCTCTGTTCGGAGTTTTAAAGCAAATAGCACATTGCCTCTGTTGAGACTATATACCCCAATTCCTCTTTATGTGTCCTGATGTTTTGCTGAGGGTAGGAGCTTCCTCAGACAGAAACAGTGAGTCCTCTCTCAGAAGAGAAGACAGAAACAAAAGCTGGACCATGTTAACATTGTTTGAAAATGGTGTGATCAAATTCCAACATGATGAAACCAGACTGCAATCATTTGCAGTGGGGGAGACACATGCCCCATATTCCAAGTGAACTCCCCGGAGACAGACGACCCTCATTTTCTTTGAGAAATGAACTCATAGAAACCACGTATGATCTAGCTCGTGTCTGCTGAAGAACCACCAGGGCTTCCTTTTTCTTCCAAGTCCTCCAATTCTGTGGCCATTCAATCTAGTGCAACTCTCTTACATGTGTCTTCGCTAGCATTTTGCCAGCTGGATTGAGATCCCCCCCATCTTGTGCAATAGCAGGATAATCTGCACTCACACATTTATATCCTAAATTCTACTAGTCTATCTACGGTTCTATTAAATATATATATATATATATATTATTCCACAGGAAGGTAAATAATTAATTGAAGCAAATGGAACTCTTAACACTGGATCTCTACATTCTTTTGTTTCCACCTTTGGATATTAAGTATGTTACATTGAATATTTGGCTTCATATCATGGAGACATTTTAATATAAATGCACGACATGCATGGCTTTGATTAAGAGCCACAGTTTCACTGTTATCAAGTTTCGATTATTTTGCAGTTGAGTTACCTATTTAGAAGTTGAAAATTGTCACCAATTTTCATAGAATTAAATAGCTCAGAGGTAAAAGACTTGGTTAACTATGGTTCTACAGGCTACTGGTAGTGTTGAGGGAAGGGATGGGGCTGAGGAGTCTTCAGTGAGGGTGGGACCTGGAAGAAAATCCACTCTGTATCCATTGACTTTTTAATATGCTTAGAAAATGCATCTACCTGGATGTTACATCTTGGTAACAAATACATTAAAGTGGCAAGAATGATAATTGACATTCCCCACATCCTTTGACTGCTTGAACAGCTTGACCATTTATTTCCAACAACAAAAGAAATCACCAAGCAGACTGTATGGCCAAGTGGTTCAAACTGTGACACAAACCACCTTATGTGTGTGCATATGCACAAAACCTTGTAACTTAAAAAGGATGACTTTTTTTTTTTTTTTTTTTCCCGAAATGGGTAATCCAGTAAGACAATTAGCTCAAAGATGTGGCTTGGGAGATTCTTCTCGGGAATGACAAGAAACCAGTTTGGCTAAGGCTATGTGACTACCTCTCACTCAGAAGACTGAGGCCTAGAGAAACCATCTGGTGGTCAGGCCTAAGGCTGTTTCTTCTCCTCTAGGTAGTCGCACACCATCCTCCTCCCAACCCCCTTCCCCAGACCTTTTCAAAGGATCTGTGCCAACACCCATGTAAATCATTTTGGCTCCTGTTCTAATTTCTGAAATTCCTAAAATATCTGTTCAACCCACAAATATGTCCTTTAGACTCTGTTGTTATTCAGCCACTTGTTGCCAGTGAGGTTTTTTGTTTTTATGATTCCTCTGGTATGTAGGACAGTTTCACAGCCTAGATAAGGTAAGTACAATGCTCAATATTTTCACAGAACCCAATACTTCAAAGCAAAGCACTTGGCCGGGTAAGCAGTGCGTAAGCTCTTTCAACTCTGCCATTTATGAGGAACAAAATCCTTAAGTTGCAGATCAGCAAAGGAACGTTCTCTGCACTGTTGTGTGCTCGACTGTTTCTTTTTCCTTTGTTCCACTAGAATCAGTTGCTTCAATTTGTAAACAATAACTTGACCACCCAAAGCTGCTCAAAATGATAAGATGTGGAAAAAAGTACAAATACATATCAACAGCTAGGACAGTCAGCCTTTGAAACAAAACAGAACAAAACAAAAACATAAACAAAAGATCTGCAAATAAAAGTGATATTATTTAATTAAAAAAAAAAACAAGAAAGAAAGAAACAAGGAAACAAAAGGAACTGGGAGAAAATGGAACTACCTGTATATAAATTAGGTGAGCAAACAGTGATACGGGTAGTTTGAAGAAGCAAATATATACAGTCAATTTAACAGTGTTTACTTCTCTGGATTGTTTAATAGTGTCAAAATGAAAGATCTACTGAAGTTTCACTATACATTGCATTGATTGAACCTTGGAGAGTTTGTTTTATGAAGAGGGCCATGCCTTGGCATAGGTTTGCCAGTCTCCCTTGACCCTGTCTTGAAAATGCCTGCTCCCTCTTTTGCCCAGATTGTTTCCTGACCATCCAAACTCAGGTGGGGTCTTCTAAGTTCTTCCTGGACAGACATAAATCCCTTCACGAGACCCACACGCCAAGTGAATGATCTGGAGGTGCCAGGCCATCTGCTGGAGGAGGGTCGACTGACCACCCAAAGCTAGAGCTGTCCTGGAAAAATCAGTCGGTCACCTCCTCTCTCGGCCGCTATGGCCGGGACTGATTGTACCCCAGATTAGAAGATATACTGACTTCTAACTACAAGCCACATCCCCAGGAGAAGGAGCAAAGCTCTGCTGGCCACACCATGGTGGGATGCTGGACAGAACCGGCCTTACAGTTTCGTACTTGGGTGTACGGATGACAGCTGGGAAGATGGAAAGGCAGCTTGAGGGTTTATAGCAGCTAAAGGGTAGATGCTGTTGTGCAAAAGGTCCCCATATGAATTTCCTACAGGTGTGGCTGCAGCCAAGTGTCTGTACAGCTGCTGAGAATTTGTCGGTGACGTAAAAATTCCTCTTTGCATCACAAGCGAGTGGAAAGCCAGGGGCTGCATGAGCGGTGAAAGCACAGTCTGGTTTTTCAAGTACTGCAGAGAATGGGAATACCCAGCTGGGAGTCTGGAGTTGAGACCCGAGTTACACAGGCTCCCCGAATACAAACCTGGGAAGATGGGGGAGGAGAGCGGGAGCTTGTGGCCCTCCGATCCGCCCCCAGAATGGCCGCCGTGAGCTGCCTTGCTGCCTTCGCTCTCCTGGTCAGAGGCCTTCTCCTTCCCACAGACCTCCTTGGATGGGTCCAGGGGAGACACGGCCCGGGCCTTTTTCCCGGCAATCACGAGGTCCAGATCCTCCAGGCTGCGCTTGATCGGACGCGCTGCACCAATGTTCTGAGGGCTCATTTTCCGGTGCAGGATAGGATGAACCATGCCTTCCATCTTCCTGAAATTCTCCAGTCTCACGTGGTGAGGTTTTCCTGACCTGGAAAGTGATTCAGGGTATTTTTTAGGGGCCGTCATGGTCATGGGTGATACCCGGCAGGCTTTGGGGTGACAGTCTCGACCCTGACCGCTGATGACCTGGAACTGGGAGATGCCTTTGCTCTCCTGGGGCCCCGGGGCCGAGTGGGCCAGGCCCAAGACCTTGCCGGTCGGTTTGTGCGGGTTCTTGGGAAGGCTCAGATCCGTGGGCTGGTCGTCGGTAGAGGCTTCTGCCGCAGCCGACTTTTTGTCTTGCAGATGCAGAGATGTGAGATAATTTACATGGAGCTTGTCTTGGTGTTTGTGGGAAGGGAAAGAACTGTTTTCTGACTCCCTGTACATGTCCCGGGAGGGGTACTTGGACGTCTGTTCACTGTGAAGGTGGTGCTCGGTGTGTCTGTAGAGGCTGTGCAGATGGGGGGACGAGTAGAAGTCTGCCAGGAAGCTAGGCATGTGGGAGTGAGGGAGTGCCCTCTTCTCCAGCAGTTTCTCCTTGCCCTCCTGGATGTCCTGCTTCAGCCCGTAGGAGTCAGAGAGTGGGTGAAGGTGATGCTTGGAGAGGCTGCAGCGGTGAGGATCCGACCGACTCAGTTTCTCATGCTTAAAAAGGTCGTTGATACTCTTTCTCTCCTCCGAGGGCTTGCTTTTGAAACTCTGGACATGCTGAATCACCGATGGCCGGCTGACCGCCAGATGGTCAGTGCTCTGGCCGTGGTGGGCCTGGGACAAACCAGAACACAAGTCATCCCGGGCTATCAGTTTCTTTTTGCTGATCAGAGGGGGTGGGGAGCCATAGGGGTAGCTGCTGGACAGGCTGGCCCCACTCACTTGGGACAAGAGCTTTTTCTTGGCCAGTGGGGACATGATGCCAGGGTTGCCCCTGGAGTAGAGCAGGGGCGTGTAATTAAGTCCATGGTTCTCATTCATTGGCCCAGTCAGGTCTTTGTCTTTGAACATGTCAAAGGACTGGACCACAAGGACCTTCGGGGTCTGCTTCAGGGCATTGTGGATGTCATCGCTGCCCAGCTGGTCTACCTTCACAGTGCAGTTGGCAATGTAATCCGCCGTGGGGGGCAGCTTGTCGTCCTCCACCTCGCTCGGGGTTGCCAGCGGTGGCTGTGTGCTGGGGAAGCTGGCAAAGGGTGCTTCCTGGAGGTCATTTTCAGGGTTCTCCGTGAAACAGCAGGGCTTGGATTCTTGTTTGGAGTCCACCAGGGTGTTGGGGGAGGTGAGTGGCTGTTTGCCAGCCCCAGGGATCAGGGCTGGTTCTCTTTCAGGGGCCAGAGGTGCACTGGGGGGCAGAGGCGCAGCCCCCTTCTCTCCCACCTCCTCTTCTGCCTTCTCACTGTTGGAGCCTTGGTCTGCTTCACTGTCGTTTTCTGGGTCCACTCTGGACGTCAGGGGCCTCGCTGCAAAATCCTGGTACCCTTCCGTTTTTTTCTTTGTGTCTGCTGCTGGGAGAGGCTCGGTGATGTTTTTCTGATTTAAAGTCTCTTGTTCCTTCTCTTGCTCTGATGACACCTGATGAAATATTTCAAAAGACAGTCAGAAGGAAACCAAATAGACTGACACATCTTGCTATAAAATAAAGACTCACACACAACAGTTTTTCTTGAAAACAGGCTTGTCAATCAGCTCACGAAGTTTCCGTAAAGCTTTATTACTCCCCAATCATGGCTCTAAACAAAGAAATCTAAATTACAGAAACATTAGGGGAAACATGCATATTCGCTTCAATCCCTTATGAGGCACCTATCAAAATAGCAAAGTGTTCCGTGCTGATGGTACACAATCATATCACTCCTTGATTCTAATATATAGTTTAATTCCAAGGTTGTCTTCTTGTCACATCAGTCAATTATCCAAATGGGTTTAAAATTACATGTTGTGTTTTATGACACTTTGGAGAAAGATTTTTTTTAAGCATCTCTCTTTCAAAAATCCAACGAACCTCATACCACTAGACAACAAACTTACCCTAACTCCTTGCCTTTCTTTGAGAGAGCAAATGCCTTTCCAATGTGTCCAGTATGGTGCACTGAAAAAATGAGTGATGCTTACGTGTTAATAGTTTCTACTCAGTGCCACACGTCACACAGATCATGCCGGAATACTGAAGAAGTGTGCAGATGTAATGGCGTTCTGTGTACTGCAGGGACAGAGGCAACTCTGATTCCTTCTAGGCTGTAGCACACTACATTTTTATTAAAACCAAAATGAAGTTGTCAAAATTCAGGCAGTGAACGCCACCACAAATACAGCTCTTCTGTTCACTGAAATAAATTGTAGTCAACGAGATGGATGCTCTTTATGTGTCCCTATTGACAGAAGTTGTGGGCACAATCCGACCCATTCATTGCATTATGCAGCCGTATAAACTTTGACCTAAGAAGGTCATTTTAACTTTCCATCTATGACTCAGCTGACCAACAAGCCCTTTCAAAATTGCTGTCATTCTGCCCTGACATGTCTCAGTAGAACAGACACAAAATAGTTGTCTTGAGCTGGTCTTTTTCTCTCCTTCCATCTCTTCCCTTGAACTCTGTTCTTCATTAAAACAAGCAGTGTCAACCACATCGGTGTCTTTGGATAAGATCAAGGATGTTGGTACAGGGATAGGAATAAAAACTATAATCAGTCATATTCATTTTGGATGTATTTCTCCTCAAATCCACTTAAAAATATCCCTGCTTTTCAGAGATATGTTATGCTTAAGAGAGCCTTTGCTTATCTTTTTTTTTTTTTTTTTTTTTTTTTTTTTTTTTTTTTTTTTTTGTACAAAGAGCTGCCTTTTCCAGTACAAATATCATTACTCGTTCTACACTAATAATCATCATTGGTCTCTTGAGCTTACACATTACATGACTATACAGAAAAATGAGTCAGGCAAAGAAAAAAGGCAAATGGTATTCAATTGTTTGTTTCTGATGGGGTTATAGTTGAAAGCAAGGCTATGGGGATCCTCAGCTCCCGAGGACATGCCCATGACCCGAGCCTTCAGTTACGCTGGAGTCCCACACTTCTGGTTTTAAGACAAGTTTCACAGGTCTTTGAAAGCTTGGTAGAGAAAAGTACAGGAGCCCTTTCTTAAGATACATTCTAGGATCTGTTTTACTATGTTAAATACCAGCTACCTACCATGCCACTTGCAATCCAGTTACTCAAAGACAATGGATTGGACCATCACCCTCTCTCTTATCTCCTTTGAGTTCATTGCTTCATATGTTGAGAATATCAAAATTTAAAACCATGTAAACAGCAATGAGATCAATAAAGCCCGAAACTGTAAACCCCAAACACAATCTGTAAGAAGATTTATACTTGGGCAATATGCTGAGTCTCCATGGAGATAGAAAATGGTTTCTACTGTAAGGGCAACTTGGAGAGAGTGGGAGATGGGTGATCCCACCTAGTTTAGACAACATCATCAGGACAAACTGAAATATAAGACACTTAGAGCTCCCTAAAGGGAACAGTTGGAGTTTGTAGAAAACAGGGAGCCCAGTGGTTTTAAATAAGGGTGTTTGTGGGATCCAGGACATATGTAACCATCCTCTCCCAAGCCAATGGGCTCAGTGCATGGGTGGGGGATTCTTCCCACAACTCACAAACCAACCATTAAAACTTCATCCTCAAAGTAGAGCCATTCGAAGGTCAGCTGGCCCCTCGGTCTTCAGTTTGTCCCTATGCCTTGGCAACACAGTACATATGGTATCTAATAGAACTCACTGATCTGAAGCCCTATAATAAATCACCAGTCCAACAGGATAAAGGGAGAATGGAATGTAAGCCTTAACTTGGAATTTCCTTGCTTTTGGCCATTTATGTTGCAAGCTTGCAGATGTTTAGTAATCTGCATCATCTTTTTTTTTTTTTTTGCCCCTTTTTAATTACTAGAGCTTAAAATAATTATGAAACTTAGAAATAAAAAGAAAACCCAAATTTCTTCTCTTAGTACTAGTACTATCTTTTTATATGGGAGTCAGTTGGGTAAGTTAATGAATAGTTAGGAGGTTGGTGTGTATGTGTGTATATGTTTTAAGCCAGTGTTTAATTAGGAAGTCTCTTATGTGTTCATTATAAATCTGATTTTTAGGGGGTGTTTTAATATCAGCACCAAAATTCCCTCTGGGGTTGAATCCTAGAACATGCTGTCTCCAAATGCGGCTGCTATTTTTTTTTTTTTTTTTTTTTATGGGCAGCAAGGTTTTTTATTATTCATGTTGAAACAGAGCCCAGATCAGCCTCTGACTGGCTGTATGCTGACAGTAATGGTTTCTACCAAAGAGTTGTTGGGGGCTGTGGGTAGCTGGGGCTTGTTTTAAAAGGTTCAGAAACTACCTGTTAATATGAGAGATAATAATGGTTTCAGAGGAACCATTTCCAAATTCCCCTATAAATAATATGTACTTAAGATATTTCTAAATTGGTCTCAACTCAAGGCTGTTGCAACGAGTCAATTACGGGAGAGGAACATATCACTAAAGTTTTCAGGGTCCTGCTATCAGAGCACGTGGATTTCAATGCCCCTCCTCCCCACCACCACTGCTTACCCCCAAGCATGTTTTAAAGTAACACCAACACCTAAGACTGGCTATAAAATGACCAAGAAGCCACATTCTCGTAATAGAATCCTTTGGTTTCAGCAAGTTGTAGTTCTGGCTCCTTCTACAGTAGCTCGAAGTCCAAACATTTTCTCTAAGTTTTCTACAGGATGCTCGAGTCTTTCTAGGTTCTATGCTTGGTCTATTCCATTCCATACTATGTGTTGCTTTTCAGCTACTGAGCAAACCAAAAGTTTTTTTTCAGGAATTGGGGATTATCTGGAGAACTGTGAAGCTTAGATTTTGATTTGTTAGTCCAGCCATGTAACCGCGCAGAGATATAGTTACGGATCCAGGGTTCTAGAAGACCTTGAGGTAGGACATGTCTCACAGAGCTCTTCCTTTCCTTTCCCTTTCCCTTTTCTTTCCTTCCCTTCTTTCCCTTTCCCTCTCTCTCCTTCCTTCCTTCCTTCCTTCCTTCCTTCCTTCCTTCCTTCCTTCCTTCCTTTCTCTCTCTCTCTCTCTCTCTCTCTCTTTCTTTCTAACTGCCAAAGGGCACATACACTTGCCAAAGAGAGACAGACAGACATAGAGAGAGGAAGCAAACACCTTCCAAAGGGACATGGTCTCACTGAAATTCCTTATCTGTTTTTCCATGCTTTTGGGATTTGGGGCATGCATGCCCCACACACCCAGCTTATTTTACGAACCACCAAGGCCAGGATTCAAACCACAATTGGCCATGTAGGATTTGGCTCCTTTAACCACTAGGCTGGGGGTCAGCCCCTCACAGAGGCATTCCTCTGGAGCATAGTGACTCACCTCTGATGCATCCTGGGGTTTCGGGGCATTCTCTTTTTCTTTCTTGCTCTTAGGCATTTCATGTTTGATGCGTTTGGTTCCTGATACTTTTGTTTTATTCTCATTTTCCTGTGAATTGTTCTCCTGTTTCCGAGGTTTGATTGGAGGCAGGGGCTTATCTTCCTCTCCTTTAATAAATCTTTCATATGGTAGGATTAATCTAAAAGGAGAGCAGAAGAGATGATCAATCAGTGGAGTAATTCCAAAAGCATCAATGCAATGGGGGGTTTACTTTCTTTTTTCAATATAGGCAACTTAGTGAATGGCTTCCTCTACAATGTAATTGATGCATTTTTAGAAACTTACTTTACGGTTTAGTGATCTACTTCCTCGGTCAAAAATCAGCATGTGGTAACCTACATCCTTCTCTGTAAGACCTCCTTTTGGTTTTGTGGTTCTGTATATCCAGGATATATGGGTGTTCAACTACCAAAGGTTGACAACATCATCGTCATCACTGCCCATGGCACTTGGCTAAGTACCAGCCACATCACAACAGTAATAGCAACAGTTCATTTACCATTCCACCAACAGCTATTTGTGGAGCATCTCTTGTGTGCCAGATAGTGTTCTAGGCAATGAACTATGGCAGTAAACAAAGGATTCAAAGCCTCGCCCTCATGAAGCTTACACTGTAGAAGGTACTAGAATGTTCCAGCTACACTACAGAGTAATTCATGTTACCTCCAAAATAATAATGACAGAGCATTATTATTATTCCTTTTTAACAGATGAAGCAACTGGGTCGCAAAAAGGTTAAGTCATTTGCCTATGCATCACACCATTTCAAAGGTAATATTTGAACCTACTCCTGTGCATCTCCAAAGTTTTTATTTTCATCATGTCAAAATGACCGGACACTTCAGATAAAAAGGTCAATGGAAGACAAGCACAGTCGGCCTGAGAAACAGCTGTCCTGTCCAGCAGCTCAGAGGGGGGTAGGTGCCTCCAGCACAGGGAACTCTGTTTTGGGATGCCAAGTATAAAAGGCCCTGGCAAGAAGGAAGGCAGACAGATCACTCAAGCCACAAAAACCAGAGGGCTGAAAAATTCAAGCATTTTAATTATATAACTTTTTTAACAAAGTACATAAAATTGCTCTAAAAAGAGAAACATCAAACAGCTCTAGTTTTAATCTGTTTTCCCTTTGCGACGTAGCTCTTGATCTAAAAGGGAAAAATAGCTGATGTAATTAAAAGGGATGGATTGCATTACAATCTCAGTTTCAACTTCAGTGATTAAAGTTTTTATAATGCATTTGGTATGATTAATGACTCACTGTGGGATTAATACAAGACTCAGCCTTAAAAAATATGAACTTTAATACAGCAAACATAATTTGTTTTAAATAAGACAAGTTGACTCAATGAAGAAAATGTACTTGGCTCATAAACAACATAAATCTGTTCAAATATTGGGGATCCTAATTATTTTTTAAACCAAGACTCCCAGGCAAAAATTTCTTTGGTTTGGATATTTGTTAGCTCTCCTAAAATTAGTTTCTCACTATGCAGTTTGGATCTCAACTCTTTAAACATATATGTGTATTTGGGATCGAGAGTATGAGTGTGGGGACATTTGTGATCATAATATTTCACTCTCCAATAAAATGCCAACTAAACTGTTGTAAAATCAAATCCCAGTTCCTAGCACATTAGAAAATATATTCATTTACTGAGCATGCTCGGACAAGGTATGCGTAAGCAGGCGTGAATAATACTTTCGAGCCCTACATCTGGCAGTGGGCCAGCCATGAAGATCAACATGACCCATGGGGAATAGTGATCTTCAGATCCCATTACAAACTGAGTTTAAACATGTTACAGCTGCTAAAACTGGAAACTGCTCTCTCTATGCAGACTTACTAAAATAATATATGGCTGCCAAATACCTGCTTCCCACTGTAATATTACAGTTAATGTTTATATAATAAAAAGCATAACTAAGCAGAAGAGAGGAAAAAAGCAATCTTGTTCATACTTGAATTTATTCAGTCTCATCTGTAAAGCCCCCAACGTCCCACCCCCCAACCCTGACTCCTTTTATCTGCATGGTTCTGTCAGGAACTTTATCACCCTCAATTCAGATCTCAACTGCTGAAATACACACATATCCAGCGGGTTGGGAATTTTTGTCCAGGACCAAAATGCATGGAATCTTTTAAACTGGAAAAATATTTTAAATTGATATGAATGAAAACAGTTTATTGTCTGGACAGACAGGTTTGTTTTACTTTTGTTTTGTTGCCATGGACATCTCAGAAGCAGTGAAATCTGGTGTTCCGATGGTTACCATTTGTTGGTGCCCAACCTATCCCCCAATTCCACTCTGTAGTCAACATGGGGACACCTTCAGGCACCCTCTTCACTGAGAATGACAGCATTCTCTCTGAGTGTGAGATAACTGGGTGGGAGAGACATCCAGTTGGCCCCAGCACACCCCTCACCCTGGTCTGTGATAGTCTTAGGCCAACCCATCCCTCTAGACAGGTGTTAAGGAGACTTTAATTTTCTTTTATAATTTTATAAGTTCATGAGGCAGGGTAACATTTTCATGTTTTTACTTTCTTTTCTCCCCCCTTCCACTGAATTTAGCAGCTGGCTGGTCGACAGCAGTAAAAAATACATTTCACTTTGCTGGTCAAAGGCCTAAAGCCAGAAGCAGGAAATCTGGAATTAAATGTTTCTTGTATCTGGGAAGAGGCATGACTAAGGTAAAACTGAATCCAAACATAAGCCTTGCTTGTTTCAAAGCTTCCAGAGGGGGGGAGAGAGACAGAGAGAGAGAGAGAGAGAGAGAGAGAGAGAGATAGATGTGTGTGTGTGTGTGTGTGTGTGTGTGTAAAGGTCAATTGAGTATTTTTTTTCCCCCTTCTAAATCATTGAAAGATAATTATAGTGGCTCAGGGAAAAAAGGCTCCCAAAATAAAACAAGAAAGGCAGCAACTAAAAGGAAGCAGTAGAACCACGACCAGCCGAGCTCTGAAGAACAGGGCTTGGTCTCACACAGTTCACAAACAATCGCTGGTTCATATAAGTGATTTCCGTTTGGTGCAATATTCACTGAATGTTTTTTCAGTTATCCTGTCACGGTACAACACAATTACCCCACAGGATATGATCTTATCATTTGATTATTAGAAGTTTCTACAGTACAAGAGAACGAAAGCTATTATAGGTTTCTGAACATTTAAACGTTCAACCTACATGCGGTACATTAAAAACAGGTTAGCCAATAGAAGGTCAACATTGCCCAATTCAGGAAGCTGAAGAGGTTGGTATTCTATAAAGAATTCAATATAACACAACATGCTTGCACCTTGCAAATGATTATTCCTCAAATATTTGTAGTACAACAAAGATTTAATCAGTTTCTAAACTCTACAGATAAAAGCAAAAATGCATCCCAGCCCCTGAGAATTCATTACACAGGAGGAATATTTTCAATAGGCTACAACTCTAAGAATGCAGGCTGGGTTTCGGTGGGTGGAAATAATGGGAAAGAGAAGCAATATATTCATTAGAAAATCCAAGAGATTTTTTTTTTTCTCCTCCTGATCTACATATAGTCTGAGGATTGAAAGCTAGGCCGATAAATGGGTCTTTATTATTATCCAGATTTCACATTTCAGATTAGCAAAATGCTTATTTACGATGTCATTAATGGATCTGAAATAGGTAAGCCATCACGTATTAAAAAATAACATCTTTCCATAGGCATAAGATTTGTAACAGCATGAGATTTTATTTTTCCCTAGGAATAATACAAGAATAACATTTTCCACCCCAAAGCAGAAACAGTAGGGGAGCCTTTTCCTATCATGGAGATTCTTATTAAATTCAGTCACTGTGAAAAGCAAGATTTTTTTTCTCTTTCTCATTTTTCTTGTTCTTCTCTTTATTTTATTTTTTAATAAAGATGACTTGAAATCAACCCGTTAAAATTAACAAATCAATGGCATTATAACCTTGATTTATTAGCATCTGAGGCACTAAATTATCATCATACAAGAAATTGCTGGTTTGAAAAGATTTCAGCTTTGCTAAATCTCAAGTTAAATAATGGTGCTTGGTATACTAGGTTTTTAGATCTGCCTCATCTGATATTATGAAAAATTCAATACATTTCTCTACAGCAGAAGTCAAGGGTCAGCAAATCTATTACTGTAATGTAAGTAATCTGGCAACCTGCCAACTCTTTCTCCCTTTTATTATTTTTTTAAACACCAGGCAGATAATTTTATATTTACAAAGTCTAAAATCCTCCAGGGCCTTGCCTCTCTTTCTCAGCAAAAAGCAGCAGCCTCACATTAGAGAAATGTGTATCATGCATGTCCTCATCATTAGCATTTCATACAAAAGAAGAAAGACCCTTTATCTTTATTAGGCAACATTCCCCTCCCCTCCTCATAAGCAGACAAAAAATAATGTCAAATCTCATCTGAACGAGTAACCACTAATGTCTCCTGTATTGATTAATGCTTGTGTGGAATGACTGAACTTTTGGGACAAAACATTTAGCAAACAGCGTTTAAGAGGAGAAATGAGAATCCATCTATTTATAGAGCTCTGAAAAATGATATTATAATAATGTCTGGAATTGATTCAATCCAGAGAGTGGGGGAAAGAAATAGGAAATCTTTAGGGTTATATTTGAATCTCAAACTAGATACTTCATAGGCACTTTTATGGTATCAAACCAATGACAAAAATTGCAGGCCTGAAAATTTGCTGGTGTCCTTGGAGCAGAATAGTTTAGGGGGAGAAGCAAATAAAGTTGGTGTGCACATCAGATCAAAAATGTCATGACTATTCTTATACTATTAGGTTTTTTGTAGTGGTAGAACAGAAATGACATATTGGTTCCACTGGGTCTTCAGACCTGATCTGATCCCAAATGGAGTCATTACACCTCTGAAGTGATTCCAGAGTTGATAAATTCTAAGGCTTGGCCAGACGTTTCCCGTCGCAGCCAGAAATTGAAAATCTAACTTCACTGCAAAGTGTGGGAAGCAATCTTTCACCAAATATGGAACCAATAGCATGTGTATTTCTCCTTTCTGAAGATCAAGTACACACACTTGTTAAGGTTCCAACAAGTATAAAAGGTTTCTAATCTCACATAATGATTACCTCTCAAGGTGTCAGACCATCACTACAAAAATGGCAGAAGCATTGACGGGACGGGGAGGTGTGGTGTTACTGGTTGAAGATATTTTGATCAACTAGATTGTGGAGAAATGTTCACATATCGAAATGTTCACTTTGTAAGCGAAATAATATGATTGAATGTATATAAAAAATTAAAAAATAATAATAATAAATTTTAAAAATGGCAGAAGAGCATTTGGGGGCTAGGGAACCAACCCAAAAGCCAAATATTACCAATGTGCTACCTAAATGTACAGGGGCGTTCCTCAGTGGGACGACACTCGGTGACCACGACAGCAACTGTGCTGCTTTGTTCCTGCTCTTTTAAAAGCTAAGCTCCATCTGAGAAAGATATAGGCTTCCATCAAAGATCTCCTACATTATATGGTATGAATTTCAATGGAAAGGAAACAAGTGTGCAGAGTGTGAAGAGCGAAGTATCCGTAACCCAAAGAGCTAAGATCAAGGCTTCCGGTGTCACCTCCCAACAGTTGAGGATGTGAACAGAGAGTCTGGACCATCAAACCATAATACACCGAGCCGTGCTGACTGATGTGGGAGTCTTTGGTTAGACCCACCGGAGCCAAGGGGACAATGGGAGAGTACAACATGGGTTCTGCGTGAAAGAACAGCCAAGGGTAAATGACTACACTCTTTAAAAAAGGAAGTAGGTATTAGTAGCATCATCGATATTCTATGCTAAAACAGCTGGAAGGTTTGAGTTATATTAACAAGAAAACATGACCAGAAACGTTCTTTCTGGTCAGCTGGTCTCCTCACCAGGGGCTTCATTATATACTTGAAGGGCAGCAGAAGATGGACAAGAAAACATTTGGAGACTTTAATACTCTCCTTTTGCCCCTGAAAGTGGTAGGAGAGTTGTTTCTTAGGCCCACTGATAATTCTGACCTCCCTCCATGGTCTGGAGTGTCTGTGACCCCAAATGAAGAGGAGAAAAGGAACACAGCACTGGGACCCAGTGAGAAGGGGCTGGCTTTCATAAAGTTGTATGGGGAGCAATGGGTACCTCAAGGATGATGAGTCCTTTGAACTAGAGCTCCATGGATGTCAGGGGACTGGGTAAAAGGCAGGGGGAAGATGGAGAGAGAAATAGTGGAGAGAAAAACTTTAGGTTGTTATATATCGATTAAGCATTATAAAAATAGCCACCATAAAAAACAATGTAGCCACCAAGTATTAAGTTCCTATTAAAATTAGGCACTTTGCAAGTCAACCATTACAACAAGAAACATTTCATAATTATATTATCTTTATTTTATGGATGACAAAACTGGAGCTCAGAGATGGATGATGAAGTGACTAATCAATGTCACACAGCTGTTAAGTGCCAAACTTTGAGTTCTAACACAGATTTGCCTGCCTCAGCTAGTTCGAGCTGCCTTAGTCTCAGTAAGAGACTAAGATAGCTGTGCATCTTGGTGTACTGTCTGAGAGATACCTGTGTAGGTGAGGTACTGAAATAATCACTCCTGCCTAGGGTAAGGGAATTCCAAGTCCCTAACAAGCTTGAATTACCTAAACAACCAGTGTGAGAATTCTCAGAGAAAACAGACCCAAAGAACACATATGCAGCCATTCCACAAAGGATCAACCCACTATACTAGAAGAAGCCCTGTGGCTTGGGCACTAGGCATGTTATTTCTCTTATAATATGCCAAAAAGAAAAAAACAAAACAAAACAAAAAAAAACATGCCACAGCTCTTCAAAAGGAGACAACTCTAGCTGGCTCCTTGGGGGCTTTGTTTCTATGATGCTTCCTTACTCCCCCCCTTTTTTTAGCCAGTGGGTGTGTGCACTTGCCAGAGAGAGACAGAGAGAGAGAGAGAGAGAGAGAGAGAGAGAGAGAGAGAGAGAGAGAGAGAAAAGCACCCTTCAACGAAGAATGATCATGCCACACTCCTTTCTTCATCCCATCAGGATTTGGGGCATGCACATACATGTGCTTGACATATTTTTCAAACTACTTGGGTTGGGCCTCAAACTAGGGTTGACCAGGTAGGATCCAGTTTTTTATTCATAGCATTTAACTACTGTACCACACGGCGCTAACCAGCTGCTTAAAAAAAGGAAAAAAAAGTGTCAGGATTGATGTTATTTTATGTCTACACAATAACACACTGAACAGCACTGGCATGGATTTAAAGAAGGCTGACTTTATACTCTAGGGATTGAAATACGTGCTTACAACAGACAGCACAAACCATAAATGGCACCTTGCCCTCCACAATGCCAGTCAGAAAAGACGGCAGCCATTACTCCTCAATGAAGAAAACATAGATCCATTTCCAGGGCAAATGAACATTACTTCAAGAACAATAAACAAACATAACTCCAGTGTGTTCAGTGAGATCACTCCCTAACAATGACAGCAGTCTATGCCCATACCTAAAAACAGGCAAACAGCTATTGCCTTGAAGTTTCATGCCTTTAGATACCACCGGCTCCAGAGCTTCTGAAATGTTCAGCCATTTCCCAGGGCATTTATTATGTTGGTGAAACTTTGTAATAACTTGTACAAAAACAAAATGTTCCAAGAGGTTTTTCAGTGGAAGAGTTAAGGATATATTTTAATGGTAAACAATTACATTCTTCTGTCATCTGATACCTTTTTCCTCCCCTTTCTTTTTTGGAAACATGCTTTCTGAATTTTCAATAGTTCCTTTGTGAAGGCATCTGTTACTCACATAATTGAAAAGATGTTTGTGCAGTGGCATGCTTGAAAGTACAGTTATTTAATCTTAATGATAAAGCCCCGAGGACAGAAAATCATAAGTAGAAACCTCTTGTTATTTATCAAAAAGAAAAGGGGCTAAGACACCTAATCTATTTTCAAATTTAAATTCAAGCTTGATGAGAACTATCAATAAAATACGGTACCTGCGAATTTTTTTAAATACTGTAGTTAGGTTCAAAGGGAGAGGGGAGGTAGGGTGAAAACAAAAATGAGACAATAAAGAAGCTTGACAAAGAAAAACTGCTGTTTGGCAAGCTATTTTTTGGGTCAAACAAAGAACTCGCTGTAGTTTACAGCATGACATACACACTTGATTAGTTTGTGCCTGAGGGTGTTTTTACACTCAACAGTATAAACTCCAACTTCTATTAGTTACAACTTACATTTAGAGGCAAATTTAAGAATTTTTAAATAGAGATTTTTTCAAAGGCTGTTGTTTATTTATTTTTTTAAAAAACAGAAACCAGTTTTTCTACTCCAGGGTCTGGCTGGAGTTTTGTTTTCCTTTTTTAAAAGTTTCTTGAAATATTCAGACTTTGGAAAGTTATCTGAGCATTTTAGACATGCTGAGAGTGTGAGGCTCTTGTGTGTAAAATGACCTGATTGTCTTTTGGAAAGAAATTTTTTACAGATGATAAGAAAAACACTAAGCCAGGTATAGGGTGCTTACTTCCACCCAATTCAGGTTTCTTGTGAGAGCACGCTTGTTAGGGTGTAGACAGAGAGCAGCTGCCCTGCCTCAGTTTGCCTAACTCTGTGCGATTTGTATTGATTTCTCGGCCTCCCCGTGAGGGCTAGGTGGCCTGCCATGAGTTTGGGAAAAACGGAGATGAGATCCGTGGCAGTGGGGTAGAGGTAGACCGACAGAGTGGCCACTGGCCAGAACTCCCCCAAATGAATCAGGATATGCAAGCTTATAGACTGGACAACCCCACTACGGGGAAGGGTGGGCATGGCCTACTCGTTTATCCTCAGGGCAAGAGAGTTAACAGACATCGTGAGTATAGCGTCGTAATACCTGCTGTTGGTGTACCTGACTGGGAAATTCAGCCCTAGAAATCCTTGACAGCCCCTCCCACCAAGTCATTCCCTATCTCTCTACACATGTTTTCTAGATGGAACTGCCCTTTTTGATTGGATTTAGTTTACCGAATAGTTCATTCAACCCCTATTTCCTGAGTTCCTACCATATTCACAATGCTGTATTGGGTGCCCAGGGGAAGTTTACCGAAGCAATCTCACATGGCCCCTCCCCTCAAAAAGTAGTTTCTTTTAAAAATGTTAGTTTGTACACGTGAGAGAGAGAGATAGAAAGATTGAGAAAGAACCCTTGACAAGGTCTTGTCATACTATGATCCCCTTTACCCAGGCCTCTAGCTCCTCAGAATCCCGGGTGCCCACATGTGCCCAGCATGTTTTCAACCCAACCCACCATGGACCTAACTCCACGGTCAGCCACATGGCTTCCAGTCTTGCAGGGCACTTGCTCTACTGCTGTCCCACAGCGGCTGGGCCCCAAAATAGTATAACTGTTCCTGGATGCTACAACTGAACTACTTTAGGCATCACATGATGATCTAGCCTAAGGTCTAACATGACTGCTTTGAGATTCAGTTTGAATTCTAGATCCTTCAGGAAGATGGGTCATTCCAGTGAGAAATCCTCTCCTCCTTTGTTGGAGTCTGTTGAACTTATTACTTGTACCCACTATGGACCTACTTTTTTATAGCCTTAAAGATGGAACTCTCTTCCATGTGTATATGGCCTGAGTCAGGTCTTCTGAAAAGTTCAGATAAACTAAGAATCTCAGCACCTGCCAGTTCTAATGACTGGGTAGCGGTTACCTGAGCATGGCATACTGAGCAGGATTCTGAGGCTGACCGTGGGCTCACAGAAGGGGCTTCGCGTTCCCCGAGGCCTGAATGTTGGCAGGACAGACATCTCATTGCTGGCTGGCCGCTTCTAAACTCTTTGGTTCATATGTATCACTACCACTCAGAGTGCTTTGCAAATGGCAGATGTTCAAAAAGCACTGATTGGCCCATGAGGGCAGCAATTAAGCACAAAGGCAGTTCATTGCATGACAAATCTATCCTACCCAAGAAGAAGCAGACCACTAGGGGAGGGCGTCCTACCAATCTCAGATGGGCCTTAGGCTGCCCGGACAGACTCTACCCACATCCCGAGAAGTCCTGTCTGCCACATCTGTAGTAGCTTAGGGTATTCTGAGCGACACAACTGAAGGCATCTACATGAGAGCAAGCCAAGCTGGTAAAGGTCCATAAATTGTGCTCAGAGGGTTGGTTGAGTGGGATAGGAAGACTTGAAGGGAGAGTAGAGTTTTTCCAGGCATCTGGAAGGAGCACAGGCAACATGTCTGCCCCGAAGAAAAAGGTAAAGTCAGTGGGAGGACATGGTAGGCTTCTTGCTTACACAAGGAAAAGTGCTTACAGGCAGAAAGTGTCTTCCACAGCAAGCTCCCCCCAGCCCCCTCACTGCAGGGTGCTTCAGTAGAGCCTGGACAGAGCTTTTTCTATCAAGTACAGTTTAGTCCTCCCAGATCTTGGCAGCCTGTAGGCTATAGTTTGCCCACAGGCATGTTCAGTTTAGCTTACGTAAAATATTACGTAAAATATTTTCAGAAATACTGTAGCCAATATTTGTAACGTAGGTGATTTCACAAAGAAATTATCTGGAAAACACAGACGATCAGAGAGCACAAAGACTGGATCCACCTACGACACAAGGTCAGCAGAGCCTCTGGGTCTCTCCGGCCTGAGCTGTTCTGCAGTTTCCACGCTTCCACCTCACTCCCTGCGCTCAACTAAACTACCGCCCCCTATAAATGGCTGAGCCTATGACTGTGGTGTGGAGCGGTGCTTCCCCAATGACCCGAGTGAAGGGCTAGTTTTCTAAATTTCTCATCTACTGCCCACTAATACTTTCCTAATTAACCTAAGAATAAACACCTAGAGGGGCCGGGTGGTGGTACAGTGGTAGTGCAACCG
This sequence comes from Tupaia tana, assembly GCA_026018925.1. Taxonomy (NCBI): domain Eukaryota; kingdom Metazoa; phylum Chordata; class Mammalia; order Scandentia; family Tupaiidae; genus Tupaia; species Tupaia tana. The sequence continues at coordinate 63,535,307 of JAKSZU010000010.1, forward strand.
AACTCACATGGGGAAGGTCCAGGGTTCACATCTGTGAGCACATGGGGCATGTGTGCATGCCTGCAATCCTGGCTAGCTAGGACTCGGGGTGAATTGTGGCAAGAAGACCCTTTTGGGGGTACCTCTTTGCTCCCTCAGAAGAAATAGATAAACTTAAAAAATGAATTACTGGGATCAGCAGATGGCATTATAGTTATGTTGTTGGACTCCCACGTAGTCAACTGTGGTTTGAGTCCCGAGCTCTGTGGCTCCGGGTGTGTATGCGTGTGTTCCCAAAATCCCGAGAGGAGGATGGAGGAGAAGGGACTGCAGCATGGCCATCACCCTGGGGGGTGATTTCTTGCTTTCTGTCTATCCCTCTCTATGTCTCTGGTGAGCACATGCATGCCATAGCAAAATTCTCTCTCTAAAAAAAAAGAATTACTAGAAAATGAAATTTTAAAAGAGGCATGCAAAACATAAGCCCCATTTTTAAATTAGATTCAAGAGACATAAAATTATTTTGGCAAATTTCAACATAAGTATATCACAGCAATGCTTCTTCACAACTGCTGTGCTTAGCTCATTATGGGCTAGTAGCAAACAGTTCACAGATGGGTCAGGAATGCTCATCTGAGTAGCACTAGCTAAGGGACCTCTCAAATACACAATTCTGAGATCCTGCCTGTGACTTTCTGAATTGTATATTTATTAGCTTCAAGGATGTAAAAATGAGCAAGGAAAAATACATGAAATCATGTCCTAGACATGAACAGAAATATAACTCGCCTTACTTTCCCTTGGCCATTTTCCAAGGTATGAGCAGCTGAGTTCTTTAGAAATGGGTATATTATAATTTTGGTTTTGCTCTTTATCTTTTTTTTTTTTTGCTTTGAGTAAACATACTCACTGGACAGAGACCAAGAGTGAAAGAGAGGGAAAGTGAGAAAGGAACCCCGGTGGGGGGACCACACCACAGTCCCTTCTCTATTCTCCTCTTGGGATTGTGGGCAGGAGCACACATGTGCCCAGCATATTTTTCAAGGCAGGGTCTGTGATTCAACCGCACAGTTGGCCAGGTGGGATCCAACTTCCTTAATCACCATGTAACCGGCTGGTCTTGGTTTATGTTTTTAGTTTCTTTCTTTCTTCCACGAATAAGAAAGAGAGAATGAAAAAGCACCCTCAACAAGGTACCTATGCAAAATCTACCCCCAGTCTTGGCCAGGCAGGCACATGCCCAGTGACTCAGGGAGGTCTCTAAATGTGAACCCAGAACCGGATGTGCCTCTCAGAGCACTGAATCCCACCGTTATGCCATGATCAAGCCTCAATGGTCTTTATCCCAAAACACATGCTTATCTTGCTCAGAACATGAAGCCTCCCACACCTTGCCTCCTATAGTCAGAGAAAAAAGGCAAAGGCTTGAACTATCACTTCTTTTCTGTCCAAGTGCATCTGGCGTGGCTACTGCTCCCCTCCTAAGTCACAGCGAAGGAAGCTGCCTCAGCTATGCAACAGGGCAGCCTTGTCTAAGGACTGCTTATGGGAAAAGCCAAAGGTTAGCATTTGAAACTGGGCCTTACGTATGCGAGAAGATGAAGTGTAACTGCTCATTTCCTTCACCATAAATACATTTGTTTACGATTTGGATTTTCTAAACACACAAAAAAAAGCAGATCATAAAGTATTTTTTGCCTTAATGCTCCCGGTTAAAATCCCTAATAACAACTTCATGTGATCCCCAGAAACAGACCATGTAATTTATTCAGGAAAATGAAAACCAGTAATCTGGTATTCTGTGTAAAGATTGTTTTCCCTCACATGTACTTAAAAAAAAATTTTTTAAAGAAATATGTATGTGAAAACAGAACCTTAAAATAAATTACTATTCCAAAAAAACGAAGCTAAGACAGTTTCATAAAAGTGTCCATTTCCCTTTTTTGTTCCTTTACAGATAAAAGAAAGTGATTTGGGGCACCTTAAGCAACAAGTTGAACAGGAATGAGAATATTCCACTTAGAAGGGTCCTGCCCAGGAGAAGGTAGGCCTTCCTGTTTGCCTTATAATCTATAATAACTTTATCAACAAATACTGAACCAAGTGTCCAGAATAACCACATAAGCGTTGCTGAGTTTGAGACACCTACATAGCAACAGCCTTGCGATGGGAAAACATTAATGCTTTTTATATTGGTAATCATCTGTAACACGAGCAATTAAGTACAGTACTAATGGACTATGGCCAGGAGCCTGGTACTAATATTAAAAACTGACAGAGATGAATAGCTTTGGAAGCAAAACCAGGCTGACAAAGACATTTTTATGAAGTGCTTGGACCTATTTGATTTAAACCAATCAGAGGCAAGTTTGGACGAGTCAGGCCTTCAGCGACAATGATGCATTCAAGGCATTGTACCGTTTCTGCTATGCCTTAAATAAAAACACCATTGATTCTTTGCAACAACCCACGCTGTTATTATTACACTCATTAATAAACCAAAAGTGCCCAACTAATACACAAGTAACATTTACGGAGGAGCTGGCTACTTTTTTCTTGTAAAATGAAAACATTTACTGGAAACAGGAACCACACTGCATGAAAAATAAATCAGTGGATAATGCAGAGTAAATCATTCAAGTCTTCATCTTCTAGGAGAGCAAAGCTGGCAGTAGGGAAATAGGAACAAGAGCAAGAGTCTGTGTGTGAGAGTGAAAAGGACAGACCAGATAAACCAGCAGCCTGGTAGGGACTGCAACTATTCTAATCTGGTCTGGAAGGCTTTAAAAATCTCCAAGGGCAGGCCAGCTCTGTGGCCTAGTGGTTTAGGCAGCTGGATCCCACATGGCCAACTCCAGTTTGAGAGTTTGAGTTTCAGACCTGGCAGCTTTAGAAACACAGCAGGCATATGTGCGGGTATGCCCCAAATCCTAAATGAGGGAGGGATAGATAAAAGGGATTGCAGTACGATCATGCCTTATAAGGGATGCTTTTCTCCCTCTCCCTCTCTGTCTCTCTGGCAAGCACATTTGCCCTCCAGCGAAGAAAAAGAGGAAAAAAAGAAAAAAAAATCTCCAAGGACATTTCTAGATAAGAGATTTGTCCATAATCCTGACCAATATGGTCATCTTTGCTAATATATATTTGGGTAGCCTATGACTAGAAGAATTATTAAATCCACCATAACCACAGTTTTAGCCAAGAGCTTCAGCCTCTTCTATGACAAAGTCTCTGGACAGATCTGAGTGACTTCTGCCCTTCTCTGGTAGAACCAATTAAAGTGAAAAAAGCTACAGTGGGATCCTCAGCCTTCTGTCCCCACTACAACACAGGATGGACGAATCCTTTATGATCATAACTGGTTCAAAGAAGTGAGAGTGTAATTACCATGAATACAATCAGTTTTTGTTTTTGGTATAAAATAACATTTGCGATCTTCAAATGTTGGTACTTAGCTATTGTTTAGTTACTAATTGTTCATGATATCCCTTGAATCTGAAACAATGTGAGAGGGGACGAGATAGCAGAAGGAAATTCCAAGGAAATGTTAAAGGCCTTGTTGATCGCCCTGGCGCTGTGTGCTCTAGTGTGGCTTGTAGGCTCTGCACTGCCATTGTTGGGGTATCCACAAGTGAGGCAGTGTCTCTGTGCTGGGGTTTCCACTTGGCAGATAGACTACTGTCTCTCAACTCCAAATCCACCCTCTGTACTCTCCTTGGTGATGTTAGACTGGATTCTAAATTATATGTGCTATTTGCTAACCATCTTCCTAGTGGGGTTCTGCAAATAGGGGGTGCAGGAAGCAGTTCAAATCAGCATTAACCCAACAGTTACTTAGCAGCTGGTTCCAGCCACTGTTTCTTTCAATATTTCTGAGTAGTTTTGATGAATTTCCTCCAAGGTCTAGTGGCAGCCAGGGAGGGCCATCTTCTCAGACCTAGGCCCAGCTCCACAGTGCTCTTCCTCTGACCTCCTGAAGTACTAGAGCTGGATGGAGACTCCCTTCCCAGGGATCTGCGCTCCAACTCTGTGAGGAAAACTCCCCAAACTTCTGAGTGGTGGTACCCCAACTGCTCCTCTCTAGTCTCTCGGCCTTTGGAACCTACAGTTACTGCCGCTGTATCAACCTAGTGCTTCACACCAACTTCTGTTCAAGCAGTTCCCCATAGTAAATGTTCTGTTGAATACTAAATGTGGCTTCCATTTCCTTACTGTACCCTAAGATGCTGACAAACAAATTTTAGGTTTGAAAAAGTGACATAGCTCATCAAAATTTTAATCCAGCAGGAGGCCAAACTTTTGTTAAATAACTGATCTGTTCCCAAGAATGAGAATATGTGTACATGTGTATATCCTTGATTTGATTGGTACACGCTGTCTGCATGCTTTGAAAAACCCCACTGTATACTTCACAGACCTGTACATTGACTATAAGTAAACTGAATAATAAAAATTTTAAAAGAGAGGAGACAAAAGAAATTAATTTTAAAAATCTTCGGGGGCCAGTAGTGGTGGCACAGTGGTAGCACAATGCTTTGTGATGCTGGACCCAAGTGACAAGGTCCTGGGATTGCATCAGGAGGTCTCCCCGGCTACGGCAGGTATGTGAGCCCGTAATCTAGGCCAGCTGGGGCTGAGGACGGACGCAGCCTGAACACCCAGTTGGTGGCCTGTCTCTCCTTCTCTGCCCACCCCATGTCTACCTTTCTCATAAAAGAAATAAAATAAGCTTTTAGAGAATCTTTACTATTGGCTCTTTGTTGCAAAATCTTGTGGCATCTCTACTAGAATCGTTGAGTCTGACTGATGGAAGGCTTTTGGGAATCTGCTACTCCAGAAAGAGGTAAATCACAAGACAAAGTACCCAACCTTTAAAGAATGTATCTCACCATTGCATTTAACACCATAGCTATTATTATTCTTCACGCAACTGGTTGAATAAACACGCACACAAAATTCTATTGGGTTCCATCTTCCTCTCCATCCCAAACTTTATTTTTTCACCACGTAATTTGCTTTTGTAATTCATTTGATTAATGGTTCCATTCTGTAACTAAGGGAGCTAGAAATAGCCAAGATGTGCTTTTTTCCTTTTTTATTTTTTTTCAAATTTTAATTGCTATCTGGCTGGTCCTCTAAATTTGATAGTTTAGGTATATGAGATATTTGCCTATGGCAGAAAGGGAAGCTTGCTTTTAGAATCAAAGCCATCTGAAGCTGGAGGAGACACTGTTTCTAATAAAAATGTTCTGATTGAAGCCTTGACTTGGAAGCCAAAAACATGCAGACATATGCTTAGATGTTGTTTACAGAACACTCACCTGATATAGCAATGCTATTTTGTACTACGATATCAATGGTAGACCTTTAAGATACTGAGATGGGTGGGCTTCTATATTAAATACTGAGAAGAAATAACACTACATTTAAAAATTTATGTATTGAATAACAGAGTGATCCAGAGTAATAAACTGAATGTCTATTATCAATTTTTTAAAAAATTCTTCTGTATTGAAGTACTACCAAGTAAGGTAATCTCTTAGGAACACTTTGTGGCAATTTTTCATGAGGTACTAAGCCCAACTCAGTTTACTCTGATTAGTCCTAGGAAAACATTCTAAATTTTGTTGGTTGGCCACACTAAAAAGAGGCCCTGAGTTAAATGCACTAGAGAGAAAAGAAAAATGACTAAGAATTGATGTGCTAAATGGCATTACCTGAGGACACATGTTGCTATGGTGCGAATGTGTCTCTTCAAAGTCCGTGTGACACAATTTGGTTGTGACGGGATTAAGAGGATGAAAACTTGATCAAACTATGGGATTAAAAGGTGAGGTCTTTGGTAGTTGATTGGGATTAAGGTCATATGGATAGGAATCCCAGGATTACATTACAACCAAAATTTGTCACACGAAATGTTTTTGTTACTAGCAATGCAACATACTAACATACACATATATAGGACTCAAAGAGAGAAGAACCACCAGCAAACTTAGCAATTATCTTTATCCTCCAAACTTGCAAGCAAACTGGTCTGTTTGCTCTTGGCTTTATTCTGTGCATGACCACTATTAACACACACACACACACACACACACACACACACACACACACAAATTTTTTCTATCTCCCAAGCTCTAACTTTGAAACCAGGAGATTAAGTCAGTCCATACTTCCTCAGGGAAGTGCCAGTTAGAGGGAAGCTGCTACAACTTAAAAAATTAAGTGTGGGCCTGAAGTAGAGAGCAAAGAGAATGCACAGACTTACTAAATGATCTTCAACAGTGGGGGGTAACACGGTCTCAATGCAAAGAGGAAATCCTCCTTTGGATGTAACCTTCATAGTAGGCTAATTTTGCATTACTTTTTGTTTGCATTATCATCATCTCTCTGCAATGGGCTGAAATTATTAGAAAACTAAGCCACACAGTGCTTGGCAAGAAGGATTCCTAGGTCGAAAGCATAGTTGTAGGAGAACAATACCAAGATAGAAATAAACAACAGGCCTATCTAGTGACCATTCTCTTATTATAAGAAAATGTGTACTTTTCACTATTAATACAGTTACATGGCAACCTCATTGTCGATCTATATTTTCCAGAAATGGAAGATTCTCACAATTAATGAATCTGCACAGTGACGTATTGGGTAATCTATGCTGGGGGTGGGAGCATTGTCAGACAGGTGGTCACTGGACAAAACCAAACTAAAAGAACATCTAATTTTAGCTCCTGTAACCAGAGAAAACCATGATCCCTAAAAATCACAAGGTGGTATGCGAAGTAAAATGCCAGAGGGATAATCGCTGTTTCCTGAAAGGACCTTTAGACTCTGTCTTATCCTTGACCAGAAGCTTCTTCCAATTAGCAGACTTAATCAAGCGAAGGCTTTCCAAGAAAGGGTTTCTTACCTCTCATAATGTCTGCGGGTACAAGTGGCGGCGCTGGTGCTCCCAGGATTACCGCCTAATTCATCATAAATATGTTTCCACTGACGGCGGGCTGTGATCTGAAAAAATGGCAATGGGAAATTCAATCTTGCAGCATAAGAGATTCACAGTGCCAGGCTTCAATACATATGCAACAGTCAGAAGAGAACAGTCTGTTCTGGAAACCCAGAAACAGAGAAGTCCAAATGAGTATATGGGGAGACATGGTTTGATAGTGAGATCTCACTTTCAGCACTTTTCTTTACAACAAAAATGGAATTCTACTTTTGGCTCTATATTTTGTCACCCTTGGTGCATTCACAAGTAAGGCATCTCTCTGGATATGCATCTAGTTATTTGCCCCCAAGGTCCCAAACTCATACCCTATTTCTTGATGTGATTAAAACATCAAAATCGGAGCTTAGCTAAACCATGGCTTAGTTCAGTTTAAGGGAATCCAAGTTAACATTGGGTGCTTGAGTTGGGTAGAAATGAGCGGCTGAGTTTGAGATAAAAAGACACTTTTCACCAAGCTTTGTTTGTTTGTTTGGTTTTTGTCTCTTGCAATTTTTAAACCTTGTGATGTGTTGTTTACTTGAAAAACTAAATAAAATGACTACATACACTAATGAAAATGATCAAATGGGTTGTGGAGTGTACAGTCATCTCAGGCTGTATTTTTATGCCCGTTTCTCTAACCACAAAAACAAAAATCTGAAGCTATATATGTCACAAGCTGTTTATTTTTATTCACTTGGGTCAAGAAAATGGGATATTGATCAAATCCTATGAAAACCAACATATTCCAAAGTTAAAATACTCACTATGTATATCATTGAGCTAAGTGAATAAAAACAAACAGCTTGCAATACACCGAACTGCACGCTATGGCTCTCTTTCCTTTTTTTTTTCTTTAATTTTTGTACATAAATGAAGATTTTACAAAATAACAGATGCAAGATCTGGCAAATGATTAATTTGGGGAAACCGCGTCATTTACTATAAGCAAGCAAGTCTGGTGTTTCTTTGGAACTGGGACGACAGGACAAGTTCTGAGGTTCTGGTGAAGGTTTCTGAACAGGGTTACGGGAAAACTCTGTTATTGGAATGTGCAGGGAACAGGCTGGGGCAAAGGTGCCAGTGGCATTTAATACGATCGGAGCAGGAGGCGTCTGCTGAAAAATACCTACAGAGCTGCCAACGGAGTTCACCAAGGGATTAACGGCAACAATCAGGGGAAAAAACAAAATCCCAATTTGCAAAGGGGACCCTCTAATAGTAACGTAAGGAGAGATGTGTGGTTAAATATTATAGCGTAAATGGTAACTTTCCCATTTCAAATGAAAAGAGCCCTTCATTTTCTGACCCTTTCTCAACAGGCCTCAGTAGGACCTCTAGACAATGTTAGTTTTGCATTGTTCAATTTCCCACGAGGCAGTCTTGAGCCAATTGGTTTCAACAGTGCTCATTACGCAGAACCACCTCTTAACACTTACTAGCAGGTAGAACTGAAAAATAAAATCCTCTTTATTTAAAGCCTGCTTTAGATGATAACAAATGGTTTTAAACGCCTTTCGAAATGCTCAGAATACATATGTTGATCGTTATTTTTTATTTGATTATAATCTACCTCCAACCTTTACGTGCTACACCTTGGGCTGACCTACTGGAGGCTTATATACCAAGGAAGAAGAAACAGGATCCCCTCCCAGGTGTCTTCGTTATTTCTTAAAGCCTTAGAACAGTGAGGCCCCTTCAAACACACCCCTATATCCCCCTCTCTCAGATGAGGTGCGTGTGTCCTGGAGAGCACACCAAGGCCAGAAAATCACCTCGGTGTATCTCTGCAGTCACCACAGAAGGAACCATTCCTTTCACCATCTTTATGTCTCCTGCATGGGCTGTATTGTGTATTTTATAAAGGAATTTTACATCTACGGTGTCATTTAATCTCCCATGGCCTGTGGGACAGGTTATAGGTATCTCAGAGATGAAGGAAAGGAGAGGAAGAGAGGTTGCTTGACGTGCCCTGTGACACAGCAGCAGTGGCACAGCTAGGGCTCATACAGTTGTCTCATGGTCCCAAGAGAAAACTACTTTACCCCACATCAAAGTAGCCTCCACACCTGAAGGATAGCCTATGCTTGTAGTAAGGGGATAACACAGAACTCCAAGAACCTTTTTCTTCACTGAAGCACACAGGACTGTGAGAGTTGGAGAACTCAACCTTTAGCTTTGGGTTTTTCCTGATAGGGAAATATAGCTAAAAGGACAGCTAAAGCCTAAGGGGAGGAGATCGGAGACTTTACCCTCTTAAAGGATAAAGTACCACTTCTGTCTCTAGTTAGAACAGAGATTCACCATGAAGTCATCGATTAGTCCCAATTATATCAGAATCCACCGACTCATTCGTCCAAAAATGTATTGACCATCTCCCATTGACTATGGGATGCAACAACAAAAAGCAGACCCAACACCCAAGAAGACTGCTTTCTATTGGAGAATACCAAAAAGAACAAAGAAGCAAGTGAACAAATATATAAATAGAATAATGGAGAGGAAGAGACATGCAAGGAGAGGGACCACTGCTGAGAGGGATATGTACTGTGTAAAAGTGACCACGTTCCCCTCCCTCAACCTACTGCCCAGACTTGAGAATGCCCTATAAACACCTGTCTACCACGGAAATGATAAAACTGCCTTAAGAATAAATACTAAATTATCCAAGGGGGAGGGAATCAACCTCACACTAGGTTTGAGACTGTGGTCTTGGGAAGCCAGCATCAAGAACCACTGCTGCTGCTGAGCTCTGAGCAGCTGGTTCAGGGTCTGTGTAAGCCCCAACTGGGAGATTCTGGTGTTTAAATACAGTTCTTACCAGTCAGGGTTCATCTGAAGTGAAGGCTGGCTTGGCCTTCGAGGAAGCGATCTCTCTGTTTACCAAGCTTCCCATGGATGGCCTGGATGAACCAGGCCATTTGAAGAGACTTTCCACAGGAAAGTCATAAAATACGCTCTTCCCAACTGCTAAATGCTTTTAAGCACACAGTTTTCCTGGGCACAGAATGCTATTTTTTGTCTCCAGATGTACTTTTAATTCAAACACTGACCACGAGCTCTAGACAAAGAAATTTCTAATTCCTTCCATTGTCCAAACCCATAATGAGTCTCAAAGCCCAGTAATGAAGGAGGAAAGGGGATGAGAACTGCTCTTGGTCCATCTTCTGGGCCTCATGCTCCCAGGTACACTGACCCTCTGCACTAATATGCTTTAGGTGTGCCTAATTATGCATTTACTCAGGGTTCTTATTCTCATGTCCACTGTCTTCTCTGGATGTGTGTTAGATTTAAAACCCCATTGGGGTGAAACCAATGTCTACACCCTGATATTCAGTTCCTAACCCCATTCAGTTGGAAAATTTGAGCTAGCCATGGGACTAGTTTTATCAACTCTTTCACTAAGACTCAGACTTCCTGGTTATGTTCATTTCAATTTAGCCTTCTATTATACTAGGTTTGTGAAGATACAAAGAACTTCTAGCTCTTTGTTTCTTAAAGAAATGGCCAACTGCATCCAAGTTATTTCTCTTGCATTATGTTTCCTCTGTTGCCCTTCGAGATCCTCACTTAGATGACAGAGATTCACGATGTTACCACCCACTCCTGTTTACTATCTAAGGACCATGCTGGGTACGAAAGCATGGAGGTAGAAGGGAAGGATGGTGGGGAGAGATCATCAACAGAAAGAGATGTGACTGCTTTCAATAATTCATTTTTAGCAGGAAGTCTAGTCCTCTGCAGTTAACCATAAAGACGAATAATGAGCAGACTACACTCAAGTAAAATATCCCAATCTGGGTGTCTTTCGCCTTGAAGACATTAGAAAGATATTTCTTTCCCTAGTGTAAGCAAGACCCAAGAACCTCTGTGAGAAGCACTCCATACCCATTATGTTCATGAAGTGTTCATGCTTATAAATTGTGTCTTTTTTTTTCTTTTGAGAGGTTTTTGCTATAGGGCGCATGCGCTCGCCAGACAGAGAGAGAGACAGAGAGACAGAAAGCGAGAAATCACCCCCCAGAGGGGATGGCCATGCCACAATCCCTTCTCCTCCATTCTCCTCTCGGGATCTTGGGCATGCACGCACACGTGCCCAGCGTGAGTTTTAAGCCACTGGGTCCGGGACTCGAACCGTGGTCGACAACGTGGGAGTCCAGCGACATAACCATTACACTAACTGCTGGTCCCAATACTGTGGTTTTCAAACTGTTTTTTTAGAACCCAGGCAGTTTAATTTTTTTATTTGATTTTATTTATTTATGGTTTTAGTTTGTTTACTATAGGGTGCATGTGCTCACCAGAGAGAGACAGAGAGGAAGGAAAAGTGAGAAATCACCCCATGGGGGGAAAGTCACACCGCAATCCCTTCCCCATTCTCCTTTGGGGCCTACACGCACTCACAGCCTGGCATGTTTTTCAAGCTGCTGAGTCTGAGACTTCGACTGAGGCTTTGGCCACGCGGGATTCAGCGTCTTAACCACCTGCTGGCCCCAACCCAGGTAATTTTAAAGGTGGCCTGAATCTAACTCTCCACATTGCTAAGGCCAGCTCAGAAAACTGGTCTAGTGAGTGGACAAGGAATCTGTCCTCTTCACAATTTTATTTGGTGAAAATATCCTGTCACATTTTTTAAAAAATGGGAAAAACACTATTTTAATCTCAGGCATACGCTCGGGCCGGGAGATTATTTAATCTATGAGGTTGCAGGGATGAAATAATCCTGGTGTGTTTATAACCTGGTGAGGAAATAGTAATCAGCAATCTTTTCAGACTTAATTTCTCCCAGTGCTTAAGAGTGTCTCAGGAATCTGAAGTCAAGAGAAGAGTTTTCCTGCAAGCAGCGTTGCCTGGGTTGCTCTGAGTAACAGCCTCTTTCTCAGGACACCTTGAGGGCGGACTGAATTCAAGGAAGATGACTTTTTTTTCCTGGTAGTACTCCAGGAACTGAAGCCTTTCAAAACTACATGACATCATCTTTGGCCTTAAGAATTTTGAATTAAGCAAGAGGCTTTGTCCAGAGAACTAGGGTTAGATTCAAAAGTTGTCTTGAAAATGATGTCAAAGCCAGAATTTCATGTAAAGGCCTAATCTTTCCAGCAAGAAGAAGTGACTTCTTCTAGATGAAAACAATGGTCCCGTCTCACCATTAGGAAGGTTAGGGGCTGCAAACTGATATTCTTAGAAGGGACCATTGTGCATCATCCCAGCCTCTAGGATAAGGTTTATTTAAGACCCATTTCCCTACTCTCCCTTCTCTCCAAATATTGCCTCTGGCTTGCCATCAAATGGTTAGCCAAATGGAAATCACTTTAGCAAACCTCCCTCAATATGCTGCATCCTGGTAATATCCCAAGCTACTTTCCCAGAATTAATTGCTTCACCAGACACTGAAGTGAAGCCCTCTTCAGTTCATCAGTAAAACTCCATCCCACTCTACCTCTTCATCTATAGGTGAGCTATATTTTACTAATGCTTGGGAGGAAAAGTTGAGTGTATAATTGCAAAGGAAGGTTCCTCACAGACAACCAAAATGCCAGAATATTGTTTTTTAGGAAATCAAATCCATTCAATACATTTATGATCTCAAAAGCTAAGAAAGAACACTCTATATATTTCCAGCTAGGACAGAGGAGGCTGAGGGAATTGTATATAACCATTAGTCAAATGCTATAAAGGCTTAAAATAAAACTTCTGCTCCTATTTCTTTTTTTTGAAATTCAATTTGAGGGTTGTGAAGGACTGAAATGAAATAATCCATAATCCGCAATTCAAACCAGAAGGTTTGGAATAGTTTATAACCACAAAGAAAAACAAGCCAATTAAGATGGCCTCTTTTTATAACAAGAAGGGATTCCAGAGAGATGTCTTTATCCAATCACAAGTTAACAGCAGAAGCAATACATCTACAAATTTTATACTTGCAGTTTTTTTTTCACTCTTCTTGAATACTTGTATTATCCAAATTTCTTGACCCTTTTCCTACACTCACACTTTTTTGGTCTCAAGAATCAGATAAAAAAATCAAATAAAATTTTTTTTCTCTCCACAACAAGATAAAAATCAGAGATTTTTACATCTGGTAAGACTCATGTTACTTACAAAGAAGATACTGAAAGATGTTACTAACAAACATAGGTTATTAGATCCTTTTTATGAAACATCGCCCAAAATATGCAGAAAGCATTCTGGATCCATAAAAGATTGCTGGGAAAGGGAAGCACAAATAAAAGCCATTTATGAATCTCTTTCCTCAGAGTGAGGCTATGGAGGTTGAGAAAATTGTGTACAAAATTCTCTGCAAGTCAGAACTGGAAGCCTGCCATGATGACCCCATGCAAGTCATTTCACCTCCCTGTGCCTAAATTTTCTCATTTATAAAGTGAGGATATGAACTGGAGCAGAGCAAGAATCCTTTTTTTTTTTTTTTTTTGCACAAAGGCCAATTCTGAAAAAATTAAAATGCTAGCATGCTACACTTTCCCTCATTCAAAATGAAAATAGCTTACTGAGTCCCAACTTAGGCTACCACTTTACCAAATGGAAAAATCCAAGTCAGAAACTCTTTGCCTCTCTTCAGCCAAGGATATGCTCATACTCTAGCGTGTATATAGTAGAAAGACAAATTTCTAATCTTTGATACTTGACTTAGATGGGGGCCACATGTGAAGCCAGCAGCCATAGATGGAAGGAAATTAAGTGTTAATAATCACTGACTTTCTGTGAGCTCACCTGGCCAGCTGAAAAGAAAGGAAGTCTCTGGTTTTCAGACCTGGGCCCCACTGCAGAATTTATATCTTATAGCAAGGGGGCGGAGGGGTATACACAACTACTATATCTTAAAGTTCCCCCATGAAACCTTGAGTCCCAGTTTTTGAGTAGCCTTTCGGAGTCGCTGATCTGGAAGGCTGTAAAGTCCAGGTGACTGTAAGTCTATACTTGTTTCTGATATCAGATAATCTGACAGATAAGTATCCTCTAGTAACTCTGATGACAACTTCAGTCCCCAGATGCTGGGTATTACTTGTATGTCTAATGAACTGACTTGAAAATTAAACCTTCACAGACTATCTTACCATTTTATTAGTCAAAATATGCCAAGAAGGAAAATGCAGTCTATATTTAAAAGGTTTGAAAGCTTAAATGTAGAATAGGTGAACTTAAGTGCCAGTAGGGAGCATGAAGCATCTAAAGAGAGGATTGTCCCCATTGCATAGCAGTTAAACTCTGCACAAAGCAAGGCAGATCCCACTTGGCCCAACAGGGTTCAAGTCCCAGTCCAAACAGATTGAAAAACATGCCAGGCACAGACATGCCTCCAGAATTAAGACAGGATAGAGAACTGTATGAAAAATTATTGTGGCATGACCAACCCCCATTAGGGCCTGCTTTCTCTTTTTCCTGCATGTGTGCCCTCTGGCTTGCGGGGTGGGGGTGGGGGGGGGCGGGTAGTAGAAAGTAAAGGAAAAAGAAAAGGAGAAAAGAAAAGAAAAAGGAAAGGAGGAAGAGGGAAGAGAAGAAGGAAGAATTTCTTTAAAAATACTGTTCATAACCAAAATGAGGGAGGATGCCAATCTGGTCTCCCATATTCACTTACCCCACGGAAGGGGATCAGAATATACCTTCTTTCGAATATGCCACTTTGGCATAAGGGTTATTTTGAGCCAAAAGCAATTGAGAACCAACAGACATAGTAATAGTTCCCCGACTTCCCCATGTCTATCCTAAAACTGGGCATAAATGTCCCTTTTTGAAGATGCCAGCACCCTACCCCATACCAGAAAGAGAAGAGCCCTTATTACTAGACATGGGGAACTGACAACCTTCTGAGGCCTCTTACTGCCTGTTGAATCACTTGGGCCTGGCATCCAAAAGCCTAGCCTTCCTCATTTGGCACCATCTTCTTCTATCCTTCTCTGATGACTCCTTTTCATGTTGCTTGTCCAACCCATCTCAGATTCATTCTCTTTCTGGAAGGCCATGATCACTCATGTCCAAATTCCATCCCGTTCCCCTAGGTTCTGCTAAAATGGAATCAGAGCCAGTCTTTACATGAGGAAATACTTCACCTGTCTAGGACACTGATCTTTTCCACCTTATCTCATAATTACTGCCTGTACTGAATAGTAAACAACTTAAGTACTGGAACCACTGGGCTGGATAGTTTGCATCTCTCATCGGGTCTAACACAATGCCTGTACAACACAAGATATTCAGTAGATATGTGATCAGGTGATTTGATTTTTGTGAGGCCATGTATTTCAACAGAAGAATGAATACATTTTGTTCAAAGAGCACTTGCAAATTCCCTGAAACTTATCCGAAATTTCTTCTGTACATTCTACACCAACTTGCTGTTGCGTGGGGGAAAATATCTTTGTGAAGATGCAGAAGATACAAAAGCAGGAAAAACTAATTCTGTGAAATTTGCTGGCACTCTTCCTATCAGTGAAAAACAAATAGTTCCTGAGTTTAAAAAGAGATTTCATAATATTGTGCAACACCATGTAACTATCTGTAGTCACAGTTCATAAAAATGTGTATTCCTATTCCTAACATTAAAAGTTAGACTTAAAAGTCTAGGCTGTGGGTTGATGCCTAAATTTATGAGAATAACAGTGAGTAAGTTATCATCTTTTTAAACTGGATGAAAGTACAATTAGCACAAGAGTGCACAAAACTACAGTGCCAAGGAGTCATATCCTGGTCCTATCAACAGGCTCAACCAAGTGAAAAATTACCGTATTTATTTTTATATAGGGTACTCAATAAGACAAAGACTGCATGTAAATTCATGTTTAAGAAATGCCTATCATATATATATGGTTCATATAAGTATATTTCCTCATAAACACAAATGTATATGCCCATATATCAAACACTTTACATGCACGTATGTTTGCATCAAAAAATTCTTACTCAGAATTCATAGCACATATTTCTGCAGTAAATACTAGATTATTTGAATCACACAACACTTGCCATCTTTTCCCATCCCAAGCCCTTGACATCAAACCATTATATTAGTTAGGGGAACAACATGCTTTATCTGGCAAGAAACACTGGTTATTATGTTTGGGCTAAATGAATTTCATTTACTTGACTTTGTGACTCTTACTGTCATTTTCCTATGGTACAGAGATATCCCAGATTACTGTGTAAGGAAAGAACAATAATTTCTTATTCTACTGCAGAAGAAACTGCGAGACTTAATCTGATCATTGTGTGGAGGAGAAAGAAAATATTTCCAGTGACGACATCTTCCTATGTCAATTGATTTTATTACAGATGTCATCTCTGTGTGTTATCTTAATGTTGCTCTTTCTTCTTATTTCAAGATTTTAATCTTAGCTTGTTGCTCTAACATTTTATTGCTTCAAAATACATGCTGTAAAAATCCGTGGCCATCAAATTTTCCTGTAGGCTAAAAATAACCCGTTCCTGTCAGTTAGAATTAGCTGATAAAGAGTGTCAGAGTCTGTTCTGAGCAAGTTTGATAACTTCCTGTTTATGCAGCACTGACCCTTGTCTAATAAAGCTTCTTTGCCCTAGAATGAGAGGAGATTCTGCTGCATTCTATTCCTTAATGGCCAATACTGATTACTTTTGAAAGCCTTTAATACGTTTCCCATATTAGACATGAACAGATGTCAGGTATGTTGCCAAGGGAAATTTCTTTTATGCAATCTTGGCTTGTTGTACAATAATAGCCCTTTCTCAACATGGGAAAAAATTACAGACCCAACTAATTTCCCTGACAGGGGAGAGTTACATATGTTTTCCACTTGTAGTTTTTATGACAAGTTTACAATTTTGCCAAACCTGGAACTAATTGGGATTGTTTCCAAAAGCAGCCCAATAAACCCCCAAAAGTGTAGAGCCATTTGCAAAGGCAGTCAATGACGGTTTGCTTTTTCATTTTCTCCATTTTAGTCAAAGAGAGGGGGAAAGTTAGATTGCAAAATTATTTCATTTAAGTTGCTTAAACACTTACTGTTTCATATCCTCCCAGTTTTTGAGCAGCTTGAAACATAGTCCAAAGGTTAACTGTTAGAGGGACAATAAGTATTTAGATAAGCATTGCATTAACATATTTCCAATCAATTAAAACATTCTGTGTGTGGTTTTTTTTTTTATTTTTTTTTATTTTAATGAGAAAGAGAAAAAAAGAAAAAAAATACTAGCGGACCCCAGAGAGTTAAGTTCTTAGGAAACAATTTGCCCAAGGGCATTCAAGAGCAGGATCTAATATTACCACTTAAAATATTTCTTAAGAAACTGTCACAAAACTACAAAAATGGTTCTACTTTTCAGATAAAGGACAACACACTTTTGGTCCTGTTGCCATCAGCACAACAAAAGAAGAGTGTCCTTGGGAAAAAGGGTGAGATTTCAAAATTGTAAGTTGGTCTTGTTCAACACTCAGAAAGAGGCCATTGATTAGATAGTAATATATAGTGCTTCCTCCAGATACGAATGTTCCATCATCAATAAATAAATAACAGCCACTTTAATATAGGATACCTTCTCAACAGAATGTCTGATGGCAGCACTACATGAAAGGCTCAGACCGTATTTCGCTAACACGTGGTGCCTCGCAATGAGTAAGAAAACCTATTTCACTTGCGAGGTAGCCGTGACACAACAGCTCAAAGGGAAGGAAGATGTTTATTCACAGAGGAATTGAGTCATGAGCCCGGTTAGTCCCCTAACTTGCCTGTGTCATGTTGCAGATACATTTTTTTTTTTTCAAATAGATTTCTCTTTGCAGGGTTTGCATGTGTTTATGCTGTTAAACAACTATGCCAAATTGCCAGCAACCCTGTTCGATTGCACCAAAAACCATGGGATAGGACTGCCATGGATTTGATTCTTTTACAAGAGAGTAAAATTCAATCTCCAAGTAATTCCTTCGTAAGGGAAATGAAGAATAAAATGAAAATTAAAAAAAGAAAAAAAAAAAAAGGTTCTTTGACACAACATGTTTGGAAAGCCTCATTGAACCTTGCACTATTTCAAAGCTAGCGAGAGCCCTGCCTCGGCCTTGATTTAATCTGAACCAATGCATAATGCAACAAAGCTGTTCATAGTACATTAATTTTACTTCTATTTCAAGCAACCAGTTTTCAGACAAACATTGTAATCATTCGTAGATATAAGTTTATAATGGCTGCGAGTGTTCTCTTGCAATCACTGCCAATTGCTATTAGGTATGTAAATTGTTATGTAAAACATACAGGTTTGACATTCTTCATCAAAATGACACATGGTTTTAATCTAGGAAGATGCATTTGGAGAAAACACTATTTCAAGCCAGGGGTTCATCACTTTATGCGCCACTAATCCAGACAGAGGCAAAATATATATTCAGTTGTGAAATCAGGGTAGGATCTGGATTTCTTCTCTTTTTATATGAAATCCTGCTTCACTTTGAGTTCCCTGTTCTACTTACAAATAGACGATGACACTTACATTTCAATGTGCATGTCAAAGTAATTCAAAACTGGTCCCTCTGTTCAAATCTGTGCGTTTCTTGTCTCGTCTGAAGTCAAATTTTTTGGTTATCTTTTCACCAATCTGGGGCTTAGGAAATACATTTTCTCTTTGTGGTTGTTTTGTCCACCTTTAAATGTCGTCCTTTCACAGGCAACATCTGTGCCTGATAAAGCTACGTCATACTATTATCTCACAAGAGCAGCATTACAGACACTCAAGATTGACAAAACAGAAAATGAGACACTTTCAACATGTCTATTTCCAGTCATAATCAGTGGATTCGAGCCTATAAATATCTCACTGAGACTGTCCCAGAAGGAAACAATGTAGCGGAAAGAGGCAGGGGAAAAATTCTTGGCTTGGACAATGTGTAGCTCTACAATAAACAGAGGGGACTATCCCCAGATTAGGATTTCAACATAATCTCAAATCAATCTTGTTTTTCCCCAACTGAAAGCATTTGAGCAGTTTTGAGATTTCAGAAATAAAACAAATATACTTACTCTGCTTGAAACCTAAGTAGGGTATCCGTTCTATGGGTGTTTTCCTTTCTTTCATGTATTTATAAAGAGCCACCAAAAAGGCCTGCTCATCTGCCCTGCACTCTTCACCAATGGCGAGCTTTGGTTTTTCTTCATTTGAAACTTTTTTACAGTTATTATGGTTATTCTTCGGCTTGGTCAAAGCTGACCTGGCCTCACATTTCACCTGGAAAAGGGAGAATACAGCATGTCACATCAGGCACAGCTTGGGAATGCTTACAGACAGAGCTAGTGTCATTTTCCATTGGGCAGTAAGGATCAACCTGTAAATTATCCCTGCTTTTTAAAAATTTTTTTTGAATTTATTTATTTATTTTTTTAAGAGAGGTTTTGCTCTAGGGTACATGTGAAAAAAACAGAGAGAGGCAGAAAGCAAGAAATCTCCCTCCCCCCTCCCAGGAGGGATGGCCACACCACAATCCCTTCTCCCCCATTCTCCTCTCGGGATCTTAGGCACACACACACACACACACACACACACATGCCTGGCATGAGTTTAAGCGCCGGGTGAGGGACTTGAACCATGGTGGACTATGTGGGAGTCCAACGACATAACTGTTACACCACCTGCTGGTTCCCAAATTATCCCTGCTTTTAACAGCTTTTTAGAGGCAACACTGAGTATGAATTGGCTCAGACCAGCAGACAGGAAACTTCTACAAAGGGCCACATGGTAAATACTGTAGACTCGGGCAGCACAGTTTTCTTTATGTCGCGATCCACTCCCAGTCTTGGCCAGTCCCCAGGATCATGGATGTGTGTGTGTGCAGGGTATTCAGGGAAGTCTACAGACATGAACTGAGGACCATCCCGCAAGGTCAGCCTCACAGAGTATCAGATTTTACTGCTGTGCCACGTGCCCCGTCCCCCATACTATCTCTTTTGTGACTACTCAACTCCAGCACCACAGTGGTCAGAAGCAATATGTAAATGATAGGCATGGCGGTGTTCCAATAAAACTTTATTTACAGAAACAGGCGGCCAGTGGGCCCTAGTTTGCCACACTGCCAACTTCTTTAAGACACCTTACAAGTCTGTTGAAATGAAACCAGAAATAATATTTGCATCTGGCAAGAACTTTCTTCTGCCTCTTTATACCTTTTCTTTTCCTAAAGGGCACATCAGTTAATGTCCTTGAACAAACTCTGCCTTCTTAATGAGTAGTCCCATATTTTAGACTTTTTATAAAAATGAAATGCAAGTTTATTTATTTATGGTCAACTTATCTCGTTGCTACTCTCTCTAGCAACGTGGAAAAGTATGTGGATGCCAGCCTTTGCTGGCATCAGAAAAACCAGCAAGGTCACTGCTGTCAGTCACCCAGGGTGACGCTGGGATATACCCATGGTAGAAAACAAAAGATGCCACTCTCTACTGAGGGCATCTTGCTTTTAGTCCACCCTGGGAATACAACAGGAGATGTTAATTTGTCACACTCACACACACACTCACACACACACAAAGTAGAGGTCAGCGAACAACTCGAGGAGGGTAAGTGAAACGCTCCATATTTAAAAAGTAAATGGTGGTAAACGCTCCAGACAGTCTTCCTTCCACACTTCAGGCAGATATTTAAAAAGAAATGGTGTCAAACACTCCAGATAGTCTTCCTTCCACACTCCAGGCGGATATGGAGCTCGGCATATTGAGCGGCTAACCTAACGTCCCCTCCTCTCTGCCATGTTCTACAAGAAGGCCTTTGATGGCTGTTAAATATAACACTAAGTTGCTGAGCTATTTTAATTGTAAAAGGGGGAAGTACAAAGAGTCAGACTTTGAGTTCAAGTGTGCCCATGGGGAATGTGTACATTCCGATATTCTTTACATCTCCGTATCTAACATCGGGAGAGAAGAGGGCAAGTGCTGGGAAATGTTATGAATAAGAATGTCCCACATATTTTCACAGCATTCCTCCATTTCAGATTTTTGAACCCTTTTTCTGTTCCTACAGAGCCTCCTTCCCAAACATGAAGACTAAAAGATTACTGCTTATTTATTAACGGGAAGTGTGTCCTCCGTAACAGGTTTATTCTCTTGAGTGAACACACTAACTTAATTTCTGTAGACGTCTCCTGGAAAACTAAAACTTCCTGCCTAATTAATTCAACGGGACCTCTAGATTCTATTTTAATTTTTGTAAAAGAATTATTTAATTTTATTTGTTATTATTATTTTTTAATTTGACCAGAGAGCCAGAGAGAGAGAAAGGGAAAGTAAAGAAGCTAGCCACCAGACCCAGGACTCAAGCTATGGGAGGACATGCAGGACTCCAATGCCTTAACCACCATACTACTTGCAGACCCCAAGATTTTTAATTTTTAAGGGACTGTGGAAGTGGGATTAAAACATTTAAAACTTCTGCAAAAAAAAAAAAAAAAAAAAAAAAAAGAGAGAGAGAACCATTAAAGGGAGATATTTAACCCCACTTGACAATCAAGAAAACGGAAGACTGGCAAGGTCACGTTTTTTATCAGGTGACCGGAGAGAAGCAGGCCTCAGGGTTTGTAACTCAGGCCTGCCTCACTCTAAACTCCAATCCTGTACAAATCTGAGTAGATCAAGGGTTTGGGCAAGAAACAGAATGAATTTTAAACTTATAGGGATAATGGTATTTATAGTGTTATAGTAATATTTGTGGTGTTTAGAGTAATATTCATAGTGTTTGTAGTATTTCTCCCTATACATTTATAGTGATAAGGATATCTAAATCAGGATGTCAGAAGCCCCATCGTTTAGGTTGTAGGAGTAGGAGGTTTGTTCTTCCGTGTCTAGACAGCTGCCTTTGCCTCACATGTGTAGCAACCTCCAGAAATAAAGGGAAAGATGGAGGGGATGCACAAGCCAGGTCCAAAGTGATTCAGAACCTCAACTTCTAGGCTACCCCCTACTGAACTCTGTCCTGAATCTCAGTGGGTGTCAAGCATGCTGACCCTGTGAGACCAGGTATGTGGCAAGGAATAGGCAGGGAGAGAGAGCCTGGCTGCAGTGGTGCAGGTGGCAGCGCCACTACTCTGTATTGGAGCCACATGGGGATTCAGCTCCCAAATCAACCCGAATGTGTCAGGTGTACCCTCGATCCTGGCTGGCTGGAAGATGGGAGAGAGAATTGCACTATGGGGTCTTTCTCTGTCACCCAAAATAAATAAAAACTTTCAAAAAATTAAGAAATAGTGGCTTCCTTTTTCAGATTGGCTTGATGCATTTTTTTTTTTAGTTAACATAAATGACCTCCTTAGAATATTACTCTAGAACCAGCAGATGGCGTAATGGTTACATCGCTGGACTCCCACATAGTTGACCGTAGTTTGAGTCCCAACCTGGAGGCTTAAAACTCACATCGGGCATGTGTGTGTGTGTGTGTGTGTGTGTGCCCAAAATCCCAAGAGGAGAATGGAGGAGAAGGGATTGCAGCATGGCCATCCCCCCCGTGGAGGGTGATTTCTTGCTTTCTGTCGCTCTGTCTCTCTCAGTCAATCTGGCAAGCAAATGCATCCTAAGCAAAAATCTTTTTTTTTTTTTTTTTAAATATATACTATTCTGTCTGTCTCTGGGTAGGACCACATCAAGTTCCTTTCTACATTTCTTTTT
This sequence comes from Tupaia tana, assembly GCA_026018925.1. Lineage (NCBI taxonomy): Eukaryota > Metazoa > Chordata > Mammalia > Scandentia > Tupaiidae > Tupaia > Tupaia tana. The sequence goes on from JAKSZU010000010.1 coordinate 63,557,897, forward strand.
CACATTTACCAAAACATCCTCAGTGTTTTAGTCTGCTGAATTATTATAGTACAGATGTTAATGGAAATGAAAGCTAGTCTTCACCCTGACCTTGAGCAAGCCCAACCTTTTGATAGTGACAGTTAATTACTAGATCTGTTTTTCCCTGAACACTATACACCTGTTGAGTTCACTCAGCTCTCTGGGGTTTCCAAAGTGATTGAGGAAGTGCTAATTAAAGAATCAACATTTAACGTCTTCAATGAACCACCACCTATTTGATATTAACCACATCCTTCCACGGGATTGAGTTATAACTAATCCAGCCTCCAACTGGGCAGCAAGATGTGCTGAATCTGCAGTAAAGAAACTGGAGTTCTCATCTTGGTTTGGTCGCTAACTAGCTAGGTGATCCTTCGTGTTTTCCTCAGTAAAGTTAGAAGGTTAATCCTTGAGGGTAGTTCTGAGGACCAGTTACGATGGAAACTATTAAAAATAATCAAAATATCACATTTGGGAAATGCCAAAAGTTATGTTTGTGATTTACACGAAAGGACATACAGCAATTGTGGTTTCCTTTTTTACATTCACTTTAGAATATAAACCACCTGCTAGACATCTCTGGAAAATGCTTGCAGGATATGAGAAATCATTTGCCTTCTATCAATATAGGTCTTTCATTAGAGACCCAGGCCAAGAAGATTTCACTAATACATGGATAGATGCCCTCTGAACAGGTCTGGGCTCCAAAACTGCTGCTTGAAACTGATCTCCCGGCAACAGCAGGATTTGGGCTGGATGCATTCATGATGCCTTTGGAGAACTCATCTCCTCTCCATGTGACACTGGCTGGCTTATGGAAGCCACAACATTATCTTTCCATTAGAAAACGGGGTCTTGCAAAGCTACTTTACATGTTCACACTGAGAGAGTGCAACCTTTCGATGGCAACAGGCAGGTTACTTGACTTGTTTTTCTCCCCATGGACACAACAAACCAGTGGGTCCCACTTCTAGAGCTCTGCCGTGTGGAGCAGCAGGAAGCTGGTACTTCCCTATAGCTAGCCATGGTCTGTGTGAGGCAAATCTTGGTCATAAAGTCAAAGAGCTCACTGTCACCTCAAGTGTCACTTCCAGTTGAGCAAATGATCAGATGGTCAGAGGTTCATAATAATTACTGGGCAATTTCATGGAGGGAAGACCACTTTAAGACACAGATGCTTTGTTAATGGCTGTCCTGGTTCTAGATGTGGTTTGCTCATTCCATGGGAATTTTACTTCTCTCTTTCGGTGCCAATAGACAGGCACGCCAAACTTCATACTACCCTTTTTTTTTTCCTTCTTCTAGTTGAAGTAGTCTCTCCAGACCCACTGGAAGTGGTCACAGCAAGTACTGTAATCCAAGTCTCTGAAAAGAATTGAGCCCTGAGGAGTTGACTCCACGTAACCTTCCTCCACTCACCACTGAACAGCAGCAGAGAAGGATGACCCATCTCCTTGTAAAGATTCTGAGGGTGGCAGCAGTGGAGGTGGGTGAAGGGGTACTTAGGAACCCACGGATTGACTTCTACCCCTCTGAAGGAGGACACGTCAATGCACATCGAATACAGCCCATCTGTAGAACAGCCTCCTTTCTCACCTTGGTGAGTCCTGAGCTGTCTTCCACGGAGGAAAGCACTGAAGATATTGTGTTTTTAGATCAATTGGCTGAGTTTTGTAAAATCCCCAGAGGCATATCTTGGTAGTGACTCCAAATGACACGGGAAGGAGCTTTCCCCTGCTGGGATCAGGTACAGAAGATGCTGGCGTAAACGCATGATGTCACCCTAGAGGTGTGGGCTGGACACCAACGAGGCATGGGCACTACAAGTTTTGCTCAGTGTCACTGTCCCAAAACATCCTGCTCCATTCTGCTGGATGAATTTACAAACCATACCATAGAGAAGAATGTCCCACCATGGAAACTGAAGACCCAGGTAGATACATCCAGTGTTGAGATATCCAACTTATAAGAAAATGTGGTTCGGTTCATGGGACCCATGTGGACTCACTCACAGAAGATAAAATGAGCAGAACAAAAGCAACTTTTGGGGAAAGATAGATCTGTTTTTATCCAGAAAATGGAAAATATATATTTCTTCTGGTTGACCTCCTTTTAGCCTTCAGAATCTTGGAAGCATGAAGAAATCCTAACCAAAATGTCCCAGAACTTCTGAATAAAATAATCATACTTGCAGATAAGATTTAAAGAATGTGAATGCCTCAAATTTATTTCATTACCCTGGGAGGGGGTGGGGTGCATGGCAAACAAATAGTAGATTGTCAAAACACAACTTTTTTTTCTCCTATATCAAGATCTTCCAAATCTATCCCTAGCCCAAATGCTCCCATGTTCAGAATTTTATTTCCTGGATCTGAAAATCGGGTATCAGTTGAAATCTATTCTTCAAGTCCTAGAGGGACTATTACTGTCCTTGGCACAGAAATATCATGAAAATGCAAACAGCCAGTACATGGAAATCTGGAAACCATGGAAATCTGACCCTAGCTCTCAACAGTAAAAAAGATAAGTCCAAAAATATGAAGTGACACTTCGGCCCTTCATGGTGGAAAATACTTCAGGCACGTACTTTCAGGAATCCAAAGAATGCTTAGGCAAAATGGACTTGGAGCCTGAAAAACAGACTAGAATGTGGACTTTCTATATTAACAGAAATCTTTAAAACCACATAAGTGTGTATATGTACATATATGTATACACACAAATAGTTCTCTGTTTCTTTAATTCTACTCCAATGTAAATTAGAGGTGACTTTGAAGAGTACATACCTAAAAAGATTAATTCTAGCCATTTCTAATTTCATCCTCTGTTAATCTCTGAAGCATCCTTAGATGAACACATTCAGAAAGAGGATGGTTCAGCTGGTTTATTTTTGATACAAGCAGAGTAAACTATGTCATTGTGTCACCTACTATGAAATCTCAGCCTCAATGACGTAGGCACTTAATCATCTGTCCTTTACCCAACAGGCTGAACTGGGGGGTGGGGAGTCTTTCTGTTGAGTAATCAAAATGCCTACCTCCCCCCTCCCCCAGCCACTGGGGGAGAGGAGGGAGCAGGAACAGATGCAGCATAGAACTTCAAAAGCTCTGAATTCCAAAGTCACATTCTGAATTGAAAACTGACCCCAAGATACAAGAGCACAGAGATAAAGAGGAAAGAAGAAAAATAAAAAGATGCAGCAAAATGAATACCACAGAGTGAATGACTGTACCTTGGCAACGGCTTTGCCATCGGAATTATTGTTGGAATCCTTAACACCACTGAATGAATCTCTTCTTTGTGGGCATGGTTTCTTTTTGCGTGGTCTGCCTTTAAGATTTGGCGCTGAAAACAAATGGAGAACAATTGATACACATTTTCATTTGCATGGGTTTCCTTACTAAAGACCCAGCATTTTATGACAGGAGTCCCCTCTAATAGTTCAGAGAAATGCGCATCTCTATGGTAGGCAACCCTCTTCACTTCACGTATTTCTCTCTTCTGAAGGTTGCACCTTGGTAGAGGGCACACTTCTGTAAATGTTTTCCAAAGTGAAGCTAGCATACTTAAACACATCTAATTAAGTAAAATGAAGCCCAGAGCTATAAAGGATGATGATAAGGAAAATGCCCTTCCCCATGGTTAGAAATGAAGCATTTCGGGGCTGAAAGATAACCCTGAACCAGGCTTGCAGGCTTCTATTTCATTCTTTTTTTATTGTTGTTGTTTGTTTGTATCTTGTTTTCAGAAACCTAAGTAATATGCCAGCCCATTCAAGTATCATAGTAATGTAATGCCGGAAAACATCTCTCTTTGAAAGTGATTGGAGACTTGAGCCTTTTCTCAAATTGCCATACAGATAAGTAGAGAGCTAAAAAGAGGCGTTCTCAATAACAAGCTGGAAAACATTATTACACGCACTTACTAATAATATTATGACCAGCACGTTTTAAATCTCAACAAATCTGGCAGATACATTGAAATCAGCAAGTTCTTTTTTTCCTTTTCAGTATATTTTTTATAAAGATATCGAGGGTAATTTAAAATAACTTCCGAAGGTTACACTGCTCTTAGCCCAATCCCTTTAGGGTTACACTTTTGAAAGGCTGTACACAAGATACAAATCAAAGTGCTAGTCCATCCTGGCTGCGGAGTTTGACTGCTTTTAAGATCCATACGGAAAGCAGGACGGAGAAGCTGCTGTTTATTGAGAACTGTGACGGTCCGGCACCAGCTTTCACACTTAACTTCAGCAGTCACCAAATCAAGCAAAATTAAAACTAACCAACTAACCAACCAACTTCTGAACGACTCAGACTCCTGAATTACACCCCAATTTCCTTCCGACCGTTTGAGACTCCCACACTTTTATCACTTTAATGGATGATTAAGACAACGTCACCTCTGAACAACACAAGCCCTCTTAACTGTTATTACTGTTACTTATGTCCCCCAGACCATGGGGGCTTTTAGAACATTTGACATTGTACATTTTACAATCACCATCAACCCTACTCATTTGATTTTGTCCTGTGGATAACAGTTGCTGTTGGTAAAGCTCAGTAAGCCAGGCTGCCTTTACAATCAGACAAAAGTTTAAAAAGCAGCTTTGGGGCTCAGGTTCCCATCCCAGACCCGCTGTCCGCTCCTTCCCTAAAGCTTTGGGTCTGAAAATTCCAGCCCAGAAAGCTAGCCTGGAATCGTCAAGAGGTAAACAAACTCCCCCAACCAAATCAAGCAAAGAGAAAGTAGCATTACCCATTCCAGTCGACAAACATCTGCCTGATGGATGTCTGTGCTCATGAAAGCTACAGCATGTGACTGCGCCCCGGCCACTTCCCTGGAAGTCTCCACTCGGCGTGGATGTCAGCTTCTCTCCGAATGCGAGCTGCCAGGCTCAGCGCTCTGCTTACAATTCCCCTCCCCCGGCAGTTCCATTACTCATGTAAACACACGGCAGTGACTAGCACCGAGTGTGTGGGATGAACTCTGCGGGCTTTGCTGGAGTTGCCAGACTGGCAGGGAGGGCTCAGCTCTCTGCACCTCCCTGCACGGGGGTGGTGATTTCATCCAGCCTGTTTTGTGGATCCTGACCTCTTGCTCCCCGGTCAGAGCCTGATGCCACATTCTGTGAATATCCCGGGGCCCCAGCCTGGAGCCAGGGCGTGGACTAGTTTGTTTAGAAGACTTTGTGTAGCTGCAGAAGTGTTTCCACAACGGACCCAAGTGCTAAGACTTTAATGACCCTGAGGGGAGGATGTACTTTCTTGTCCCTTATCAAAATAATAGCCAAGCAGAAAGCTGGCAGGAATACACAGAACTTGGAGTGGCAGGTCTGAGACATTCCATGAAAAGAAACAAAACAATGCGCCTCTACTTTGTGAAGATCTCGGTACTAGCATCTTCCCTTTCTAGCATTTTGGCAAAAAGCTTAAAGACACTGATTTCCAGAAAAGTTTTCAAATCCCAAAGGCCTTTTCAGTTGAGAGAACGTGCATTGAACATGCTGTTGTAAATAAAGGCAAAGGTTCCGGGAACTAACAAGTCATCCCTAACCGGGTCTATTTTCTCCTTTCTGTGAGCTGTTTTCAGAACACAGAGAAGCACGTGTCCTTACCCCCAGCCTATTCTGAGAATTACAAATTTAGACTAGACTAGCACCTAATATTCTGGTCACTCAAACTCAAATGGGATATGATCAACAGAAAAAAACCCTTTGGTTCCTTTTAAGGCAAGGACACAGATATTTAGGTATGGTTAATAAATCCCACCAGTCACATGGGGCTCAAACTCCAATCTCTCCTTTAGCCTCCTCTCTGAAGGCTGTCTGTCCTCCTCTTACTGAACACGTCTCTGTACCCCTGTACTCTAGCTGTGTTTGGGGGCTTATTATTTTAACAGGCTGGAAAGTCCTTAAGGGCAGGACTGTGTTGGATTCATCTTTGATCTGCCCCAGCATAACACCCAGGGTGCAGCGTTGCGTAATACGAATTTGTTGAATGTACAAGTGATTAATAGAAATAAAAATGTCCACGTCCCTCCCTCATGTTCGCCCACCTGAACACACGATGTACTTGTCACACTGCGCACCCATAAAAACTCACCTCTATTACTAATGCTTCTGCTTTTGCGGACAGATATGCCCTGGGAATCAAGACAGGAAGTGCAAGGCTTTTTGTTTTGTTTTAATTAGGTTTTTGCCATAGAGAGCGTGTGCTCACTGGGGAAGAGAGACAGAACAAGGGAAAGTGAGAAATCACCCCCCTGGGGGAATAGCCACATCACAATCTCACTCCTCCATTCTCTTGGATTTGGGGCACATACGCACATGCACCCGGTGTAATTTTCAAGCTACTGGGTCCGGGACTTGAACCCTGGTCGGCCATGTAGGAATCCAGCTGCCTTAATCACTATGCCACCTGCTGGCCCCAGGACACATAAAGCTTTTGGGGCTCCTGATTACTGTTAAGCAAGCCATGGAGTTTTGTCCCTTGGTAGGGCCATAAGTTTGCCCCATGAGCAATGCACAAATGTTCTGAGGAGCACAAACGTGCAAAGACCCAGGGAGAATACAGCATGTAGGATCCTCATAATACAATTAGAGACCTTCTGGATTCCTAAGACTCCAGGTGAAACTTTGGGATTGAGTGGATCACTTACGGGGATAGTGAAAATTCTGATCCCTAGGCCCTATCTATTTTCCTTTGGGTCAAAATCAATCATTTGCGACGCTGCTGAGGGAAAGCAAAAGCACGTGTGGTGGTCAGGGTGGAGCTCTGAATTTTAATTCTTCTTCATAATCTAAATGACGTATAGCAATTTAATGTATGAATAATGATAAAATAATAATAATAATAATTTAAAAAAAGAAACAGTTCCACTGCCTTCCAGCTACCCTGAACAGACCTGGCCTTTCCGTGATCGCTAAGGGCTATGTCCCTTACATACCCAGGATGTACCGAACCCCAACCAGCTCTGGGGCTTGAAATGAGACTGATCTCCACCCGCAGAGCTCTGCTGGGAAGCCAGCCGTGCATCGCTGATAGCACGGCCAGCTCCAGTTACTGTATCTTTGAAAAACTAATAGGGCTAGCCTGTAATCTGGTGGTTAAGGCGGCTGGATCTCACTTGGCTGACTGTGCGGTTCCAGTCCAGGACTTGGGAGCTTGAGAAATAACTGGGCGCATGTGCATACTTTCCCAAAACCCCAAGAGGAGGGAAAAGTAAAGCAGAAGGGACTGCAGTATGACCATGCTCCACTGGGGGGATGCTTTCTTGTTTTTTCCCTCTCTGTCTCTCTACTGCATACCCCCTGGAAAATCAAAAGAAAAGAATAGTTTAAACAAATACATGCACGGTTTCTTTAACATGTGTGTATAATCCATCGTCCAGCCTGAGCCTGGCTTATCGTGGAGTTCAGTAAATGCCCTTTGTATGAATGCTTTCAATATTATACATGAATAATAATAATAATCAGTATTTCGGGATCAGCAGTTGGCGTAATGGCTATGTCGCTGGACTCCCATGTAGTTGACCACAGTTTGAGTCCCAGGCTGGGTGGCTTAAACTCACACCAGGTGCGTGTGTGTGCGTGCCCAAGATTCTGAGAGGACAGGAGGATGAAGGGAAATGGATTGCAGTGTGGCCATCCCCCGTGGGGGGGGGATTTCTCGCTTTCTGTCTCTCTGTCTCTCTCCATCTTTCTGGCAAGCACACACGCCCTACAGCAAAAACAAAACAAAACAAAACAAAACTCTCCCCCCCAAAAAAAGATTAAATAAATTAGTATTTCTTGAGCACTTTCTTCATGCCAGTCACTGTTTGAATGCTTTGCACATAATAACTGCTTCAAAACTCACAGCAAGCTGATGAAGAAGGCACAATTGGTACCCCCATTTTATAGAACAGAACACTTAAATAAAAATGAAATAACTTCTCAGATTATGCAACTGGGAGCAGAAGAATTTCAATGCAGGCAACTAGATTTTAAACGGAGCCCCTGCTTGAGGCAACTTTTCTTTACCAGATACAGACATATCTGAGGGGTCTTAAAAAAAGTTTACAGAAGGGACTGGCAGATGGCATAATGCTTATGTTACTGGACTCCCATGTAGTTGACCATGATTCAAGTCCCGGATCTGGTGGCTTTAAACTCACACTGGGTGTGTATGTGTGTGTGTGTGTGTGTGTCCAAAATCTCAAGAGGAGAATGGAAGAGAAGGAATTGTGGTATGGCCATCCCCCGTAGGGGGGTGTGATTTCTTGCTTTCTGTCTCTCAGTCTCTCTGTCTCTTCAGCGAGTGCATGTGCCCTACAGCAAAAATCTCTCTCTAAAAAAAAAAAAAGTTCACAGAAAATGTGTATTATGAAAAATTATGCATGGATTTCCATATTTTTGCACCAAAATAATCGTGTGCATTAATTCTATTTTTCCACAAACCTTTTTCTTTACATGAGTGTGTGATGCAAGAGACAGAGAAGGCACCTCCACAGGGTCTTGTCACATCATGATCCCTTTTCCCCAGCCTCCTATTACTAGCTCCTCAGGCTCTGAGGTGGCCATGCATGCACCTGCCATGTTTTCAGGCCCACTCAGGGATCCAAACCCACAGTCAGCATGTGACTACCAGCCTTGCAGGGCACTCGCTACCGCTATACCACGGAGGCTGAGCCTCATGAACTTTCTGAAGTCCTCTTGAGGTATTCATACTAACGTGGGCTGGCGGTCACTGGGAGCATTCCACAATGAAAATACTCTGAAGTACACCTCGCATGAAGGTGCTGCTGCCCAGCCCAGGCAGCAAACAGCAACCCGCAGACTCAACAGCAAGCAGGGCCCCATTAGCCCTGACTCAGCAGTAGGTGACAGGACATCCACAAAAGCCACTGAAGTCCATAAAACTTAGAATGTCATGCACAGTTACCCCTTTATGGTGGGCCTCTGACTCTTCTTCCTAATCAGTAAAAGATCTCTGGAGTTTTTTTTTTTTTTTTCTTTTTAAATCTTTCCTTTCTGACTGCCCATCTGTTCCCCTTACCGTGCCAAGAAATTAACAAGTATTCACCTTTGTGAAGTCACTGCTATTTCTATAGGTGTTAATCCTCAGAGAATCAAGCTACCTCCAGTGCTCCAGGCTACTTCGACATCTAAACCATGTTTGTTGTTTTTTTTTTAACTCTTTAAAGTATTAATGAATTATAGTCTTTTTTTTTTCATTGCCAGAGGGCACATGTGCTTGCCAGAGAAAGACAGAGACAGAGACAGAGAGGGAGGGAGGGAGGGGAGAAAGCACCCTCCACTGGGGTGTAGTCATGCCACAATCCCTTCCCTTCCATTTCTCTCATTTTCAGAATTTTGGGCACACATGAACACATACCCGGCATGTTAATATCCAGCTGCAGAAGCCAGGATGTGAACCAGGCAGCTGTGACATTCAGCTCCTTTAACCATTAGACTACAGGGCCAGTTCTGTCTTTCTTCTTGACAACATCACAAAACAAGTCTTTGTTTGTTTGTTTTGTTTTGTTTTGTGTATACTTAAAGGTCTAGAAGGTCGTGGTGTTGGGGTTGCAGACATTCATTTATATGTTTACTTCACTGTCGGTTCAGACAAGTATGTGTCAGGGCCATGCAGGTGTGGGAAACTTTCATCTCAGCCTCAACTCTTGCAATAATAATAATAAAACAAAGGAAATGTAACCAGTTACTGGCAAAGTAAATTGCTTTTGGCTTAAATGTTCTTGTTTTTTTTCTACTGTGTTCTTCCTGTCATGACCGTCTCTTTTTTTAATAGCATTTATGCTCTTGGAAATACCACGAAGATAAACTGCTATAAAGGCTGGATTGACTCATCAGTTAACAACTCTTTCTTCCCATTTTGCAGAGAGGATTTGGTTGCCAACACAGTTACACAGTCTCTTGAGAAATTCTCCGTGAGCTTCACTTGCTTGCTGGTGAGGACTGGAATCAAAGACTAAAAAAACAGGCATCATTTTCCTAAGAGTTTGACCCTCGGGGTCAATGTCTAGAGGAAGTGGGCAGAGCGTTAACTCATTTGATTTGTAAGTTGTGTGTGTGTGTGTGTGTGTGTGTGTGTGTTTTTAAACATGAGCCAGAAAAAAAAAAAAAAAAAAAAAAAAACTGTACTGATTGAAGTATTAGGGGCTGACAATCATTCTATGTATAGTATGTGTTACTGATAATACTTTGCATTTCTGTAATGCCTTTCCTCTGAGGATCTCAATTCTCTGGTACATTTTCCTTACAGACAATAATCTTAAAATACTCTGGCAAGTTTCAGCATGGAGAGCATTGCTCTTTTTGGAAAACAAACAACAACAAAAAAAAGCCCTACCCTAATTTAGTTATCATTTACTGTGTTCTATTTTCAATGTTTCCCTTTTGACTATTTAGAAACTTCCTCTTTCACTACAACCAAAATAGGATGACTGTTTTTAAAGTTATTAACGTACGGGTAAAAGATTTAGAAACCAAGAATGGCAGAAGGCTTGATCAAAGCCACTCCTAAAATTTATGGGTGTAATAAAAGAAAAGCATTTCACAAGATAATCTCTTACAGAATTTCAGTTTTCAAATACTTGGAGGAAAGGAAAAAAAATGCTAGACACTCTTCAGCTCTCGTTTTGGCTTTCACTTAAAGCCAATATTTTTAATTCTGAAATTCCTAAATGAATCCCTGGAATTTTTATTTCAAATCCAGTTATAGTCCATAATACTCTTTGTTAGTCACCGTCTGTTTAAATGCTGAATCTTTCTTGGAATTCACAAAATAAATGGTAATCACATATAGACTTAAGAATATTCAAGTGTTCAAGTTTATTTTTGTTCTGTTTTCCTATAAACAGTCTTCACACCCAGCAGAAATGCTTGAGAAACAATCGTATTGTCTGAGATACGAACACACAGGACCATTCAAAAACAAAACTCCATCTTGTGGAACATTCTCACTTAAATGAGAAATATTAAGAAACAGACCTGATAAAACAATGCTGCAGAAGTGTTATTCGCTAACTGTTCTGAAAGTTCTTTTTATGAGTAAATTTATTTTTCTCAAATAAATACATTAAAAATACAATCTCAGAATTGGGAGCCCAGATTCAGAGCCAGATTTAAATGCCCTCATTTTCCAATGCCACAAAGATCACATTGCCCTGAAGAACAATTAATGGATGTGCCCCAGAGGAATCATTACACTCGTCACACAGGGCAGCCTGGCTCTGTAAAGACCCAGGTCCAACTTCGCTTTATGTCCAACCTCAATGTCACCTGAGCCACTAACTACAATTTAACATTTCCAATGAACTACGAGCTCCCAGGATCCATGGCCCCACTTCATCTCCTAGAAGGGTTGAGTAGTTATGTTGTTAGAAAGAGGGTGAAATAAAATGAAACTGGCTTTATATGCGGTCCAGTCACTTTGGCTCTTTGTCAAAAATCATTGCGATCCATCCCCAAGAGTCACTAATGAGAGTGGAATGTATGATTGCATTTACCATACCTGGACTGCTCAGGCAGTTGAAGTCCAAAACAGCCATGGACTTCATTGACTGCTCAACAAACCATGTAAGTAAACACTCTTGTAATCCCTTCCAAAACATGACTGGTCTTACTCACTCCTGTTTCATACTTGTGAACGCTGGAGCAATTGTTAATGCCCCGATCAGAGTTTTTGTAATTTCAGAGGCATGCGATTTGCATAGCTATTTCCTGATTTGCCTTCTCTCTCTGCCCTGAAGGTCTTCATTTCTCAGAAACACTTAAAAACACAGATTATTTGACTTCTCCCCTTCCCCCACCCCATAAATGGAACAGGACTTGCTAGCTCATCTGTATTGCTAATTGGTTTGAAAGCATGTGACTCCATGCGTTCTTGCCATTAAAAGACAAGCAAATCTCTTTTATAGTGAGGTTTTACCAGCAGTGATGGGTAGATTTTTATCTGTTCTCCTCCCTGTGTCCTGAGGAGGGAAATAAATTTAAATGACCAATTGTTATCTATATATTATTATTCCAAAATCATGCAGTGAATTCCATGATAATGCAGGAATGTTCTAGAAATCTGTACAGTAGGGTTGTCCACAAGGGATTAGAGATGCTTTTCACTACCACTTGAAGAGTAAGGAGAAAATCTGGGAACTGAATCTGGGTGGGGAGTGAGATTCTGAGTTTTCAGAGGCTTGACTCTCTTAGGGGAGAATCCTGGAAATAAGAAAAAATCGAAACCCACGCCAGAACTTTCAAGCCCTCACCTTCTCTCTGGCCATTGTAGCTACCCACAATGTCCTCCAGTGGGACGTATTCCCTGTGGAGGGTTTCCTTTAGGATAGGAAGGGGCAGAGGTAGTGGCATATGATTGTTCTGCAAAAGCTTATTCATCTTTGGGATGATGGGTCGCTATACCATAGCATAGACAGAACCGTGGCTAAGCTTGCCCTGAGGATCAGGATCCTAAGGAAGGACTTCTTTGCCTTAGAATTCCATGTACTCTATATAGAGACATGAAGGCAGAGTGGGTACCTGAACTAAGTTTGGGCCTTAAGGGTATGATAGCAATCCTATCTAGGCACTGATACTTCACACAAAGGGACATCTAACCTCTAGCTGCAAAGTTTAGGCATGAAGTCACAAACCCAACAAAACCAAAAGTGGCCTCAAACAAAAAAAAAAATGCCATAGTGTCTCAAACTTCCACTTTCACTTTTACCTGACAATGCCTTTCTCCTATTCCTCTCTTCGGATGTTAGATATCCACACTTTACTTCCAGGTCCTGGGTTCTACTCCCAGTGGAGAAGATCATGTGCACAAGTTATGAGAATTCAAAGAAGAGAGAGCCACAGTGTTTCAAGAGTAGAACACTAAACTCTGCAAGACTAACATATATGGGAAGGAACTGGGTTCAAGTCCGGGGACCGCCCATGCACACTCAACCTGTGTGTGCCCATTGTCTGCAGCCTGCAGAGGCTGGGGGCAAATTTTGGCATCAAGACCCTGTTGGGAATGCTTTATCTCTGTCTCTCTCACTCATGGAAAAATAAATCATTTTAAAAATTAAAATATGTGAGTTGTCACAACCCTACACAATGTGGGATTTCAAAATAGCTCCTGTTTCCATTCCACGAAACCTATTCCATAAACACATTTAGTCTTTCTTAATAAAGTAGTATCTCATCAGAAGAGGATATTCACAAGATAATTGTCTTTTGAAAAACCTATTTAAGCATTCACTCTGGAGATGCTTTATAAGGACATTTTGATTTCCACACTTCTTGCAGGTTATAAAGGCAGGGCCTTTTAAACAGGGAGAGTTTATCTCTCTCCTTTTCTCTTTTCCTTTTGGTTATAATCAATAAACCTGCTCATTCTAGTCTATGACTGATATGTTCTGTGGTGCTAAAATTGAACCCGACAGCACAGAAATGAAAGCTCCATTTCTGTACTGAATAGCCTCGCAAGGAACAGTAAATATCAGAACAGTTTCTATACTCGTACATACACCGAACATTCTCGTTCAGTCATTTCTCCAGGTTTGGAAAGGAGATACTCAGTTTTTAACATCGCAGATAACTGATTTGCTACATGTCTAAAGAAAACATTGGAAGTAAGTAAAAGAGAGGGTTTGGGTTTTTGTTTGGTTGTTTGTTCGGTGGATTAACATGGAGATATTTAACTTCTTACAAACCTTGATGAACATCTTATGAGAGACACTTTAGTTTTCAAACACACACACACATAAGAAAAAGTAAAAGGTCATCGTGGATTAGGTTCCTGATCTCTTTTTGAAAATCCAAAGATAGAATTTGTCCTGCAAGGGCATCTTTCACTCTCTTTGTGCTTTTCTATCTCTCAGAAATAATAATTTAAGAAGGAAGGTACTCTCGAGACCAGCAGATGGCACTATGGCTATGTCGTTGGACTCACATGTAGTCAACTGTAGTTCGAGTTCCAGACCTGGTGGCTTAAACTCATGCCAGGCATGTGTGCATGTGTGCCCAAGATCCGGAGAGGAGAATGGAGGAGAAGGGATTGCAGCATGGTCATCCTCCCTGGGGGATGATTTCTCATTTTCTGTCTATCTTTCTGGCTAGCGCACGCGCCCTATAGCAAAAACCATTGGGGGGAAAAAAGGAGTAGGGTACTCTCTTACTTTAAAGTAAAAAGATGACTATTCTTGGTTGTCTGAGGCTCTGAGACATTTTTCTTTATTCACCCTTCCTCCTTTATGAGGAACCAGTACCATCTCCCATAAAGAACCTAGTGGTCCCTGTGCATCCTCTGTGGTGGCAGAGGTACGGAGTCACGGTAATGGGATAATGACTGTAAGTACACTTTTGTGGTAGGCCAGCCATAATACAACACTCCAAAATGGCTGTGGCCACATCAGAAGGTCCCAGGTTCACAGCCCAATGTCTTCATGTGCATATTGGGTGCATGTATGCCCATGATCTGTGCTGGCGGAGGCTGGGAGTGAATCGCAGTATAAAGACTTTGTTGGGGGTGCCTCTTTTCTTCCTTTCTCCCACATGGAAGAAATATAAACTTTAAAAATAAAAATCAAGGGGCCAGCAGGTGGCATGTTGGCTGAGGTGCTGAACTCCAACATGGCCAACCACGATTCAAGTCCAGAACCTGGAGGCTTGCTTTCTCACTTTCCCACTCTCTTCCTGTCTCTCTGTCTCTCTTTCTCTCTCTCTCTTTGGTGAGCACATGCGCCTTACAGCAATAATAATAATAATAAATAAAAATGAAGTAATTTTTAAAAAAATCTCTTTTGTGATATAAAGAAACTCAGAGGTTGTCCAGAAGAGGTTTTGCATCAGAGCAGAGGGAAGTGAGGATCCAAACTGAGAAAAGAAAGAAACCCGGGGTGTATGTGGGAAGGCAGCAACAAGTCCGTGATACCTGGTGATATATTAACTAAGGACAGATGATTATAACCCAGCAAGGCGAGCTAGAGTGCTCAGTTAATTGGAACGAGGTTTTGTTACACTGTAGAGAAACAACAGACAGATACTATCTGAAACCCTAACATAAATCTAACAACGAATGTACCGAAGGTTAGAACGTCCCTTTTTTTCAGTGTAAAATAAAACATTACTGTGACTATTCTATCCAGTATAGCCACGACTAGCGACATGTATCTATTAAGCACTTGAAATATGTCACGTTTAAATTGAGATATGCCATAAATGTAAAATACACACTGGATTTCCAAGACTTAGTACCAAATAAAAGGTAAAATATCTCATTAATAACATTTTATATTGATTACATATTGAAATGATAATATTTTGGATATACTGGATTAAATAAAATCTATTAAAATTAATTCCACATGTTCCTTTTTACCTTTTAAAATGTGGTTACTAGACTATTTTAAATTGCATGTGGCTTGCATTATCTTTCTCTTGGGCAATGCTGGTTTAGTCAACAATTCAATGTTATGATTATAGATATGTCTTTGGAAATATGTGTTAAAGAGCAGACAGAACGAGATTAACATCTGAAGCTAGAATAATCAAGAAACGTCACGATTCAAAGTTTCAATATAATTTAGGGTTTTATTCACTGTTATGGAGGATTGTCATGTAGTTATGCTGAGATCTCTCCTCTGCACAATTCAAATCTGGTAATCATTGACTCCAGCCTACTAAATAACCCTGATGAAGATGTTATTTCATGAACTTCTTTAACCAAGATGTCAAAGCAAATGTTAAGCCTTGATAAAAGAGAAAAGATAGAGATAGATACAGACAGAGAGGCAGGAAGGGAGGAAGGAAGAGAGAAAGAGGCAGATGGAGGGGGAGAGAAGCTCTCCAGTAATTATCTTACAACTCATTCTCTCCTGCCCTAACATGCGAGCCATTTTCATCATCCAATGTAAGCTGAATAAGAGAAAATGGAACTTGAGTGATTTTTGGCTAGTTTTAAGTAGAAGCTTCTTAACCACAAATTGTTGAATAAATTCATAGTCTGTGTTTTCCTTTTTGGACATTTTATCTGAAAGTAAGTAGAGATGTCAGATATAGTCAGATCTTGAGGCAAGGGCATAGCCTCCTTGGCTGTGCTGAGCTGCCTCGGGTCCCACGGTTTCATACGCCAGAAAGTGAGATTGAAGACAGGCATTCCAATAAGCTCAGAAAAGGTGAAGAGAACAAAAGGTTTGAATTCTGGGGACGGGAGGAAACACATTCTTTCCTCAGTCATTCTAGTGTTTGTTGGTTTGTTTTTAGGTTTTTGCTATAGGGCACATGTGCTTTTGGTTGGGGGGAAGAAAGTGAGAAATCACTCCAGGGGTGGGGGGTGTGGACACACCACAGTCGTTTTTCCTCTATTCTCCTTTCAAGATTTTGGGCATGCATGCCCAGCATGATTTTCAAGCCGCTGGGTCTGGGACTCGAACCATGGCTGCCCACATGACAGTCCAGTGCCTTAACCACTGCACCACCTGCTGACCCTTCCCCAATCATTCTTATCCCCTGAAAGATCACAAGGCATTGCTCTGAGAAGGTGGCCGCTTGGTGCCCAGCTGGCTTACTGTGCCATCCTCCCAAATAACTAGTCACAGTACCCAAAATCAAAACCTCTCCCCTCTTTGATTCCTGTGGTAGCAGAAAACAGAAATGTAACTAGACATTAACAGTCTCAATACCACATGCCAATCATAGGCTTAGATTCACCTATGGAACTCCTTATTACCCTTCTTGAAAGGATTCTGTTGAAAAAAGAAAGAAAAAGATGAAAGGAAAAGAAAGAGCTATGGTAGCAATGGAAGTAAGCTCTGGAAATATTTTCTTTTTTAGAGGGCAAGAGTTGCTATAGTATTTAAGGCAATAATTTGCAGAGTAAGACCCAAATCTCTGCAACATCACCAAAGCAGGCAATCAATAATATACATTCTAATAGACAGTAATTATTATAGTTCTTTGGGAGTTATTTGGCAGGTTCAACCTACATCCAGCGAAGCAGTGTACACACCTCTGATACATTTGTGATATCTAACTATAGAAGAATTCGTCTTTGTCCTCCAAACTCTTTTATAGCACATGGAATGCATATTTCAGCATCCAATGTTATTAACTCATGACCAACTGTCAGTTGATAGTTATCTAACACATGGGGTCTCCACAAAAGGGATCCTTATTTGGGCAAAAGCTCTTGTCTGCACCAGTATGTCTATATTTTTTCCTTAGAAGAACTTTATTTAGAGTATTATTCTCTGTTAGTGGAAACTCAGAGGCTGTATGTGTGGCAATCACAAGGCAGAGAAATAAATCTTGAGCAAGTTAAAGCACTCGGCTGGTATTAAAACCATTTCCAGCTTTGTTAGCTGAAAGCAAACTCTCCATTGCCCTCTCGTGGTGAATCTATGCGGTGCGATGGGATGACCATAAAATCCCAGAAACGAACAGAATTTAATCAAATACAGGTAAGCACATTCATCTTCGCTGAACACAGCTACAAATCACAACCGTATGTTGTTTTATATGTTTTAGAGTGTACATTTAGCAGCCCTCCTATGTGGAGATGAACCAGTG
The DNA here is from genome assembly GCA_026018925.1 of Tupaia tana. Classification (NCBI taxonomy): domain Eukaryota; kingdom Metazoa; phylum Chordata; class Mammalia; order Scandentia; family Tupaiidae; genus Tupaia; species Tupaia tana. The sequence continues at coordinate 63,575,475 of JAKSZU010000010.1, forward strand.
GGTGGGGCTTTTAACATGGAAAATAGAACGTTGTCTTTTCTATTATACAACTGCACTACGTTTACAACCATAACTGATAATATATATATATGTGTATATATATATATATATATATATATATATACACATATATATATATATATATACACATACACACACACATACACACACATCTATATATATTTTATATATATACATATATATATATATATATATTTAAAATTCATTTTTATGAGATTTAGAATCTTAAAAAAATTCATGCCCACATTTTAAAAGTTCCTTCATAACCAAAAATAGACTGATGTTCCAACTGGTTTGGAATTATAGGAACCAAGGAAAGAAGACTGAATAATTCCCTAATATGGAAGAAAAACCACTTAAAAAGTACAAAACTCTTTGTTTCTGACAATAGGCAACGTATAGCAACTTGGGATTTAGGCAATGAAGCATAGGTATAGAATTTATCTTTTCATCTCCTGTAGGGACGTCCTTGTATAAAACTGTGAACTTTGAATTTAGTAATCAGCTGCCCAACTTGGGATTTAATTTCATTTTTTAAAGACATATTTCAAAATGTCTGCTGTATACCTTTGGACAATTTCCTGTCCAACAGGCCCATCCCCAAAAAGCAAACAAACCTGGTATGAAAACAGACTGGACAGCTTAAGAAAAAACTGGGGTGAAGTACAAGAAGACATCAATTATTTTTCATGTTATTACCAGTAAATGTACCATCTCTTCCTTTCATGTATCTTCTCTTTAGATAAAAGCCCCTCCTACCAGTATTAACAAAAATGCTTGTGTTTTTAATATGATTTTAAGGGCTGATTAATCTTCTCTTGGCTTTTCCACTCACACGTGGAAGTTCAGTTTTGCAACAGCCGTTGTTTGGTTTTGTCTTTGAATTAGTAAAGTTCTTACAGTAATTTTACTATAAAATTAAACAGCTGTGAGTTCTTTAGCAAAACATGACGATTCTTGTTCTTCTTTGTACTATTGTGCAAGCTGAAATACCCTTTCTTTCATGTCTTTTTATTCCAAAATGAATTCCCTAGTTAGCCTTGTTTAGCTTTAATAAAAATAATAAAGACGGGGGGTGGGGGGTGGGGGTGGTATTTGCTAACCTCCGAAACTCATCTGCTTTTAAGCACAGAGCGTTTACACAAGGTGCATACTCAAAGGGCTTTTGTTTAATTCCTATTGTGGAATGAAAAATGATATTCTGCTCAATATAATGCCAATCCTTATGTACAACAAAGCTCTTTGCAAGGATTTCTGGGGAGAGAGGCAGCTTATGCCTATTTTGCAGACGGGAAAACTGAAACTTTGCTACATAGTGAACCAAGACGTTCATAGAGGCTGGAATTAAATTTAGAATTTGACTTCTAGCCCAGGACTCTAACCACGTGAGGGCCCTGATTTGTTGGAATCAACAGAAGAACAATTTTAAAACATTCTTTTGACATTATTAACCACAGCTTCAGGGCTCAGGGAAGTGGGGGTGGAAGGCGAGGGCTGGAAACACTCTGCTGGGCTGCCAGGTGACAGTCTCTTGCAACATTGCTAATGATACCTATTACCTGATCCATGCTGCCCTATATTCTAGGAATATCAGAGGCTTAATGGTTCCTTCTGTATTTTTGAGAAATGCAAGGGCTCATGTAGAGGGTTTCTTTGAATATAGTCAGAGAATCAAGATAAAGCATGAGTTCTGTGAAGTCATTCTTGACTTTTCCAATGGACTTGGACCCAAAGACTACCGCTAGGAGTTGGTGAGGCCACAGATAGGACGACAATGGGCTTCATCATTGGAATAATTTATAGAACAATGAAACTCCACTGCTTAAGGATAAACCTATGCACCACCTAGTCAAAACTTGCTTTGTACCCACCAGAAAAGGTTGGCCCAGAGAGTGTGCAAATCGCCCAAAGTCATGAAGCCAGCGGAAAAGCTGTGATAGACTCTGGTTTCCACTGGCCTTCACAGAAGATGGTTTGTCAGTGGACCCTGAACTCCTCTCCTGGGGTCTCTCTTCAGGGCGAACCCTGTCATCCAAGACTATGATACAGAAACACACTTCCTTATTTTATTTTATTTTATTTTATTTTTTATTTTTGCCATAGGGTATATGCACTTGCTGGAAAGAGACAGAGAGAAACAGTGAGAAAGAAGGTGAGAAATCACTTCCCTCCCCTGCCCCCCAGGAGTGTGGCCATGTTGCAATTCCTTCTGCTCCATTCTCCTCCTGGAATCTTGGGCACGCACACATGCACACCCAGTATAATTTTCGAGCCGCCAAGTCTGGGTTTGAACTGTGATTGGCCAAGTGGGAGTCCAGTGCCTTAAACACTATGCTACTTGCTGGCCCCAGAAACACACTTTCTAAGGAGCTGCAATTAATAAAATCCAATTGGAGCTGACAAGGACATTCCCACTGTGCTCAAATGCCAAAACACACAACCGAAAATCTCACTTGGAGCACACAGATCATGGGCCCTTCTGTCAGGACTCCCGTGAGTCACACTCCCAGATGTTTGCTCAGGACCAAATGTGAGGGACTAAGAGAAACACATTAGTGAAGTCATTAGGACAGCTCCGGATGCTTGATGTCAAAGCCTGCTACCTGCTTGCTTTTGTTAGGCTGGGTTGAATAAATGAAGGGCCCTCCTCGAAGTAAGAAAAAGTTCTGAGAATTCAAGACCTCTTGGGTAGGAAGAAACAAACCACAGCCTACCTTGCTATGAGCATCCTCGTTACTTTCCAACCAAGTGCCTTAGAGGTCCCAGGTATATCCTGTGACTTTACATCTGTGTACCTTTGCTCCTGGGCTTCCTCTGACAATACTCTCCCCTTTTCCAGATTTTTCTACTTCTCTACTTCCTGCCTCCACTCCTACTTGTCCTCCTAGACTTGTATCAGGCACCATATCCCTTACAAATCTTTCTTCTGCTCCCTCATTTCCATCTGGATAAGGAAACCTTTGTCTGGAGCTTCTGTATCAGGTAGTTTCTATCTTGGCACTTACTACCCTGTATTAAAATAATTTGTGTTTATCTCCCTCTTCAGACTCAAAAGAGATTCCGTCTTTCTTGGTCACTGTAGCATCCTCACAGTAGGAGTTCAAGAAACATCGAAATGACTCTAGGGTCTCATGTTTTGAAATCAGTTCCCTGTACTTAATAAGAGTTCAGCAAATGTTTATCAAACCACATTGACTGCTGATCCAACTAGAGAAAATATATATTTCTGAAGAGGGCAAGGTGGCTCAACTCTACTTGGAGGTTCACCTTTCCATCCATAGTGCCTTCCCTTGGTCACCATCGCCACTAATAGGAGAAAGATATGCACACATTTTTATCCCTACACTGTAACTCTGAGAACCAGCTCTTGTTAACCATTCACATACTTTACAGAAATTGGCTTTGTCTATGGACACACAGATCAGACCTGATTGGTCAAGACCCTAATGCCCAGAGGGATGTCAGCTGTCATAGATAGCCCTTGACCAGGAAAAAGTCAGTAATACCTAAGAGGAAAAACTTCCCTGGGGAAGATGGCAGACTGCCTGGTACAAATGACTTTTTTAAGGAATCCCATGTCTGCAAAGCTGCCTAAAAAAACTGTGCCTGCAGATGAAAGTCTGGGCAAATCTATAATATAAAGATTAAATTTAAATTCCAATAAAGATTTTTAACAAAGATCAATAAAATAGGAGATTGATCTGCAGTTAAAAGTTCCCCGTAATGGGATAGTCTAGAAATTTCATAAATAATGCTTTTATCTTGATTGCAAAATAATCCCCTGCCACAAAAACAAGGCAAATCAAGGTAGGAAATTGTTCAGCGGGAATTAAAATGTCACACTTTACACAGAATAAAGCATTGCAATCACCAGGGAAACACACATTGCAAATGAGTTAACACAAAATTACATACATCACTTAATTATATAAGCGCATAGCTCCTGAGTAACCCATTAGCTAAACATGTCGGGCTGTGGTTGAATATATACATGCAATATTTTTAGCACAGAAGGGATGTAACCGTGTCAGGCCTGGCACCATAAAGCCTGAGATGGCAAGTGCTATTAAACTGAGATGCAATCATGTTGAAAAGGAAACATTAACAAACAGCAGACAATTGAGAAGAAAATACAGTGAGCCTGTGTTCTACTACATGTGCTTCCAAAACCTTATATAACTATTCATTGTCTATTTCATCTGGCTTGCATCCCAGGTTTGCTCTATGCTATACTAATTTTATAATAATAAACTGCTACACCAGTTTTACGAAATCACACATGCAGATAGGTTGCAGATGACATTATGTCTGATAATCTTCACCAGTAAAGGACACTGTCCTGAAATTAAACATAGCCTCATGCAAAACCATGTACTCCATTTAAAATGACCCCTGGAGTTTGCTTCTGGGAAAAAAGAAAGAAAAAAAGATATGTCATCCGTTTCCTCTCCACAACACTGGTATAGTTGGTAAAACTGCTGCTGGATACCAAGTTTCACAAGGAAGTAGAGAATGTACAGGCTTTGAGAGCAGGCAGCTATGTGTTTGTTTTATGGATCAGGCCACTATATGACCCTGAGCAAGTCATTATCTCTCTCTGGGGCTGAATTTGCCCATTTATCAAGAGGTAGTCATACTTCTGTCTTGAAAATTTATAATGGAGAAAGAGTTCAACTGAGATAATATTGGACAACGTATCTAGCACATTATTCGGCACACCAAAGACAGTAATAAATAGTGATATCATGTTTCTGAAATGTACTTGGAGAAGCCTGGCTCAACACTTAAATATCCAGGCCTATCTGAAGCCCCTATATCTAGGGATTACAATCAAGAGGCCTCCACACATCATAAGGGCACAATAAATGTACAAAAAATTGAACATAATTAAGGCCAAGAAGAAAGGCAACCATTGGTTACAGGAGTCCAGCGGGAATTAAAACATATACACAAATAAATAAAAAAATATAAAAAAATCTATTTTTCAGGAAAATTGAATCCCAAATAAGATTTGAGACTTTTCTTCTGTGACTTTTTACTAGAACATTCCTGTTCATCAAATCTCACTTTAAATAAGCCCCTTTGCAAAAGAGAAGAGCAAATTTTACCTACATATAAATTAAGGCTGGTCACTTAAGTAGAAAGAAGGAAAAAAAAGTAACTTTAGAAAAAACATTTAAAGTTCTTATTTCTACTTGCCAAATGAAATCTTAGTTTTGTTTTCAACATTCCATATTGATCTATTCAATAAATATTTATTGAATTGCCATCATATGTCTGACTTTGTGCTAGTCTAGCTGGGGATAAAATAAAGAGCACAACATAGTTTCTAACTTTAAGGAGTTCACATTTTCATTGATTTTTTTTTTTTTTTTTGAGAGGTTTTTGCTATAGGGCTTGTGTGCTCACCAGAAAGACAGAGAGAGAGACAGAGAGACATAAAGCGAGAAATCACTCCCCAGGGGGTATGGCCACATTGTAATCCCTTCTCCTCCATTCTCCTCTCGGGATCTTGGGCATGCACGCACATGCAAGCAGTATGAATTTAAGCTGCCGGGTCCAGGACTTGAACCGCAATTGACTACATGGGAGTCCAGAGACATAGCCATTATGCTAACTGCTGGTCCCACATTTGCATTGATTTTGAATACATATCCTTACTCAGTAAAGCTCAGTTCCTTCCTCTGTAAAATCAGGGTTTCACTAGGCAGTCTATGAACCAAATCTGCTTAGTGGTGTAGTTTAGATAGTACATTTAAAAAATAATTATCATCAATTGAAAATCATAAAGTTTTCACATCAAAATGGTATGTCTGGCTTTGTGAAAGAGTTGAGAGATCTGGCAACACTGAACTCATATTTCTACAACACAGTGAAAGACTAGAGCCAAAATGTAGCTGCTCCTTTAGACAAAGTTTGGGTGTTTCTTGCTCCTTGATATATATATATATATATACATATATATATACATATATATATATACATATATATATATATGTATATATATATATATATGTATATATATATGTTTTTTCTAAAGTTATATATATACACATATATATATATGTGTGTGTGTATATATATATGTGTGTGTGTGTGTGTGTGTGTGCATATATATATATATGTGTGTGTGTGTGTGTGTGTGTATATATATATATATAATTTTTTTCACATATTAATGAGTTCTCTCTGCTGACATCTTTGCACCTGAGTTTGTGACCTCTGATCTGGAAGTCCTCTTATGTTCTTTTAATTTCAAATCAGGTATGACTGTGGGACCAATAATGGTGTATATCAGTTACCTAAAGAGAGGAGGTTAATTCTTTTATTAACCCATGTTCTTTACCTAATGATCTCAGTCCCTAGTGGGATACTAGGGGAGGTGTTATAATCTTTTTCTTAAGAGTTTTCCTTGAGCCAGCTGGTGGTGTGGTATTAAGACAGCTGGATCCCACATGGCTTACTGTGTGGTTCAAGTCATGGACCTAGAGGCTTGAAAAATATACCAGGCATGTGTGAGTGTGTGCTCCAAATCCCAAGAAGAGGATAAAGAAAAGATTGTGGCATGGTTGTCCACCCTGTCCACCGGCTTTTTCACTTTCTCTCTCTTTCTCCCTTTCTGTCTCTCCAGTGAATACAGGTGACCTACAGCGATTTTTTTTAAGTTTTCCAAAACTCCATTAACTATACATCCATTTAGAATGTAGAAAGCAGGCCTGAAAAGTAGACCAAGCTATACTCAGGGGTTACTGTTATAGCTTACAATTTTCCTTATTAACATGTGTCCAAGATGAACAGAACATTTTAGTGGGTCTCTAAGGATGCCAGACCAGACTGCTTTACTCTTAAAGATGCATAGCCCCCATCTGATTCCTTGGGGATATGCTTTGAAACTGATATTAGAAATTCGGTCATCTCAGCTGCATCTCAAACTGTATTTGTTCTTCATTCATTTTTAGACCCTTTGCGCTCCAAATATGCTTCTTGATGGTTGCTAGGCAACTATTGTTGAATACATGCAAGAGGCATTAATCGTGTGAACATTTTCAAAAACAGAAAAAGATTGTTTAAAACTGAGGACAATGCCATACCTAAAATAAAACATTTCCTTCTTAGGCACTTGCCCAAGATAGGACCAGGATAGTATGCTGGCCTCTGTATGTCAGTGGGCAAGATGATTCACCAAAAATTACTCATTTATGCTTCTTTGTCTTCTATCCTCTCTCTTTAGCCAGCCCCCCCCCCCCCACCTCAAAATATGTAAGTGGCCTCATCTTATAACAAAGCCTGGCTCATTACAGGATAACCGGCCCTTGTCTTATTAAATATTTTCTGCTTTTCCTGTTATGTGGTTCCTTGCTGCCCACATTTTTTCCTGACATGTGTATTTCATACTTGCATATCCTCAGGGCAGGACAACTTGTGGCTCATCAATGATTACATCTCGCTTTAGAATCCACTAAGCTTATCATAGAGTGATCATCTCTTTCTCTGACCCAAATGGAAACAACAAGAACTTTTCTATTTTCCACATCAAAGACTAAGCTTTCTGCTGATGCCAAATACTCTGCGCTCTTTACCAGTAAATGCAGATTTCATTCTATAGTGTATTTTCCCTGCACTTTTTTTTTTTTTTTTTTTTTTTTTTTTTAATTTTTGACATTCCAATGTCACCATCGGGCTACAAAGACAAACACTTCCATAAATTGAGTCAAACATTGAAACTAAATAAGGGTATAGTTTGTCGCAAGGTGATCTCCCTCCTGAGCTGTATATTAAGAGGAGAAATATAAATTTCCATCAGGATGAGCTGTAATGGCAAATTAGGCTAATCCCATACTCTTTCCATTATATAGTTCACATGGACAACCAGTTGACTCATGTGTAAAAATGGGGGAAATGATTCAGGGCTCAAATCAGTGTCTGGCATATAGTAAACACTATATAAATAGTAGCTATTATTATTAATAATATTATTAGTACCTCTAAGTGTTAGATCCTACTTTACCTTTGTCTTCTTACTATTTATTGGCCATATAGTCTCATTTTGGTTCATTCCAATAAATTATTATGTCTTCCTTATGAAATTATTTTAGAAAAATACTGAGGATAACTGAACTGCCACAGAAAAATCAGGGGCTGTTATCATAGATAAAAATATATTAAATAGGGGGTGGTAGGTGGTGTGGTGGTTGAGGGCACTGGACTCCCACATGGATGACCATGGTTCAAACCCAGACCTGGTGGCTTGCTTTCTCACTTTCTCTCTCTTTGTACGTCTCTGATCAAATTTAAAAATAAATAAAGTTAAAGAAAATAATTCTAATATAGATATATACACACACATATATATTAAATAAAAAATGATTCTTAACTGTCAAGCTAATTTTTGGAAAGCAACAGAGATGAGAGAGGGAATGGCGGACTGGGAACTGAGAGCTTGGTGATGCGCATAACTGTTAGGGTGGCAGGAAAAGGGCAATAGAATAAAAATGGAGGCAAAACTATCACAACTTTAGAATATTCTGGACAGATAGATCGTAGACCTTTCTGTATCTACTGCCACCCCAAACTGTGCCACACTGTTCAGGAGAGTGGATAGAGGCTATACAATCTCCCTTAATTTAGATCAGTCATGGTATGTATTGTAAATCTCTTGCAAGTGTTTTATGTCAGGCTCAGTGCTAAAAGCCTTATGAGCAGCACTTCACTTAATCCTCATATAATATCCCCTTGAAGTGGGTAGCATCATTATTACCAATTGGAAATGAAGAAACTGAGACTCAGGTTAAGTAATTGCCCATAAGCACACAGGTGCGTGGAGACTTAGACACAGACCTATGTGTCTTTGGAGTTTGTCTTTCCGGTTTATGCTACCTGTCTCTACAGAGAAGCCTGCCTCAAAACCCTACAAAACAGATCTTGTTCCTTAAGATGAGATGGCCAAGGGGGAAAGTGGATGTCAAGCCAGAATGCGGTGACAAGTGGCACATACTGAATGTAGGATTGCACATTCAATACCGTAAACTATTAATAGTATTTTTGGACTTTCCTAATTCCTTCAAAACAAGAAAGAAAATGAGCCCAAGTTCATTTATTCTTTCCCCTGTGTCCCATACCATAAAAGAAAACTCTTCTTGGGGCTAGCAGGTGGCATGATGGTTAAGGTGCTGGACTCCCACACGCCCAACCATGGTTCAAGTCCTGGACCTGGTGGCTTGCCTTCTCACTCTCCATTTCTCTCTTTCTCTCTGTGGTTCTTTGGTCAAATTAAAAATAGTAAATAAAGGGACCAGCAGTTAGCGTAATGACTATGTCACTGGACTCCCATGTAGTCGACTACGGGTTGAGTCCCAGACCCGGTGGCTTAAACTCACACCAGGCGTGTGTGTGTGTGTGTGTGTGTGTGTGCCCAAGATCCAAAGAGGAGAATGGAGGAGAAGGGATTGCAGCGTGGCCATCCCCTCAAGAAGTGATTTCTCGCTTTCTGTCTCTCTGTCTCTCTGTCTCTCTGTGTCTTTCTGGCAAGCACACACGCCCTGTAGCAAAAACCTCCTAAAAAAAAAAAAGTAAGTAAGTAAGTAAATAAATAAATAAATAAGTAGGTAAAAAGAAAACGCTTCTCATTCTTAGCTAAGATTAGAGCAGAAGAGTTATTTTCAACAAATATTTCTTAGGCACCAATTAGCCTTGTAACCAAATATTTCTTGAGTCACCAAAGAACTATGAGATGGAAATCTTGTTTTGGGGGGGGCGGCTGTAGGATCAAATTTGTTTGCCAGGATTTAGTGCTGCATATCCCTTCAATATTCATGGGTTATTTGAAAGGAAGCAGGATACACATGGGAGACACAGTGTTTCCAAGAAGTCCCTTTTCCTTACTCTCACAAAGCTGAGAGCAAAACAGCAAGGTTGATGGGCAGGTATTAGGAGAGGCAAGAGTAAGGACTCTGGGAGCATCAAGGATGTGCTAAGCTCATTAGGTCATCGGGATAGACCTCTCTGAGGAAGTGAAGCCTAAGTCAAGATCTATAGGCTGAAAGGAGATGATCAAGTAGAGAAATGATGAGAGGGTTTCTTTTATAGGAAGGACATAAAAATGAGTTCAAAGAACTTTTAGCATCCCACGTTGCCTGGCACAAGGGAATAGAGCACAAGGGAAGAGCCATTATCCTCTTATGAGATACTGGGAGTAAAAATGTATCACTGCATTATAGGAGAGACAGGTTCAAGGGGTTTGGCACAGGACTTGTGGTACGATGGGGCTTGACAGATAGGCGGGACTGGGAGAGACAGAGGGAGGAAGAGTGGAAACACACTTCATTTCTTTCCCTGCTTTGTCTTCCGTGTGATGCACATAGGGAGAAACTCACCCTGGATACCTGTCTAGTCAAGCACCTTATCATTGCAACTCAAATATGCCTTAGTACGAGTCATCCTCAGTGATACAAAGCTCATAACTACTCATATCATTTCCCACTAAGACCGTGTTCAGCATCTTCTGCAAACTGAGGTTGCCTGCTTTAATATATGATTCTTCATTTATTCATTTCCAGCCAGCAAACAATTTTTAATTAGCCTGCTCTTTAGTAAGGACACAGAATAGGTTATTAAGTAGGAGCATCTTTGGGTCTTTAAAAACAGTGAAAAAGACATAATCAATCTGTGTGTGATGTTTAGGGGTTTAATTGGTATTAGTCAACATATTTAGAGCAAATCTCATCAAGCTCCGTTTTTAAGCCCTGACTCAACTGACAATCCCACAAGGCAGAAAGGAAGTGTACGATTAATCTATTAGTCACTTGTAACACTTCCCAGTCCCTCAATTACATTAATTCCAGTAAAATATTTAAGGGAATAATAAAAATTTTAAAAACAGTATATTCTCTCTGTCCCTGAATCTAACAAGAATTCACTTTGCTCTCTCATGACACTTAAATACTGTTGAAATTGTTTAATTCAAAGACCTCCCCACTAGAATGAAAGTCCCTGAGAGATTAGCATGGCAGTGTGTTTTTTATTGTACTGGGCCTATAGTCTTACATGGGGCTACATACAATGACGTGGTTAGCAAACAATAAAAGTCGGTTGGACACATAAATAAATGAACAAACTGATTGTCCACACCACTGGTATATGCTAATAGGTGATACAGTTAACTAGGGGATCAAAAGGTCACACGAGCACCCAGAGAGATGGAGATGGCTTTTGGGTCACTCCATTGGCGGTTCTGCCCTGTTCCATAAGGTTTGGTTCCTGGCAACAAGGAACAGGGTAAGTACTCACCATGAGTCCGACTCTGCTTTTGAAAAGCCACTTGGAATTTGAACCCAATTGAACGGGGTGAAAGAAAGAGGCAAATGAATGGTGTCATCATCTTACTAGAAAGCCAGTTCTTTAGCAGTACTTGACTATTTTTAAAATTTATTTATTTATTTTTTTATTATGCATTCCAAGGCACATGGCAGAATGTGGAAGGCCAGGGTCTTTGGTGTGTCTTCACCAGACACAAACAACTCTTGTGCTTCTGCTCAATGAAAGCCATTTTGGAATATATATATCCAAATATTTTGAAAAATCCTTCCAATTGGTCAGAGTAAAAAATGCAAATAAGCTTTCTGCTTTACTTGAAACTCTACTAGCTCCAGGTCAGCCCATGTAGTATGGGCTGCTTGATTTTACATAGAAAACCTGAAGGACTTATGTAAACAAAGGAGCTACGATATAGTCACAAGTTACGCCCAGACTTCTCAACATGCAGTGACTTGATCAAACGATTTGTATTTGGCATGTTTTTCTAATTAGAGCTCTGTTGTAATATCTTAGCAGCTATTGCAGGAAGTGCACAGGCAAACGTAGGTCATTGGACTAATTTTGAGGCAATAGATACCAACTGTGGATACAGTAGTAAGCCCACAACTAAAGGACAAATGCTCAAGCTTGTTATATAACAACAAAAGGCAGACAGGAAAATCCTAATCATCTCTTTAAAAAGCCATTAGATCGAGAGGTCTGATGTTATGGGAAGACATATGCAAAACACTAAGAGAAAAATAATTCAACCAAGAATACTATGAACAGTGTATTCATGTTGAAAAATTCACTTTCAATGTTCCAAGATACACTGTGGTTGAATGTAAAAAAATAAGGGGAAAAAAAGCCATTAGAAATGACCCAAAAATCTTCCCCTTTCCAAACTTTCTTTAAAGATACCCATGTAAATCTGCCCAAAACAACACCACTGAATTCTACCGCCAAGATAAAGAGGTTCCTTTACTGTGAGATTTTTTTGCAGTGAAAAAAAGGCACAGATGAATCACAAAGATATAAGATAAGAACTGTGGAAAACACTGTGATAGATGACACATTTCATTAAATATAATTTTATGTGATCGGTTACTGTATTGCCCTGTTTAATTGATTTATATACACGTTAGAAAGCTTTTTACTGCTCAGAATGTAATTATATACTTTATAATTGAGCACATAGTTGATTAATTACAATGTTTATGGTCATTTCCATTAAAAGCTAAATACCAGCTCTTGGTCAGAAACTTACCCTCCCTAACTTTAAAGTACTGCTTTTACAAATAATATCCTATGAACATGAATTATATTTAACCTATATGACTTGTATGGATGAAACTGTTTCTAACAGGGCATTTATACATGATAAAAAAAAAGGGGGGGCTGTTTTTTCTTTAGATAATTGTCTATGCCCAAATATCTTTGGTATAGAGTCATTCTTAATATTTTGAAAGTTCTTTCCAAACCATTTCAGAACAAGAAAATAATAATACAGAAGATAATTTATATCCAGTGGGAACTCAGTCAATATCGACCCACAAAAACTTTTCTAGATTTTCTTTAATTCAATGGTTTGGTAGCTTTTGTACTCTTTAATAAGAACAATGGGAAGTTAATCTCCCTTGTGAAAGAAAAAAAAATCAGAAAACATAATTTTGTCAAATCTCCTTCAAAGGAATTTTCTTTCCTAGCTTCTTATCTGTTCTAAGCTGCTTAAGATATGGTAGTCAATATCAATCAGGAAACATTTGACCCAAAGAGATAAAGTCCGGAGGTATGATCGGTTGATGAATGGTTTGCCCTTATCAGCTTGTAATTGCTATTATAAACTCAACAGAAAGGTTCCTTCCACTCTCCCTTCTGAAATAAGCCTCAGAGAAAAAAGAGTGTTGTGTCACCATTCAGGGTGGTATCAGGCATTGAGCTTGCGCAGTGGTCACTGGTCATGAGGACAACAGGTGTTGATGTAGTCAAAATTAAGAACCTTCTAAGTTCTGCATTTCTCCCTGTGTGTGTGTGTGTGAATATAAATACATGTATATATTTGCTTGACTGCTATTTATATTCATAGACTCTAAAATGCATGAGGCCAGGGGACACACATCTATACACTTCAGTAAGGTTAAGCCAGGGCCCTAATGCATGGTTAAATAAGTTCTCTCCACTGTTTGTTGAATTGGTGAAAGGTGTCCTGAACAGAAAGAAGAATGGATGAATGAATGAATAAGGCACTCTGCTGACGGGATCATCACCTCCATTTTAAAGCTAAGGAAACTAAGGCTTGAAAGTGAAGTCCTTATGCAGAAGGGGTAGGCATTTAAATCAGTCTTCCATATATTTGGGTGTTGCTGAGGATGCTAAGAAGCCTCTGATCTTCATTCAGGACTCAAAAGGGTTGAAGCAGGAAAGGAACACTACCAGCTCCATCTCTGTATGACCTTAATCACACTACTGCTGTTATTTCAAGATGATGGCATTGGGGCAAAGTGCAAAACATTTCCCATACATAATCTTGACCAATCCTCACAACAACCATGGGAAATAGGTGCTATCGTTCTTGTGTATGAGATGAGCAAACTAACAAAATTTAGCCAACCTAACAAACAACAATGACAATGGAAAAAACGAGAAAAGAAACTAGGGTTGGTCTGTGGCCTGGTGATTAAAGGAGCTGGATCCCACATAGATGACCATATGGTTCAAGTCCTGGACTTCATGCCTTGAGACGCATGTAAGCACATGCCCTGAATCCCTAAAAGATGAAGCGGGAGAAGGGACTGCGGTGTGACTGTACCCCACGGGCGGGGGTACTTTCTGCCTCTTTCCCCTGCTCTGTCTCTCTCTCTAGTGAGCATATGTGCCCTTTGGCAAATTAAAAATATATACGTACACAGAAAGAAAGGGGACTGAGCATTGGGGAACGAACTCTGGGGGAAACTACCTGAACACCTGTTATCTAAAGGTGAGTACACAACAGCAACAATGAAGTGATGGCTTCACTTCCAGGGGTCATAAGAAAGCTCTAGCTCAGCATCCCATCAGCGGCACACAGGAAAAGAGCAGTAGTTGAACCAACTGTCGGTTTATTCCAGAAACTTCCATTCAGTAATCTGGTTCCACACATCCCAATAATGCTGATTCTACACCTGTGATAATGGGCTCATCCATAGCACAGCTTTAGAATCTCAAGAAAGTGATGTTTGGAGAATCTTGGAGCTCAGCTAGTCCAGCCCATGGAACACACCAGCAAACTTACTGGCATAAGCTCCACGCATATTACAAATAATAAACTATATTTTATAAAAAGAAGAGGATTAGGGGACATGGAATGGGGCATTATCCTGAGGTTTAAGGCTACATAAATGGTTAACAAATATAAAATTTAGAAGAACTGAAAAGAGATAGTGGGTCTTGCTGCTATTTTTCCTTTTTTTTTTTTTTTTTTTTTTGAAGAGGTTTTTGCTATAGGGTACATGCGCTTGCCAGAGAGACAGAAAGAGACGAGAAATCCTCCTCCCCTCCCCCGCCCGGGAGGATGGCCAAGCCACAATTCCTTCTCTTCCATTCTCCTCTTGTAATGGTTAAGGCAGCTGGATCTAATACAGCCCACTGTGTGGTTCGAGTCCCAGATTGGTGGCTTAAAATACACACTAGGTGCATGCATGTCCCAAATCCTGAAAGGAGAAAGGAGGAAATAGGATTGCACTGTGACTATCTCCCAGTGGGGGTTGTGTTCTCACTTTACCCTTCTCTCTGTCTCTGTCTCTCTCTCTCTCTGGAGAGCACAAGCGCCCTCTGGCAAATTTAATATGAAAAGAAAAGTAGCGGGGCCAGAAGATGGCATAATGATTACAACGCTGGACTCGCACATGGCTGATCGCGGTTCACATCCTGAACCTGGTGATTTGAAACTCATGCCGGGTGTGCATGCATGCATAGCAGAGATCCTGAGAGGAGAATGGAGGAGAAGGAACTGCAGCATGGCCATTTCCCCTGGGGGGGGGGGGGTGATTTATTGCTTTCTGTCTCTCTGTCTCTCTCTGTCCCTCCAGGGAGTGCACATGCCCCATAGCAAAAATATCTCTTAAAAAAAAAGAGAAAATTTAGTAATCATGAATACCTTGTCTTCTCTCTATGGAGTGTCATCCCACAGTTACTGTGCTGGTGCCGAGAGCCCGTTCCTTAGAGGCCCAGCTAGAAAATATGGACTAATTGTTGAGCGAACCAGGGAGCTGTTAACATGGCAGTGGAGTGTAGCCCTGTGGTCATCCTCTATTATGTCGATACAATTGGGTCTGTACATCCCTAACACACACCTTGACACACTGAAATAAACCAATGCCTTTCTTTAGACATGAACATCACATCACATCACAACCCAGAAGGGGCCTGGATGGAGTTTCTGGTTCACATGTTCAGTCCAGGGCAAAGGGAATCACTTCTTGGTAAATAGCGTAACCATAATCTGGATTCTCTAATTTCAGAAACCCATTCCTTTGAAAGATTCATATTTATAGAAAATGAAATTTGGGTTTTTAATTATGCCAACTTTCTCTTTCATATTCAAATGCTACATATATTCCAGAACATGTTTACAGAATTTTCCCATATTTCTAAATAAATACACCAAAGAAGTTCTGAAATATACACATTTTAAAGATGTCTTTGCGCACACCAAGTTATTCCCAGATGTTTTACATTCCGCATTTCTCAATAAATGAATAACACGCTAGGAAAGCAAACAAGAGCTGACAGTATTTAGTCTAAGTTCGGTAGATGGTATAACACGTCCAACTAAAAACCATTCCCAATAACTCGAATTCACCATCAGCAGTTATCAAACCGTCCAGAATGAGCACGTTTGTAGGATTCGGCACAGAGTTCTAAATCCACGTGGTCCTAAGGATGATTGTTTTGTGTTTCTCACAGCCGCACTGCAGTCACAACTCCTGTCTTCTGTCCTCCGTGTTGTATACAGACATACTCATGCGACAAACCCATGATCCGAGCTCGCCGCCACCAGTGCTCATTAACCAGCATCGCAGCTCCACAGTCAGTTCTGCGAGCTTTGAACCAGTTCCAGAGCGAGGACTACAGCAAATGGCAGGTTGGCCTTTTCACTTCTTCCACTTTTTACACTTTAAAAATATATAAATGCAGAAAACTCCCAATAACTGTTCCTTTCACACCTTTTATCTCCTTTCTAAATTCGTAATATTCACTCATTAAATCTCAAACTTTGCTACGTTCTTATGTAATGCTTAATTCTCTTCTTCTCTGGTGTTGGCTTGTGAAATGTCTTTAATTAAAAAAGCTAAAAGCACTCTAAATCTGGATGGCAGACTCATTTCCAGGGCATTCAGGCATGTTGTCTAATTTTAAAACTCTGACAGGATACATGTAAATTTATGCAAGTTTCATAAAAGTCACAATTTCCTCCTTGAATTCAAGCTAAAGAAAATGCCCCTGAGCTCTTTTCAAAGCTGTTTGTTTTAGTGTAGAGCTCATTTTGCTTATCATGTTGCAGGTGATTCTTCTGACGAATATCCGATGTCAAGTCCCATCAATCCACTAAGAATTAAGGAGTTAAATCCCCTCCCCCCATGGATCAAACAGGTTCTTTGATCACTATTTTATGGTTTTTAAACACAGATGGGGGAGGGAAGGGGAAATATTATCATGCAAATTATGTTGGTTGACAGTAATTAAGAAATTATATATTAAGAAAATCAGTAATTGTTCACATGAGTCATTAATGTGTTTTCATTCTTTGTAAAACTTTCTGGCACGCCCTTCCTTTCTTGCTTTAAATAAGCAAGGACTGGAAAATATGCATAGTATTTGGAACCCAGGGGAGTGACATATTAATTCAAAGTTTGCTTGGAAGTGTAGCTTTGTGGAAACTCAACTCTGTTGCCCTTTGTGTTGTTTCTACCATGTTTTAGACACGACTTCCCTTTAGAAAACTGGAGTAGTCTATTTGAATATAGGAGGCAAGGTCTTCTATGAGCTGGCACTCAGAGGGTCATAACTATTACAGAAGACCCACTGCTTTGGAAATTTGTTAAAAAAAAAAAAAAAAAAAGAAAGAAAGAAGAAGAAACTCTCTCTCCCTCCCTCTCTCTCTCTCTCTCTCTCACACACACACACACACACACACACACACACAGAAAATGGAGGAATCAGAACCAGCTCAACCATGGGCAATTAAGCAGTCCTTGCTAATTCTGTTGCTCCCTAGAAGCAAATCTTCGCTCCGAGTTAAATCTTTGCCAAAGTTTGTTTTGGAAAGGTCTTAAATCCACAGGAAAAAGACTAGAAGTGCTCCCAAACAGTTGGGACACCTTCGAATGAACTCAGGTTAGCTTACAAATTGCCGAGCCCTGAACGAGCACTAACTAAAATGACATTTGTTTTTATTGAAAGACAGCCTCAAGTGCTGACATGCAGCGTATGACATGTGATACATAATAATACTCCTAAACCAGTTCTGACATAATATCTCCGGCGGCCTAATAACCACAAATGATTGCTTTAGTTAAGAAGTAGCCAGAAGCAAAATAGATTCATGTAAAAGTAGCTTGAACCATAAATACCTCAACAATATTTTATGTCACTTGGTAAAACTTAAAGAAGTCCTATAATAATTAACAACAAAAACGCCATGTTCTTTACTATCGTAGGGTGGTTGTGAAAGGTTATTTCATAGTCCCGAGGCTGCCAGTGCCGTAAATTATGCAGGCACCACGAAACATTAAGGAGAAATAATAGCAAGTTAAACGAAGGCTGACGTAATTCATGATAAACAGTCATTGGAAAATATTACGATGTTGTCTTTTTTGAGTGGGTTTAATCAGAAGAATGTGACCATATTCTAACATAAACCACTTCTCTTTTCCATTGTGCTAGCACTTGGAATGTTGGCACTCACACCAGCAGCGAGGTTCTTATTCACAATAATTGCTGAATCCAGAGCTCTAACACCTCCAGGGAACCGAACAATGTAAATTTGGTATTCTGATTGATGGAAGGCGCTTCCAAGACAAAGCTCCAAAGCTCGAGGCTGCATGGTGGTCCGAAAGGGGGAATGAAATTTGACACATAGAGCCAGGATGCGTTAAAGAATCCATATGGAAAGATGGCTAAATAACACAAACGTGGAAGACTTACTTATTGTCACATCTGATAGAACCTGGAGATGGGGTCTCAATCTAACTGCTGTTCTGATAAAAGCAAACCTTTGTCACAGATGATTCTGGGTGAACTGTAAATATAGCAACACATTAAGAAGCCACTATGACCAGGAAGACCAAACCTGCCAACTTTCATTAATGCAAAATATCATCAGGTCAGGATCACAAGATCGGGTGGGGAAGCAGATGTTTCTATCTGAACACAAACACAAAAAATGGTTACCTTCTGTGCATGAAAGTTGATTGAGAAGCAGGTTTATAAACAAGCTATCTCAAACCCAGGAACACATTTCATGCCAACGTGGAGACTGGGCAATATTTACCTGACATGTATCCCATCTCTGGGAGCATAAAGAGAATAACGATATTGCCATTATAACTGCAAAGCCTTCCCATGTAGACCTCATTTACACATCTTTAAGCCAACTATTGATTGTCTGTGCTGATGAAGGAAGGCAGGGATAAAAGAAAACACAGAAAATCCAATAGCTTATTTTTCCCATTGGTTTCTATTTCATTCATGATCCATTCTTTCCAAGGGTCACTAAAGAGCAGCAGAAGCGATTTCATTTTTTTCTTCCTCTCCTTTTCTTTGCCAACCTTCGGATGGAGGTGCTAACGAGCTGGAATATACTCAAATGAAGAGAGAGGAAGCCTGTCCAGGAAGTCAGGGACTTGGGGAACCTACATGCGGGGCCTCTGTCCCCGATAATCAAAAATGAAGAGCCGCCTGCCAAAGATCATTTAAAATATCCATTATATGGCAAAATAGACTATTTTTGATGCTGGATCTTTTCTTCCAACTGAATCTATTTAAATCATCCCAGAGGTCAAATATCTGGCCACTCCTTTCAAAATATTCTTTCAAAATAAGATAAACGGCTCGCTCTGGCATGTATACTAATACAAACGTATTTTATCTCCTCTTACCACACAAACCTTCCTTTCTCTAAATAGCCCATTGCTCACATTATCAGTGAATTTTGCTCAGCGCACAAATATTTTATGTATTACAATGAGTAGCAGAACGCAAAACTTGCAAATATTTATTTTTAGACATATGGGAAAAAAAGCAATTAGAGCTAAAAATGTGAAGAATGAAGAGCTCACTTCAGAAGCAATTACTTTGGACATGCAAACTGTTCTGCCATCAAACTTTTATTCAGATGCCGTAGAGCTTATTAAGAAATATCCCTTTGCACACTCACATACACACACAAGAAAATATTATTTCACAACTGAAAATATCCAATCACGATCAACAACATCTGGGGGTCATTAATAACTTACTCTGCGGCTGAATTAGCCAAATAATATGTGGCCTGACTCACAATTCCTAAATTTCTATTTTTGAAGAAAAAAAAAAGCTTTCAATAAAACCTAATACCATGACTTTTTTTTTTTTCTTTGCAAATATGAATGTTCTCTGGGCAGTTATGTGAGCATACACGTGTATGTGTGTGTATGTGTGTGCGCGCGCGCGCATAGTGGACGTTTGTGTACACATACGAAGCACATACTGTTTATACACTAATCACTACTTCCCCCTATGGGGCGTCCTGTTTTTGTTTTGAGGAAGTTTAAAATTGTACTATTGAGTTCACTCTCTCTGCTGAGAGCCTTGTATATAATTAGCATATTTTTCAGACTGGTAAGAATCTGACCATAAGCAACATCTGAGAAGCTTCCCATTCCAAACGACTACAAAGCCTTTTGTACGGAGCCTCATAACACATTTTAGGAACAGGCATACTGTTCAAATATTCCAGCCCGAAGATAAAAGAACTAACAATTTTATTGCCACACAACCCACTGTACTGAAACACCCTAAATATTTATACTAACAGGAGTTGAAAATAGTATCAGAGGATAATGCCAAAATATTTCTTCCACTCATTAATAGCAACTGTCTTTGAGAAGACAGATGCCAAAAAGCCAGCACTTTTCTAATTCCTTGGGTCCCCTCACAGGGTCTATTATTAAAAGTTTGGTGGGGAGGCAACAGAATGGTTGATTTATGGGCAGAGTAAAATTGTCTTTAAGACCATCCATATTCATAACTTTTTTTTTAAAGGCTTTAAAACATCATGCTGAAAAGTATTGAATTTTAATTGTAAGACGTGCATTTTTTTTTTTTCCACACTTTAACAGCTCCAGAATCAGCGGTCTCCCAGTGGGTAGTATTTTACAATTGTAATCGACAATGCTTCTCATTGCTTGGGCACTGAGGTACATATGAAGATGATGTGACGTACAAAAGATATCTTAAATGTGATGAAATACAGTTAAGTACTTGGTGGTTTATATCAGAGATCAAGATTGTTCTCCATAAAGGATCATGGTGTAAATATTTTCAGTTCTATGGGCTATACTCGTTTGCTGCTGCCGGACAATAGCAGCTGAGATAGGACCCATGTTCCAGCAGAACTGTAACAGGCAACAAGTGAGACGTAGCCTATGCGTTGTAGTTTGAACTAGGTAAAACGGACAGTAATTAGCACTCTGACCTATGAGTATGGACCCAGCAATGCACAGTGATAGACTCAGCCCTGATATGGAACCCACAAGGCAGAAACTTTGTGTCATCCACCAAGTCTACCCAATCCAACAACTTGCCTACAGCAGGTGTTCAACATACATTGGGCAGGGCTAAGGTGAAGACTCATGTTTAAACTTAACTGTTCGGAAGACTACATGGGTAAGTTAGAGAGATGGAACTACTTCCTCAGTAGGAGCTTTGATTTGCATATTTAACAAAGTCTTGGGACCAGAAGGTGGCATGGTGGTTAAGGTGCTGGACTCCTACATGGCTGATGGTGGTTTGAGTCCTGCTCTCTCTCTTGCTCTCACTGTCTGGTGAGTGCACATGCCCTACAACAATTAAATAATAATAACAATAATAATAAAATTAAATAATTATTTTTAAAAAGTCTCAGAAATTTTGAGCCAAGTCAGATTCTTATTATTTTTTTACATTAATTTTAACAGATAATAGGTAGAAATACAACCTCCAAGAGCCCTACTTTGAAGTTCACAGAGCAAAGTTCAAACCTTAGCCCCACTTGACTAGTGGTGTTAGAAGCTTTCCTTAAATAGTTCTGAGTTCCAGTTTTCTAACCAACAAAATGGGATAACAATACCCATCTCAAAGTATTGTGAGAATCAAAGGAAATAGCATAGATACTAATAGTTGGTACTCAATAAATGTGAGATAAAGTTGGCTTTCATAGAAATGATTAGTCAAATCAGCTGCACACTGTTCCTTAAATGGGTATCACTTAGGGACATAAACTGTATTTAGGCATCTAACAGTGCCTGACATAGGGTAAGCTCTCAATGAAGTATGAACTATGCTATTTATTACTGTGTTTTAATCAGAATTTTCAGGAAATGGGCTGTCCTAGTTGATGACATGTGAAGTTTGTGAAGAGTCGTCAGAAATGCACTTGCCTGAGGAACCAGCAGTTAGCGTAATGGCTATGTCGCTGGACTCCCATTTAGTTGACCACGGTTTGCATCCCGGACCCGGTGGCTTAAAACTCACGCTGGGCGCGTGTGCATGCATGCCCAAGATCCCGAGAGGAGAATGGAGGAGAAGGGATTGCGGCGTGACCATCCCCCCTGGGGGGGTGATTTCTCGCTTTCTGTCTCTATGTCTCTCTCTGTCTGTCTGGCGAGCGCACGCACCCTATAGCGAAAAACCTCTCCAAAAAAAAAAGAAAGAAAAAGAAAAAGAAATGCACTTGCCTGAGAGGAGGCAGAGCACAAAGGGATCTCATGATCGCCAGTCCAGAAGTTCTTAATTAAGATTTTATATACCCTACGAACCTTTAAAAATATATTCAGGATGTTCTATATTCACTTGATATGATTATTTTTACTAATAACATTATTTAAAGCCATTATTATTGTTGTCATTTAATTATATTAACCTGCACAATTTTCTTTTTTTTTTCTCTCTTTCTCTATTTTTGGAGAGGTTTTTGCTATAGGGCATGTGCGCTCACCAGAAAGACAGAGAGAGACAGAGAGACAGAAAGCGAGAAATCACCACCACCCCCCCCCCCCCGGGGGGATGGCCATGCCACAATACCTCTCCTCCATTCTTCTCTCGGGATCTTGGGCACGCACACACACGTGCCCAGCGTGAGTTTAAGACACTGGGTCCAGGACTCGAACCGAGGTCGACTACATGGAAGTCCAGAGACATAGCCATTATGCTAAGTGCTGGCCCCAATCTGCACAATTTTCTGAGAAGATTCATAGCTTTAATTAGATTTTCAAAGGGACCTGAGACCCTAAAAATCTCAGAAATTGGGACAGCAAGTGGTGTGGTGGTTAAGGGAGCTGGATTCCCACATGGCCAACCACGATTCAAGTCCTGGACCTGATGGCCTGCTTTCTCACTTTCTCTCTCTCTCTCACTCTCTCTCACTCTGTCCTTCTCTGGTCAAATTAAAATAAGTAAATAAATAAAGTTAAATGAAATAATTCTTTAAAAAAAACTCAGAAATCTGGTCCAACATTCCATTTTGGATATATGACCTGGAGACCCAAAGAAGTTAACTGAATGGCTGAACTCCCCATTTGGCACAAGGATCATATTCAAAATCCAGTTCTCTTGACTCCCAATCAAGTACCCTTCTGGTACATGTTTTTCGTAATTCCTTGGTAATTGATAGCATAGAATATATCCCTCCTAGATCACAGTTCTGCACTTTTACCTCACCAAAGCCTTCTACTCCTGTATGTAACTGCCCAAAATACATACTCCTAGCTTCAACTGCTGATTTTTGCCACACTAACTCATGTCATCAGATGCAGCTCAACAGCGCCTTTATCACACCTGCATAGAAGCAATTAAGGAAGGAAGAGCTGGTGGTAATTGGTAATAATTACTTTGTCAAATTCCATTCTCCATCACAATTGCAACTGACTTCAACTTTAGGCATTCTTTGGGCACTGAGTCTCAATCTTAAGTGTGCATAAAATGTGGCTAAAATACTGGTAACAACAGAATGTAAATTAGTACAGCCATTAAGGGAAATAACATAAAACTAGCTTATGATCCAGTAATCCTATTACTGGATATACACTTAAAGAGAAAGAAATCAGTATGTTGAAACAATATCTACACTGCCATGTCTACTGCAGTATTATTTATAATAGCCAAAATATGAATGAACCTAATTGTCCATCAAAGAGTGAATAGATAGCAAAAATGTGGCATAGATACACAGTGGAATAGTATTCAACCACAAAGAAAGGTAATATTGTCATTTGTGACATCGATGAACCTGGAGAACATTGTCAGGCAAAATAAGTCAAGCACAGAAAGACAAATACCACATGATCTCACTGATATGTGGAATCTAAAAAAGTTGAACTTATAGAAAATAGAGAGCAGATTGGTGGTTACTAGGAGTTGAGGTAGTTACAAGGAGATGTTGCTCATGAATACAAAATTCAGTAACATAGAGGGATTAAGTTCAAGAGATCTACTGTGCAACATGGTGACTATGGTTAATAGCAGTGTATTCTTGAAAATTGCTATAAGTGTAGATCTTTCTTTCTGTCTTCTTTCTTCTTCCTTCCTTCTGTTCTTTCTTTTTCTTTTAAGTTGCTTTGCTATAAGGCATGTGTGCTTGCCAGAGACAGACAGACAGAGAAAGAAAGTACCCCCCAAGAGGGATGGCCATGCCACAATCCTTTCTCCTCTGTTGCCTCTCAGGATTTTGGGTATACAGGCACATGTGCCCAGCGTGTTTTGGAAGCCACCAGATCTAGAATTCAAACGGTGCTGTTGGCCATGTGGGATCCAGCTGCCTTAACCATTGTACCACCAGTGTGTCCTAAGAATATAGACTTTTAAGTGTTCTCACCAAACACACACACACACACACACACACACGCACACACAAAGATAAGTAGGTGAGGAAATACAGGTTATTTAGCTTGATTTAGCCTTTCCACAATGTTTACATATTTCAAAGTAACATGTCATACACAATAAATATATATCTATTTAATTTTCAATGAAAAAAATTGGTCATAAAGACATTATCCATTCAAATTCAGGAGATCTCAAGTGAACCCCTCACCCCAATTAATTTTTTTTTTTTTTTTTTGGAGAGGTTTTTTCTATAGGGCGTGTGCGCTCGCCAGAAAGAGAGAGACAGAGAGACAGAAAGTGAGACATCATCCCTCAGGGGGGATGGCCAGCTGCAATCTCTTCTCCTCCATTCTCCTCTCGGGATCTTGGGCACGCACGCACACGCACCTGGCGTGAGTTTAAGCCACCGGATCTGGGACTCAAACCGTGGTTGCCTACATGGGAGTCCAGCGACATAGCCATTATGCTAACTACTGGTCCCTAAATTTTTAATAAGTTCTTCAGGGGACTGATGTAGATGTGAAAAGGTACCTGGCTCAATTTCTTGCCTAAGTCCAATATTTACTGAAGAAAGATTTTTTCCTGTTGCACTTTAGAATTGTGAAGAAGAGACTTAGGATCTTTGTTTTGAACACTGGTTCTCAGCCTACTCAACCATAGCTGTAGAAGGTTCAGGAGATACCTAAGACCACAGTAGATTCTTATTACCTGATATCTCTGCTGTTGCTTACATGATAAATAATTTTGGTGACAGAAATTTCTTGAAACTGTCCTATAGAAATCATCAAAAGGCTGATGCTTTTATGTATAAAGATGTTCATTACAGTGTTAATTATGCATAGTAGCAACAAATAAAGCCATGGAAGGGACTATCTAAACTTCTAATAGGAAAGGATTATGTAGATTGATAAATTAATTTTATGTAATATTAAGAAACCATTAAAATAATGTTCATAAAATGTTTATAATAATATGAGGAGATGTTTATTTTTTAAAGAATTATTTATTTGATTTATTTATTCTTCCATTTATTTTAATTTGACCAGAGAGAGAGAGAGAGAGAGAAAGTGAGAAAGCAAGCCACCAGGTCCAGGACTCAAACCATGGTTGGCCTTGTAGGAGTGTCCAATGCTTTAACCACCACACCACCCGCTGGCCCCCGTGGAAATGTTTATTTTATAATAACCAGAAACATAAGATATAAAATTTTATTTTATAGAATGTTTTCAAGTAAGTAAAAATGTTTTAGAAAAAGACTGGAAGGAAATAGATAACCCTGACAAGATTCCTGATAATTACAGAAGCAATATCAGAGTGAATGTGCATACCAGCTTTGAAGCCAGATAGACCTGAACTGAAATCCAGCTTGACCACTTACTAGCTGTGTGACTTTGGGCTTGTTTTACCTTTCTTAGTCATTATTTTCTCCCCTGTGAACTGATGACAATCTGAGTTTCCTTACAGGAATGCTGTAAGGATTAAGCAAGATAATATATGTAAAGGGCTTAGCATAAGGCCTGACATATGCTACATGCTTACA
Organism: Tupaia tana; assembly: GCA_026018925.1. Classification (NCBI taxonomy): domain Eukaryota; kingdom Metazoa; phylum Chordata; class Mammalia; order Scandentia; family Tupaiidae; genus Tupaia; species Tupaia tana. The sequence continues at coordinate 63,601,429 of JAKSZU010000010.1, forward strand.
GAAGAGTAGCAATTAGTATCGTTATTATCATTATTATTATACTTGTACTTTACATAATGGAAATAATTTCATAATGAGAAAAATATTTTGAGAAACAAACGAGCTGTTTTTCACTATTTACTTTTTTTCCACTCCTTGAAATATTGTACAATATGAAGGGGATGAGTGAAGGGGAGAAACAGCTGGTTAACCAAAGATTCTGGTTAATTAGGGTCCGCTGTGTATAATCTCACAACTGTAGTGCCATGTCCTTCAGCACTGGGCCACATTCAGGTGGGGTGACATTAAACGCAGAGGTGTTGAGTCCTGCTGTGATCTTACTGCTACTTCACTAACACAGATGCCCAATGGGATCAATGACACCTGTCCTCCGAGTTACATAAAATTGTTCAGAGGCAAGACTGGATGAAGGAACTATGGAAAGTATGAGGAGCCCTCTGCCGTATGCAAGATGTCCCTCTTATGTGGTGTGAATGGCAGGGCTAGGGGTAGGATGAGCAGTTACCAGGTTTGGGCATGGTGGGGCCAAGTTTTCTCTGTCTCTGAGGCCACTTTCTCAGCTTATACAGATGACACTGACACAGGGGATCAGACAGACAACTTCATGGGGACTCCACAATACTCCTTAGGTTTGTCCTAGTTCTGGCGCATTTCGACTTTTCACTTTTTCAAAACTTAAGGCATGGAATGTATTCTTTCTAGCATAGTACCTGCCATTTGTGCTATAGTGAAGACAAATCACAGAAGAACCCACAGAACCAATAATCTCTCAATCTGATGGGGTGTGTCCTGGGGATGGGGCAAGAGTCCTTGATAAGGCAATGTTTCTGGCTCTACGTGTGTGATATCTTTGTTTAAATATTTGATCTATGTCAAAGACATAATGTCCATGTCTAGGACTGAGAGAAAGAATGACCTGCTAAACCCTTGCCTTATCCACAATCTGCATAGAACTCTCCTGAAAGACAGATGGCTTCATCCTCACCTATGAATAATATGGAGCAAGTCAATGATCCAGAAAGTATCCTCAATGTCAGTGCTATCCCCCAGGGAAGCTTCCACGTAAGAATGAACATTATACTGGCTAAGCTTTTTCTTTCTCATCACTTTCTGGTATGATTCCAGCCTGGACCATGATCTGTATAATGTTCCTGATTCACAGACTCCCATTTAGTTAGAACTCAACAATACCCTGTGTACTAAGGAAGCCAATGTTGATTGGTTTCTATAATGAATCCTGATACTTATAGAGGTTGGAAAGGTCAATGAGTGACCTCTGGTTACAGAGCATCATCTGATGCTCCCTGATTCCCTTAGAAGAACACCTGTTAGGCCGTAGAGCTACATAGTCTTCAGAGCACTAGGATAAATGCACAACCTTCAGCCAAAGATAATGACCAATCTATGAAGGATGTTCCTGTGGTTTCAAAAGAAAGTGAATGTTGGAAAAACAACAACAACAAAAAACCCCAAAACAAACATAAAAACAGTCCCTTTGAGCTAGACATTTTTCCTTGGGAATTAAATCAACTGGTAACATATCTAAGAAAGGCAGTAATATGATTTGAAGTACTCAGGAATCTAGCTAAAATTTTTACATCATTTCAATAAACATATATTGATAAAAGATGAATAAAGCACGATTCTTACCCCCTCAAGGAACTTGATATCTAGTGAAGAAAAATGCAATCAAAGCTGTTAACTTTAGTAACAGGCAAAAGGGGGGAGGGGTTTTGGAAAAGTTACCCAATAACACAGAAGGGTAAGGTGGTTTTTCTGAAGTTCTCTTTTAGCCTGGAAGCCAGGAAACCAACTCTTTGACCTCCTGGCACAAGCTTGGTGAATCTCTCCTGTCTTTTTTTATAGACCCAAGGAAAAGATACAATTTAAAAATAGACAAGTTGATTTTTTATTCCAAGAGGTTTCTCCTGGGTCCTAGCCACCATGGGTGTATAAGAGAAGGACATGGAAGCACATGATCCTTCGAAGCCAAGTAACAGCAAGAAAGAAGAAAACTTTTGCTTGTGGACCCTATATTTTGTCTATGCTGAAAGCTAAAAATGGTGAAGAAAACCTTCTTTTCTCCTTCTTTGAGCTTCAAAGTCCATAGTGTCTTCCACCTCCTCACCTGAAATAACTTCCTCTTTTTTGAATCCCTCAAGGTCCAGCTGAAGATCTACTTCCTCCAAGAGGCTTCCTTGACATCAGGGCCCTCTTTCATGCATCTTTTCACTCTAGCAGCACTTACAGCCTGACCTCCTCACAGCCCTCAGCAGGCCACTTCATGGTGTTCATTATATGATAACACTTTCCCACACACAAAACCTTGGCAAATAGCACCTTGTTTTGTTTTGTTCGTTTGTTTTTTGGAGAGGTTTTTGCTATAGGGTGAGTGCACTCGCCAGAAAGACAGGGAGAGACAGAGAGACAGAAAGTGAGAAATCACCCCCCAGTGGGGGTGACCACGCCACAATCCCTTCTCCTCCATTCTCCTCTCGGGATCTTGGGCACTCACGCACACTTGCCCGGCGTAAACTTAAGCCACCGGGTGTGGGACTCAAACTGCGGTTGACTACATGGGAGTCGAGCGACATAGCCATACGCCAACTGCTGGTCCCCAATAGCTCTTTGTTTTGAACCTCAAAATAATTTCCAATTCTTAGTTCCATGCTCCTTTCTCTTTGTAGCAGAAAACTGTCCCTAGGGAGTCCTGGAGGTACTGCGGGGTAGAAGGTGTTGTTTCGTTAGCCCCTTCTTGAGCAACACGCTGACTCTGTGACCCTGTAGAAACCACTTAGCCTCTCTGAGGTTGCTTATGAGTATGCAGGATTATTAGGAGGATTACAAATAATACTTGTGCTGGACCATCGCTCCATATCTTACCTTAGACAACTCAATTTCTAAGTGTCTCAGGAGCAGAGACCAGTAACCCAACAACACTTAGAGCGCTGCCTTACACAGTCAAGTGTTCAACTGGTGAAAGCGGAAGTGGCCAAGGGGCATGAGAATGCACGCACTGGCTTTTCTCTGCCCAAACCTCATGAGTTCTTTAGTCCTCCAACAGGGGCATTGGAGCCAAAACGGCCGTTCATGGAAGAGATTCTCAGGGAGAGAATTTCTAGGCAACTTCCAAAGGGAGCCTAAAGCCCAGATGACGGAATCAAGGCTCACGCCAGGCAGCAATGAGAAGATTTCCTGAGCAGGCAGCGCAGCTGGCTCGAGTGCCAAGAGCTTGGCTACTCTGCCTCCTTTGAAAACCCATTACCAAATCATGGCAAGCGAAATTTAATTTTAAAAAGGGAAATGATTTATGTGCTACAGAAATAAAGAAGTGACAGAAGCAGGAAAGCTTGCATACATTTCATTTTTTGAAATTAGGCCTATAATTTTTTCATTAAAGAAGGATGCCAAGTTGGGAAAGCCAATGCGTTCTAAGCAGAAAATTACAGAGAGGTGAATAATGAAAGTCCTGTCAGCATCAAAACTCCATGTCTTACAGAATCCATGAGAACATGGGGCAGTTTACTATCTGCTTTCTTCAACTTGTAAGTAGCTTGAGCTCTTAAAGCTCTGTTCTCATATTTTCTTCTCTGCTAAGATGGGAAGCCACAGGAAGTTTGACCAGGGAGGTGATCACTCTGTCTGGTGTGTTGAAAAGAGACCAAAGGAGAGCAAGGGCTGAAGAAGGGAGACTGTAGAGCACAGCTGAGAGACAATGGGGGCTGGCACCAGAGTTCCTTTTTTAATTAAATATTTAATTTTAAAAATTTATTATTATCGTTTAATTTGACCAGAGAAAAGAGAAGGGGAAAATGAGAAAACAAGTCACCAGGTCTGGGACTTGAGCCATTGTCAACCATGTGGGAGTCTAGCTTCTGAACCACCATGCCACCTGCTGGCTCCTGGCATCAGAATTTCTTAATGCCAATCCAGGAGTTTCCAGATTCTGAATCTTGATCATTCCTCTCTGAAATACTCCTCCATACACCAATCTCTCCATTTAAATCCTACAGAATTGACTGTGGAAAACAAATGATCAGTGGTCTGTTTCTAGTCAACTGATCTCAGAAAATCTGAAAGCTTCTTTTTAGCAAGACCTGAGGTAAGAGGTGTGCTGGTATAATGGCGAAGTTCTGGGATACTGAGTTAGACTTGTCTGGGTTCGCATCCTAGTTTTATCACTTGCTAGCCATAAAATACTGCTGTGCTTCAATATCTTCATCTGTAATGGGGGTGACAGCAATGATACTGACACATAGTATGCATGCATTTATCTGGTATTTATTATATACCTACTATGTGCCAAGTGCTGTTTTGGTTCTTAAGCATGTGTTTGTGAACAAGATAGAAAATCTGTTGCTTATATTATCAAGAGCGTACATTGTAATGTGTGTGGAGAGCCAAAAAACTATAGACACATATATAGGGGTTAATTTCAGATACTGATAAGTTCTAGGAAGATAATAACACACTGGGTGATGGGATAGAGCTGGACTTTGGAAGAGGGTGGTCAGAGATTTCTCTAGGGAGAGACATTTGAACCAGGGCCTGAGTGACCAGATGGAGCCAGCATCTTGATATCTGGGACAACACATTCCATGCAGATGGACAAACAAACAAGTATTTCTGGAATGAACGGATATTGAATGACTTTTATTAGCAAATGATACCTCATTTTCCCCAGCAGTCTGAATAGGTATGAAATAATTTTGTGGATTTTTTTTTTTGAAGTTTTTGCCTTAGGGCATGTGCATTTGCTGGAGAGAGAGAGAGAGAGAGAGAGAGAGAGAGAGAGAGACAGAAAGAGTGAGGGGGAAAGTGAGAAATCACCCCCCAGGGGGGATGGCCACACCACAATCCCTTCTCCCCCATTCTCCTCCTGGAATCATGGCCATAAATGTATGCACACACACCCAGCATGAGTTTCAAGCCACAAAGTCCAGGACTTGAACTGCTGTCAGCCATGTAGGAGTCCAGTGATATAACCATATAACCCTGTTGGTGTTTTATGAGGAATCACTACAGGCCCAGTATACAGATGAGGTTGTGTTGGATGGTATAATAGGTACCAGGAGAGGCAGTTAACAGTGAGTACTCAAATAGTAAGTACTATGATAAGTTTTAGGAAGATAATAACACACTGGGTGATGGGATAGAGCTGGACTTTGGAAGAGGGTGGTCAGAGATTTCTCTGGGGAGAGACATTTGAACCAGACATTTGAACCATGTTCCATCTCAGTGCTTTTATGCACTTACTCCCTTAATCCTCAAAATAATTCTATGAGGGAGGGTCTATACTAATGAACTATGGCTCATGGTTATCCCACAGGTTGTCACTCCCCTTCTGCATACTACAATGTAAGCTATTTTTCTTTGTAAGGTATTCATAGGTTGTTTTTTTTTTTTTTTTTTTTTTTTTTTATTTTTTTTTATGAAAGGGAGAGAGAGAGAAAGAGAGAGCACGCACCCTCAACAAAGTCTTCATGCTACGATCCACCCCAGCCTCAGCCAACCCAGATCATGACAGTGTCTGTGTGCTTCTGACATATATAAGGAAGGCCTTGGGATACAACCCAGAGCCTTTTCACATGGGTTCACTTGTGTTACCATTGTGTCACCATCTAGCCCCTACAACGCAAGCTCTTCATTTAAAAATATATATATATATTATTTTTTGTGGGGTCATTATCAAATCATTGATCTAGACATGTAAGCTCTTTAAAAGCAAAACATTTTTCATTTTATTTATTTATTTTAAAATAATTATTTATTTTATTTTATTTAGTTTTATTTAATTATTTTAACTTGACCAGAAAGAGAGACGGAGGGAGATAGGGGAAAATGAGAAAGCAAGCCGCCAGGCCCAGGACTTGAACCTCAGTTGGTTATGTGGGAGTCCAGTGCCTTAACCACCATTCCACCTGCTGGCCCCTGCTTTATTTATAATTCTTGTGCACAGGGACCAGGACAGTACTTGGCACATAATGGATGTGTAGTAGTAGTAGACATTGGTTAAATGAATAAATGCAGGCATACTGCATGTGAGACACTGTGCTAGGCTCTAAGCATCCCTGGAGAGCATCATTTAACAGTCCCAGGAACTTAAATCAGTCTATTGGGTCATCGGGAAAGTCGTGACACATTTTTGCATAGAGAAACAGAATAATACGTCATGACTTTCCTGAGGAGCTAATAGTTCCCCTGACAGGATGGAATAAAGGGGATTAGAAAGAATCTTCTTTTACCAAGATTTTTTAAAATGAAGCAAATATAGACTTATCCTAAACCTCATTCCACCACCTCTACCCCTGAGCAGTTTTTGCCTGTGCTTTTCCAATGACCTGACTGTTTCCTGTTGTGTGTATGTGTATTTCTTAATTGATAAAATATCTGTTTCACCCTAGAGAGGAATATGTTGATCTTACTAATGTAATGGGATGTAAACTTCTTGCTTTTCTAGATGAAATGTTATGTGAAATATTAGCCAATATAGACACAAATCCTTTCTTTTGAGGTGAACAAGAGTTTATTGTACCCGTGAGTCCAAATAGTTTTTAATAACCCATTGAGTCTATTCAGCTACAAAAGGAGTCCAGAGTTATTTTTAAATCTCCTTTCAAGTTCCAAAAATAGAAAAGAAATCCACTAATCCTACCCGTTCCATACATCATGACTCTGTAAATTAATTTACAGTAGCAACATGAAAATTCCTTTCATTAATCCTCAAGAAAGATGGTACCCTGGCTTCTGAGCCCTCTGCCTTAGGAGATCTGCTCTCCAAGCTGCCTTTTGTTTCACTGTCCTGGAGGCAAAGACTGTATTTTGTGTACTCAGAGCATGTCCAAAACATCTCTACAAACAGATAGATTGGGGCCTGGTTCACAATGTTGCACCATGACCTTAACATTCTCTTTGACACTACTGTGGCAGGACGTGTGACAACAAGAAGGTACCTAGGAAGAGTGACTCGGTTAGACCATTTCTAACAATAATCAAAACCTCTAGAAAACTTCTAAGATAAAAGTCCTTTAACTGAGATTTTTGAAGGTTAAGGTCTTCCGCATAAACAGCAATATGTAAGAAGTACAAGTTCTTTCCCACTCGGCTTCAATTAGAGAAAAACGTCTGCCTTGTTATCATTTGGGAGATCAGTGGGCACCGCAGGCAGGCACCGAGTGCCTGAATGTGGACAGGGGCCAACAACAAAGCCATTTGATCATCGAAATCCACTGTGACCATGAAACCTACTTTGGCAAGGAAAAAAATGTTTACTCACTTACAAATTCCCATGATCCTTAACAAAACAACTGCCTTTCCTTTCATTTCCAGCAAAACATGTGATGTTTAGAGGGGAACAGGCCGAGTCCAACTCGTCCTCTATGCTTCAGAATACTTTTATAGGCCCTAAGTTCTCTTTCATAACATTCAAGGTTTTGTCCCCTCGACTGTTCTTTTCTCTCTTTTTGCTTTTTTCTTTTTTTGACTATAATGTCATTATTTCAACCCAACAGGAGAAATAGGAAGGGAAAGTTCAGTGCAGAGATAGAAACGCTTCTTTCAAACATATAATGAAAAGTAGAACACTTTTCTTTGCCATTAAGGTTCTTGCAAGACCTCAGTAGCCTTGGGGAACTGGGTTCCTTTATTACTCAAAGAACAAGATTGTTTGGATGAAGTTGTTCAAGACCTAAGGCTCTAATAGAAACAATAGAGAATCTTCACTTATCAAGAGGATTTTTTTTTAAGTCAAGGGAATAAAAATTTATTTTAAGTACGGCAAGTTGGCTGCTATTACCAGATTTTATGCATGGGGCAAGTGAGGGACCTTACATGGCTGGCTCAGAGACAGAGAATCAGATAGCTGAGCTCTGACTGAAACCTGGGCTATTTGCTGTAAGCCTTGCACTCATCTTACTATGTCCTGCTGTCTCCCTCCCTGGCTTCCAGCAGAGTCTATATTTTAATACTGACATAGCCAACTTCTCTTCGAAGATCAGAACTCACACTGTGTACATGGACCAGACACCTGATGACAGTCCAACCCATCTCTTTTCTTTCCAGGTGAATTAACACAGCTTCCTCTAACACCATCCCGTTTTGTGGGACACACACTCACACACACATACACACACACCAGCTGTCAAAAAACTTAGAAGCATGACTTCAACTTCTTATGTCTCTTTGCAATTTAAAACTCAGACCAAAATAAACTATAATTTTTTTTTAGAGTCAACCATCTATCTTAATCCATTCAGCCTCACCCATATTTAAGAACTGATTTCATCTCATTTATGAATATTGAGTTGCTTTACATCTCTCTGATGGAAGCTAGTACCTTAAAGTTACCCATTTATCTGCTGTACTGCGCGTGCCTCTGTTTGGATTTAGCTGTCGACACTCCACACATGTGAAATCAATCTGTGTGATATTAAAGTAAACATCGTGCATTACAAAGTGGTGGACATTTTATTGTTCTAACGGCAAAAGCAGACGAAATGTTTGCATGTGTGTGTTTTCTCTGTAGCACAGACAATAACACAATATAAATGACAGTCTACATTTTACAAAAGAGGAATCATATTCTAAATAGAGATGAAAGCAAAGTAGATGTTGCTGGAGAATGCCTTCTGTAGGAGGTTCAAAAAGGACAGTGGTGGGGGGAGGGAGGGCAGGAATTATGCATAGGGTAAGGATTTTTATGAAGAAAAAAAAATGGCCATGCCTGTCGCTTTCCCCTCATTGTTATTACACTCTCATTTCCTGATTGCGTGAACAATACCATGAGTTTTCATAACGCTTTAATGGGGAGTCTGTTGCTTTAGTTTTAAAAATATTCAATTCTCTGGTGCTAAGGAACGAACACAGTGCCTTGAAGAGCTTTGTGACTGACAAGATGGAAGAATGCGGGCAGGATGTTGGGGCTGAAGCTTTTCAATCACCTACCATTAATATGATTCAATTTATGCTTATGTCATAGGTTTAAACATTGCACAGCGCTGTAAGCAAGGAAGGGACTTGAATAAAATACAGTGAAGAAAGCAGATGGTATGCTATCAAAACCCTTCAAGCCTAAAATAACCTTTCCCAAGTAAGGAGCATAGTTAATTAAAACCAGGATATATTTACTCTATTCTGAATATCTCAATGTAAATAAAAATCAAAATGACACTACTGTAATGTTGGACTAAATGATGAAATTTCATCTGTTCTATTTTTCTTTAATAGTTTCTAATCAAACTTTTCATTAAATAGCTTCATAAAATTCCACGGAGAATTTATTTACAGGGGCTCCTAGATTTAAAAGCCTTACTTTTATTGTTCAATTAAACTTGTTATTCAGTGGACAACAGCGGGAGGAGGGAGGTGTCTGGGCAGTTGGGCAAGCTTGTCCCACACAAGGCCTATTTTTGGAGAGGAATCTGAGGAACACAGGTAAGTGTTACAGCACACAGAGATGTGGGGTCACTCTTGTCCAAGAAAACCAGTCAGCTCCAGTTCCAGAAACACTGCCTGGGTTCTCCTCAGGCCTGCTGCAGTAACTCATATTCAGGCCCCACTGGGAGAGAGGCACCAGGCCATGTATAAAAGCCATCCAATGGTTAGTGTGCAAGGACAGAGCAAACCTAAGAGAGACCAACAGGGGACCCAGGTTGAAATCAGCCATTGTGTAACATGGAAAGGAAGAATATGAGTCTTTAGCAATTCAGACATTTCTAACAAGTTTTCTTTTCTTTTTTTTTTTTTTCTTGAGAGGTTTTCGCTATAGTGCGCGTGCGCTCGCCAGACAGACAGAGAGAGACAGAGAGACAGAAAGTGAGAAATCACTCCCCAGGGGGGATGGCCACGCCGCAATCCCTTCTCCTCCATTCTCCTCTCGGGATCTTGGGCATGCACGCACATGCGCCCGGCGTGAGTTTTAAGCCACCGGGTCCAGGACGCGAACCACGGTCGACTACGTGGGAGTCCAGTGACATAGCCATTATGCTAACTGCTGGTTAACAACAAGTTTTCTTTTCTTTCCCTTTTCTCTGTTCTTTCCTTTTTCTTTCTTTCTTTCTTTTTTTTTTTTTTTTTTGAGAGAAAGAAAGAGCAAGAGGGAGAGAAAAAGGAAAGAGAGTGAAAAAAGAAAGAGGGTGAGAACGAGAAAGAGATATATTAATAATATATTTTTTTAAGTTTTTGCCATAGAGTGCATGTGATCACCACAGAGAGACAGTGAGAGGGAAAGTGAGAAATAACTCCCCAGGGGGATAGCCATGCTGTAATCCCTTCTTCATCCATTCTTCTCCTGAGATTTTGGTCATGCACGCATGTGCACCAGCATGAATTTCAAGCCACCAGGTCTGGGACTCAAACCACAGTTGGCCATGTGGGAGTCTAGCATTTTAACCACAAGGCCACCTGAGGGCCCCAAGACAGAGGTATTTTTTGACAGGCTCTTACCATGTCTCAACCCTCCTGCCCAGCAGTTTCAGTTAGCTACCCCTGCAGGTGTGCACCCAGCCTGTTTAGGATGGGCCAGGAATCAACCCTGGGCCTCCCATCCAGCCTCAGCCATGGGGTAGCTGGGCCAACATTTTCCTTCCAACAGTTTTCTACTAACTTGCTCCCTATGTCTTAAAATCAGCTCAAGCTCTGCCTTTTTCATGAGACCTTCCCGTACTCCTCATCTGACTGTCATCTCCAGCAAGCCCTGCAGCTCAGCCCAGCCCTCTGCTAAATTCCTGATGTATTTACTTTCTGTAACACTCACCAAATACTTAATCATTGACTTTTTTGTAACATTAGTTAACCTTTCACGTGTGTTAATCCTGTCTTCTCCAATTAGATTTTAAATCCTCGAAATAGGCAAGGATCATGCTTTATTTGTCTTTTGAGTACCCCCCTCCCACCTCCACTCCATAATTCCATTTAATAGAAGAAAGCAAGAGTATATTAGTTAATAAAATAAATATTATTCAATCATAGGAAAGCAGACACTGTCCTTTTGAGAAGGACTTTGGAGGTATGTTATGGCAATTTATGAATTTCATGTGTCAAAGGTGTAGCTGCTAAATGCTATAAACTCTTTCCCATCAGCTCCACCATTCATCCACCTGGTGATATGGCTAATAAAATTTGATTTTTACAGCCCAGGCATACTGTTACCTAAATTACATCTGACCAATTACTGAAGTCGCCAAACGTGTGATACAGAATATATACTGTGTCAAAAAATTCATCTGCGTGCCCCCCGGCACTCTCGGTAATCTGACAGAAGTGTTTCAGTCATCTGGCAGTGTTTAATATTAGGAACATTTGTTTAATGCTAGTCACTAATTAAATTTATGTTCTTCCACCAACTGTTGGTTGAAAAACCTAGCGCCACATTTTAACAAACATATGAACCCATGTCGATTTCAAATACAACTGGCTGGAGGTTTAACAGAGGACTACTCTGGAAATTTAGATGGGTGACCGCAAGTGAGGGTGAGGAGGTTGATGTTGATGAAGGTGCTCAAATCGAGTCAAAATAAGCTTATTTATCACTTACAACATGAAATGCTTTAAGGTGTACAAACTATCTGAAGCACAAACCTGACTACGAAAGTAAATATTCTAATGATTAAGCTAGCCACTCAGTATCTCTTCAAAGGTACTTTTATTTAAAAAGAAAGCTTCTACTCCAAGAGGTTGGAGAAGAAAAACAGCATTAATATTAGCTATACCAGAAGAAAGTTCAGGAAAACATTCAAAAGTCAGGTGCTTGTGTTTGTGAGATTTAAAATTAATTTAGTAACTCTTAACCACCATTGTGATCAGTGTTAAATTGAAACTTCTATTACCAATTCGAGATGTGACAGCTTTGAAACTCAATGACTAATAACTCTTAAATTAGCCAAAAAGGTTAAAACATTTTTTTTCATTATATTACATTGTGAAACTCTAACTTTGAATACTCGTAAGTGGGGAAAAGTGTGCTTTCAATTCTGTTCTGTGTCAGGAATTTAGAGACCTTCTGAGTGACAGAAAAGATGCATGGCTTAGGAATAGAAGATATGGAAGAAAACCCAAACAAAAGTATTAAAAAGCCAATGCTTATAAAGGTTGATCTGAAAAGAGAAAGCATTTTTAAAGAACATATTGGATATTTATTTACTTTAATAAAAAGGCTATTTGAATATTTTAAAAAGACAATAAATATTTCTTTGACAGAGGAATAACTCACACAAATACTATTAGTCTCTTATAGACTGACAGTCTTTTGATACCCCAGAGTTGTGAAAGACATTTGAAAGAGCAATTTGTAAGGAAAAGAAACATTGACTTTTAGAATCTAGTGACTTTAGATCTTTTTATTCCCCTTCTTCCCTCTCCTCCCTTCCTTCTCATATCATCATATTCCATCCCCTCATCCTCATCCTTTGCACCCACACATTAACTTACAAAGTCCTTCCTGCAGCAGAAACAGGGCTGCCAGAGTCATGAAGAATCCATTCATAAAGGTCACAGTGGGCTCCCCAAAACCAAGACAAGTTCTACCATGTTTAAGCAGATTCACCTGAATTTGTATAATCCTCAAACTAAGGGTCAAACAGAATCAGGAACATTCCAGCTCAAAGGGACCCTGTGATCTATGTAGGCCAGGGACCTCCTCTTCTTCTCCACCCACGAGATTCATAGTCATTCCAGTGGTCATCTCTGGTGGTGATTCCAGAGAAGAGGAGGTAAGAATAGGGGTGTTCATGTCTCTGTACATATAAGGGTTCCCAGGGAACGTGTGCAAAATGATTTGATAAGGCACCCCCAGGGTATTCTGACATCCCTGCTGAGAAGAGGTTGAGAACCACTGATAGGATCCAATCTCTTCAACAAACAGATGAAAAAGTGAAGATGTGAGAGAACAATGATCTTTTTAAACTTACTTCCAGTCATTCTCTGCACCATGTAGGGTTTTCCCAACTGATGATGTGGTATCTTCTCCTGCCTCTGTCTATAGAACACATGACCAATCGGCTAGACAGACAAGTAGATAAAAGTATGTGTGCATATATCTATCTTTGGTGGGCATAGCACACACGTGTGTGTGTATGTGTGTAAAAATTCAGGGACATGAGTATCTAACTTTTCATCTTATAGTACTGAAGTGCTGATAATTGGTGCATTTTTATATCTTACAACACTGAAAACAGAATGAGTTAAATTGAAACGTCAGCCTTTGACTAGTAAAACTAACATGTAAGCTTCCTGATCTAAAGTCTTATTTCAAGGGCGACCAAACAACTTCAGCCTCTATTTTGAACAACATATTCTAAACACTCATCTTTACCCATAGTAAACAGAGGCTACCGAGGAGGCAACAACACCTTAAGCTGCAATAATGGGGGAGTGGGAGAAGTGGGGTGGCACATGGGGATTGTGAAAATGGGCCTGTTCCCCTTCACTGCTCTTCACAAGAACCGAAAACAACTAGACACATGTACAAGTTTCAGGTAGGAAAAAAAGAAAAAAAAAAAAAAAAAGACTCACCAAACTCATCGCATATACTCTCATTTTCTATGAGAGTTGGGTGGTCAAAGGTGTCCCGACAGTACAGGATCTGAGGGTTCCTGCTGACCACTGCAATGCCCCCCAGGGCTAGGGCGAACTGGTCCGTTAGAATGGAAGACGGCTTATCCTGGATGCGTTTCAGCATTGAGCGGTACCGGCAGTACTGAGGGTAGCTGAGAACTATCACGTTCGTTTCTTCCTCATCCTCCCCTAGACAAATAAGAAAACACTTTCATTACCCTCTTCCCTCCAACAAAGAACTTGCAGCACCATAGCACAGTTTCAGTCATCATTCCTGGCTTTGTACTAGAGATGTCTTCTTCATCAGACTCTTACATCAGCTCATCCTTATCACTCTCTGGCTAGTGCCAATATCCTCTCCACCCATCTCACCAACCCAGAGCCCCAGTAAAGGTTCAGGCAACCTGCAGAGAGTAACCTGTTAGTGGAGAGGAGTGGGATGACTCTGCAGGCATACTAGACAATGTGTGCGTCCCCAGCAAGAAGCAGAACTGAAAAACTGTTTTGAAAGACTCCGATACATGTTTTTAAGCATTAAAATCATCCCATTAGAAAAGGTAGAACTTTTGAGCTTCTTTACACTTGTTTCCACAGTTTGGTATTGCTCTTATATTGGATTATAAAATCTTTTAGTGCTTGGGGACCTCTGCAAAGGTCATCTGGCTCTAGAGACATGTCCATGAGTCTAAATAGCATCATCCTTGGCTCTGGGATCATTAGTGCTGTTCAGAAAATATTTCCTGTTCTCTTTCTGGGCCTGTGGAAAGCCTGTGCTTCCTGATGCTTCCAGATCTCTTGGAACCCAGTGGCCACGTGACTCAGAGTGACCAATGACATATGAAAGAAGAGGCTGCTTTAAGACGCAGTGTACCATTGACGACCGAGTAATTAGTACTTCATTTCCCTTCTGGCCTCTGTACTGTTCCCATAGTGGCTACTCTGCCAGTCTGGGACTTGGAGTGAAAATAACATGGAACTGAACCTTTGGTAGATTCAAAATAGACATATAACATAAGTAGAAAATGAATCATAGCAACTATGATTTGAGGGTCATTTGTTATTGCAGCATGATCTATCCCAACCTGATTGATATATCCCCCTTCTCCACCCTCTACACACCCATACGCCCTATCCCTTAATGTTCTTCAAACCTATCTGATAACTTGGGACATTGTAGAGAATCATGCCAGTGGACTCCCCAACCATTCTTCTGAGTTAGTTCCATCAGAACCAATTTAAACGCAGGATCACATTTCAGCAAAGCGAGTGAAGCTTCTTTTGATGAGCTCAATGCTTTATTACATCTCACTGTATTTTAGGTTTATTTATAAAAAAACAGATTCTGCATAGATGAATCTTTCCTTTATCCTAAACTTGAGAAATGGCAAACACCTCCCTTTGGTAGCCTGCCACCTGCACATCGTCAAGTTGGATTTGGGCTCCATGACCCAGTTTGACACTGCTCCACAACCACACCATCAGAGCCGTTGTAAGCAATTCCCAGACATGGCACTTGCTTATCCAAAGGGAAAACATTCAATATTTCGAGCCCTTACCATGCTGCAGGGAATTGCACAAGACAGTTGTTAAGGATACCAACATTATCATGACCATCTGGCAACCAGTGGGAGATGAATGAGTAAGGACAGAACATAATGATGGAACATACCCAACACCAATGGAAGGTGTGTATGTGACCTTTTCAGATAGGAGGCCGATACCCAGATGTATTTCTAATTATGTTCACTTAGTTCCTTGGGCTGGAGGCTTCTCCATGAATGGAGATGTTTAGCTGCTTTGCAAGATGACATCTTTTAACGGTTTACATTTCTTATACTCCTGCCTGGTTTGTGGGTAGCCACACTGTCAGTCAGCACACTTAATTAAAATGAAGTATGTTTACATTGAAGGTGAGTCCCCAAATGAAAACTAGTTTTGAGATGCTGATGTATGTCTCAAGAAACACCACTTAGAGATTTTTATAACAGATCCAGACACTAAGCTCACAGGTTGGGCTTAAATCTGTACTTTTAGAGAGTTAAAGATCAAAACACTGTAGTGGAAATACTCACCAAACATCTTCAGAACTTCAAAGTCTCTAAGTGCCATATCAAGAAGCAGTTCTCAATATATTGATTGTATTATATTTATTAATTTATTGAAAGAGTTTTTGCCATAGGGTGAGTATGCTTACCAGAGAGAGAACAGAGAAAGACAGTGAGAGGGGAAGTGATAAATTACCCCCGCAGGGAGGACAGTCATACTGCAACCCCCTTTCCTCCATTCTCCTCTTGGAAGTTTGGGCATGTACACACACATGCCTGGCATAACTTTGAAGCCACCTGGTTTGGGACTCGAACTGCAGTCAGCCATGTGAGAGTCCAACACTTTAACCACTATGCCATTTGCTGGCCTCATCAATTTTATCATTATACTTTGACCAAGACACTGTGAATGAGAACGAGGGGTACAACCACAACCTGCAGGACTGACTCCTTTCAGCATGCTCAGCACCTAGTCTCATCTTCCGTACACAGTACATTCCATGCAACTACTTCTCGAATCTGGAATTCTGTCTCAATTGTGTCACTGGCTTTTCGGGAACGGGGTAAAGTTGCGCCTGTTTTTCTAAGAGTGCTTGAAATAAAATAGAGAAAGTTGTACTTTTCAGGTTGAATGAGGGTGAAAGAATAGTTGCTTCATAGTTTCATGAAAGAAGAGGTCACCGGAACTCTTGGGACCACTTTGCTTCCTTCCTTTCCATTCATTCTCCTGTTTTTATTTTTTTTTCTCTGAGTGTTTTTCAGAATAAAACCACTTCTTATTCCTTCCTAATCCTGTCAATCTCCTGTGATAAGAAATGACCTCTATTTGTCCCTCTCTACCTTATCCCAGCTTGAAACATTTATTCCTCTTTCCTTCATGCAGTTCCTAAAACACTAGCCAAGCTGTGCTCTTTTTGATAGAAGAAAACTAGTGAGTTCCCTCTACTCCCACCTCATGGAAATGAGCCCTACAACTGTCCATTCATTTCGGACACAATGTCTGTCAGAGTGGTCCTGGAACTGCCACATCAGAATCACATAGGACTCCTGGAAAGGTAGGTTCTAAGGTGCCACTGCAAACCACGGAATAGAATTGCTAAGGTTGGGCCTGGAAAATTATATTTTAAAAATTATTTATTTCCTCCACAGGCAAGAGAGACAGAAGACAGACAGAGACAGGAAGACAGAAACCCCAACAAAGCCTTGACACTATGACCACCCTCCCTATCCCCCAGTTTCAGCCACTTCCAGAGAAGTGCGCACATGTGCCCAATGTACCAGGGCAGTCTCCAGACTTGACTTTGGAACTCACCCATGTGGGTCAGCCTCACAGTGTTGCGGTTTACTGCAATGCCATCATTGGCTTTGAAACTTACATTTTTAAAAAGTGTCCAGCAGTAATGTAACTGGACCCACACAGGAAAGGTCCTCAGTTTACATCCTGGGACCTCTCTGAGCATGCCAGGCACACATGCCTGTGTTCTAGGCTGCAAAGACTAAGGCTGAATCTCAGTATGAGGACCCTGTTGGAGGAGGGTCTATCTCTATGCGCTCTCTCTCGGGGAATAAACAAACAAGCAAACAAGCAAACAAACAAACAGTAACAACAATAAAACAAGAAACAAACAATCAGCCCAGTCAGCTCTACATACTAAACTTTAAAAGGAACTTGAGTATGAATTTAGCTTTTTGCATAGACTTATGGTAACATTTACCTAGTTTGAATGTATATATTTATTTTTTTAAGGTTTTTACCATAGGGCAGGTGCACTTGCCAGAGAGGAACAGAATGAAAGGGAAAATGAGAAATCACACTCCCACAGGGGTATGGCCATGCCGTAATCTCTTCCCAGCCTGGGATTTTGGGAACACATGCTCATGGCATGATTGTTAAGCTGCCAGATCCAAGATTTGAATAGCAGTTGACCATGTGGGAGTCCAACACCTTAATCACCATGCCACTTGTTGGCCCCAAGTGTATTTATATATATTTGCTTTTCTCTCAGTTGTTGTATATGCATTATTATTCTTAGTCTTCTTCTAAACCCGTTCGTACCTACAACAGAATACAGGACCAAATCTCTTCTTCATGCCACTGTCTCAGGATCGTTGCAAGTATCACAGAAGACAGCAAGTGTAAAAAACATTTTTAAAGCCTTCTTAACTAAAAATATGAGACATTGAAAGACTGTTTTCTTGTTTATAAAACAGAAGAAATTTTTTTAGAATTATTTATTTAATTTAATTTTAAATTTTTTAGATAGCTTTTATTTTAAAAATAATTATTTATTTTATTTTATTTATTGTTACTATTTTTTAGTTTGACTAGAGAGATAGAGAGAGAGAGTAGGAAAGTGAGAAAGCAAACCATCAGGTCTGGGACTTGAACTGTTGTCAGCCATGTAAAAGTTCAATGTCTTAACCACCACGCCACCTGCTTTCCCCATATTATTTATTATTATTATTATTATTATTATTATTATTATTATTATTATTATGTAGTTTGCTATAGGGCATGTATATTCACCATAGGGAGACAGAAAGAGAAAGGGAAAGTGAGAAAGCAAGCTATCAGGTCTGGGATTCAAACCACGGTCAGCTATGTGGGAGTCCATTGCTTTAACTACCACCCCATCTGCTGGCCCAAGCAATTATTAATGTTATTTCCATTATGGAGAGTAAAACAACAAACTTTACAAAGGTTTGTCACATATGTCTTATTCCTCAGAACATCCTGTTAGTAGCATTGCTAATTGTTAACATTGCCCAATATAGAGATGGGAAAACAAGTTCGGACATCCAAGTGGCTAGTTCAGGCTCCCAACAACCAGAAAGCAATGGAACAGAGACTCTAACCCACTCTTTTAACTCCCAAGTTTGATGAACATTTCATGTTGGCAAAATATCTCCTGTCATAATGGTACAACTAATAATAGATATTTAACTAATTTACACCATCAGAGAGGAGGATGGTTCCCTTTGATAAAGTAAAACATGAGATTTCTGTTTCATGAAGAACTGCAGGATTCAGCCAGCTGTAAACTAGGTTAGCTTGTATTTTAGAGCATTGCAATTCTCATGATAACAATCAACTTTCTCCTTTCTACCCAGATGATACAAAATAGGGCCATCCCAACTTTTGCAAGCCTAGATCCCCTGCCCCACATAAACCTTTTTCCTAACTAAAGACAGCTGGGATCTGGTCTAATGTGGCAAATGCTTGATGATGCCAAAACCAAAATTATGATAACTTTGCTGCTTATGAACAGAACCACCCATTTGGACCAGAATTTTGGCATTGTTTGGATAGAGGCAAATTTCCAGCCTTGCAATTAGACATCCCCAGAAGAGTTGCCTTTAATGTTTACAAAACCCAAGAAAACCCATGAGGCCCTCAGAACGCCTGTGAAAGTGAACAAAGCACTCTGGGTGAGAGTAACAGGAAAATCAAGAGTAAAGGTGAGACCTGGAAGAATCAATAGCTCATCCAGGTCAAAGTTTCGCTGAATGGAGACACCTTGGCTTTTATCTTTGTATTTTAGGCAGACACACTTACTTAGCTGGAGAGTGATTTTTTTTCTCATGACAAAGTGTGGTCACCTTAATATGGAAGGTGTGTATAATCGTATAAAATTACAAGTTTTAGAGAGGTTTTCAGATCTAAAACTCTATGATCCTGTAACTGCCTCCTAAGCTTTTGCATTGAATTAATTTCCTCTTGATAGAGTTACAAAAATACTAAATTTTTCAATGACTGGTGTGTTTTATTTTGCCCCAGTACACAGAGAAACAAAGCCAAACAGCTCCTTCAAGAATTCTTATTTAAATTACTCAGCTCCTTCTTTCCTTCTTACACATTTCATACACACACAAACAAACACTTCCATGCAAAGCTACCCATGAAACAAGGGCAGCCAATAAATGGACATTTCCCCCTTTCCATTTCATAATGGGTCTAGCAGATAAATCTAAGAATGACTAAAGAATGGATACTTTGCACATTTGTTTAGCAAAATACAAACTAAGTGTTCCTGGAACAAAGATTTTCTTTCAACACCCACCACACCCATATACAAAAAGAAATCAAAGTACTACCCTAAAGAGTATTCTAACGTGATACAGTTAGTGATAGTTGGTTGATATATATAAATATATATATACACATTACTTGATTTCAGTCAACAGAATAATCAACAATAAATTGCTGCTACCCAAGACTGAAATGTTAAACCATAATTACGATATTCTATTAAAATGTCATCCTATGCCTCAATCCCACCACCCCCAAAAATGTGAATATGCCTATTTTAAAAGGAAATATTCTGAGGGACTAAGAGACCCCAAATTACCAAACCTCATTTCAACTTCAATAAAAAGAACTTTGCCTATTAAAAGTTAATACCTAAAGTACACCGCTTGTAATGCTCAACCAAAATTACTCTAATCCTGTGCTTATATCATAATTACACATTTTGTTAACCTCTCTCAATGTCAATTTTTCACTTATTTCTATATTTTCAAAGTCCAAAACAGAATTCCACAGAGAGACTGTAATTATAACGTGAGACTCCACCCGAGCTTTTCAAACAGTAACTGTATACCATTGCTTTAATCCTCGGCATTGGGCTGGGGGTGGGGAGGGGTAAGGGGAGACAGGGTAAGCACGCATTCGTTCTGAATAGCACACTGCTCAAGTTGTCTTTGTACAAAGGGAGATGCATGAAATAGCAAACACAATGAATTAATGGAGCATTGACTTTCAAATATCCATAATGCTATTTTTTAAAAATAGATAATGGTGGCCAAATGCACTGAAGGCTGAAAACATAAATTCCGGAGGAGAAATTTGCTTTTATCTCTTACACAACAATTTAGAAATAAGTAACTTTCTTTTTCATTCTAGGGGAGGTAGGCTTGTTTCGGAAACATCACACTATTATGCTTACTGAAAACCACTATAATCTACTTCTAACATCAGTAAGCTTAAAAAAAAAATCTAAAAAAAAACCCCTTTGCACCAGGATTTTATAGAGCCTGGTGGAAAAAATATGCATGTTCCTTCCTGCACCTAATTACCTCAACTGAAAAATCTGCCAAGTATTTTGCCCTTTCGTTCTCTTAATCGTATTAGGGCAAATGCATTTGAATGCCAACAGAAACAAACATTTAAAGATTTTCACTTAAAAGATTCCAAATATGTATGAAGGCTAAGTTTGAGACACAATGTCCCTCATGCTTCAAAGACAACAGTCTTCTTAATTTTTTTCCCAAGCAAATATGAATTTGCTCATGTTATAAAACTTGATGTCTAGTTTTGAAACAATTTAAGTAAAATAATGTCAATATGAGAGGCTCTCACAATGATTTATGCTTCCTTCTGTTAGTTTATTACATTAGACATTCCTTTCTCAAAGCTTTATACTTTTCGCCTTGCTCCTAGCAACCAACCAACGGCAAAGCATCAACTTTATACACCTGGCACGATTCCAATTCGTACTGCTATTGACAATTATATTGAAGTTTCCATTTAATTGCTGTTCTGTTGTGACACCGAATATTTGTCATAATTAGGCATTTCCTATTTTCTGTCCATTCATTTTTGAATTATTACTAAAAATGATTTTTTTTAATCCCAGAAAACCTAAGCCTGAAAACTCTACAGATAAGAGTAGCTACAGCTGTTACTATCATTACCAACATTGTAACATGCAGGAAAAAAAAAAAAGAATATAATTTCTCGGAAGGTAATTTTCCTTTCAGTCTAAGTGCTCTTATTCATCTTACAGTTACTCAATGATTTCCTGTTCTAATTACAGGACATTATACAGAAAGACATTTGTAAAAGGAAAATGGAGCACTACATATGACTAAATAGCTTGAATTGGCTGAAAGTGTTTAAAATTCCAAAGTTGTACATCACTTTTATCAATTCGTGGTTAGAGCTCTGTGTAAATGTGCAATGCGCCCCACCACATTCCTAAATCTTTCTTAAGACAGTAAACTTAGTACCCAAAGTTAGCATACATCAAAGGGGAAAAACATTTGCAGTTAAACTGATGTTGAAGAGTCAGGCTGGGGGAAGATCTGTATGTGTGTGTGTGTGTGTGTGTGTGTGTGTGTGTGTGTGTTTTCCCCTCTCATCAAAGCTGTTAAACTGGAGGCATGCCAAGAGAAGGAGTGGAAAATATTAATAATAAAAATAAATTAAATGCCTGATTAAAAGAGAGAGAAAACAAGATTCCATCCGGAATAGAAATGAAAATGCCACAAACTATTTCATAAAAACATACTGTGACGTAAATTAGACATCAGTATTGCACTGTTGTGGTTATTTTGAGAAATGGCTCGTACTGTAAGTCAGCTGGTATGGCCCCACCCTTAATGATTTTGTAATTCTCTACTCAGTAAGCAAGTGGGGCAGCCCTGAGATTGCTAAGACAGAAAACAGACCTAGTTGTACAGAACTGGCAATAAAAAGATAATGTACTTTTAACATAACAGAACAAGGAGATTGGCTTTATTAACTAAAAAAAAAAAAAAAAAAAAAAAGATTTTAAATGGTCCCCAGGTTGCCGTTTGTTTTGATAAATGGAAATACAGATCTTCCCAGGATAGGCAACAACAACATCACTGGAAAACTTAAAAAAAAGAAAATAAAAAAAGAAAATGTGGGAAAATATATCCGTGCATGATGGCAAACAGAACAAAGAATATTTCCAATTCAAAACAAGGGGTATAACCAGTTTTTTTCAAAAGCAAGCCACTTAATATAGATGGACACACAAATATAAAAATATGTACTGATAAGTTAATATCAGCTTTTGCCTTACTGTTACTTTACTACTTAACAAGGAAAAAAACACAAAGCTACCCTAAAAGCAAGTATTGCCGTCACTCTGAGTAACAAATGGGAAGCAAGCCAGCTCCACCTCCACAGTTGTCCCAAATGGCCACAGAGTTCTAAGCCACCACAGATTTCATCTTGAGAATATTGCATCTTCTCTCCACATGTCACATCTCAGTCCTAGTTCAATGTCACATCAGACAAGGTTTATGCAATAAGTATACATACTGGTGAGTCCCTGTGGACAAACTAATATATAGGTAAAGTTGTGACCACATTAGAGGTGTGATTCTATGGGGCATGACCTACAATAACTCACCTCTCCTTCACATGATTACTTTTAAGTTACAGTCATTCACTTTTAGTATAAATGAGTTTCAGTATCTGAAGAAGGAAATATAAAGAACCCACCGGAAATCAGGCAGCAAGGGCTTAGACAACATTTTCCTACTCTAAAACTGTGCTGAAGGTTTTCTTGTAGACTTAACTTAGGTACTTATTAATTTACTAGTGACCCAGGTAAGCTATGTTGGATTTGAGTTTAACTTAAGTCATCTTGCTCTCTCATTTTACCACTAAGAACTCCCTGTGATTAACAAGACAAAGTTGCTATAGAAAGAAATCTGGGAGTCAGCAGGTAGTGTAGTGGTGAAGGTGCTGGGTAGGGAAGGTGCTGGACTCCCACATGACGGACTGCAGTTCGAGTCCCATATGTGGCAGCTTGAAACTCATGCTGGGTGCATGTGCATGAAAGTGTCCAAAATCTCAGAGGAAAGGGGCGGAGAAGGGACTGTCACATGGCCATGCCCCCAAGGGTGAGTGATTTCTCTTTCCCCTCTCACTGGCTCTTTCTGTCTCTCTCTGGCCAGCACGCATGCCCTATAGCCAAAAAAAAAAAAAAAAAAAAAAAAAAAAAAAGAGAGAGAGAAAGAAAGAAATTGGCCTAGAAAATGTTACAATTTCTGTTATCTTTCCCTTGTGAATATCTATGTGGTTTTTTAGTTTTCAAGTTGTATCTTAACTCTGCTATTAATGTGAGAATCACGATCCTGTTGTTTATAAACCTTTGACATTTGTGAGACCCTCCTGAACCGCATACTCATGAAAAAAATTAATTAAGGTATGATTCTGGACAGATCAATAGCTAACTGATTAACTTTCAAACATTATCAGTGTTTCAGCATGTAAGATCCAAATTTGAGCTTTACCAAAATGACAAACCACCATTTGTCATGACTCTTGTGGACATGATTATTTAAAAAAATAATATAGGATTGACTGATATTGATTATCTAATGCCAAGCATTTATAAGAGATTTTCTGTAGTTTCAGTATGTCCCTAAAATTCATTTTAATGGGATTAAGAGGGTGAAAACTTGATCCAATTAGGGTCTAGAAAGGTGAGGGTTTGGGGAAGAGATTAGGATTAAGGTCATGAGGGCAGGGACTCCATGATGGACTCTTGGTTGGAATGAGGGACAAGAGTAATTTTCAGGGGCAATGAGGGGGAATGAGAGACAAAAGCAATTCATTAAAATAGCATGGCCATTAAAAATAATTAGATTAAATAACATTTGAGGCCACTGAAAGGTGCTTCTGTTATACTAAGGAAAAAAGAAAAAAAGGAAGGTATAAAATAATATATTAAGTTCTTTATCTTTTGTTTAATAACCTTACTGAAATATAACTCACATATAATACAACTTATCTAATTAAAATGTATAAGCTTTTAGTATATTCCCTCACTCCAATCAAATTTAGAGCTTTTTCATTATCTCAGAAAAAAACTTAACCTTCCTGACTCCATACCCACATTCCCACACCAGGTCTTAGGTAACCACTAATATATTTTCTGTCTCTATAGATTTGCCTATTCTGGACATTTAAGATAACTGGAATCATCCATTATTTGATCTTTTGTGACTGGCTTATTTCACTTAGCATAATGTTTTCTTCAAGGTTCATCACGTTACAAAATACACCACAACTTCATTCTCTTGTGGATGAATAATATTTCATTTCTGTATATACCACATTTTGCTTATCTGTTCCCCTATTGATGGATATTTGGGTTGCTTCCATTGATTAGTTGTTATAAATAATGTTGCTATCACATTTGTTTAAAAGTTTTCACGTGGACATGTGTTTTCATTTCTCTCATGTACACATGTAAGAGGGCATAGTTTGGTCTTGTGGTAAATCTGTGTCTACTTACTCTCCTGAGGAACTACCATATCATTTTCAAAACTAGCTGTGCATTTTACATTCCCTCCAGAAGTATATGAGAGTTCTAATAGTGCTACATCCTCGCCAACCACTTGTTATTATCTCTTTTGATAACCTTCCTAGCAAGTGTGAAATAATAGTCTATACTGTCTTATTTAACACTTAAAAATAATTAACAGTGAATGTTTCTGAGTTGTTAGATTACCTATAATTCTTATTTTCTCTTTTGGTTCCTGCATTTTCAACTGTATAGAAAGAAAGAAACATTTGGCAAGCATATTTGGAATTTGGGGGTGCTCAGAGTAGCCAAAACAATGTTGAAAAGAAAAACAAATTAGAGGACTCATATTTCCCAATTGATTTTTGATAAGAATGTGAAGACCATTAAAAGGGGAAAAAGACAATCTTTTCAATAAATGGTAGTAGAAAAACTATCCATAGGCTAAAGAATAAAGTTGCACCCTTACCTCACATCACATATAAATACTAATGAAGAAATGGGGGCTAACAGGTGGCATGGTGGTTAAGATATTGGATTCTCATATGGCTGATCACTGGAGCCCAGCCCTGGCAGCTTGAAAATCATGCTGGGCATATATGCATGTGCATGTGTGTGCCCAAAATCCTAAGAGGAAAATGGAGGAGAAGGGACTGTGGCATGACCATCCCTCTGTGGGGTGGTTTCTCACTCTCTCTCGCCATCTCTCTCTAGCCAGTGTATGTACTCTCTGACAAAAAAACCACTAACTAAATATGAATCAGCAGCTAAAACTTTAGAGCAAAAACAAAAGTAAATTTTTAGTAGAAAACATAGGAAAATATCTTTATTACCATGGTTTTTACATGATTTCTTAAACATGACACAAAATACGGGTAAGAAAAAAATATATAGATAATTGAACTTTATCAAAATGTAAATCTTCTGCGCATCAAATGATACTACCAAGAAAGTGAAAAGACAGTCACAAAATGGGAGAAAATATTTGCAAATCATATTTCTGATAAGGGAATACTATCTATCTATCTATCTATCTAGAATAACTTTAGCAACTCAATAACAAAAAGATAAACAATCCAATTTCAAAATGGCAAAGAAGGACCAGCAGATGTTGTAATGGTTATGTCACTGGACTCCCACATGGCTGATTGTGGTTCAAGTAAACGGGACATGGCAACTTGAAACTCATGCCGGGTGTGTGTGCATGCATGTCCAAAATCCTGAGAGGAGACTGGAGGAGAAAGGACTGCAGCATGGCCATCCACTCTGGGGAGTGATTTCTCACTTTCTCTCTCTGTCTCTCCAGCGAGCACATGCACCCTATAGCAAAAATCTCTCAAATAAATAAATAAATATATAAATAAAAGTGTTAGAGGACCTACAAAGATACTACTCTAAAGAATATATACAAATGGTACATTAAAAAAAATGCTACACATCATTAGGGAAATGCTAATCAAAACTATAATAACAAACTACTTCACACTCAGTAAAATGCCTACCATAAGAACAAAACCCAAAAATACCAATTGTTGACCAGGATGTGGAGAAATTGGAACCTTCCTACATAGCTGGTATGAAGGTAAAATGGTCCTGTGGGGTGGAAAAGAGTCTGGAAATTCCTTTAAAAGTTAAGTATAGAATTACCATATGACCAGTCCTAGGCATATATCCAAAATAAATGAAAATAAGACCAATGTTGATAACAACATTATTAAAATAGCCAGACCAAACCAAGTGTCTACCAGCAGATGCACAGATAAATGAAATGTGGTTATATACGTACAGTGGGATACTATTCAGCCCAAAAAAGGGAATGAACTTCTGATATTTGTAACAACATGAATGAATCTCAAAACATTAAGCTAAGGGAGATAAGCCAATCTCAAAAGGACAAATACTATATTATCTCACTTATGTGAAATATTTAAACTAGGCTAGTCCATAGAGACAGAAAGGAATCTAGAATATAGACTCTTAAAGGGCATGGAATCAGTGTCCTACTTCTTGGTATCTCTCCTATACATTTAAGAGTATTGACAATTTGTCAATCATGTTCCAGTAAACACCCAGATCTTTCATCAAAGACTAAGAGTAGTTCACCTGGGCTCTGGACCACCAGCTCCTCCTTACAGGCTAAAGAAATCTGGAGGAAACTGCCTGACAGAGCTGTTGTCATTGGCTGGCGGGCGTTTTTGATGAAGGGTCATAAACTTAGGCAGTCATTTCATTTTCAGGAGATTGCCCACCCTCTTCAAAGTCCTGAGCCATGTCCAAACCACTGCACTGACTTCTGGGAACCCACATTGTAAAGTGACAAGAGAGTTGTGTAGATTACATTGTTTTCTTTCATTTTATCAAAGGGTTTCTGGAATGTCTCAATAAGGAAAGGAGGGCAAAGGTCTTTGTCTTGGTTCCTTACTGTGTTGCTAATAGGAATACTTGAGACTGGGTGATTTATAAAGAATAGGAGTTTATTGTTCCAATTCTGATGGCTGGAGAATGACCAACAAAATGGAGAGGATAATGTGTGCAGTTGAGAGAGAGAGCTGTGGGCAGCTCGCTCTTTTATAACACTTGCTCTCATCAGAACTAATTCCTTTTCAGGAGAGTTAAAGCCCACTTAATTTTCTCAAGAGACAGCAAAATCCATCCATGAGGTGGGTGCCATGATTTAGTCATCTTGATCTAATCAATGCCCTCTAAGAACAAATCCCAAAACTTGAATAACTAGGGGGACAAATTATTATCTAAACCATAACATCCCACCCCATTCAATGCCTCATCTTAAAAAAAGAGTGGTCTTCACACTGGTGAATCCCTACCTTGAGGGTTCAGTAAGACTTTCTCAGGGATACCTACAATGGGATGGGACAAACCCTCAATTCTTACATTACTTAATCCTCAATCTGTCTCCCCAAGGATAAGGCAGCATTCCGTATGGCCAACTCCCTTCATTCATCATCCATTTCAGTCTTATGGGATGGAGTCAAATCAATTGTTTTCAGAAGCTTCCTTTATTGGTACTGAAGCATTTCAAACCATAGGATTTTGATTTTTCCCTTCTTGCACATATTCCTGTATAAGGGGAAGCTTATACAGGAAGCTTGGCAGTAGAAATAGAATACTTTGGCCTGTGTTAGGATGCTCCAAATTCAGAAAAGCCAGTGCAATAAAGGTTAATGATGCTGATCTCTTAAAATGTAGCTGGAATGCTCTGCAAGACTACCAGATTTTTGGACATACATTGAATAAAGCTATGGATAAAAATTTTACATGATTTATTTTAGAACTGTTATGCTCTATTATATACAGATTTTATAACTTAAGAATTTATTGATTCATATATGTTTATTCTAATTATAGCTAATCACTATCATATTCTATATCAGATATATCATCTTATCTATATCATTTTCTACCTAGTAACAAAAAATATATTCAAACTTATGATAAAAAAATTTTAGATGTCCATTTAAAATTTGGCAAGAGAATATACAGCTATAGATATTTTTCAAAAATCTTTTAGAGTAACATTAGTCAATAAAAATATAATGTTAGCCAATTACATAATTAACATTTCAAAAATAAACAGAAATCAGGTGAAATTAATTTTAATAATCTATTTTATCTAACCTAATATATCCAAAATATTATTTTAACGCATTATTATCTGAAGAATAACTGGTAGTATATTTTTCATTAGTTTTTAAATAATTATTTTAATTTAAGTTTGTCATTATTACTTTTTATTTTGACCAGAGAGAGAGAGAGAGAGAAAGCAAACTGCCAGGTCCAGGACTCAAACCATGGTCAACTATGTGGGAGTTTGATGCCTTAACCACCATGCCACCTGCCAGCCCCTACCTTATTTTTTTTTATACAGAATTTTCAAAATCTGGTGTGTATTTACATTTTTTTTAGATGTTTTTGCCTTAGGCACATGAACTCACCAGAGACAGAGAGAGACAGAGACCAGAGATGGTGAAAGGGAAAATGAGAAATCACCCGTCTCCCAGAGGGGAAAGCCATGCCTCAATCCCTTCCCCTCCATTCTCCTCTCTGGATCTTGGGCACACACGCACAAGCGTCTGGTATAATTTTTAAGCCACCAGGTCTGGGACTCGAATGGGAGTTGACTATGCATGAGTCCAGTGATGTAACCATTATGTCATCTGCTGGTCCGGTGTTTTATATTTATAACATCTTTTGATTTGGACAGGCCACATTTCAAGAGCTTAATAGTCGTACATGGCTAGTGTCTGCCATACTGGCTGACACAGATTTAGAGTACACCAGAATAGAAAGTTGAAGACATTGTGTTAGGCGACGTGGGCCTCAACAGCCACCTGGAAGAAGTGGAGCTGTTCTGGGTATATGGTCCACTCCTCAAGGTGCCTTTCAGTTTTGGATTTCAGGGCTCCACCATATTGGAAACAGAAACTCAGAAATATAACTGGGCAAAGAGACTAGAACAGGACAAAAAGCAGCTGTCATTTTGTTGTTCCATCTCAGTGAATCCCAACAAAGGCCAAAAGGTAGTAATAGTGTTGTGATTCTAACAGAGACCATTGCTTACCACCTTGGTTTCAGGTGAACAATAAATATCGGTTCAAATAAAATAATAATTTTTGGAAAGCTTCAATTATAATCCCTGGTAAGGGCCCTCTCCTCTGGGTTTTACTAATTCTGCTGTAACTAGCTACAAGTTCACCTGGTGCCATTGCCACAAACCATCTGCTCTGGCTTTTATCATGATACCAGGAGAACAACAGTCATTCAGGAGGGGCACTTTCTTTCTTTCTTTTCTTTTTTCTAGTGTGCACGATACTAAAATTAGTTTAATGTCTGAAGAAGATACTTATAAAACCTACTGGAAACTGAAACCACTATTCAATCTCACGGCAATGCAGTCATATAAAAACTCCAGCACCTCCTAATGTGTTCTCACAATGCACCGTGGAAGAACATCATTGAAAGCTGATGATGTGGATATGCTCTCTTTTACTTCCTTCTTGGCCTGTGTTAGGACTGAGTAAACGGATGTAAGACAGGAGGAGGATGACTCTGACATATTCCCATCTCCCATAATATCTACCGTGTGCTGAAAATCATTTCCACTGCAAATATCTTCCTTTCCTCCATCTCTACTATCCAAACCTACTTCCCTTGTCTCATAAATGAAAAATAAACAAATTTCCGGTGACTAATGCACTAACTTTAATGATAATTCCATGGCTTCATTCCATGTGCTACAGATCCCTCTTCTGGGTATCTCTTGGCTATTTCTGGGAGATGGCCTATGTTCGTAAGGGCTGACATACTACAGGCCAAATCTGGCCCCAAGTCTGTTTTTAAAAATAAAGTTTTATTGTAACACAGCCATTCCCATTCATTTGCATATTGTGTAGAGCTGCTTGGCACAGCTGTGTAGTTACAGAGTTACGTAGTTGCAGCAGAGACCTTATGGCCTGCAAATCTTAAATATTTACTCTCTGGCTCTGCTGTCCCCTGCTCTAGAGAATATTTTATTGCTTCCAGAAATCTGCTATTTTGGGTCATTATCAGCTTAATTCCTGATACTGTTGCTCTGTAACACTTCACTGTACTTATTTGTATATGTTAGGGCCTCCTTTCCCAACTATGGCTTCTTTGATGGGTGGGAGCTAGGTCTATAGCATGTCCAAATGCCTAACACTTTAGAAACAAGTGAAGCACATGATAGACTTTCAACTAATGTTCGTCTTTTTTTCTGGTTATTCACTGTATCCTACCCCCTGCTTTCACCTCCTGCCCAACCTGATCCATGATCTACTATCTGTACCTTGTTCTTGACCTCTGAAGGTTGTATCATTGGGATCCCTCACTGGCAGGCTTCTGAATAGTTTAGCTAATGGGAGATGCCAACAAAAATTCAAATTGGGAAAAGAAAGAAATTGTAGTATTTCCCTCTATGGCCGTGGCAGCAGCCCCAACCCACCGCAGCTCTTCCATGGATCCAGCTTTCACCAGGGCATACTATTTCCTCCTCTTGCGTCCTGCTGTACTAGTTCCTGGGTGCCTCAACTGCCTTTTTTGGTTCTTTTTCTGTAAACTACACTTCTAAGACTTCCCTCTGCTAACACCTTTTTCCCTCTGCATGGAAATCTGTTTTCTATATCAATGGACTCATGCTTCTTCATGATTCCCATCTGGTAATTCAGTAGGGTGTCCCCACACTCAGAGGCTAAATGAAAATCAGGAGAGGACATGTGTTCTGCGAACCAGCCACATCAGAACTGCTGAGGGATCTGTTTAAATAGAGACCCCTGAGTCCCCTCCCTGTCATAGTGAATCAGGACATCCAAGCTAGGTCTCTGGATCCATGCTGTATAACAAATATCCCAAGTGTTGCCAGTGTGCCTACTAAAAGAAATAGCAAGGGTTTTGGGATAGGATAAAAACTAAAAAAACAAAACAAAACAAAAACAAAAACAAAACCCTAAATCAGTTTAAAGCATCTACAGAATATCTTAAAGGTCCTGAAGTTAGATGTAAAAATATGGAAGGATTAGGCATAGGAGGTCAGAACGACCAATAAGAGGGTCACAGATGGTGTGACTAGAAAGTTGGAAATTGCTCATTTCTTCTGACAACACAGGTAAGCTCTACAAAGTAGGTTACATATTCTAAAATTACATACAGTAGTGCTTGCCTTATCCATAGCTTCACTTTCCATGGTTTCAATTACCTGCTATCACCTGTGGTCCAAAAATAGGTGAGTACAGTACAATAAGATATTCTGAGAGGGAGACAGAGAGGCCACATTCCTATAACTCTTACTGTAGTATAGATTGTCAACATTATTCTATTTTATTATTAGTTATTGTTGTTCGTCTCTTACTGTGCTTCATTTATAAATCAAACTTTAGCACGGTATGTAGGTACAGGAAAAAACACAGTATATGTAGGATTTAGTATTAATCACAGTTCTAGGCATTCGCTGGAGATCTTGGAACATATTCCCTGTGGATAAGGGGAGACTCATTCTTCCATAATATTGGCTTTAACAGTCTATCTACTCTATCAGTACCAGCATAACTGCAAGGATGAAGATGAATTGCTTTGAGAGTCTGGACAGCATGAGCCCTATATTTCACTCACTTGTGAAAGATCGCAAGTGTGAATGACAGAACAATGGGCATGATATTAGCTAACTACTAATTATGAGGTCCAGGATAAAGACAACCTCTCAGCACCTGAGGTTCCAAATCTATAAAACGAACCTCAAAATGGTAACTTTCTGGCCCAGACTGGTGATCCAAACTGATGGCATGGTCAGTAGCAAGCTGAACTGCAGTTATGGAAGCCACATGATGACTCTGGGTTCAGATCTCTGGATCAGCTACAAAGCACAGTAGGTGGTGCACACATGCCCAGCATCTGGATAAGCGGTGAGGGATAGGGCCACGGAAAGGGGGTGGCGGTGTGAAGAGACCACGTTGAGGGTGTGTTTCTCATTTTCTCTCATGCACATGCATGCACTATCATGAATAAGGCAACTAAACATTTTTAAAAATGATGACTTCCTGGAAGGAAATGTGAATTAAAAGACAGAAATAGAAGTTAGACTAGTGGAGGGTATAGTGACCATTGAACAGATATTTGCTATTATTATGGCTTTGCAAGCTGTTTCTCAAAGTTTGCCAAAGAACAGTAGTTCGGGGTGGGGGGGGGAGGGAGCATATTACCAAGTGTTTGGTGGAAAAGGGGACCCATAATATGAAAATATTGAGTTTAACAAGAATTTACACAGTCTTCTTAAAGCCTTTAACACGGTAATGAGCATTTAATCCACAGGAGATAATAGGCGTTCTTCCTAAATTTATTTCACCATGAAATCCTCTCCCACCCCATTCCTGTCTCTTCCCCCCTTTTTTGTCATTCATGGCACATCTCAACAAGCTAGCTTCTCCGATTACACTTTGGGGACATAATACACACCATAAGGTTGGTTACAGCAGTCATCTCTCTTCCTTCAGTTCCCCTCCCCTGCACATAACAGCCTGCTTAACTCTGTATAATGACAAATCGTGTATTATGCATTATATAATCACTTGTCCATATACCATGCCCTTTCACATGTTTGGATTCCCTCAATCCTCACTGAGTCCCCCTTGGGGTCTATCAAAAATACCCCAATTTTATACATGGGGAATGGAACGTTCAATAAAGTGAATGATTTGTTCAAGGTCATCTAGCTAATGGAAGGGACCAGTCACCTGACACTAAATTCTGCGCAGTTCTCATCATATCTCAGTTACCTTCTGCTCAGCTCCAGACCTCTACAGGGCTCTGGCACACTCATGATATCTCTGGTCTACTCTCAGAGACCCTCTGGTTGCCTGCTAGGTTGGAGAATCCTCATGATATTATGAGCTAATAAGAATCCAGAGTGCATTATGAAAGGACCTCTTCCAGTCTCATGTTCAAAACAATCCCTCATGTGAACGCTGGTTTTGCCTCATATGGAAGACAATCCTACTAAGAAGAGATGGTCATTGCATAAAACACTCTTCACTGCACACCTTTTCACTTTCACTCCCTCAGGAAGCACATTTTAGGCAGTGAAGCCAATGGTGTTACTTCTCTCTATTCCCTCCGTTCTTGGGATCCTGGGACAAAGACTCCCACACAACCTGACTCTCATCACACACATAGAGCTCACACAAGTGCACTCTGCATCATCTGAAGAAATTCAGTGCTAAAGCAGCCATCTGTTGACTGGTTAGACACCAAAGGAGCACTTCCTATAGCCAATAGCAGGAGTACAGACTCAAAAACCATCACCCACCCTTCAAGGATGGACAGCCTAGTAGAGGTGGTGGGAACTGGATCAAATACACAGATAAATGTTCCGACCAGAGCCACAGCAGAAGTAGATTCTTGGTACTAAAGAGTGTCAAGAAAGTCTTCACAGGAAGAGAGTTTTGGAGCTGAGTTTTGAAGGATACATAGAAACTCCCCAGGCAGATAAAATACTACCATGCTCTAGTCCCTCTGAAGCATTGGCCACTAAGCACATTTTCTGTCTTCTGCTACACAGTCCTCTAGCAAGGTATCATTAGCCCCATTTTGCAGACAAGGAGACTGATGCCAGCAAGGGATTAGGTGATGGCGACAGTCACATCGCTAAGGAGGCCTGGAGAGTAGTCTGAGTCCAGTGCTTAGGTCTGCCTGCTACCTCACAAGGAAAAAGAAGTTTATGCAGGCCCTGAGGCTGTATCTGGGTGAGCCAGTGAGGACCCTGGAATTGAAGTGTTGTACAGCTGGAGTGGAGGCTTGGTATTCCAGGGAGGAACCCTAGAGCCT
This sequence comes from Tupaia tana, assembly GCA_026018925.1. Taxonomy (NCBI): domain Eukaryota; kingdom Metazoa; phylum Chordata; class Mammalia; order Scandentia; family Tupaiidae; genus Tupaia; species Tupaia tana. Next base: position 63,635,444 of record JAKSZU010000010.1, read on the forward strand.
CAGGGTCATGCTATGAGGCATTTGTTAAATCCGGAAGTGTACAGTGATAGGCCTGATTTCCATTCCAGCAAGAATGGAGGACATATCAAGGGAAAGTGGAGCTAAACTCTGGCCTTCATCTTTCTCCTTTTGTCTTAGCTAACTGGGGTCCCCTCACCTGCCCCTGTGACACGAGTGAGTTCCCCTGGCCCTGGTCCAGGGGACACCACCTTCAATGTCCTGATAAAGCCTCTTCAAGGGAAAAAGAGACCATGGCAGCCAGCGTTTGAAGGCAAGGTCTCAGGAAGGAAAACATTAGGTCTGATTCACTAGATAGAGAATAGAGTCTTGTGCTTCAGACATTCATTCAACAAACCTGTCTTTGGTTCCTACTCAGTATCAAGCTCCCAGCCCTGTGTTCAGCAGTGGGTTTATACACTGGTGAACATGACAGAGCCTAACCTCAAGGAGCTCCCAGGCTTATTCTCCAATGATGCAGACGGCAGGAGCTGAGACTCCAGGCGAGGAGGAATTGGTGGCTCTAAAAGGTGCTATGGAGGAGGAATTAAAACACAAAGCAATCCGCAGAGCTTAGCACTTTGGCGGTGGTAACGCCCCAGCTCAGAAAAAGATGCTTATTTATTTATTTATTTATTTATTTATTTATTTTATTTTATTTTGACAGAGGGTGCATGTGTTTGCCAGAGGGAGACAACCAGAGAGAAAAAAAGTGAGAAAGACCCCTTGTGGGGCCTAGTCACAGTGCAATCCCTTCTCCTTCAACTTTCCCTCCTTTTGGGATTTTGGGCACACATACACACCCAACATGTTTGTCAAGCTGCCAGGTCTGGGACTCAAACCACATAGTCAGCCATGTGGGATCCAGTTCACAATAACACCAGGTCATTAGGCTGGTCCTGAAAAAGACATTTTTTTAAAATTCCATCTTCAAGTATAAAATTTCAAAAGCCATGGTCAGTATAATGGTTAAAACAAAAGGGGGTAGGGGACCAGCAGTTAGCATAATGGCTATGTCGCTGGACTCCCATGTAGTCGACCGTGGTTCGAGTTCCCGACTCGGAGGCTTAAAAACTCTCGCTGGGTGCATGTATATGCGTGTCCAAGATCCCGAGAGGAGAATGAAGGAGAAGGGATTGCGGCATGGCCATTCCCTCTGGGGGTTAATTTCTTACTTTCTGTCTCTCTGTTTTTCTTTGTCTTTCTGGTGAGCACATATGCCCTATAGCAAAAACCTCTCCATAAAAAGGGGAGGGGGGGGTCAAAGGTGTACGACAATTAAATGTAAATAAGAAGCTATTTAAAAAGAAGAAATAAAAGAACAAAGGGGATTTTAAAAACTTAATTTGGATTATTACCAGGTTCATGCAGAAGAAAAATAGACAAACTACATCATCTAAAATTTAAATGCTTCCTTTTTCATTTTTATTTCTGCACTTGCCACAACTTCTACAGGGCAAGCACTTCACATACAGGACACGTAAGTGGTGGAGATCTCTTTTAATGATGAAGGATATTACTAATATATTTTGCTTCAACTGAAATTGAAACCCAATTTGATTTTTTCCTCAGGTGGGACGTGGACAGAGAACATGTAGATAATAGGTGTTATCATTCACAAGGCCAAGACTAAAGCAATACTTTGCAGCGAAATGTAATTCGTGAAGCACAATTTAACAGCTCCATTTAGTGACTCTTCACAATCAAGATGATTTCCATAGTCTCTGAACTCCAGCCAAGATACCACTGAAGTATACTTAAATGCCAGCAAATATTGCATGTGATAAAAATTCCATGTTTGTCTCCTTCGCTGACTTAGGAAAATCACCTTTCTCTCATCCTTCTAAGACAAAGCTACTGCTATTGTTCAGTTCTAAATGGGAGAAGGGAAAAACTTGGATGAAGACACTGAGCTTTGCTCTTCATTTATTTATTTTTTGAGAGGTTTTTGCTATAGGATGCGTGTGCTTGCCAGACAGACAGAGAGAGACAGAGAGACAGAAAGCGAGAAATCACCCCCCCTACCAGGGGGGATGGCCACGCCGCAATCCCTTCTCCTCCATTCTCCTCCCAGGATTTTGGGCATGCATGCATATGCGCCCGGCGTGAGTTTAAGCTACTGGGTCCGGGACTCAAACCGCGGTCGACTACGTGAGAGTCCAGCAACATAGCCATTACGCTAACTGCTGGTCCTTGAGCTTTGCTCTTTTTGAAAATGAGTATCCATCTTCTCCCGTCTCTCTCTCTCTTTTTTTATATTGACTGTTAAGCTTCAGGCCCTTACTTCAAGCCAAGTGAGACACCCAAAAATCTCTTTTCTTGCTCAGTAACAAATCTTACTTAGAGAACTTCCAGCAACAGTTATTCTAGGAATTTAGTCAGAGGGACACACGAGCAATGTCTAAAGGACCTTCAATACATCGTCTTGGGCAGCCTGGAAGAAAGCTCTGAAACCCATTAGGTCAGTCCGATCATTTGAAGTCATCCTCACTTTTTCTGTTTAGAGGAGTTTCCTTTATCTCTTTCTTTTTTTTTTTTTTTTTTTTTTTTTTTTTTTTTTTTTTTTTTTTGGAGGGGGGAGAGATTTTTACTCTAGGGCCTGTGTGCTTGCTAGAGAAACGGAGCAACAGAAAGCAAGAAATTACCCCCCAGGGGGGATGGCCAAGCCACAATCCCTTCTTCTCCATTCTACTCTCGGGATTTTGGGCACACATGTACACGTACCTGGCATGAGTTTTAAGCTGCCAGGTCCGGAACTCAAACAGTGGTCGACTACATGGGAATCCAGCAGTGTAAACGTTATACCATCTGCAGGCCCCTGGGTTTTCTAAACTAAAACCTAACATTTACCAGCTTGGTTGGTTCTTCCTTATTAAAGTGTGTTCAGGCATTAAAATCAAGAATGAAATCTCATGTCATGTACTATAAGGGGAACCAGAAAAGCAAGGGCTTTGCAACACCACCATTTCCTAAGCTGGCCACATCTCCTCTCACCTTTCTCTACCAGAGCTGGGTTGCAGGGCTAGGACAAATTTTTCATGTACAGGCGGTTAGTGGAAGAGATTCTTACACTACAATTTCTCATAACGATGTCCTGGGCTTGGATGCTCTTTTACAAGAATCAATGTATTATCCCTTCATGAGTAACCATAAAGAGACTTTCTTCAGCTGGAAGAATTTAAACAATTCTTTTTGTTGTTATTTTACTCACACATTCTTTAAAAACACCTTTAAAAAATTAATAATATATAAATACATCCTTGTTGCAAACGATCAAGTGATAACTTGACCTCGTAAACACCCCTACTTCAATGGAGCCTTCTTGAAAACTGAAGAATGGTGATTCTCAACATGAAGGGGCCTTGGAAGACAAGGGAGAGAAATGGTCCAGCAATTCCATTTGGTTCTGAGGTTTCCTACTCAACAGCCATCATGATGTAACAGCCCCATTAACTTTTCTGGAATCTAATTTACTTAGTTACAGACACAAAAACATCCCACCTCTATGGTGAACTGTGACAAGCTGGAGCACCCAGTGAGGATGTAAGTCGATGTGAAAATAAGCAGCTCAATCTAACCCCAACTCTCCCACTGTGATACTGCTTCTTCCAACACATGGGAAGTGAGAATGATTACATTTTGTTGAAAGTGTCTCATTACATTGATTTAAATAAGATTTCCAAACCTGCAAAAAGAAAAACAGTGTAAAATGCCATTTGTTTCAAACTAGCCTCTATAAAAAGAAAGGTAGTGAAACTCTTCAGAAAGTCAGGTGGATAGGGACCAAAGAGTCTTCCATCATGAATGTCTGACAGAAGATAATGGAGTTTAGTAACACCCAGGTCAGGTGTTCCCTCTGCTTAGTGTATGCTCGCATGCCCAATGTAATGTAACAGACAGGTGTTAAGCACTGAGCACTAGACATTGTAAGCTTTGAGATCTTCAACTGGACGAATCTGCTTCATCTCTGACAACATTCAAGTGCAACTGACTTAGAACCATTTTCTGAGAAGATCTCATGCACCTGGACAGGTAAGATATGGTCCAGTTTGCAAAATGCCAAGCACACTTCTGGATATTTATTAATAATAAGGTAAGTCATCACAATGCTTGATATCAAACTAGAGAAAAATAGACACATAAAAATCCTCAGGGTACCTGTGAGAATGTCATTATTGAGCACCGTCCCGCTAGCCTACGGCTGCCTTGTGTCGAGCATGCACTATAGACAGGAAAGTGCTAAGCTCTTAACGTGTATTTAATCATTAAAGCAATCTTACGAGGGATTTGCTCACTGCTTCCATTTTATAGATGAGGAAATTGAGGCTTACAGAGATTAAGCAGCTTGTTCAAGGTCATTCTGGGACCCAGATTTATCTGATTCTAAAACCCAAAGTCATAGCCACAGCTTACAACTGCTGAGGGAAACCCACACCCAGATAAACCAATGATTCAAAGGCAGATGTGGCCGAAGCAATGCTGAGAATGGAGCTGTGTGCTGGGCAGGTGGATGTGCAGAGGAGCAACCTAGTAGCTGGGTGATGACATTTGGGATCTAGGCATCATATGACACTGAGGACAGGTGTCACTGTCTTAAAAAGGTATGATCCTCCCCATTCCTGTTCAGACTCAGCACAAAACCTGTGACAACCTCCGAGGAGGCAGAAGGAGGCCCATTCTGGTTTCGCAATGATAATTCCTTCACTACCTATAAGTGAAGACAGGTATTTACTTATTATTTTAAGAGAGGCCTTTGGAATCCGGAAGCTCAGTGAATTTATGAGATCAGCAGCTATTTTTCCAAGATACTTATAACACAATTCATTTCATTTGCAGCTGGTTTAACATGAAACATAAAGAGAGACAAATAAACAATTCACATTTGCTGGGCTTCTCTTCTCCCCAAACCTCCTAGTTATTCCACAGGAAACTTTTTATTGATTAAAGTATGATTACATTAAGGTTGGGGGAAATCAGCCCTGGAATAAATCGCTTAAAGCAAAAATTGCTCTGATACTTTAACAAGGCAGCAGCTTATGGAAAGGAGTGCTGATCCAGACACTGGCTTTATAACCATGGGCAAACTCCCACCCTGCTCTGGGCACCTGTCTCCTGTTTGGTAAAATGATGGGGTCACTACTTCTGGGGAGGCTGGTACCAGTGCAGCCCAGTATGACTTCTGTTGACCTCTACGCCCTTTTGCTCTCCACAGAAAAATCGCAAAAGTTACATTTGGGACCAGCAGTTGGCATAATGGCTATGTAGCTGGCCTTCCATGTAGTTGACTGAGGTTCAAGTCCCAGACCTGGTGGCTTAAACTCATGCCAGGTGTGTATGTATGCGTGCCCAAAATTCCGAGAGGAGAATGGAGGAGAAGGGATTGCAGCATGGCCATCTCCCCTGGGGGGTGATTTCTCACTTTCTGTTTCTCTGTCTTTCTCTGTCCTTCTGGAGAGTGCACACGCCCTATAGCAAAAACCTCTCAAAACACACACACACACACACACACACACATACACACCAAAAAAAAAAAAAAAAAAAAAAAAAAAGAAAATTTTTAAAAAAAGTTTCATTTTAGGGAACCAGCAGTTAGCATAATGGCTATGTTGCTGGATTCCCACGTAGTCTACCGCGGTTCACGTCCTGGACCCGGTGGCTTAAAAACTCACGCCGGGCGCATGTGCACGCGTGCCCAAGATCCCGAGAGGAGAATGGACGAGAAGGGATTGCAGCGTGACCATCCCCCCTGGGGGGTGATTTCTCGCTTTCTGTCTCTATGTCTCTCTCTGTCTGTCTGGGGAGCGCACACGCCCTATAGCGAAAACCTCTCAAAAAAAAAAAAAGTTTCATTTTAGGGCTCTATTGGCATAAAGGCAAATATTTAAGTGCAATACATGAAGATCTTTTTTTGATTAAAAAGGTCATTGTATTTTCTACTGATTTGAAAAGGTAGCTGGGTGTAATGGCCCATGACGATAACCTCAGCTACTCCAGAGGCTGAAGAAGGAGGATTGTGAGTTCAAGACCAGGCTGGGCAACATAGTAACACCATATCTCTAAAATAAATAGATAAATAAAAGGAATGGAAACATGTCTGTGAGCCCTTAAACGTATTATGGGCCCTGGCCACCATGTCTGCTGTGGTTACCGGGTATGTCAGCTCTGGACACAGGGTAGGCCCTTGTCTGCTGGGTCTGGAGTTGGAAAACCAAGTTTGGAGAAGCTGGGCCTAAACAAGCTTGCTCTGTAAAAGAGAGACTCAGGGTGGGAGAGGTTAGAAGAGACTTCCAATTGGTGGCCTCTTGAATAGATGGGAAGTAGAGGGGTACTGAGTGGGAAGGATGACGTACATCTGTGTATGGAGTGAGGGATGAACGCCAATCCCTCCTCTATGTCTCCCATCTACTCTCCAAAATCCTTTGTAAGATCAACACTGCTCACCAGAACGTGGAATTTTAAAAATAAAAACAAAATAAAGAGATTGGATTTCATGATGTCTAGAGTCTCTCCATTCCCACTCTAATATTAGACTTTTCACCACAAGTATTTAAATAACTGTTCCACAAGGCCAAAAGCTGCTTCCTCTCCCAGAGGAAACTCACTAATGTAGTAACTAAGAAAGGACTTGGAGGAACCCTGATAGCTTGCAAAGATGTCACTGACTAATGCTTCAGAGGCTGGGAACAGCACCTCTCAGGAACAGACTTGCTCATTCTAGCCTCACTGGTCTTCTCCCCAGGAGCTGTGAGTTCAAGCCTTGATCTACTGCACTTCACACCCAGTAACTTTGGAAGTTTCTGTCCCATGGACACAAATGAATGAAAATGTAAAGGCTTCTTCATTGACGATTCTGTGTAGCAGGGAATCATTTACTCTAGAGTTGAACATTTGCAAACCCTATAAGCACGTCTGATGCCCAATAGATTGTCTTCCATTCACCAAATGAATTCTCCTGCTGGCATGGTTGGGGCTTCCTCTCAGCCAGCAGTGCTGTTTCAGCCACCATCTTGGGCTGCTCACCAGGGTGTAGGCATTGTTTGACTATTTTATTTGTTTTCCCTAAAATCTGTACCAATTCCCTGTTTAGACAACATATATTCTAAAAAGCAACCCATCCATTTTTTCCCCCCTCACTGGCATTATCCAAATACCAATTTTCTAAGCTTTGGCATTGTGCTTCATTAAGGGGAATAGAGATATGGGTAATTTAGTTTCCATGTGCTTGCAAAATACTCAGCTCTAGCTTCCACCCTAGCAATTAAAGCAGCAAATCTTTACTCTGGAGCTGGGCTGTCCAGAATGATAGCTGGTAGCTGCATGTGGCCACTGAAAGTTAAGTTAATTAAAATCAAATGAAATTTAAATGTTAAAAATTCAGTTTCTCAATCATACTAGCCCTGATTCAGGTGGTCAAAAGACACATATAGTTGGTGGTGCCTTACTGGAAAGCATGATACAGAACACTTCCACACAGAGGAACGTTCTGCTGCAAGTGCTGCCTGAAGGCTTGGATATTTGCACAGGGAAAGACTATCTCCCTTTCACCATTGAACCCCTGTTGCCTAACACATGTGCTTCCTGACATGCGGTAAAAATAAAAATTCCAGTAAATGCTTAAAGAACCAAAATTCCTCCTCTCTAAACATAGGAACAAATTGTGATCCCTAAGAAATGTTGAGTTATACCAGAAAGAAGTAAGAAATACAAAGAAAGGGCTGTACTGGGCAATTTGTTTCCATAAACAAAGACCAGAATTACAATGTTAGTACCAAAAACAAATTATTGGTAGATATCTCCGTATGAAAGTAAAAAGTGCATGAGATTATTGCTCAAAATGTGTATCTGTGAGCCATTCAGAATATTACTAGACAGGCACAGTTACCAAACCCAGTATTGTAACGATGCCCCAGCAAGAGTAGTTAATTATAATGGCGATGATAATGATGATAGTCATACAATACAGAAAATTTTCTACTTACAAATCTGTTTCATCTCTTGTCTTATTTGAATCTCACAGTGTTGTGAGGTTGGAATTATTTATTTATTTATTTATTAATTGTCGAGAAGAGAGTGTGTGTGAGAGAGCACACCTCCAATGGGGCTTAGTTATGCAGCAATCCTCTTTCCTCTAGTTCTCCATCGCATCAAGATCCTGGGCATGCACATACATACCAATGTGTTTTTCAAGCCTCTGGGGCCAGGAATTGAACCCTGATCAGCCATGTGAGATATAGTTTCCTCTGAGCAACATTTTAACATTGAGCTACGGAGCTGGCCTGTGAGGATGGAATTCCTATACTCATTTTATTGGTGGGGAAAAAAAAGAGGATCAGAGACTCATCGACTTGCCTAAGTTGATCCAGCTGTTAAATCAGAGGAAGACACATCTGGCCTCGGGGTGTCTAACTCTTTCTGTTCTATCACAGCTGGTACATTTGCCCAAAATCTACCCACTGGGCTCTTCCTACTTTCAGTCTATGCCATTAAGAGAATTAAGATCCCTTAACAGAAACAACCTATACTTCCAGTGCCTCAAAAGGCTAACTCATTGATCATCCTCCTAAATAATAATTTTTGGCTTCTGCAATATTGAAGGTCTACTTTTTGGGAACCATAGGCTCCAGAAACATTATTAATTTATCACCCAAGAAACCATTTGTTCTGTGGATTACCCATCGCAAACAGTGATTCTGCAGCACTAGCATGATATACTGTGTTCTGAGTTGCACAGCTGCTTTGCATTTTGAATTCTTTATTTATAGAACGAGTCAAATTAATAACTCAAAAATGTTGTTTCAGGCAAAGTAATGGACACACAATAAAACTATTCATTTCCTAAAAGGTCACTCCAGGAGATGCATACATTGTTTAAAAGCCTACCAACAATGCTATTATTCCTTCGAAAACTGAAAATGTATAATAAGCAGTTAGAGCACATATCTGCCCCCGAGACCCCAGGCTAATTTAAAGTACAATCACAAGGCAATCAATCACACTCCAAAATTACTTCATTTTCCAAACTGTTTACACTTTTTAAGTTACAAATCCACTTTCTGCTATTTCAACTCACGATTTACAACTACAGATTTAGACCGCTTGGCAAGCAGCCAAGCACTGGTCATGAGGGAACTAATGATATGAACAGATCAGTGTTTTATAAAGGAGAAAAGCGCATGTAAATTTCCAGAGTGTCTGCAAGTAATCAAGGCACTGCTGACTATAAATGAGACCGTCTCAAATTTATTTTAGGAGAAATATCTTAAAGCTGCACTTTTTATCTGGGCCAAAAAAAGCCTTTAGGAGGAACTCTGAGATTACTCAAATTATTGTAAATAAACGGTTATGTGAACAATATGGAAAGAATAGTAAAATAAGAGACTTATTTCAATAAGTGACTTATTTCAATAAGCGACTTATTTCCACATTCCTGTCCCACATGCCTTTATCGTGATTTCTGGAATGCTGCAGTGAATGGGAAGGGAGGAAGAGCTCTGTGTTTCTCTCTCTCTCTCTCTCTCTCTCTCTCTCTCTCTCTCTCTCTCTCTCTCTCCCCCCCCTTTCCTCTAAAATGCTGTTGTTAACCGGAGCAGCAAATCAAGCTTGTTTTAGTAGCCAAAAAATGCTCTGAATAAAAAAGAAGACCCTAGGGGATATTGCTTTAAATTAAATATGATCTTTATTGTTTCATTACAATGGCACAGCCAAATAATCACTTTGTGTTATTTGTACAAATAATGTAGGATGCTCATTTTCTTGCGGAAATAATTACTCTAGTCTATCATATCCTGCTCGTCGTCAAAACCTCCCCCTTTGCTGTCACCAAGCTCGTGAATTCAACTCGGGAGGCTAAATTTAGCCAAAGTTTCGTGTGTTCTTACATGCTAAGAGTAAAGCCAAGTAAGCATATTCAGATGTTAGGGTGCCTTGAAGAGAAGAGCTCAAAATAGCCTCGCAGAATATATATCGCCCAAGTCCATTCACTGTGATTGATATTTTAGTTAGAAAATCATTACATGACTAAACTCAATTTTATAATTGGATAAGGCCAGATACAATAAACCGGCACTACACCGTTAAAGCATCCTACATCTTAAAACTATCTGTAATCATCAATCAACCTAATTATTTGAAATACTGTCATGAAGAGAAAAAGACAAGAAATTAAAATAAACTAGCTGCCTGAATATCTTATTTTATTTTCTAAAGACCAACCAAAGCTTTTTATTGGCCTCAAAGCCCAGCCCTACAATGGCTGGTAAATTATACTTTTTAGATAAAATTGTACATACAGAGTAAATAATAAAGATTAAAAAGCTTCCCCCCTTCTCAATTTTTTTTTTTTTTAACCACTGGCATCTGGTGTGTGTGTGCATGCGCATGCATGTGTTCATTTAACTGTGACTAAAAATAATGATCTTCAGAAACCCGAAGTAACAAATGTAGCCCTATTCTATTAAAACTTCAATTTATCCTGTTTTTGTCACACTCAACAAAGCCACTAAGAGTGGAATGAATGGCTCCAGTTCTGAGTGATTTCCTAATGAACTCCCTAGAGCCTCTGATATCATCATGTGACATCATCAAGATAAATGCTCATTGGCTGCAACAATCTTTCATGTTAACCCTTTCACAGTTGTCCCAGCCTATCATTTGGCTAGTTCTCTAATGTGGGTTGTCTACATTCACCCGGGAGAGAACAAAGAGAATGAAGAAGAGTCTCGCCTTTTCCAACATATACAAACACATGTCATAGAGTTAGAACATTCTAAAGGATAGGGATGTATCCCTTCCATTGGAAGAGTTGGTTGCAAAGAGGCACTGTGAAAGGTTCTGGAAGGTGAAGAAGAAAGTTATTAGGCTGTCCTTTAGAGCTGAGTTGTTTTCCTTTACCATAGTCTAAGAGCTGGGAATGGAATTCTGGACACAAAAATGTATTCTCTACAGAAAGTACAAGTTTGTCCAACATACCTAAGTTTGCTCAGTTTCTCTTAAAGTTTGATGACAAAATTTTTCATTTTACATTGGCTTTAGCAATGCTAAGCCTTGAGGGATTTTTCAGTACATAATATCCTAATTCTACTGCAAATGTTCCTTACAATTTGATCAACACCTAGCAAAAGCTTAAGAATTCCGCATTGACCTTTGACCTCACGATTTCTACTTCTAAGAATTTTTTTTCTTTTGGGGAGAGAGAGAGAATTTTGCTATAGGGTGTGTGTACTCACCAGACAGAGAGAGACAGAAAGCGAGAAATCACTCCCCAAGGGGGATGTCTACACTGCAATCCTTCTCCTCCACTCTACTTGGGATTTGGGGCCAGCACGCACATGCACCTGACGTGAGTTTCAAGCTGCCAGGTCTAGGACTTCAACTGTGGTTGACCGCATGGGAGTCTAGCACTTCAATCACTACACCACCTGCTAGTCCCCCACTTCTAAAGAATTTATCCCAAGGAAATAATCAAGGATACAAACAATGATATAACTCAAGGATGTCCTTGAGAACACTGTTTATAACAGTAAAAAACTGGGTAAAAACAAACAAACAAAGTCTAACAATAGGGCAATAGTCACATAAATTATGGCACTTCTATGTGGTGATATTACAAAGGAGTTCATCACTAAAAATGCTGCAGATGAATATCTGTAATGTATAGAGTACATTAAGTTTTTTTTAAGAAAGCATGATCTAAAGCTAGTGGTATAGTATAATTTAAGAAAATAAAATCTTACATATAGCAACACTAGCTTTAGCATGTGGTACTATGGGTAATTATAATTTTTTTCCCTTCTGTTTCTTCTTAGTATCTTAACATGCTGAGCATGTATTACTTTTTTTTTTTTTTTCAATTTTTGCTACAGGGTGTGTACACTCACCAGAGATAGACGGAGAGAGACAGAGAGAAAGGGAAAGTGAGAAATAACCCCCCAGGGGGGATGACCATGCTGCAGTCCCTTCTTCTCCTGGGATTCTGGGCACACACACACACATGCACCTAGTGTGATTTTCAAGCCACTGGATTTGAGACTTGAACTGTGGTCAGCCATGTGGAAATACAGTACTTTAATCACTATGCCACCTGCTGGCCCACATGTTTTACTTTTATTATAACAAAATAAACACAATTGAAAAAGATCAAGGAAAAGAAATGTGGAGACAGAATTAAAATGACCCCACATAATTCTTTAATGCTGTATGATTCAAATGCTTGCTCATACCTTTTTGAAATAATAACCCAATTTTTATGGTTTTGTAACTCTAATAAATCCCTCTCAGCATACTTAGCAAGGGGATGCAATCTAATAAATATATTCAATAATAATAATGATAAAATAGCTATAACAAGTTATCAAAAAAAAAAACAAGTTAATATCTGACATGTCACTGATAACTTTTTTTTGGCTATTGTCTTCATGCAAAACATTTTTAAAATTAACATCTTGGGACCAGCAGTTGGTGTAATGGCTATGTCGCTGGACTCCCATGTAGTCGACCATGGTTCGAGTTCTGGACTCGAAGGCTTAAAATCATGCTGGGCGAGTGTGCATGCTTGCCCAAGATCCCGAAAGGAGAATGGAGGAGAAGGGATTGTGGCGTGGCCATCCCCCCTAGAGGGTGATTTTTCACCTTCTGTCTCTCTTTCTCTTTCTGTCTTTCTGGAGAGCGCACGTGCCCTGTAGCAAAAACCTCTCCCTGCCCCCCCCCCACAGAAAAAAAATTAACATCTTAGGGGCCAGCAGGTGGTGTGGTGGTTGATGCACTGGACTCCCACGTGGCCAACCATGGTTTGCGTCTCAAATTTGGCGGTTTGCTTTCTCACTTTCTTTTTCTCTCTCTGGTCAAATTAAAGAATAATAACAGACAAAATTTTAAAAATAAATAGTTCTTTAAAAAATAACATTTCATGGTAGCAATAGTACAAATTTAACAGTCAGTGAAACAATATTGATATATTATTATTGATAATGTCCATGGTTTACATTAGGGTTCACTTTCTGTGTTGCACAGTACTATGGCTTTTGCCAAATGCACTCATATATCCTCCACGACAGTATCACACAGCATACTTTCACTGCATATGTTTTTAACCAAGATAAAAAATTTACTAACAATAACACTTAACTGCCTTTGTATTATTAGAATAGACTCAAACATGGGACCAGCAGATGACATAATGGTTATGTTGCTGGACATAACTGATGGCAGTTCAAGTCCCGGATCCAGCAGCTTAAAAGTCATGCTGGGCATGTGTGCGTGCATGCTCAAAATCCCAAGAGGAAAGTGGAAAAGGGACAGTGGCATGGCCATCACCCATGAGAGTTATTTCTTGCTTTCTGTCTCTCTGTCTCTCCAGCAAGCACACATGCCCAATAGCAAAAATCTCTCAAAAAAAAAAAAAAGAAAAAGAAAAAGACACAAACATACCCATGGCCTCGGTACAGTCCAAGGTACAAAACAGCTACAGAGTTTGAGCAAAATTAAACAATCATTATGTTTTGGTGTTAGTTCAAAGAGTGACTGAAAAGAGATAATAAAACTTTGAGACCAGCTAGTCTTTTTCTCTGAAACATAAGGAAGAGGAGAAGAACTGACTTAAATTTCCTTCTGCTCTACTCTAAGTCCAGAATTTCTATTCAATTACAAGACAGAATGTCAAGATATAATAAAGTGAACTGAAAAGGGGAAAAGAAAACATGCTCTCTTTTTTTCTACAAATGAGGTTCAGAGCTTTTGCCCATTAAAGTAAACCAAATATGTTTCTCTCAAAAATTCCAGCCAAAAGGCAGAATGCCAAACACACTTAACAGATAAATCACTGTTCCGGGGTTTCTATTTTATTCTTCCCCCTTTTCTTTCTTTATTCTCTCTTTTGTTTTATACTCTCTCTCTCTCTCACACACACACACACATACAACCTCAGAAGCAAACTAACAATCTTTCCCCCTTCTCAATCTAGTTACTGAAAAAAATAAACTAAAGGAAACAATTACTTTTGTTGAAAAATCCATTGTTCAGGAGAAAAGTCACATAAAAATAAATCCTACCTTCTTCATCAGAGATTAGCATTTCATATCTTGGGATCAAGCCATTGTTCCGCTCACTATGTATAACTTATTGTAGTTAATTTATCACTAAGGTCATTGTAAACTAGGAGGGAGTTTGTAAACAAAAATGAATCACAGGTTTCATTTTTGTATCCTTTTCAAACTGGAAGACCTAACAGGTTCCTGTTCCAACATACAAAACAGTATTGCTTCTATCAACCTCCTCAGCGCTCTTGCCAGGAGTTTCCATTTAATTAAACTGACAGCAAAACAGGGCCTTTGCTAATGGGATCCAGACCATTTTTCCTTCAATGTAAATTCTCAGGCATGAAATTACATCTGAAACAGACACAATAATCCTTCTATATCTCCAACATACATTTAATCTATAATAACAATTCCTTTGTCTACATTACAGTGAGTTTTAGATTTCAGTCAACCTTGTTTTAACTGGAATTCTCAAGTGTTACCCTATTTGAATTCACCTTAGCAATCCTCCCATGCTCTGGCTATATCTAGCCATAGATTATGGTTAAAGACCAGATGCCAAAGGCTAATGTCCACAGCAGGGAGGAACAATTATAAAATGAATGAATTATGTTTCTGTTTGCATCCTTGTTCCAAAAGTCAATTTATTTAAGTAAGAGCTTTTTCATCAATTGTCAACTCTAAATAAAAGCCATTGGCATTTATGAATATGTCTGAATTTCATATTATAAGTCAGGGTTTCAAGCATTCAATATGGCTAATCAAAGCAGAATATATTGATTAAATATAGCACGGGGGACCTGATCACCTGAAGATAATTAATGGAGTGGCTAGCCGTTTTCTCTGCTTGTATGCTAGTCACTTTTCTGGTAAGAGCAACCTGTAATAGATGCTTAAACTGGACTTTTTCTAGTGCTTTAAAATGTAATTATAAAAACAAACCCCTTACTGGATCATCTTGTCAGGTAATTTAGCATGGAAATCAAGACCTTTAGGACAAAAGAACAAAAACATAATCAAAAAGATTATAAGGCTATTTCTAAAAGTACTAGTAAATTGAGTAGGAGAAAAAGGTCGATTAATTATGAGACAATAGAATATAAAGATTTTTGAGTAAAAATGCGTTGTATCAAGTGTCATTTCAAAACTAAGCCTTTTTCACACTCATGCAGGTCAAGAGATCAGCGGTGCAGGTGTACAAGAACACAAGTAATTTGAAAATGCAAAACTGAAGGTCAATAAAGATTGATTGGTAAACTTGGCCCTCCTGAACAACCTGAAGAAATGGCAGGACCTTTGATATAGTCTGTCCAATTGTCAAAAGACACCCTGTCTTGGGTGGGGGAGTGGATAATAGGGTGCATATTTTAGATTCTTTTTCCATATTCAGAGGGCTACCACTGTCCTGTCTGACCATCCCACCAAACCGGCAGCTCCTGGCAGTAAGTGAATCAAAGAAGATAGTCCTATGAGTAACTTCATGAAACAAAGAAACACGAGCAAACAAGCATTTTAGGGTTTGCTGAAATCGTATCTTCCAAATATAAGAAATAATGCTATTTTCTATTGTTCTCTTGGAAAACACAAAGCAAAGCACTTTATTGGGGGTGGGAGGGTGTAAAGCCATGAAGGAACCATCTTCAGAATATCCTGACAGTCTCTTTGAAAATGAAACATTTCATTTATACAGCAGAAGACAGTTGTGGCAAGATTAGAAATCATTTTAAATCTCCCAGGCAATCAAAATACAGTCTTTTCATGTGGATGGAAGGTCTCTTGTTTTACAGAAAGTGCTAAATAAACAATTCTATGGGCAGAAATGTGAAAGCAATTTATTATTGTTCTATTCACTTTGGTTAAAACTTTAGAAACCACATGAAGCCTATAAATAGAAGCTTTTCTTTTGTCTTTGGGATGTTGAAAGCAGTTTCTCTTAGGTCCAGGGCGAAGAGGCAGGAAATGATTGCTCTTTCTCCACCGAGGAGTAACACACCGATCCTGACAATGTCTCAAAGATAGATTCCTTAAAAACACTGTATATGAGAAAAACAGCACACCTGTCCACATATTTTGAAAAATTAAGGACACTGGATCATAAAGAGACTTGTGTTGTGGGTTTTCCTTTTATTTTAGACATGGGCACCTAGTACTTTATTTTAGATGACCAAAAAGCATCAAACTCTACAGTAATGGTGCCTGAGAAATAGACCACCTGAAAGGGTTCACTTTTAGACTTTGAGAAAGAAATACACATTCTGCAGGGATTATTAGAGGGTTGAGAGAACCTAAGTAACAATCAGCCGAATGTGGATCCATAAACAGTTAAGTCTGGAAATAATGTGTTTATGCAGAAAGAGGACATCACACAAAACGATGACTTCTAGATCAGTGTTTTCTAAACTGAGGTTTACAGTCCATTAGTGGGATTATAAAACTAACTAAGTGGGTTGCAATCAGCAGTTTTAAAAAATGAAGTAGAATACAATACAAAAGAGGGTCAGCCAGTGGCATGGTGATTAAAGCTGCTGGATCCACATGGCCGACGGTGAAGTTCGAGTCCCAGACCTTGGCGGCTTAAAAAGCACACTGGGCACATGTGCATGCCCAAAATCCAGAAAGGAAGGAGAAGATGCAAGAGAAGGGATTGCAGAGTGACCAACCTCTATGGGGATTTTTTTCTCACTTTCTCTTTTTCTCCTGTTAGCACATGTGCCTTCTGGCAAGTTACAAAACAACAAAACAGAACTATAAATATCAGAGTGCATCATTTGTAAAGGGGTAAGTATTGTGTAGTGAAACCACTGTATACATATATACAGTATATGTGTGTGTATGTATATATGTTTGTGTGTGAGTATATACTAAGTACTGCATAGACACATGTATATATGCAGACATATATATGTGTATATATATACACACACATATATATACATATATAAATTTAAGTATGTATATGTGTGTGTGCTGGATCATTATTTTAAAATTACTATCATTCTTGTGGAACATTAGATAAGGTGTATTTATATACCTACAAATTTCTTCCTAGGTAATTTTATGAAAGTAATAATTTCCAATACCACCACACAAGAAGAAAATAAGAATGGTTAAGAATCTTTTTAAAAAGCTGCAGTCTAATAGAGCTTGGGCATGATAGGTCCTTATGTGTTTACTAAAGAAAAAAAAAGAATGAATAAATAAATATAAGAATGTACTAACAGATGGTTATCTACATGAATGCAACAAGCATATCTAAACCAAAAAGTTACATGAACTACCCTATGGGCCTGCATAACTTACCTTCATCACATTGAGCTGTACTTCCAACATTCTGTTGAACTAAAATGCCAACATTATTCATTCTATTGTAAATGGCACACACGTTAACAGAGATATTAACATTCACAGGCCAGAAAGGTATTTGTGGAGGTTGTACCTACATTCTAGCTGAACATCTGCTTAGAAAGGGAAAAACTGAGTTAAATGTTTGGGCAGTTCATTTACACAATGTAAGGCATCAAGCTGAAAGCTGATGGATTAATCCATCAACCACTTGTCATTCTAGAACAAAACACATGGACGTAAAACATACAAATGACTTTCTGCTTTAGGGTACATGACACTGCTTGAACCTTCTCCAGCTTCATCCACTTATTTCCTCTTTCTTCATGTACAAAGAATTGTGGTGGTGGCCGAAGGTAAGCAAGGTAGACACATGATTTACAAATGGTCAATGGATCAATTGAAAATTCACCCTGAAGTAAGAGTAATAATACAAACATTGACCAAGCAAGGTAAGCTTCTTCCTGTAAGATATTTGTTAGTTTGACTAACAAACTATCTTAAAATCAAGGGAACTTAGCGTAATGGCTATGTCGCTGGACTCCCACGTAGTCGATTCGCGTCCCGGACCCGGTGGCTTAAAACTCATGTGCGTGCGTGCCCAAATCCCGAGAGGAGAATGGAGGAGAAGGGATTGCGGCGTGACCAATTTCTCGCTTTCTGTCTCTCTGTCTCTCTCTGTCTGTCTGGCGAGTATAGCGAAAAACCTCTCCAAAAAAAAAAAAAAACGGAACTCAAGTAGAAATATGGTAACATCCAAATTGTAAAAGTGGTTTTTGTTAGATGACTGCTTGTTTTTTTTTTTTTTTTTTTTTTTTTTTGTTTTTTTTTTTTTTTTTTGGCTATAGGGAATGTGTGCTTGCCAGAGACAAAGAGAGAGAAAAAGAGAGAGAGTGTGAGAAATCACCACACAGGGGGGTTGACCACACCGCAATCCTCTTCCATTCTCTTCTCTGGGTCTTGGGCATGCACAGCATGAATCTCAAGCCACCGGCTCTGGGACTCAAACCGTGAAGTCTGCCATGTGGGAATCCAATACTTTAACTTCCAGGCTGCTTGCTGGCCCTAGTGACTTCTTGTTTTAATTCACTATTTGAGTGAAGATACAGAAGCCTTCTCAAACTTACAGGTAACATAGCTGGATCTAAATGCAAGTGAATAAAGAGCAAAGAGCTCTTAAAAGCTGAAAAATGGCCTAAAGCTAATAATGCTAAATCTACCAAGGGAAAATGCAGTCTTTATTATTTTTTTCTTCTTTTTGGAGAGGTATTTTTGCTATAGGGCACATGCACTCACCAGAAAGACAGAGAGAGGCAGAGAGACAGAAAGCAAGTAATTACCCCACACACACACTGGGGGGATGGTCACACAGCAATCCCTTCTCCTCCATTCTCCTCTCAGGATCTTGGGCACACACGCACATGCGCCTGGTATGAGTTTAAGTCACTGGGTCTGGGACTCGAACCATGGTCAACTACATGGGAGTCCAGTGACATAGCCATTAGGCCAACTGCTGATCCCAAGAGAATGCAGTCTTACATTTAACTTTGGAAAAACATTTTAAAAGCCTAGTTTTTTTTTTTTTGTTTGTTTTTTTTTTTTTTTTTTTTTTTTTTTTTTTTTTTTTTTTTTTTAGCTAATCATAATCTCTACAGGAGCCAACAGTTGCCAGTGAGAAACAATAAAGCATGAGTTGCAGGGCTGGCAGGTAATGTGGTGGTTAAGTGGTTGTGGTCGACCATGGTTTGAGTCCTGGACCTGATAGCTTGCTTTCTCTCTTTCCCTGTCTCTCTCTCTTTCTTTCTCAATCCCTCTCTGGTCAAATTAAAAATAAATAAATACAGTTAAATAAAATCATTCTTTAAAAAAAAAAAACATCGACTGCATTCATGGAAATATAGGTCTACGACAAAACGTGTAATAGATCTTATTGTATGCCACATTGGGGAGGCCACATGCATGGTCTGCAGACAGTATTTTTAAATGGGCACTGACTAACCAAAGCACACTGACAGAGGGAGGATGTAAAGAATATTCTGGGTGAAAAAGTACCAGGATGTTTAACCTGCAAATTAGATATCAGAAGAACCAAGATTTCAGGAGCTCTTGAAAGCAGGAGAAAATTGCCTTTAAAGTACCTGAAAGACTTTCATGTAGGAATTTATATTCTTGTCTTTAGGGTACCTTAAAGGAACTAGACTCAGTGGGTAAATGTAGCAGAGCCACAGGGTTTAGGCCACTATAAAAACAAAGAGCTCTATAAAATGAGAGCATGTGAAAAAAAATTGTAGATGTGTAAGGTTAGGAAGCTGAATATCACAATGGAGAATAATGGAAAGATGACTGTCATGGCTATAAAAGGGGATTATATTGAATTGTCACTTTCCTTACAATCCCAAGGGACTTAAACTAGGGGGGGGGGGGGGGATTTACTCCGACCTGGGAACTCAGGGAGAAATATAGCTTCCTGAGGAAGAAGGGCCAGAGCTCGCCTTTTGAAATCAGTGCTCCCTGACTCACTTCACAACTTTTAAATTTGGTGAAATCAACATGGATCTTAAAATTATGTATATATTTGAGATAGAATGGTTGGCTGTTCCCAAAAGCTGCGGTGAGGTCAATGATGCATCTTTACAACCTGTGGCATCTTAGTATCAAGAAACAGAGCAAATTGGAATTAAACGGTTAACAGTGGTAGCCTCTGGATAGTGGGACTGTGAATGATTTTTATTTTTTCTTTTTGCATTTCTTTACTTTCTGCAATGAAAACATATTACATGTGTAATGGGGAAAAAGAAACATTTTAAAAAGGATGATTTAGAATGAGATAAGATTTTTATCTAGAAAAGTCCCACTGGTGAAAAATGAAAGTGAGGTTTAAATCAAGACATTTCAACATTTCCCAGAGAATATACGTAACTTTAGTTCAGCCAAAACATTTTCTTTCATAGACTGTGAAAAACAACCCATGGCCTACCTCTTGGAAATTATGGCCTCAAATCTAATTTTAACATCAATGACTGATGTTACCTTTATGTTACTACTCCTCAAATATACTCAGATGTTAACATTTTACTGACATGCTTTTATTTACTAAAGTAGTTCATCGAAGTTGTAAAACTAGAGCCTCAAGAAAAAAATTACTTTTCTGAACTGGTCTACATTTACAAAAGCCACTTCAGAGAAACATATCTTGCCTACATTGGAGCAGTAATGTACTAAATACTAATTTCTACCTGTGCAAGTAATCCTACTGTCCTTAACATTTGGGAATATTCAGATGGGTGGAGGAAAAAGGACTATTATTATATCCCACCATGGGTTCATGAATTGGATTTTAAAAAAATAATTGTCCTTAACTTCTTTAATAGAATGTTAGGAGGAAGTATATATTTAAAATTCCCCTCTCTCTACTACATACAAATGATTGTGGAGAATATTTGCTATTACCTATAAAAGAGGATGTTCAAAGGAAGTGTAGGTTTGAAATGTATAACTCTCAATATACAACGTTCTTTCAATAAAGGCTGGGCAAAGGTCATAAAACTGTGTGTGTGTGTGTGTGTGTGTGTGTGTGTGTATATATATATATATATAGAGAGAGAGAGAGAGAGAGAGAGAGAGTGTGTGTGTGTGTGTGTGTGTGTGTGTGTATATATATATATATATATATATATATATATACACACACACACACACACACATACTCCGGCCCTTTGGACTGTAACAGCTAATCATTAGCCATCTATTCATAATGTTTACGTTTTAGTGTGTTATTTTCACATTTTTCTTCATGGGGACTAACCATTAGTATCCCCTTAAGACTAACAAAAGTACATTCATTGCCCACTGGCAAATGATTTCCGGCCCCAAAGCATTTGCTGGTAGAAAAAGTTAAAGTATATCTAGGCTTATATTTCTATTATTGTTGGGTATGAGAAGCAGCATAAATGTTCCTTCTCAAGAACTTTATTCTAATTGGCTTCACATATGATGGTAAGAAGTTAGGTCCAAGTCCACACATACAATTTACACGTTTGTGAATAAAATCTAGGAAAATGCAAATTTTAAACATAGCTATCTCAGAAACCTTTTATTAAATGGACATATTTTAAATTCATTCTCTACTCACCCCCCCCCTTCTTTCACCTCCTCAAAAGACTACCTCAAAGCACCCTGAACTCCTAAATTAATATTCTCCTGCATTTTAAAAAGGAAACTTGTTTGCCCTTAAACATGGTTACATAAACAAGGTGTTTGACTTGGGGAGATTTTCTTCTCTGAGTATTTCTAGTATTCCAGAGCTGGAGTCAAGCTATTTAAAGAATGGAGTATTCAATTCCTTAGGCCAGATGCTAGTATAAATATGAAACTATGTTCACACTGCAGATGAAACTATTTTTAGTTGGTGCATTTTGAAGAGCACTATTCAGTTAAGCATTGTAGGGTGGGAGTTCAGTAAGCTAAAAACAGAATTAAGATGAATTCCAGCTCCCATTACTACAGTGACCCCAGGATGGTAGAGAGGGCTGCCCTTCAGCGGGTATGCATCAATAGGCCTTCGCCAGTTTAAAATACTCAGAAACTTCCCTACAAATGAGTAAACAGCCACTCCCCCATCTCCTTTCCCCAGTGCTTGTTGCCTCCTTCTTTCCATCTTCAGATCCTCCTTTGGGAGATCCTAGACACTGCCCAGTTCAGGCTTGAAGGGTTAACTCCTAGCTCACAGCAGAGCCCACTGTGGTGGCTCTAGCCCTGAGGTCTGTGTCCATCTGACTGGCACCTGCCTGTGCCCTAGGGTTGTGAACATGCAGATCCCCTGCCCCAACCACCTCCATATTACTATTGCGTAAGCTGGGCCCTCTATTTGACTCCATACTTCAAAATTTTAAAACAGTGTAAATTTAAAGAGGATGTGAGAACCGCAAAAATGTGCAAAAATAAAATTACTCTGGGGCAGACCCTGGCAGTGTTTTTTACACCATGGTCCCTGAGAGGAAGCTCCTTAAACTGCCCACTGTTAATGACACCAGGTCTGTTGACATGTGAGTGGCATTGGTCATTGTTTTCCCCGTGCCTTGTAACTGCCAGACAGAATTATACTAATTTTATACTGTTGAAGAAATGTCAGTCATTAAAGATGATTTAAATCACCAAGATATAGGCACAGAAATCAAAAGCCCAACTTGGACTGGCCCTGTAACCCAGTGGTTAAGGGAGCTGGAATCCACATGGCTTACTATAGTTCAAAATCTGGCCCCAGCCACTTGAAACACATGCCAGGCATGTGTGTATGCATGGCCAAAATGCTGACAGGATGGCAAAATGGAATGGACAGGACTGCAGTGTGACCACAGACACCAGTGAGGGGATGCTTTCTCCTTCTCCCTCTAACTCGATCTCTCATAGTGAGAGCATGTGCCCTCTGGCAATTATAAATGAAAAAAATAAACCCACAAAAATGAAACAACAACAACGACAAAAACAACTGGGGCTGTCAAGGGATGTGGTGGTTAAAGGCGCTGGATTCACACAGGGCCGACTGCGGTTTGCGTCCCAGACCTGGTGGCTTGCTTTCTCACTTTCTCCTCCTCTGCCCCGGTCAAATTGAAATAAACAAATGAATGAATAAATAAATAAATAAATAAAGTTAAATACAATAATTCTTTTTCAAAAACTTCAATAAATAAAAAGAGTTCAACTAAGATGCCGCAAGTAGTTCTCAATGCCCATTACCACCTGGCATGGTCGTTTTCTGTGGAACTTTCTGTGGGACTAAAGGCCTTGACAAGAATCTTCTTGCACCTTACACAGATGCAGACTGTTCCGTGAGCTGGTTTTACAGAACAGCACTACCAGCCTATACCTATAGTAGACCAGTTGTCTGGATCTTCAACTGCGATGTAGCCAGGATGCATAAGGCTCTGTGTGGTTTTGGGTACAGTCCCACCGACAGGCTACTCTTCCTGAGACTGTGGTCAAGCTAAGAGGCCAGTGTGGGTTGGTGTCTATTTCAGTGTTTCTGCCATGAGCAGACCAGAATGTAACAGGTAGGGAAACAAAGTCCAGGGCCAGAATGAATAATGCTGTGCTTGTAGGATCTAAGAAAGGAAAGAAAGCAGCCCAATTGGGGAAAAGGAGCTAAGAACCCAAAGCCCTTTGGATTGTCTTTTATCACTTACTGAAAGCCCATATGAAAGAAAGGAATCAGAAACTGGAGCAGTAAGAGGGAGACAGAGGGAATATTTCATTTTGTTGTAAGTATGTTTTTCTATTTATTGGAATGCATTATACAAACCAAAGACCTAATTTTAGTCAGGAAACTCCCAGTGACCCGAGTGGAAAAGAGTTGCATATTTTTTTGATGAAACACAGTCACACACACCCCTCCTCAAAAACATAACAGAAAAAAAAATAAAAAAAATAAAAAACAAAACCATTGTGGTGCTGTGAACACGGCTTTAAATATTTCTCAAGATTCTACAAACATTAGAAACGACTCTACCTTCTCTTGTGGTTTTATGATGATGTCATCATGTCTTCTCCATATATTTATAGCCTTGTAAGTCATAATTACCAATCATTTACTCTAAGACCATAAATGTTTTTGGGTGACTTACATAGACAACTAATACTATTTGTTGATGGGTTAAGGTATTGTTCATGGATGGGAAAATTTATTCTAGTCTAAACTTCAGGAGTTCATTTGCCAGATATTTTATGTTATGATTCTTTTACTGATTCTTTTTTTACCTTTATAATATTATTATTCAGACCTGTGGTGTTTCTGGCCAATGACAGACTATCTTCTGAATGATCTTTTTCTTTCACGGCACAGTCAAATTAGAGATGGCCCTCAGTACACTCTCAGAATCAGATTGTCTGGCAAGTGCATCCAGACCCACTTCTCAAACCACATGGAACGTTCTGCCTCCCAACGTGCCCATAGAGTCCTTTACAGGCATCCTAAAACGTGCTGTACAAATTTATGCGATTAGCAGAGCAGTATGGATGATGAAGCTGTTTCCAACGGTGCTTCAGCTTTTATCAATTATGCAACACAACACAGATGTGAGCCTTCACCTTTGTTTTGTGTGTGCCGCTAAAGTACCCTCTCCTTCAAAGCAGCATTTCCTTTTGCTTTGTTGAAGCCCAATGCTTGGGCAAAAGAATTTTTCCAATCTAGACATCTTGAAGGATTCAACCTCAGCAAGTCACTTTTGATTTAAGCATACTTCTAAAGAAATCAGTTTTACTCAGGACTCAGTTTTGCAAAGTTACCCAGGAACTATTTCGGTCCAGTTAACGGTAATAACAATTGCCCTTTTCCTCACTCTACAGAGCTCAGAAACCACCCAGAGCTGAGATTCTCAGGCTCCCAACCCCATCAGGGCTGACCATGAAAGTGTCTGGGAATCTAGGCTCGTTGAAGGTAAGCTTCATGTCCTTATTCTGTCCCTCCTACAGCCTGGAATCTACTGTGCTCAGTTAACACTGTAATTGACATGTGAATAACAGGGGCATGGTGGGTTGTTTTCAGACTTCACTTCTATGTGGCAGTTACACTTTCGAGCCTATAGTTTAATTCAGTGCAACTGTTTGCAGCCCTTCATAGCTCACTGTTGACATGAGGCTTGCACGATCTGAGACGCTCTCATTGCTATCAATAAGCAGGGCTGGGCTGTTGCCCAGGAAAAAAGCCTCAAAGGAAATGACTTAAGTGTGGTATATACTCGTGGTACCCAAGTCAATTTTAGGCAGTACGCGGATAAACATATTTTTTATTTTAAGAATGATGTATTTATCTTCACTATTATTTATAGCAAATGATATAGTTTTTTCATTTACAGGAGAGTTATAAAATTTTCCTATTTAGATTAAAGTTATTTAAGGAAAAAAGCAGTTAAAGAAAAATTCAGTAAATAATAAAATGGGGAGTTATCAGTCTGACAAAAATTATAAAGTTGGTTTATAAATGACTAGAGTCTAGGATATCCTAATTAAAGGCCTAAGACTTTAAGAATCTACCATTTTTCAAGTGCTTTATTGTATCTCACACTGTTCTGAGCACCTGGAATCCAATTTTTTTAAAGTTTTTTCCCCCCCTTAGGGTATGTGTGCTAACCAGAGAGATGCAGAAAGAGAGAACTGAGAAATCACTCCCTAGGGAGATGGCCATGCTGCAACCCCTTCTCCTCCATTCTCTTCCTGGCATTTTGGGTATGCACACGCATGTGACTGGTTGTGACTTTCTAGCTGCCAAGTCCGAGATTCGAACTGTGGTCATCCATGTGGGAATCC
Source organism: Tupaia tana (assembly GCA_026018925.1). Lineage (NCBI taxonomy): Eukaryota > Metazoa > Chordata > Mammalia > Scandentia > Tupaiidae > Tupaia > Tupaia tana. The sequence continues at coordinate 63,661,117 of JAKSZU010000010.1, forward strand.
AGCACCGCAATTGCCCATCATGCCCCCTGCTGGCACCTTCAATGTTATTAAGTCCTACCATATCTCTGTGAGGTAGAAATTGGGACCAGCAGGTGGCGTGGTAGTTAAGGGTGTTGGACTCCCACATGGCCAACTATGGTCTGAGTCATGGATCTGGTGGCTTGGTTTCTCACTTTTTCTCTCTCTCTCGCTCTGTCCTTCTCTGGTCAAATTAAAATAAATAAATAAATAAAGTTAAATAAAATAATTCTTAAAAAAATATTATACTCATTTCACAGATGAAGAAACTAAAACTCTACAACGTGCCCAACGTGTAAAGCTAGAAATTAGGGATTCAGCCTTCAAGTTCAGGTTTGCCAGAGTTTTAGGGCCTTACCATTATATCAGGTTGCCTCCAAGTTTAGTCTAGTCACCCATCACATACACCAAGTACCTACTACATGCCGGACAAGGTCTTGGATTAAAAGAGGGGGAACGTTCATCCCCTTCCCGTTAGGTAGTCTAATCTAATAAGTGACAGATGAGGTCTTGACCAGATTAAAAAAAAGAGAAGGTTTCTCATCTTGGGTTTCAACTCATACTCACAGGAAATGGGCCAAATTTAGACCAAAAACAGTATGTAGAGCTCCCTACATAAAAGACAAAAATTCATTGTTTTATAAATATTTAGAATATCAAGCATGAGTTTGATTCACATAATAAACACATTGCTGTTAGAAGAGGCAATAGGTGAGTAGAAGAATCCCTAGGCAGTCCCCATGTTATGAAAACCTTGTATGTAAAAATTAAGCCATAGAAAGTGTATTTCCATTCCAAAAGAAGCCTCTACAGGGGTTTTCATAGGGCTTCCCACTGTTGTAAGACGCCTTCAAGCAGCCCGGGGAGGATGTAACTAATCAAGACATGTGCACACATCCAGACCGTCCTGACAGTAGAGAACAAGTATTATTTGTATGTCCCTGCAGTGAAAACTTACAATTTGAAAATATAAAAGAAAAACATACAAGATGAGATCCACATGCCCTTCCTTCCAGACACTGTCCTGTCTGAAAATGAAGCTCCACCAATCTTGCAGGTTGACACATCTCACCCTTGTTTTTCTTCTTCATAGCATGACAGTTTGGTGCTCTCAAAGGAAACCAACCAGCCGTCCTGAGCGAATAATAAAGTCCAGGGACCAAAAGGAGGGAATTCATAAAAGTCCTCAAATGTCATTCGAGCTTTGCATGTGCACACATTTTCTGAGTGGAAAGTCTATGAGGTCCAGGGACCAGCAGTTAGCATAATAGCTATGTTGCTGGACTCCTGTGTAGTTGACCACAGTTCGAGTCCCAGGCCTGGTGGCTTAAACTCACGCCAGGTGCATGTGTGTGCGTACCCAAGATCCTGAGAGGAGAATGGAGGAGAAGGGATTGCAGCATGGCCATCCCCCCTGGGGGTGATTTCTTGTTTTCTGTCTCTCTGTCTCTGGCGAGCGCACGTGACCTATAGCAAAAACTTCTCCCCCCAAAAAAAAAAGAAAAAAAAAAAAAAGTCTATGAGGTCTTTAGATTCTCAAAGTAGGCTATGCCACTTTCCAACAGAGTGCTAGGTTCAGCACCACTGGAATAGGCAAATCCAATGAACTGCTCCCATCATATGTGCATGGACTACCAGGGAAATAACAGTAAATAATATTTAGCTGAAATATCTAGCTTTGGGGGGAGAGGAGTAGTGAATAATGAGCCATTTTAAAAAAAGTATTTGTTAAACTTTTATTATCATAGAGCCCTTCTAGAATCAGATCAACACTATTCATGGTCTTCCAAGAAAATGCATACTTACATGCAGAATTCTGCATGCAGATTTGGATGCAGGGAATGGTGTCCTCACAAAATGTATCCATTGGTTCTTTTTTATTTTTTAAATTTTTTGCTGTAGGGTGCATTCACTTGCAGAGAGAGACAGAAAGAGGGAAAGTGAGAAATCACCTCCTGGGGGCGGGGGCGGGGGGCTACGGCCATGCCTCAATCCCTTCCCAATTCGTGTCTCAGGATTTTGGGCATGCATGCATTTGCACCTGGTGTGATTTTCAAGCTGCTGAGTCCGGGATTCGAACAATGGTCGGCCATGTGGGAATCCAGCACTTTACCCACCACACCACCTGCTGCCCCCCATTGGCTTTTAAGAACCTATGTCTCAGATATTTTTTTCCCCCAGCAGAACATTCAGGTATTGGACATATAGCATAAAATACAATTTTTTTGGAGATGAAGGAAAGATGATTATTGGCACACCTCCTGCCAAATCCTGAACCCACTATATAGAGTATAGCTTCTCTATCATCTCTATCTTCACTCCTAGAACACAGATGCAATGGTTTTATTCAGCCAGAAAGCTTTGCCCAGAGTAAGTTCTATGATTCTGTGAGGTCCACTGTTAAGATTTCCTTTGGGAGAAATTGTTTTATATGAATTGATGTGATTAACCACACTAGCCCTATTTGCAATCATGCATAAGGCAACCAGGCAGAAAGCTGACATTTTCATGGAAAGTTCTATCATTCGTGATCTAAAATTGCTAATGTTATTTCTTATCATGTAGGTTATACCCTAAGAATATGATATGAAAATATTGCTGTTATGAATAAAGGCCACTCAATGAGAGGATAAAGACTTAACATTTTGAGGTTCAGCTGATAGCATTTCATGACCAGAGCACATACTGGAAGGTAGGAAAATAAAAACAATACTCAATAAATCCATAAACCAAGAGCCTATATTTAACTATTGTCCCTTCAACATTTCAGAACACTTTCTGGTAGAACTTGGCAGAATACAAGGAATTTCAATGAGGAATACACAATGTATCAGACAGCTTTGATGTGAACCACCATGTACTACAGAGACAATGAAAGGTCAGTATTTAATACCAAGCATGGGATTCCTATCTGGAAAGCCAAGTCTGAATGAAGGCCAAGTTCCTAGTGGGATGAATAGGCCCTTCAAAAGATCTAAGTCGGAGATGACCAGGAAATTCTCCATTCCTGGTAATATCCTGGTAGAATAGAAAGAGCACATGCTTTGGGAATCTCCTGCTTTACTCAACAATTGTATGAATAAAACTATGGCCAATGAAACTGGGGTCACAATTCCTGCTCTTCAAGAGCTGACAGTTTGCTCATGGACAAGACAGGTACTTAGGAAGTTTATTCCATGCTCCCAGCACACTCTGCTTACTCTTTCCTCCATGCACTAGCTAATCTCTACCTTACAACATAGTGGTATCTATCTGCCCTAAAACACTGAGTTCCTGAGGGCAGGGACTGCACTCTCACCTTTATGTTCCTTTCTCAGCAAATAGAGTGTCCTGGCCTTCTTAAGCGCTCAATACATAAAGTAAGTGATTCCACTTCAAAAATTAAACTAAAGATTGCACCTGTCTAAATCTCTCTAGATCAACACTAACACAAATATACAATGAGCTACATATATAATTTAAAATTTTCTAGTTGCCACATTGAAAGAATTGAAAGGAAACATTCAATTCATCGCAGTAATATATTTTATCTAATCCAGCATATCAAAAATATCATTTCAGGGAACCAGCAGTTAGCGTAATGGCTATGTCGCTGGACTCCCACGTAGTCGACTGCGGTTCGCGTCCCGGACCCAGTGGCTTAAAACTCACGCCGGGCGCGTGTGCGTGCGTGCCCAAAATCCCGAGAGGAGAATGGAGGAGAAGGGATTGCGGCATGACCATCCCCTCTGGGGGGTGATTTCTCGCTTTCTGTCTCTATGTCTCTCTCTCTGTCTGGCGAGCGTACGCGCCCTATAGCGAAAAACCTCTCAAAAAAAAAAAAAAAAAAAAAGAAGACAAAAAAAGATATCATTTCAGAGCTGGCTCCATGGTGTAGCAGTAAAGTGCTCAAGCAGATCTGGATCCCACATGGCAGCCACAGTTCAAATCCTGGGCCTGATCAGCCTGAAACATGCCAGAGCGTGCACATGAAAGCCTATGATCTAATGAGCTAAAGGATGGAGGAAGGGAATCATGGCAAGACCGGATCCTGTGTAGTGTGCTTATTTCTCTTTCTTTCACATTCTTTCTCACTCTCTCTCTGTCATGTACATGTGCATACACTTCTATCATGAATAAAGAAAAAAATTTATTTTAGCATGTGGTTATTGATAAAAAATTATTAGTGAGAGATATGTTCTTTTTTATCCTAAGTGTTTGAAATCCAGTGTGTATTTTGTACTTACGGTACATCTAGTTTGCATGCTAAATACTCAACACTTGAGTATAGGTAGTCATACCAAGACAATAGAGTTATATTTAGCAAAAAAAAAAAAAAATTTTTTTTAGAAAGATTTTTGCTATAGGGCATCTGAGCTCGCCAGAGAGACAGAGAGAGACAGAGAGACACAAAGAGAGGAAATATCCCCACCCAGAGGAAAGTCACATCTCAATCCCTTCTCCTCTACTGTCCTTTTGGAATTTGGGGCACGCATACACACGTGCCTGCCAAGAGTTTGTAGCCACTGGGTCTGGGACTTGAACTGTGGATGACTATACGGGAGTCCAGTGACATAACCATTACGCCATCTGCTGGTTCCCCTCCCAAATTTTTTATAGTGCTTTAGTTCCTAATTTTAAACTGAAATGATCATAATACATCAAAATTTAAAACTTGGACGACTCTCAATCATCATAGCCACATTCCAAGTGCTACAAAGCTATTTGGCTACCATACTGTAGGAGAATTCTAGGCAACTTCAACACTGACAAGCACAAGTTGTAAAATAATACAAACAGGTCAGATAGCAGTGCACGGAAATGCAGCACTCTGCTATGCTGGACTGACATGAGAAGGTGCTGGGTCCGAGTTCCCAGGCCTTCCTGTACAAACCAGGTGCCTGCACCCATGCCCTGATTCTGCCGGTGCTCCAGGCTGGGGGTGGATCACAGCATGAATACACTGTCCGGAACATCTGTCTGTCTCTGTCCCTCTCTCTCTTTCTGTCTTTCTCTCTAATGACTAAAAGTAATAAAATCTTTTTTTTTTTTTTAAGAGGGAGAGATTTTTGGTGGAGGGTACATCCTCTCACCAGAGATACAGACAGAGAGACAGAAAGTGAGAAATCATCCTCCAAGTGGGAATGGCCACACCACAATCCCTTCTCCTCCATTCTCCTCTCAGGATTTTGGGTATGTATGCACACATGCCCTATGTGAGTTTGAAGTTGCTGGATTATCCATTATGCCATACACTGGTATAAAAGTCTTTTTTTTTTTTTTTTTTTTTTTTTTTGTAGAGAGGTTTTTGCTATAGGGCACATGCACTTGCCAGAGAGAGAGAGAGAAACAGAGATACAGAAAGTGAGAAATCATCCCCCAGAGGGGATGGCCATGCTGCAGTCCCTCTTCCTCTGTTCTCCTCTTGAGATTTTGGGCACACATACACAAGTGCCCAGCTGAGTTTTAAGCTGCTGGTTCCAGGACTTGAACTGCGGTTGACTATGTGGGAGTCCAGCGATGTAACCATTACACCATCTGCTGATCCCAGTCCCAAAACCTTAAAAAAATTATGCACACATGGGCCAGCAGCTGGCACAGTGGTTGGGATGCTGGACTCCCACATGGCTGCCATTGTTCAAGTCCCCAATCCACTGGCTTGCTTTCTCACTTTCTCTCTCCTTTTCTTTCTTGAGCACATGTGCCCTGTAGCAAATTACAAAATCATCATAATAATAAATACGATTAAATAAATAATTATTAAAAATTATGTACACATTGGGGTCCTGTTTTTTAGAACAATTTATACAGATGCACACACAGAGAGAGATAACTGTAAGAATAACTACCAATTGTTAATTATTTGTTACTCCTGGGCGGAGGAATGGAATTGGAAAGCAGGTGAGGCATACTGCCGTACGGTTTAAACTTTTACATACATTTCATAAAATAGTAAACTTAGGGGAAAAACAGACTGTAGTATCACTTCCTCTTTAAACTGAGACAAATGCTGTTACACTTTAAGAGTAACAGGGATAACTCTGATTTCTTTACATAAGAGTACCATAAAGATAAAGAAACTAGAAATCACCTATATAAGGAATGTGGGATTGGGACCCACATTGGAGAGGGGAAAAAATGGTGGGATAGAGAGTGGCGAGAAGGCCTAGCAACATTTTCAAATATCTGAACCCTTACCAAGAATAAGAACAATTTGATTTGTCTGTCATTACAATAATAAAACTATAAACAAAAGTAATACAATAGTTTATACTATAAATCATACTTTTGTATTTATCAAAAGCAAGACTTTCTAAACAAGAGATGGATCAAAATGGAATAGGATTATCTAATAGAGTTCTCAATTTAAAAAGTCAACTAGTGGAGATTTCTGTAGAGGACATTTAAAACATCATCAGTGTAAGAAAGCTATCCTAGTTAGAATCTTATAACTAGATTATCTGCAATTCCTTTCAACCCTGAGATTTATGATCCTATGATATTTATCATTATCTCAAATGTGTATGCAAGATAGTACTAATTTTAATATCCAATCCTTTCTCTTTCCATGAATGTTGTAGGATTATTTGGCCTCTGCCTTGAAGTCAAGCATGGTCATGAAATGAATCCCTCATTGACTAATGAAATGTGAGTAGAACTGATACAGATTATACACGTTATTAATATGTACAAACACCGAACTGTTAGTACTCAACCCTCCACCTCTCTTTCCCCATTCCTACATGAACAGAGAAGCATGTGTTGGCGTGTAGATCTTACGCAGAGTCACACAGAGGGAAAGCTCTCCTGGGCAGTCCTGTACACCACCATGAACTGTGATAAACCAGAAGGAAGTTAGTGGTTGGGATGGTACTGAGATTTTGGAGTTATTTGTTACAGCAGCAAACATGACTTCTTCAATGTGGTTTTGTTTCTTTTGGAACCATCAGATACCTCAAGGACACAAGAGATTTCCAGCTTGGGCTATCCCACGAACAATGAGTATATCCATACACTACCTCTACATATCCAATAAATCAGAAGAACAGCCAGTCACAGCCAGAGGAGCATCAGAGGGCCTAGCAACACTGTTTCATGTGTGATCTCCCAAAGCACATTCTGAATTTCTGGCACCAAACTTTCTCTCTTTCTTTTTTCCCCTTTATGCATGATAGAGTACATGCACATGCATGTGAGAGTGAAAAAGAAAGAGACATGAGCACCCTCCATGGAGGGGTCACTCCATGATTCCTTTCCTTCACCCATCCAGCCTGTTATATCCTGGGCACTCACAGATGTGCCTGGTGTGTTTCAGGTCAACCAGGCTGGGCACTCGAACTGCAGTGCCATGTGGGATCCAGTTTTTCGTGACCACTGCATTATCACTGTTCCATGGAACTAGCCCAGGAACCAGATTTTCTTTTGTTTTTTTTCTTTCTTCTTCCTGCCTTCCTTCCTTCCTCCCCCTCCTTTCTTTTACAGATTTCTTTTGCCATAGGGTGCCAGAGAGAAATAGAGAGAGGGAAGGTGAGAAATCATCCCTCAGGGGATGGTCACACTGCAGTCCCTTCTCCTCTATTCTCCTCTAGGCATAGTGGGCATACACACACACACACACACACACACACACACACACACATCTGGCATATTTTTCAGGCTACTAGATCTGGGACTTGAACCACAGAGTTAGCCATGTGGTACCTGGCATCTTAACCACCATACCACCTGCTGGCCCAACACCAAATTTTCTAAGCAACTAGAATTAGCTGTAAATTATATCAGAGTGATTGGAGGAAGTAAAAAAGCACGTGGTTTGTAGCGCTTATATAACTAAGTATATTTTCACATAGAAAATTAAGTGTAAAATAAAACACATTAAAAGGAAACTTTTAAAACTTCAAAACAGGTACAGTGGCGGTGGCACATAGGTAGCACCACCACATGAGAGGCTGGAAACCATATGGGAGGCTTAAGTGTGATTCCTGGCCAACAGGAACACACTGGGCACAGCTACTGGAGGCTGGGGCAGGAGGATGATACAGTGAAAATACCTCTCTCTGACCTTTCTCTTTCTCTCTTTCCATCTCACTCATAAAGGGAAAAAAAATAAAATAAAAGCGCTTCAAAATAACCCTAAAAGATTCCTGGACCCTGTATAGGATTGGGATCATGGTTTATTTAAACCTGAATCAATTGCCATGTTTTAGAATAGATAATTCAAATGTTCATGGATTAAATCAAAAGAAATCACATACTATTATTACCTACATCTTTGTATTCCTTCAGTGTTGTATCTGCTCACTTTACTTCCTTGGTAGGAAAAATAGCAATTTTATACAGTTTACTTTTCTAAAGGGAAGAGAAAAGGAAATTCATGTCATTGACTAAGCACTCCCACTGTGTGCCTGGGGTCTCCTATGGATGATCTAATCTTCCCAGTCCTGTGCAACAGGTATTGTTAAGCCTGATTTGCAGATGGAGGGTTAAAGCTATTGTGGCCATACACCTTATAAAGCAAGAATTTGAACCCAAGTCTAACCTCTTTCAAAGTCTGTGCTCTTTCTACTACTACGTTAAGGATCCAAAAGAAGCTCGCCTAAAACTGTAGCTTCTGTGTTGGCTCATTCTTTTTAATCTTTGAAAACATTAGTACAAAACAATGGGGACCCAATGAGCATTCTCAATTAAAAAAAGAAAGAAAGAAAAAAAAAAAAAACCCACACAGAAGCTGCACATGTGAAAAGCCTATATTTATACACACAGCCATCATGTGATGGTTGATTAGCCAGGTAACTATAGGTTTTCCTCTGCTAGAAAAGTATACGTTTCATCATGCTTTGAACTCTGCCTTATTATCAGTGCTGCTATGAAAACAATGTTTTATTTCTTATTGAGAAAATAGGCCAGGCATGAAGCATTATTTTTGGAGGGCCTAACAGAATACGTTCTTTGTGAACTGAAAGAGTAGAAGGAGTAGTTGGAAGGTGGAGAATATCTTCTGCTGTGATTACTAAGTAATCATTTTAAGGGAGGCAGGAATTAAAACAGTGCAATTCCCTTGAATAAGAAGCAGTAGATGTCGTACTAAAACCATCTGCTTAATAACCTGTCACCTAAAAAAAAGACAGATTACAAACAAGCTGATAATAAAAAAAGATAAGGTGGAGCAAGTCCAGTCTGGATTTGCTGATTTCTCTGCATTTTCTGGTTAATGCTATAATCCTGAAACGTGAAAAAAAGATCTTTTTGAGGAAGACAGGCATTAATAGGTAAAATACACACACACACACACACACACACACACACACACACCAACGACACTAACCACAATCTTCAGGCTATCAGGCCAGCTTCTAGCATGTTCCAAAGTTCTCCCAGTAAGTTTTCCAGAATGGTGACAATGGCTAACTACTCACTAGGTCAAGGATTACCAGCAACCCAATACCTCAAAGGTGTTACTTCTCCTAGCAGGTACCAATGAGGCAGCCCCTCCCTCCAGCGGCGGCTGTCCTAGGAAGTGCTGTAAAAGAAGTCAAATCAGACTTATCATGCACATAGGTGTCCCAAATAGACCAAGAACAGAGAACTCCAGAGACTTCAGAGGAGGTTGATCATAAAAGCTGCATGTTTACTTAACCTACTAGGTATAGCTTTGAAGTTCGAGTGCCAACACTGGGGAGTTAAGACTGTTACTTGGAAGATAAGACAAACACATAAAGAAAGATATTGCATCATATTGGTCGTTGTAGAGTAAGGTGCTCAATAAGGTGGTGGAGACACTATGCGTGATAAGATAAGAGCTCAGTAAGGTAGGGCAACTCCTAGGAGGTGATGGCTGAGAAGGGCTTTGGGAGCTTAAACTGAAAGCGAGAATTCCCATAGCTAAGAGTCCTGGAAGGGGCATTCTTAAAGTGGAAAGGCACAAACCACTCAAAACCTACTGGAACAATTTGGAAGGCCAGGAGAGGATGTTTGTGGTTAAAGAGGGAGAGAAGACCAAGCTGCTAGACCAGTTAGGCTAAAGCAGAGGGTTTACATAGGGAGAGGAGATAAGGTAGACAGATAGGCTGTATTAACATTCTGTGGCACTTTAAGCTAGCAATTTCCCCCTACAAATGCAAAAGGAAATAGTCACGGATATATGCATAGCTACAGGAATTTCATAGTTTGTGGAAATCAGAAGCAATTGAAATGTCCAACAATAATTAAAGTGTGAAACACCTTTATAATGAAACGTTCTAAAGCTGGGGAAGGGATGAGCACGTAGGATTGTAGGATTATTAACAACATGGAGGCAGAATCACAATACAACTATACTAAATGGGGGGGGGGGGGTGGTTCCCAAAGAGTAGATTTCATTTTTATGGGAAAAAGTATTTGCATATAAATTCTTGCCTTTACACACATTTGTATACATTGGCACATAGAAGATGCTAATGGTTTTACCTCTGGGTGAGAGTAAAAGAAGTCATTTCTATCTTTCTGCTTTGTGTTTGTCTGTCTTGCCTACGCTTTCCAAAATGAGCTCGGATGACACTGTCAGTAAGAAAATTAACAATAATGAAAGTTACTTAATTAAAAAAAAAGAGAAGAAATGGAGGCTAGGACTCAGAAGTTCACCAGATGCTTATCTACCACATTTGTATTTTATTTAGCAGTCATGAAGCTCTTGAGGAAAGGGAGACTTACAAGCTGAAAGCCAATATTAAAAGGAGGTCAGATGTATAAAAGCTTGCATGGATAGGAAGTTTTGAATGTTTCCAACAGGAAGTAATGACACATGGTCGAGATAGTGGGTATAATAATGATCCTGGGCCAGCCAGTGGTATGGTGGTTTAAGCAGCTGAATCCCACATGGCTGACTACACAGCTCCAGTCCCAGACCCAGCATCATGAAAAACACACAGAGAGTGTGAGCATATGTGCCCAAAATCCCCAAAAGAGAACAACTTCAAGGAGATAAGTAGAAGGGACTATTGGAACATCCTCTTGGGGGGGGGGGTGGTTCTCACTTTCTCTCCCCTGCCCCATGAGGATATATAAATTAGGATATATATCTCCTAAGATATATATATATACACACACACACACACACACACACACACATATATATATTTCCACACACCAGGATAAATATATTTATATATATCCTAATTTAATCACTACACATTGTCTTCTTGTATGGAAAAATCACATTGTACCCCATAAATATGTAATTATTATTACATGTCAAAAAAAAAAGGTAAATGACTGAAAACTTAGAAAGCAAGTGGAAGCAAGAGTTATAGACAAGGCACAGCTCCAGAATTTTAGGGAAGAGGCAATGCCACTTCATCCCAGCATACTCACTGAAAACACGGAGCCAGGAAGTCAGGAGAACTCCAAATCAGCAGCACTATTTGCTCAGCCCCTACTGTGAGTAAGCACTTCATAAAGTCTTTGAAAACCTACTATTATTTCAGTCTGTCCTAAATAAATATATTTATTAAAATAGGCTAAAAGTCCAAACCTCAGCTTTCCTCTGCAGTGACCCGTATAAACTACAGACTTAAACACATAATGTTAGAAGAGACAAGGGGAACAAGCCTTTGACATTTAGGAAAATTAATGTTGTGCAGTAAAACCTCACATTTAAAGTCCTCGAAAAGATAAATAAGCTGTTCAGAAGAATCGGTGTCAATACTGAAGAGTATTAAGACTAAATGCCTAAATCAAATACCGGCTCACAAACCCTCTAGAAAAGCCACATCAATCCACAGGTAGGATGTATGTGCTTTGTGTTCTAAGCTAATGCTCTCATGGTGACTATAATAGAATACCATCTGTGACCATGCAGTGGCTAAACAGTCGAGAGGTAAAAGGCAAACGAAAGTGTTTTAGTTAGGATAAAATGAGAATAGCATTATGTACCTCCAAATGAAAGGGGAACTGGTGAATTAAGTCTCATCTTAAAAGCACAGATGAGGTATGGAGTCAGTGATGCATTTTTCAAGAGGTGTTCGAAAACCACTGTGAATCTGTTGGGTTTGTTCTTAACAGTAAAAGCACTCCTATTACCAAATGCCAAAAGAACTATTGATCCAAGTTTGGCAATCTATATGTGATACTATAGAAATGTATGAGCTTGTATAAAGCCCAGGATGTTTAAAAGACCTTTTCCCAGTAAACCTAAGGAATAAACTAAGGGACTAAAGGCACAAGATGAATTTTCTCTTTCATCTTTGACTAGAATCTTCCCATCAGACGGTGATCATCACACAGAGCTCATTGTGAAATGAACATTCCTCATTAATGAAGCTAACACAGAAGTATGGTTGGTTGCTTTGTCCATCATGGTCTTTTATTGCAGGCATGGGCATGTCGTAGCTGATCCAAGACAAAGCATCCGACTGGAAAAACAAACAAACCCAAACCAGAACAGACAGCAACCGCTGAAGTCCAGGAGGATGATACACATTCAGCTACTTCATATGATAATTTAGGAAAGACTTGTCGGTCGTTGTGCTATCTGGTTGTCAGGCCTCTTCCAGCCTGACAACTCTAAGAACTCCAAAAATGCATGAATTTCTTCCCTTGTACAGAGTAAGACTAGGCACCAAGCTAGTCTTCAGCCACAGTTTTTATTTTGTTTTATTTTTTTCTATAGGGCATGTGTGGCCGCTAGATATATATAGAGAGAGAGACAGTGAAAAAAAGTGAAAAATCACCCCCCAGAAGGGATGGCCACACCACAATCCCTTCTTTTCCATTCCCCTCCTGGGAGTTTGGGCACACACACACACACACACACAAACACACAATGAGATTTTTCAAACCACCAGTATGGGACTCCAACGATCAGTCAGCTATGAGGGATCCTGCTGCCTTAACCTCCACACCACCTGCTGGCCCAACCATGGATTTTATTGAGGCCAAAGCATCATGGGCCAGTCCTCCTTTAAATGTTGCAGCATACAACTATAGATGATAGTCTACACTTAATGCCACTGTAGGAAAAAAAAAGGGGGGGGGGGCAAAAAAACCTATAGTAACTAAACTTAAGTGAGGAATATTTTTCCCCTTGCTGGAGAGAGAGAGAAAGCAAGAAATCACCCACCAGGGGGGAATGGCCACTCCACAATCCCTTCTTCTCCATTTTCCTCTTGGGATTTTGGGCACATATGCACATGTTTTCATTGTGTTTTAAGCCACCAGATCTGGGGTTTGAACGGTGGTCGACTACGTGGGAGTCCAGCCACATAACCATTACGCCATCTGCTGGCCCCAGTTGCTTGGAGTTCTGACTGTGCAGAATGGATGTACTGTAACCTCTACTCCGCTGAAAGCCACTCCTACCCTGGCTCTAGGATTTTTAGCAAAAATGGGCTCCTACAATATAAATGAGTAATTGATGTAAAAAAGAAATATATCTGAAGTGTGTCCTATGATGAGTAACCAGGATGGTAAGGGATTTTGAAACCACATCCTGGAGGAAAATTGTAAAACACTGGGCTTTTTTAGCTAAATAAAGAGAAAACTAAAACTGTTTCAAGGAAAAGGAGGAACCATTGACTGGACCCCAATGGCTTGGAAGTCTCCTTCCAGCCTGACAAAGAGCGTCAAAAAAAAAAATTTCTTACCTTGTACATGCATTGTATCCTAGAGGTTAATACTGTTAACCCAGATACTAAAAATAGCACTCGAAGTTCCTATTTCACTTTCTGTCTCCTTGTGCCCTGACATCCCCAGTTTAAAAGTAAGACTAAATTCCTGAATTTTATAAACTCCTCTTCAGTTAACGATTCAACTTTAGTTCATTATCAAAAGAGGAAGTGAACCTGCAATGCTAAAATGGATTCACTAAAGAGCCACCGGTCAGTAGAAATTCTAAGCTCTTAACTCGGAGTGCGCCTTCATCAGTGATGACACCGAAAGTATCTGGGCAGCAGGACTGAGGGACAGTTGTCGACTGGCTCAGGCACGGTTAGATTTTGCCAAGACCTTCCTTCAAAGAGGAATAGCAGAGGAAGGTAAATAAATGCGACCTATTTGAGGCACTTTTATTTGCTCTTTCTACCATTATTTCAGGGCCATATTCCAGACTTGATTAGATGGTCCTGCTGAATTTTAACTTTCAAATAAAACAAATTATTCCTTATGTGTTGTAACCTTACGTGTTCCCCGTTTCTTAGAAAATGTTCTATTACTACAGTGTTCTACAGCTTCGAATGTCTTGTTTGGAGATTCTTGGAAGTGTGAATTTGGAAGTGTGAACTCTCTCTTTTTTTAAGTATGTTTATTTTTATTTATGTTAGAGAACCTTTCTCTTTCTCTCTCAAGAGAGAGAGAGAGAAGCACCCTCAACAGGGTCTCGTCAGTGAGCCCCTTTGCCTAGCCCTCCAGTTTGTGAGGATCTTGGGCACACATGTATGCACCCTACATGTTTTAGTTCTACTCAGCTAGAGGTCTGGACACTTGGATGGCCATGTAAATAGCACTGCAGTTCAGTAGCCACCGACTATGCCACAGAGGCTGGGCCATAAACGTGTTCTGTGGCCCAGTCAGTTGCATGTTGGGAAAGGTGGCTTGATCCCATTGACTGACTGCACAGTTCAAGTCCCAGACCCCATGGCTTGAAAAACATGGCAGGCACAGATATGTGCATGCCCAAAATCCTGAGAGGAAAATGGAGGAGAAGGAATTACATTGTGATCATTCCCTCTGGCCACTTTCTCTCTAGCAAAACAAACAAATAAATCCTTTGGGTTGTCACTTCATGGTGGCACGAAGTAATCTCTTGAAAATAGAGCCTGGTCAGCATTGGACAACATGCTTCTCCAAAGTTCGTTGAGCTGATTACATGGTTTAAAGAATATAAGGTGAACATAACACTATTGTCAGACAACCTTATGAGCAAATCCTTCAGGGAGTACTTTTATACCTTTTCAATAAGTCCCATATGTAATTGATTTCTGTTTTTAACCTAAAGATATTATAAAGGCCGAATTGGTTTTAGTGAGGAGGCTGAAGGAGCAGGCATTCCTCATGATATTCATCGATAGAATACTAAAACAATATTATCATCCAAGAACTTCTCAAGTTTCAGCATTAAGGAAAACGGTATAGCTAGCACAGCAATACAAGGTAAAACACAAATAAAAACCCTCAAAAGATTCTTTAATATGCATACAAAATTCAAATCTAGAAAGAAAGAAAGGAAAGGATTGTCTTAGTGAGAAGCATATCTTCAAGCCTAATAAATTCATTAGCTATTTCAGGTGGAAAGTGCTTATTGTGGCAAATTGTCAGCGCTTTGCCATGCTTCCTACTAGAGACATTTATGTTTTCTTCAACAAAGAGGGAGAATCTTTCCTATGTCTATATCCACAAATCTTGATATATCAAACTCAGAAGTGATCTGAAATGACATTTGAAATACAAGACCTCTAGAATTTCCAAGCAAACATTATAGTCAATTTTTAACCAAGAGTATTTGAAAAGTCACTTACACAACTGGTCACATATGGTCCAACTTAGTGTGACAGAACTCTCAGGAGGAAAGAAGTTAAATAATATAAAAGTATACATTTATATATAAATAAAAGACATACCAATTGTAGATTATATAATAACATTATATATCATACATATTCATTGCCTATTTAAAAATAAATGTTAAAAATAATATATTTATCAATTATATGTAATTTATATGTATATACATATATATGTATATGTGTGCATATATATATATATATATATATATATATATATATATATTAATACAAGCAAGAACCTAAAGGACTTTAATACATATTGAGTGTCAACAAAATACTTGGAACCAGAAGCATTCCAAATTTTGAGTTTTTTTTTTTTGGGGGGGGGATATGTACATATACATAATGTGATAGCTTGAGAAAGGGACCCAAGTATAAACACAAAATTCACTTATGTTTCATTTATACCTTATACACATAGTCTGAAGGTAATTTTATATAATATTTCTATATTACAATGTTTTTATTGTGATCTGTTACATGAGATCAGGTGTGGGATTTTCCACCTGTGGTGTCATGGCATTCAAATAGTTTCAGATTTTAGAACATTTCAGATTTGGGATTTTTGGGTTAGAGATTCTCAGTCTATAATAGTATTGTATCAAGGCAGACAGTAATGAGCATAAATTCTGCCCTAAATTGCCAAAGCAGCTGTGTGATTAGGGGAATTCGAAAGGGACAAATAAATTAACATTGTACCACATGGGTCCCTGCCATATAGAACCTCTGTCTGACGATTCCACTTTAGACTTCAGTATCACACGTTTCCATAGTTATTAGCTAATTTGTTCACAGCTGATCTTGTCAAAAATCCAGTATTATTGCCCATTTAGTACACAATGAACCTGAAGGTACATACAGTGACTTTTAGTGCCTTTTCCAAGGAGTGACAGATCCACAGGTAGAGCCAAGATTTTTCTGACCTCCCATCCACTGTCCTTTCAACACCATCATGCCAAACACTCCCAAAAGTACTGTGAAAGTCCCAGCACCAGAAGTGGAAGTCACTCTTTCTCAATGTAATGGGATTTTACAAACAGAAATCAAATGGAGGGAGCCCCCACCTCCCCATTAAATTCAGCCAGCCCCATTACACACAATCTTTTGGTCTCTTTTCTAGTGTTTAGCTCAGACTCATTTTTTTTTTCTCTCTCTCTCTCTCTCTTTCAAAAGACACATTTGGAGATGAAACCATTCATAACTGCCCATCCACAGACAGTTTGTGGCAGCATAATTGACAATGAGTCTGCTGCAAAAAAATGAAAATGCTGTTTTAATAACCTTGGCCTAAAATACATTCTGTTGTATGCCTCAAAGGGTTTCAATAAAAAGTCAACCTGTAGAGACATATTTTCTTGGCTTAAACAACAATCCAAAGCATATAAATGTAGTCCAACTATAATGACATATTTATAGGCCAATAAAGCTTACACTGCAGCTTTCATACTTCACTTAAAGAAACTCTGTAAGAAGCAGTGTTATATAAAATAATTTTTTTTCAAACTATAGCCCAAGGAATAAAAAAATTCAAGTTTGCTATGTTTAACTGATAGTGTTTATACTTCTTAGCTGCAAAAAATTTTGTAAAATGAAATAATTCTTCATTTGACTACTTCCAACTGCCATACCAAATATGGGTATCAAGTCCACTTTATTACAAAAGCTAAGTACTGTAATTCTAAAGACAAAAATAAATAACTAGAGGCTTGTGTAGTGAATGATTTAATCAACCCAATTCTTCTGGAAAAACAGGTTCTTGTGTTCATTATGCTTATGAATAATACATTCCTTAACCCTTCTATTTTAACATAGATATTTTTCTTTTTTTAAAAAATAAACTTCAGTATGAAACAATCTGAAAGAAGGTAAAACATCTCACCAAGTAAAGTCATAATTTGCATTGGTTTCATATTGAACTTTCTTTCTTTGAAAAGGACAAAGAGAAGGGAAGAGGATGAATGTACTTTACCACATCTCAGAAGTGTTTTTTTTTAAGATTATTAGTTTTTCCACTATCCAGATCTGTAGTTTTAGTCATCAGCCATTTAAAGGCTTAAATGAAAACTCTAGAGATTTTTAAAAAGCAAACATGACATCCTCAAATATTGTCCAAATATGCTCCTTCAAGGGGAAGAAAGACTTGTGATTTGAATCAGAGCAGTTATTGGAAACTGCCATTTGGGGCAGAGTTTCTCTTTGTAGAGTACTAATTTGTTGGCAGATACACATTTGTGAGAACAAGCTTGTTTTTTTTTTTTTACTATTCAGAGAGAGACGGGAAGTGACACAAACTGGGATTAAAGGGAAATTATTCTACCTAAAGACTAAGCAAGAAGGGCTCTTTAATTAGCTTTTATATTTTACAATTCCTTTTTAAAGAGTCAGCCTGGTTATTTTGTCGTTATTGATTTTTAACATGATGAAATGACTCAGTTAAAAAATAACACGCTGGTGTTTTACTTCACCCATAGAAAGGTGAGACTTTTTCCATTCTTTGTTCACTTTTACTAGTAAAAAAAAAGGGGGGGGTTTAAGTAATCTCACAGTTCATCTTTCATTGGTAAGAACAATGAGGAGTTGGAAGGGTTCTATAGAAGGAAAAACCTAATAAGTGTGTGAACTTCCATTAACAATGTGGTATTGGAGGTGGTTTCAGCGTGGCCAAGAGAAAGGGAGATAAGAAAACCAGTGCGTAGAAAGAAAAGTACAGACAACAAATATTTTGATGTTACAGACAGAGAAAGGAAGAGACTGAAGAGAAAGTTGGATAGGAATGTGTACAGCTAATGACACCTAGCTCCCAATGTAATTCCTAACAACGTAGACCTGCACACCTTAGATCAGGCAGACAGTGGAAACTCATTACATTAAGGAAATTTTTTGTTTCTCTTTCCACATTATTACAACACAGTGTGCATTCCAATTACAAAAGCTATTTGTCTCAAATTCCCCATCGTTCATACCAACTGAGTAGAATTTCAAGGCCCTAAATTCTATCCTTAAAGGGGTATTTTACATTTTACAAAAAGCACATGATGTTTCTTGCCTACCAGAGAGCCTTCTAATCAATGTCCTGTCAATTATTTCCTTTTCTCAGCACTAATAGTAGAGCTTGTCTCTCAAATGAGTCCAAAAAAAAAAAGAAGGGAAAAATCCGAATCACCTAGAACGCTTTTTGTCAGTATATATTCTTTGGCTGCGCCTCAATCCTACTAAATGAAGAACCTGCAGAAACTGGACGCAGTAATGAGTGTTGTCTTTAAAATTCACATCGTGAGTCTAATGAACAACTGTTCAATATATGTAACAACCACTGATTTAGATCTTCCGGGCTAAGCTGTGAGTACTTTGAATATTCACTATAAACTCATTTCTTTGAGAACAATTGTAAAAATGTACACTATGGATATTTTTTTTAATCCAGGAAGATCAAAACCTAAATCTTTTCATGGAATTGAGAGATTGGATTTCTTTTAGTGTTCATTAGTAAACTATCCATTTTAAACACAAATCAACAATACCACAAATACTCTGGTTTGTATGAGTGACATCAAGCTTAACCATCTACACATCCTTTTGTCCCCCGTGGGTTTCCTGTTTAATTTTTTACTACTAACAGAATATTCCATAATTCAAAAAAAAAAAAGAGAGAGAGAATCAAACAAACAAAAGAAAGCTTTTAATGTTAAGAACAACATAAGACAATGGCAGTATAACTTAGATCATGCATTAGAAAAGTAACCCAAAAGATACATATTCAGTATGATCACAGGTCATAAGACTAGTCACTTGTGTGTTCACAGAATTAGAGGTGGAGAGCAGATATATGAAGACCATTTTAAAAAATTCTTTGGTTTTATGAGGAAAACCCCTAGCTTAATAATTTTCTCTAAATGTACAGGTGACAGTTAGACAGCCATGTCCAAGCATTACTGTCTACATCTACCCAAAGACTACATCTACCCAAAGAAGCCAGGAAATTGGTGAGTTCAACTCAAACTGAAAGAAAATATTCATGTTATCCCCCAAACACAGCACAGCTCATCCCAAACCAGAGTCACATGAAAGACAGTCAGTTACTGGTGTTATTCAGTCTCTTTACGCCAATTAAAATAATTGTCTAAGTTTGTTGTAATAGTTAGTTTCTAGGTTAAGAAAAAAAACAGGAAGTTGACACATTAAGGCATAAAATAAGGCTGTGAAAATCAGCATTGTGCTAGAATGAAAGAAAAAGATGCCATAATGTGTTAAAGTGAAGTTCCTCTTTGCCTAAAGAGGAAATAAGTAGTCTAAATCAGAGGTCAACAACTTCGGTCTTGAGCAATGCTAGGAGAATAACTCAGTGAATGCCACAGGGGGATACAAACAGAAGGAAAAAACAAGGAAGCACACAAAAGTATTAAGAAAAAGCAACAGATTTACTTATGGAGTTCCTCACACAAAGTGACTTCAAATAGGTTGTGGAAAAATATAATTAGAGTATGAGTTTATTTTGGTGAAAAATTTTTTTTAAATCCACACTTTTTTTCATATTACATATTTTTATGACCTTTTCCTATGCTGGTCGCTATGTGAGACTTTTCATATCTTATATTTCACAAGACCCTGTAAAGTCCCCCTTGTGTTTTAGATGGGGAAACAGGGGCTTAGAGGTTAAATTATTCACCTAAAGTCACACAGCTAAGTAAGTAGCAGAGGTAACATTCGAACACTGAACAGAAAGACTATTCCAAAGGCCAAACATAAATAACACCAACACCCAAGTTCTCCTTTAAACTTAATAGTAGTGCCAGCCTGGATGGTTTGGATCTTGGACCTGGCAGTTGGAGAAACACACTGGGTGTGTGTGCACATATGCCCCAAATCCTGAAAACAGGGAGAAATGGAGGAGAAGGGATTGCGGCATTACCATGCCTTGGGGAGGGGGGGGTGCTTTCTCTCTCTCCCCACCCCCAGCTCTCTGGCAAGTACAAGTACCATCTAGAAAATAAAAGAAAAAAGAAAAGAAAAAAGAAAAAATACTTACAGTGGAAGAGGGAAAAGAAAACTGAAAAATATTTAACTGATGGTGACCATTTAATGCTACAAGCTTGGAGAAACCCACATCATAGTGTGCCAACCAGCAGTTCCCCTCCTTGAAGTCTTCTCTTACTCCACATGGAATAGCTCACCCTCTTCCTCACTTTGCTTTCTACCCAACATAAAACATGAAATTGTGACATGATTTTAATAGATGTCATACTATCTACTTAGAGCAAATATTTAAACTCTTTGTGAATTCAATTTTATGTGCCCTCATTAAGTCTTATGCCTTAATACTGCACTGGAAGCTGCTTAAGGCCATGTGTTACATGAACCAGCTCTGGGCTCTATATGGAGAAGGCCTTATGATTCATCTCTTACCCACTCTGTCATCTCTCCATCCATATTCCTAGTCCCCTTTAAGGTTAAATATATTATAAAAATAAATTTATATATATATATATATATATATATATATATATATATATATATATATGAATGATGGAATTTCTAGAAAAAAAACTACCAAAAAGAAGTAGGTTAGTATATATGCTCACACATTAAATTTAGAAGCACACATCATACTTACCAAGGTCAGCCTTTTCCTTGAGAACGTCTTTGAAGTTGAGTCCACTGTTTAGGGTTGACTGCCTGTACTTTAGCAGAGCTTCCTTCTGGCCATTCCTTCCCAGGGCCTCAGTTTTCACTGGCCCAGCTTGGAGGCCACATCTCCACTTGGAGAAATCAGAATGTACCCATTTGACCAGGTCTTCAAGCTTCACAATCACCTTTTCGGAAACAGCAATGACTTCATCCTACAAAAGGTGATCAGGGAAGAAGAAAAAACACATTCTTCATGAGTTGAAGCAAACGATACATTCTCAGGAATGCCCAGCTGATATGCCATGTGAGCGGTTTAAACTTATGCAAGCAGACAGTTTTTTCATGACAGCAAATCTTTAATAACTTGCTATATTTCAGAGGTTTTTCACTGTTAGTTGTTTAGGTAAGGAATAATTTATATGATACATTTGTTATATAATTAGAAAGTATCTCCAAATAGGTAGTACTTCTAATAGCCATCTCTAATGCTGTTTGCCAAAGCTTATTCTACCTAGCTGACCGTTTGTGTGAAAGCTAATTTTTAGTGCAATTAATTGCAAATGTAAAAAGTAAGAGCTAGATGACTAATAGTTAGCCTGTCTCTATATAAATGGTCTAAGTAAATCTAGGATTCTTGGAACTCTGACTCACCCTAAAATTCCTATGTTTATGGTACATTTTCCCTTGGCTTATACACAAATATTGAATTTAACTTTTGTCCTAAAAATTAAATAAAACTGTGATGTAATCCCAAAAGAAATACTTTATAAATGTTATGTGCTTCCCACTGAAAGAAACTTACACATTCTCATGTTTCTCAAAAACTTTGTAAGCTGAGAAATGAACTGATTTTTTTTTTCTTTTCATACATATGGGGTAGGGGATGAGAGGGTGAGTGAGGAGAAAGTCTTTGAATCTAAGAAAAGTGGTTGAAACTTAAGTTCCTCTTACGGATCATAAATTTGAATTTTAAGCATCTCTAATTGCTTCCAGGAAACAACCAACTTTTCTGCCTCAGAATTAATCCAGCAAGATATTTATTAGATACCCATACATGAAACAAAGGGATGACCCCTCCCTCCAAAGATTCTTTAGAAAAGGCTTAAGAAGATCATCTCACTGGACTTTAAGTTAAATTATTTGAAGCATTTGACATTTCAACTTCATCTGACTTCTTTCATTTTTCTTTTACTTCACATTTCTGAAGAAAGCTTAGCTGTGAAAACCCCTAAGCTTACAAAATCTTAGAAATATTTTTGACAAACAACAGGAAGATGTCTCTAAGCTATTAAACAAAAGGAATTCACAACTTATTTTGGTGATTTTGCTGTTAAACATGACTGTTTCCTCCTTCCCCCCACCTACACACACACACACACACACACACACACACCACTCCAAACAAAAAAGGGTTTATTCAGATAAGCTTCACACAATAAGAAGCCCTGGGTTTAGTTTTTAAAAATGTTTTCAGGAAGGGTCTAAAATTTCACTTTTCCTCATCCAGTCCTGAGTTGTTTCTGAGAAGAAAGTTTGTTCGGCAGCAGCAAAGTAACAAATACTTTATCAAAAAATGAAAAGTAAAACTTTGGTAATAGAATCCTGTCGCTTATCATGAGTAAATATGGACTTTCATTAAATGGGAGACAAAGTGGAAACTGTTTTTACCCTTTGCTCAAGAAATAAATTCCAATACTTTATAAACAATGGGGCATATTACTAAGTACCATTTCAATAGATGATTTCACTCAGATTCACCACACCATCCTCTTGAAATAAAAGATCTATAGTTGTTACGCATTTTATAACTATTACATAGTGATTATCAAATGTCAGAATAAAAATTCAGACTGGGTATTGTTTCAAAGCATATGGAAACAGCTTTTGGACACGGCACACCAGAAATTAACTTTAGAATGTAAAAATTAAGTTTATAATGTACTAGAAAATAGGTAGCATAATATATCAGTCTCAACATTGGTAAAGGCAGCATTTGGCAACATTCTGACCACATACGGCTCCCTAGAAGAGACAAGTTGAGAGATGAGAGTTATTTTCTAATGCTCTAACTCTGATCAAATGATTATCATTTCAATTACCAGTTGCTTCAAATCTTTTCCAAGAAATGGCATGACTAGCTCTGGCTGGCTTACAACACCCGCCAAACAAATAGTTTATTAACCAAGAGAAAATACAATCTTTATGATGTCATCGATGAATAAACCCATCTTTCAAGATAGAGTCTATAGATTTTTTCTCCCTCATTTTTTCTCTCTCTCTCAAACAGAGTTTCTAAATACACACACACACACACACACACACAAATACAGGAATTCACAAAAAATGCACAAGCCATAAACCTAAGTTTGGATTAATTGTGAAATCTCCAGTATGCTTTACTGTGGATTCACAGAGAAACTGGCCCTGCAACATTGTCAAATGCCAGGATTTAGAAGGAAATCTGATAAGAAGGAGGGGGAAACTACAAACCAATCCGAGAAACAAAACGGCCCACATATATATAGAAAATGTCTCAGGAAACATTACTTTGTACACACAATGGCATAAGTCACATGTTCGTATTAGCTATTCTGAGCAAGTGCTGACTAAAGTTCCTAATACTCACCATTCTTGGGCAAGTCTTTATGTCTAAGAAAAGAATTCCAATAAGCTCATCTCATGATTACATTAGCTCTCTGCAAACTGAGAATTAGCACTGGATAAATATTGCTGATTTACTCTAATAAACACTAAAGGAACACAAAGAAGTACACTTTGTTATTCTATTAATGTACTTTGGCTTTTCAATTAACCCGTCTTTTAATCAATATTTATGTAGGCTGTGTTGAGACACTTTCTAAGTCCTTATCCCCTCTTGTCATTGTTTAAAGCTGCCTGTTTCTGTAATTTGGATTTTGTTTCTACCACTGTACAAAAACAACTGATTTAATCATAAATTCTGTAAGAAGAATGTCTCAGAGGACACTGTCTAGCTAAGAAGTCACAAACCAGACTGGCCAGTCCTGTATATGGTGGTCACCAAAGTGTTCTAAAGCTTGGAAATTTTACACAAAAATATCAAGACTTCAATCTTCTCTTTAAAATAATAAAATAAAATAACGACACAAAACAAAAACAAACAAAAAAACAGTTGAAACTGAATAGTAGGTGCCTCCATTAGACAAGATGTAAAATCTCCACCAATCCCAATTGTATTATATCTGGTCTACTTTTCTCTTACCTGCCTGCCCCCCATGTTGGCACCAAACATTTAAATATCTATGCTCTGATTTGGTTCATTTCCCTCATCCTACTGATGAGGAGACTGAGGTACAGTAACATGTCCTGATATCAATTTGTGGCAGGACTTGGATGAGAATCCAGGTTTCCCATTGCTAACGCAGAAGCTTGAACTGTGCAGACAGACTACTGAGTTCAAATTCCAGCCCTGGAATTTACTCACTGTGGAACAGTGGGCAATTTCTTTAACTTTCCCATGTTTTGAAAAATTTTTACATATATATATATATATATATATATATATATATATATATACACACACACACACACCTAACAACACTATCTACCTCTTAGAGTAATAGCAAGATTTAATCAGTTGACACGAATGAAGTAGTAGGGCATCAGAGTTAACTATCATTGTCATTGTCATTACTTCGCTACATTGGTGTTTTCCAAAGTGTGGTATACAGAGATGTAATTAGATGGCTCATGGGCAAAATGTATACATATAATATATTTAAAGTATAATTATAACTATATATATATATATATATATATATATATATATATATGTATGGTTACTCATTATTTATTTTTGTGACTACTTTCTATGGGAAACTGGTTTTCTATTTATAGGAACTACAGAAAGTTTCCTCTCTAAATAAACTTAAGATAAAAAATGGGTCAATTTGAACAAAACCATTAAGCAAACACAGGGCACATGTAAATATACCAAAAAACAAATGTCAGTGTGCTGTGAAAATGACTACAATTGGGGGCAATGTATTAAATCAGCAGTTACAAATCCCTGAGCCCACTTTGAGTGGTCCACAGGGACAAAACAATTGTAATATTAACACTAAGACATTATTGGCTCTTACCACTCCCATTCTCTTTCAGATTTCTAGTGG
The DNA here is from genome assembly GCA_026018925.1 of Tupaia tana. Classification (NCBI taxonomy): domain Eukaryota; kingdom Metazoa; phylum Chordata; class Mammalia; order Scandentia; family Tupaiidae; genus Tupaia; species Tupaia tana. The sequence goes on from JAKSZU010000010.1 coordinate 63,686,426, forward strand.
GGGTTTTGCAGAGGCTGTGTGACATGGGATATCACAACAGAGTAAATGCAGAGGCAGATGTCAGGATCCAGCTCTCTATTAAGCAAAACAGTAAAGAGATTTTCATAAAATATAAAATAATGCTGGCATGTTTACCTTTTCTGTTTTTGAAATTATTTTAATTTTTATTCAAATGTTTTCTGTTTATAGGCTGAGATATTTGCCATTTTATTGTTATTTAATATTTTATTTTAAATATTGTTATTTTATACTCAATTTTATCTCTAAAATTAACTTAGAGTAATTAATTACCTATTTTTGGTAGCACATGGATAGAGTAACAAACACCTCCACTATGATCATCAAGACACAGACTGGTCCCTCATCCTCAGAACCCCTGGTACTATTTCCATTTCTTAGTAGTCATTTTCTCCCCTCATCTTTCACCAACTCCTGGCAACCATTGCTTTCTTCTTGCTGTAGTTTTCTTTTTCCCAAAATATCAAGGAAATTAAGTCATGCAGTATAAACCCTTTTTCTTTCTTTCTTTTTTCTTTTTTTAAAAATTTTTTGCTAGAGGGTGCTTGTGCTTGTCAGATAAGAGAAGAAAAGTGAGAATGCACCCTCCATGGAACAAGATCACGCTGCAATCCCTTCTCTTCTATCTCTCTCTTCTTTCAAGATTTTGGACATGCACATACCTGCACCTGACTGTTTTTCAAGCGGTCAGGCCTGGAACTTAAACCATGCTCTAGGCCATGTGGGACCCAGCCACATTAACCTCCACACCACTGGCTAACCCTAAAACCTTTTTTTTGTTGTTGTTGGAAGAGATTTTTTGCTATAGGATGAGAGATAGAAAGACAGAGAGAGACAGAGAGACAGAAAGTGAGAAATCACCCCCTGGGAGGATGGCCATGTCACAATCTCTTCTCCTCCATTCTCCTCTAGGGGTCTTAGGTACACATACACACATGCCTGGCATGAGTTTTAAGTAGCAGGGTCTGGAACTTGAACCGTGGTTGACTATGTGGGAGTCCAGCAATGTACCCATTACAACATCTGCTGCTCCAGCCCTAAACCCTTTTGAGACTGCTTCTTTCACTCAGCATAATACGTGTGAGATCCATCCAAGTCACTGCATCTATCAATAGCTTGTTCCTGTGTCTCTTGAGTAGCAGATATCATGATATGAATATTTCCTAAAGTTTGTTTATTCATTCACCCACTGAAGGACATCTGAGTTATTTCAGTTTTGGTGATTACAAATAGAGCTGCTGGAAACATCCATGTACTGATATTTGTATGAACACACATCTTCAATTATCTAGCATAAATAACTAGGGAAGGTATGGCTGAGTCATAGGGTAAGCATAAATTTCATTCTTCAGAAACTGCTCCACTGTTTTGCAGAGTGGCTACACAATTTTCCATTCCCACCAGCAACGTATGAGAGTTTCAGTGACTCCTCATCTTTGTCAGCACTTGATACTGTCCCTGCTAATTAATTAATTATTGCTATTCTGATATGTATGTAGTTGTTTCTCATCATGTTTTCAATTTTCATTTCCCTGGTGACTAATGATGTTGAATATTTTTTTCAGGTGCTAACTTGCCAGCTGCATATCCTTTGGTGGTGTACGGTTCAAGTCTTTTACCTATTGACAAAACTGGGTTGTTTTCTTACTGTTGTATTTGGAGAGTTCTTGTACCTTCTGGATACAAGTCTTGTCAAATATGAATGTGGTTCAAAAATACTTTTTCCCATTTTGTAGCTTGTTTATTTTCATTGTTATAATAGTTCTTTCGCAAAGCAAAAGCTTTAAATTGATTACATCAAATTGGTCAACTATTTTCTTTTATGGATTGTGGTTTCTGGGTTATACATATAAACTCTGCTTAATCCTAGATCATAGAGAATTTCTCCCATGTTCCTCCCAAAGGTTTTATAGTTTTACATTTTACATATAGAAGTATGATGTATTTTGACTTAATTTTTTAAAAAGGTATGAGGCTCAGTTTGACATTAATTTTTTTGCCATGTGGAGTATTATTATTTTAAATGAATTAAGAAATAGCTTTATATTATTTCTCAGCTTTCATTTCTAATACAGTAAATATCAATAGACATGATGCACATTAACAAACTCTTTGGAGTCTTTAATAATTTGTATATAAAGGGGATCACAAAGTTTGAGACCCACTGTATAATCACTAAGGCCATTTCTTTTATTTTAAAAGTGCATTCATTTCTTTATTTCTTGAGAGAGAGAAGCACCCTCAACAGGGCCTTACACCATGACATACCAGCCCATCACCCTTGCTAGCCCAGCCAGGATCATGGGCACACACATGTACCTGGAATGTACATGTTGACTCAGGAAACAAGCCCCAGTTTTCCATATGGCTTCTAGCATGGCAGAACATTGTGCCTTAACTGTGCAATCATGACTCGGCCTAAACCAAAGCCTTTTCTTATTCTTCATTTTTTGACTCTAAGTAGTATTTGAAAATGAACCTTTGACTAGAAACTCTCTCTCCTGTGAATAGTCTAAGATTTTACTCTACTTACAGACTTAAGTAGTAAGTAGTAACTTCTCTGCCACGGTTTTATGGATAATGACAGAAGCCAAGAGACTCCTGGTCAGAGACAAAGGAGGGTTTATTGCTCACATCAATAGTAATACTCCGTGTATGAGCATTGGTGCTGGCTCTTTAATACCCAGTTTACTAAAGGAGATCCATTGCTGAAGAAAGCTATAATCAAAGTCCTAAGGACAAAAAACACATTAACAAAGAAGAATGAATGATACCTGCTCACACATGGAGGCCTATTACAGAAGAACTCTGAGCTTAGAGAACATAAATCTTTTATACTGACAGTAAACATGCTTGCTTTTTGTTCTAGAGAAAGACATTATCTTTGTCTTCCAAGTCTGTTCACTACATAAATTTCTTTGAAAAGAAGTCTAAACAAAAGGTAGTCAGTGATTTTTCTCACAAGACATGCAGATATGTGAGGGACCAGCAGTTAGCGTAATGGCTACATTGCTGGACTCCCATGTAGTTGACCGCGGTTTGAGTCCTGGACCCGGTGGCTTAAACTTACGCTGGGTGCGATTGCGTGCGTGCCCAAGATCCCGAGAGGAGAATGGAAGAGAAGGGATTGCGGCGTGTCCATCCCCCCTGGGGGGGTGATTTCTCACTTTTTGTCTCTCTGTCTCTCTCTGTCTTTCTGGCGAGCGCACACGCCCTATAGCGAAAACCTCTCAAAACAAAACAAAACAAAACAAAGATATGCAGATATGCGAGAGACCCATGGAGAACAACTACACAGTATCTACCACCTCTACACTTCTTTGACTTGATCAATTTCTCTTCTTCATTCCATCTGCCAGTTGGAACAATGTAAGAAACATCCATACTTAAAGGCAATCTGGGTCCAGGTCTTCTTTCTCTTCATGTCACCCATTGAAGAAATCATTCACAGGGATTCCAGTGCTCTCCTCTAAAGTTCATGACTACATTCCACAGTTTGGGTCCAAAAATGCATCCAGACTCCAGTCCCTTGCTGTCAATTTAGACGTCTCAGAGTCAACTGAAGCTCGGTATAACTGCACAGCTCATTTGGCTTATTTGGAAGAAAATGCCTTACTTAGCACAGGGGAATTTTATACTTTCCAACTGTGGCTAACTTTCGCTAGTACTATTCTTCCTTTATTTTCCCCTATAATAATAAATCACTAATTTTCTGGGTCCAGAATAAAGAGATAATTTCCTTGCCTTTACAGTCAGGTGCAACCATGTGATAAGTTAAAGTCAATGTATCAGTAATGTGTGCATCTTCCCGTTCATGTCCTCACGGAGAATGGGTATGACATAAAACCAGATGAATGAGGACAAGTCCCTCAAGAGAAAAAAGACATAAGGAGCCTGGTCCCTAGACAACCTCATGGGACAAAGCCACCAATGGGCTGTGATACGAGAGAGGGTTTTTGTTTTGTTGTTTTGTTTTTTTTATTTGTTATAGAGCATATGTGCTTATTAGTGAGTGAAAAAGCATCCCGCAGGGGGGATGGTCATGCCTCAATCCCTTTTGCTCAGTTCTCCTCTCAGGATTTTGGGCATGCATGTACCTGGTGTGTTTTTGAAACTGCTACACATGGGACTTGAACCTTCTAATTGGCCATGAAGGATCCAGCCACTTTAAGCACCATGTTACCTGCTGGCCTTGGGAGAGAAATTTTGAACTCACAACTTACTTTAACAACTTTTTTCTTTTTGAGAGACTTTTGCTATAGAGTACTAGTGCTTCCTAGAGAGACAGAAAGAGAGAAATCACCCCCCCCCCAAGGGGCAATGGCCATGCTATAATCACTTCTCCACCATTCTCCTCTCCAGATTTTTGGCAAGCATGCCCAGCCTGAGTTTAAGCCACTAGGTTCAGACTCAAACCATGGTTGACTATGTGGGAGTCCAGCAACATAACCATTATGCCATCTGCTGGTCCCTAAACAACTTTAATTATAGATCTGTTACACATAGCCGAACATATATCTTTACTAATATATTATCTCTCAAGAGAGAGGACATAAATAAAAGTTTTCCTATCATACAACATGTACCCAATAACAGACCCCTGCTGTGGAGAGCTATAATCAGCTAGTGTCTTAAGGATAGTAAGCACATGAATACAGAGTCAGAGGGAATGAGAGCTGGACAGAGAAGCGTATTCACCTCAGACTTTCCCTAAACATCTGAGTCTGTCTGTCTGTCTTCCTTCCTTCCTTCCTTCCTTCCTTCCTTCCTTTCTTTTTTAAAGATTTTTGCTATATAGCACATGTGCTCACTGGAGAGCCAGAGAGAGGGAAAGTAAGAAATTATTACCCAGGGAGATGACCACACCACAATCCCTTCTCTTCCATTATCCTCTTGGGATTTGGGGCATGCACACACATGTACCCGGCATGTTTTTTAAGCCACTGGCTCTAGGACTCAAACCTCAGAGTCAGCTATGTGGGATCCCAGCCCATTAACCACCACATCACCTGCTGCTGGCCCCATCCCAGATTTTTCAAATATACTCTGTAACATTTGAAATGCAGAACACAAAACACAAGATGTGGTATTAGCTTAATTGTGAAACTGAAATAACAATCCAATTGGTCCCACAAGAGTGGGAAATTGTCATCAAGATAGAAACTAAAAGTGAAGAAAAACTAGTGTCAACTTCTGGAAAGGTCAACCACAACCACTTCAAGTTGGTCCCTGAATGGACCCATTCCAGTCAGGCATATGTGCCCGGCTGTACACCTGTGGACTCGGGTAAGGGGGAGAGAGTGGCATAGCTGTGCCTGGTGAGGCTGGCCATGCCCTCACTTTCACGCCTCTCTTAGACATGCTGCAATTTAAGGCACCTACCAGTTTGCCCAGCTGCTCCCCCATTACATACCAATGTGTTCTGTTAACCCGAGTGTTTACTCACTATAGAGTGAGGAAAAAGGATCCACTCTATAAATAAGTGCTTCTACTCACAGATGCAAGAACGTCAAGAAAAACAGGATGGCAATGTGGGTTGAAATAAAACTTCCACTGGTCAGAGATAAAATGAGCAAGACAAGGACAGTGAGGTTTCATGAAACTAAATTGGCTGCTTTTTTTTTTTTTTAAGTTTACTTATTGATTTCTTCTATAAGAGAACGACATATAAAGAGAGACAATCTCCCCTATCAGGGTCTTCCCACCTTGTGATCTACTCTCAGTCTTAGCCAGTCAAAATCATGGGTGTGCACGCTCTTAGTGCATGCAGTGAGATCTCGGGATGTGAACCTGGGACCTTCCCATATGACCTCAGCAAAGCAGATCATTGAGTACTGGTGTGCACTGCCACAGCTAGCCCAAATTTGCCAGATTTTAAAGAATGCCCCTGTATCAATCAAGCTCCCAAAAGGAAATGATGGAACACTTGAGTAATGAGGATCTGAGCAGGGTTTTACAAAGGGACTAATAACAAAGGGGTTGGAGGGATGGAAAAGAAATATATGAGATAGATCATACAACCTCCTGGCCAGCAGCAGCTCAGCTAACACCACTCCTAGGCTAGAGGGCCCAAGAGGGTTAGGAGTGGTCACCAGGATGAGAGAAGACACTTCTACTCGCACCAGTAAGTTTCCCTCGAAGGAACACCACCATGGCCTGGAGGACCTCCCATGAAGAACGCCTTCCACACCTCCCATGCCTTCATTCTGCTCCCCTGCCCCCCAACCTGGTGGGACACTTGTATGATGAACCTATTGAGGGAACAGCAGTTGGCATAGTGGCTATGTCGCTGGACTCCCATGTAGTCAACTGTGGTTCAAGTCCCAGACCCGGTGGCTTAAACTCACGCTGGGCATCTGTGCATGTGTGCCCAAGATCCCGAGAAGAGAATGGAGAAGGGATTGTGGCATGACCACCACCCCTGGGGGGGGGGGGTGATTTCTCGCTTTCTGTCTCTCTGTCTCTCTCTGTCTTTCTGGTGAGCACACACGCCCTATAGCAAAAAACCTCTAATTTTTTTTTTTTTTTTTTTAAATAAAATCATATGAACCTACTGGAAACCACAGGGCCTAGGAACTCTATTAATGGCGCCCACATAGGTCACCCTCTCAAGGCAGAGAGCAGGGAGAATAAAGGAGCAGCATTGATATGGAGGGACCCTACAAGCCCTTTCCATTTAAAACTTTATTCCTCCTCCTTTCATCTCTGTTATAATGTCTATTCTCTTTTCTGAAATGACAATGGCAACTGGTGGTCATAGTCATTTTATAATGGCCTTACTGGGTAAAATAAAAAGCTATCAACTCTAAGTTGGAATTACTGTTCTTATTACCTGTGACGTGTTCTATCTTCATTAGGTGTCATACTTGATGCTGAATTGCATAATTCTGTCCTTTACAGTAAATACCTGAATTGCAAACACTTTTCCAAGGCAGGTACCCTTGTATAATTCTACTGCCCTTGTGTTTTCCCAAGAACCAATGACTGTGTTTGGACTAAAGCACACAACAGTCATTTTAGTAATATGCCATTTCTGGATGCTCCGCTTTGGGGAAGACTAAGGAATGGCTGAGAAAGCACTGTTTTTTTAGTCCAGCTGACCCCAAATGCAGCTTTACTGTGTTACATGTCCTTGTAAATTTTGCTATTTGCCAAGGTCTCATCTAAAAAATGAGGAAAATAGGATAAAAGACCCAACCTCATAAGGTAGTTAGGATATCATAGCTGTTATAGTACGATGGTCCACACAGAGTAGGGATGCAAGAAAGGATGGCTATTATATATATATAATAATGTAGTTATTATAATGTATATATACATTATATATGTATATCATGTAGTTCAGGGGGCAGTGATTTTCAACTGTCCCCTCTGGATAACTGTGTGTTCCTAATTATTTTTAATTCTTTACCTAAGAACAATAATGAATAATGGCCCTATTGTCCCTGTAGGGCAACTTCAAGGAAAAAATAGGGCAGATGACAACTAAGGGTGCCGGGGCTTCTCTTCAGCTCTCAAAGTACAGCAATGGAAAACTCCGAGATGCTTTACTTGATCCAGACATTGATCTATAAATTTAACATTTTATCTCATCTAATCTTGTCAGGACTCTCTGAGGAAGGTGTTCTTGGATTTATTTTACAGATGAGAAAACTGAGGTGGAACCAGAAACTAGCCTGGTAGCACCATCTAATTTTCCTCTGGGAAACTGGTCTCTTAAACTCTTCCGATAGTCACACCCCATCCTAATCCACTCCGGAACAACTGAACCTTCCCCTGTCTCCAGCTAATTCCCTGGGATGGGTGGGATTTCGGGTAACTTTGCAATGGAAGGGACTTTAATTTTTGTTGTGCTTTTACCCGCAAAGGACAACTACAGAAATTGTCATTCATGTGATGGTTAAAATGTGAAGAATTTTCTGTTGTCTGAGTGGTGAAGACAGCCTCTCAAGCATGTGCTAGGATTTAATTTGACTCGTCACGTGATGAAATGGATTTGCCATGGAGGCGCATTAGTGTATTGGGTTCCAAATTCCCAAGCCAACTCCCCTTCTTCCAGCCTTGTCCATCCCCACTACCAGACGTTGGGGGTAAAGCCTATGGCTTCGCGAATTTTGGAAATCCATTCTGGCACAATTAGAGGGAGTAAGCAAACAGAAGATGGCTCTGAGGCATGATTTGTCAAGTGTAATGTGACCATCCTTCATGGTACAGCCAACGGCATTTGGGTAACCAACAAGTAATTCAAAAATCCTAAATATTTTATGTTCCTAAATACATTTTTAATACACACGAATCTAAAAGCTGTTAGGCTACAGCCCGTGCTCCTGACTGGGAGGCTATCTCCAAAGCAAGCCCAGAAACATCCTCTTGTTAGTCCCCAGATGCATTTCTTTCTTCTTGGACTCACCACACCTGCACCACCCCCACCACCAAATTAGAGACAATTTATGTGAAGAGCAAGAAATTTCTTCTTAGCATCATAAATATTTCCTCTTTAAACAGGCAAGTAGTTGATGTGGAAAGAAGATGCCTCACATCAGTCTGTTGAGCTCACCCACCCTTCCTTTTGGCCCAATTATTAATAATAAGCTGTTAATGCTATAGTCTATTTTTTTTAAACCCCTTTCAGGTTGCCATAATAAAAAGTAGTTTGGCACCCAAATACTTATCTCTAGTCATTAACAAAGGAAGATAAATGAGCCCAATTCTATTGTGGAAGCTCAACTGAGAAACCTGTAAGAACATTGTATAAAAGCAAAAAACAGTAACAACACACTCAAACCCGACCACCACTCAACATAGCTGTGCTATGAGGTTGAATGACTGACTCCACACCATTACTTTCACATCTCTTAACTTTTTTTAACCCAGTTTTGCAAGCATATCTCCCTCTGCCCAAGTACATCCATAAAGACACTCAAAGGAAGAAGAAAACCCTTTGTCCCTGTTGGTCTATGAAAACGTTGGTGGAAGCCATCTGAATTATTAAAGCTTATTTGTCTAGCACACAGTCTTCATATACCATTGCCCTGACTTAGAAGAGCAGTCTTCACAAAGGCTCTGAAAGCTTATGCCTATGTATCATGCTTTCATGTAGAAATGAAGTAAATCTTTCTGTTTTGCATCTGTTTAAACACGCACATATGATTTAGACATGCGCCCTCTTGTTAAACATTTTTTTTATTGTGCTTTGCTCACTTAGCACAGTTCACATTATTATCCTCACATGTACAATGGCAATGGAATAATTTGAGACCCACAGCTTTATTTAATAACGTAATTATCCTATATTGGATTACTTAAAGGGGGCTTTGTATTTTGAAATTCTAGTTTTTCCTCTACTAGTGATATGCTCTACCGTGGTAAATGATCCAGGCTTCAATCAAAAGACTTACAGTCAGTTTGGAAAAATATTGAGTGTTTTTGAATAAGCCAGGATTAATGCAAGAGTCAATTTGCAACCTCAGTTGGTGACCTTTCTGCTCCTGTTCAAAGACTGTGGTGTGGAGGCCAACACAAAGGACAGGCCCCTGATTCTAACTCTTTAGCTACTTTCTAGAGAAGATATATAAACCAGAGAATAAAAGCCAAAGTTTCCCTCAAGATAAGTTTTCTGAAGATGGGCCAAAAATGTATATAGCTTTCCATGTTCTATGCCCTGTACACTTCCAGGTGGAGCTTAAAGAATGAATGAATGAATGTACACTACTGGGCATTCTGACAACAGAGTCACAGAAGGGAATCCGGAAGGAGCCATCCCTGCCACCTGTAGGGAGAATTCATGAGCTGAGCTTCATGCAATGTTGTCAGGAGAGATTTTCCTCAAGCTTTTCCCAACAATTCAATCTGAGCCAACGAACTTGTGTTGACTCTGCTTGGAGCCAGGCACTGGGCTGAACATCAGCCAAGGAGAAATAAAGGTGACCAAGACATAGGGCTGCCCTTCAGAACCCACGGTGCTCAGAGTCTCCTGCTCCTTGCCTGGGAAATAGAGGTTACCCTCTTTCTAGTCTTTTGTCAGAGGGCTCACTCGGTCTTTTGTCCTCAGTGTTCTGAGCATCTACTTTGAGCTGTGCTAGGCTAGGAACACCTAGAGAATAGCCCCTGATCACAGGATACCAGTCTAAGGGGGAATAATATTTTCTCAGCTGAAGGTGGATGAGAAATGGTCATAAGTGAGTTTATTCATTCAACAAATATTTACTGAGCACCAACTATGTGGCAGGTATTGAAGTCATAGCCCGGAATAAAAGAGACAAAATACCTACCCTCCTAGAGCTTACAGTTACATGTGTGTGTGAGTTGGGGGTAAGGGAAGTAGGGCACAAGAACTAGGTAATAAACAAAATCTCAAGAAAAAGAATTAGAAGAGGTTGAGCCCTGGTGGCACAGGAAGTAGAGGGCCACCGTGCAACACTGGGGCCATATGATTAGGCCCAGGGTTTAGATCCTGAGTCAACCTCAATACATTGGGTGTGCCTATGGCCATACCCATCATCCTGGCTGGCTCGAAGGCTGGTGTTGGAGCGGGATCAAAGCATGTGGAGACTCTACCAGGAACCCCTGTCCCTTTCTCCCTCTCTTAATAATAAGTAAACTTAAAAAAAAAAAAAAAGAACAAGAAGTAGTATAATAGGAGGTAAGGAGTGGATGATTTAAGTTCAGTAGTCAGGGAAACGTGCTGAGGCCCTAAGGAAGAAAAGGAGCCAACAAATGTGAACTGTGAGGGGAGTTGGATAAAGAGCACAGGACACACCATCAGGCAAAGGTACTTGAAGGAACATTGTACATTGGCAAACTCAAAGTGAAAAAAGAAAAGTATATACAACATGCTCCATGCATATTTTGTAGCTGATGCATGCTTTCGATTTGAATCCAGACCCCTTTTCTCTAAGCTCCCACTAGATTTAGCAAGGAAACTACTTTATTAATCCATTTCCATTATTAAAAATATTGATCAGAATCTGTTTAAATCTATGTTTTCTTCAAATCTCTAAAGCCTACATATGTATATTTTGCATAACTTTTTTGAAGACCAACTGCACCCTTCCTGAAAGAGAAATAGATGAGTGTTCCCATGAAACCATTAATCTCCATGGAAATTAAAGATGGCAGGCCAGCACGCTCCTCACACACGCATAAGACTGAAGGGTGGCTAAGAGATGCTCACTCCAATAGCTACACTCCATTAGAAACAACCAAGACAACAATCCCTCTCATCTGGACTTCTAGATCTTTACGTAGGCTTACGCCAACTGGATTTAAAGCTGCTTTTCACCACCTGTGCATAAAACATAATTATTTTCTTCTTTTCTCTCTTTTTCTTTATTTCTCTCATGAGCGAGAAAGGCACCCCCAACAGGGTCTTTACATCACACTCTACCTTCTGCTTCAGCTAGTCCTGGATGATATGCCCACAGGTGCCTGGTGTGTTTAGGGAGGTCTCTGGACACAAACCTAGATCCTCACAGTGTTGCATTAGCCTGTGCCACCATCTGGCCCCGTACACCTATTTTCTTAAGCATTAAGAACCTGTTTATACAAGCTACAGGCTCCTCCTTCCCCATCTTTTTGTAGATGTATCAGCATACCAGACACAGTGCCTTTTTTAGCAAAATTCTCCATTGATCTAGACATCGGGTTTAAAGAAGACCTAATATGGCTTGTTGACATGTTGTAAGACTAACAAATCCTTAAAAGATTAAAGAAACCTGCTGTCTTCTATGTATGTCATCTATAATTATATGCCCAGAGGAAGGGGGGGAGGGTGAGAGGAACCAAGGAGTCTGCAAAACAACAATAAAAGGAGATTAAAAAAAAAAAAAGAGTAAGAGCACTGTAGCAGAGTAAGAATACCTTCTAACCTCATCAGATCAGCTGTACACTAAGTGATTGGTTCCATTACTCATGTAGCGTGTGGCCTGTGAGATGCCCCCAGAGATCCCCACCTCCTTATATGCCCACCCCTGTGTAACCTCCTCCTCTTGAATGTGGCTGGACATAATGACTCACTTCTAATGAGCAGAATTAGGTAAAAGCGATGGTATGTCACTTCAAGATTAGGTTACAAAAGGACTGTGCCTTTTGTCTCAAGCATGCTGAAGGAAGCCAGTGGCCACACTGTGAGCTGCTCTGTAAAGGGGCCCACATGCCTCGGCAAGAAACAGGGAAGCCCAGGCCACGTGCCAGTGGAGAATGGAGGCCCTCAGCCCAACAGCTGAAAAACCCAAGATCTGCCCAAAGACATGTGAGTGGGACTGGAAGTAGATTCTCCACCAACATAGCTTGAAGATGACTACAGCCCATTGACACCTGATCACAGCTTTGAGAGACCCTGAGTCAGAAGCACTCAGCTAAGCCTTTCTCAGACTCCTGACCCACAGAAATCATGAGTGAAAAGTGTGGTTTTAAGACATATTTTGAGGTAATTTGTTATGCAACAGTAGATAGCTAATATTCCAGTCTTTAACAGGGAACACATTTATACCCTATTGTGTGATAGTGTAATAAAGTCTGTGAAATAAGGTATAAAAATACCAGTTTCTACTATGCCTGAGAATTAGATTAATTTCTGCTAAGAGAATGACAAACCAATGGAAAAATGCTTTATGCAACCGCCTAAATCCAGAATCAACTGCCTATACAAGAGATCTTTTATTTTTGGAGTATACATAGAAATTTCCAGGAATACTATGTAACAATCTGTGAGCATATTTTTCAGGATGAAAGGGGCAAAGTAAAATATAATCTTGCCAAGTAAGGCTAACTTGTGTATGTTTTATATTGTCTGAACAACTAGAGAGAAATCTCTTAGAATATTCTTTATGATCCATTATAGTAACTTGGTACATACTAACAAATATTAACTGATTTTAACTGAATGAAAAGTTGCAGTGAAAAGATATTTTAAAAAATTTAAAAATAGAAATGTTATGTTTTTAAGAGTAATATTATCTTATGCCGTTAGCTACCACTGAAGAATTCCAGGCCTCACTACCTTTCCCTTCTTCTATCTTTTCAAGATTCATCTTTTAAAGACCCCTGGTACAGCTGAGCAGTCAGAAATGGGTAGCCCATAAGCATATCTTCAGGTTCCATATATATACAACCTTCCAATCCTCCTGACGGAGACTGAGGCAAGGTTTCTTTTGAATCAAAAAGAGGGAGAGGAAAAATACACACACACACACACACACACACACAGCCTTTAAAAATTAAAGCCGGGAAAAAAAAATTAAGGCAACTGAAATATCCCAATATTCTGACATGCTGAGAATGTTTTCACTCCATTGCTTCGAGGGGTCATTTAAGGAATTTTGGGGGTCAGGAGTGATTTGAACACCTGCTTGGCTGTCTATTGAATTACTGATCTAGTAACATCAAAAATGTGGAGCGAGAAACAGGACCTATACTGTAAAGAAAGAAAACCAAACAGAGCCTGTTGATTAATTTTAAAAGACACTACCATTTATGTGACACATACAATTTGCATTAGAAAAACATCTTCAGCCTTTTTTTTTTTTTTTTAACTAGAATCTTCTTTTTGCCTGCCCAGATAGTTGGGGATGCATATTTTACAACCCAATGCATTGTTCCTGAGCACACATTCAACCCCCAGGAGCACAAAACACAATTACCCTATTATGGAGAATATGCACGAGAAACAGAATGGAACAGATTATTTCACTTAAGACATACAGAATTCTATTATTTTCTGTATTTACAACCCATGTATTTTGGAATAATTTGGTGAGGAGACTGGGTAGTACAGCAGTGTTTTCATCTGATTTCCAGTAATCTGATACACACTGTGGATTAACCCAAAGCTAAAGGATTTAATGGCCCAACAGGCAGTCTCTATTGGGAAGATCCTTCTTCTCAGATCCCCCAGCCATTCTGACTGGGCCCTTCCCCTTTACATCCCTTTGCTGATGCTTTTGGCATCTTTCGAAGAGTGGGGCTGAAATACACACTCTCTCCTACAAGAAGAGAAAGGAAAGGAAAAGAGAAGGGGAAGGAGAAGAAGAGAAGGAGAACGATGAGTAGGAGGAGACTCAGGATGAAACACATTTGCAAATTAGGGGTGTTTTAAAAAAAATAGGAGAGGTTTTTTGTTTGTGTGTTTGTTTTTTTAGAGAGAGAAAGGAGATGCATTTAAAATAAAGCCCTGTTTTGTACATTCAGCAGATCTACGCCAGGTTTGCTGGTGGTTACATCACCAAGGGGTGGGGGACCTGGGGCCTGAACTTCTTTGACACACCAAGATCAAACATCTGGAATGCCAGTTTTGTCTCGTGGCCCGAAATTCTCTCCTCATTTTATTTAGTTGTAGCTGATGGAAGGGATCCTCCCTAAAGTTTCTTAAAGACCTAATGGAAGAGGACACAATGGGTTTGAGAGTGTCCCTTTCCTGGTGACCAGAATCTTCAAACATGGATCAAAAAGTAGAAACTTAAATTCAAGAAGTCTTTTGGGACAGATGAAGAAACAGAAAGCTTAACTATTTAAAATGATAGTCTTCTTAGTTATTATTTTTCAAACAACAGTCCAATGACTTGATAAACATGGGGCTAGAATGGGGCTAGGGACAGAGTCACATCGTGATGGCCTTCAAAACTTAAGATTCATTCTTTGAACAGAAAGAGTAGGATCTATAACTAGCATTTATTTTTTTATTTTTTTTTTTTTGAGAGGTTTTTCGCTATAGGGCGCGTGCGCTCGCCAGACAGAGAGAGACATAGAGACAGAAAGCGAGAAATCACCCCCCAGGGGGGATGGTCACGCCGCAATCCCTTCTCCTCCATTCTCCTCTCGGGATCTTGGGCACGCACGCACACGCGCCCGGCGTGAGTTGTAAGCCACCGGGTCCAAGACGCGAACTGCGGTCGACTACGTGGGAGTCCAGCGACATAGCCATTACGCTAACTGCTGGTTCCCGATAACTAGCATTTATTGAAGGTCAGGGATAAAGCAGGCCATGGGGTGATATTCAATGCCCAGATATATCCAATTTGATATTCTCAACCCATTAAGATTAACCCATTTCACAGATAAGAAACCAAGACACACACACACAGAGATTAAGCACGTTGGCCAAGAAGACACAGAGCTACTGACTGGCAGAATAAATATTCATGCTCTGTTCTTCTAGCCTTCAAGACTGAGAGTTTATATTCTATCATGAAAGAGAAAACACATGTGAAATTATGAATCAGCACTGCCTTCAAATTCGAGTCCAAATGATTGGCCATACTCCCTGAGGTCTAGGTTCAGTCTGCCTTCTTTCCCATTAGACCCCCGCTCTCACCATATGTAGGCCATATCCAGTACTGGCATGCCCTTTCCTCCTGTGTGCCCACAGCTTTCCTTCTGCTTAGGATTTCCCCTGTTTCACTCTGATCTCCTAAAAACTGCACCCATGGAAGCCCTGGTTATTTCCAAGGTCCCCTTCTACTACAAGCTCCCCTTCTTCAGGATACTTTCCATGATGGCTACCGGCCACCTTCCATTCACTCACTGCCTTCCTTCCACATCTCAGTCCTTGCACCGTTGCTCGAGCCTAGATGTGGGCCCAGGGACAGAGCTGAGCTTTTCTCCTTGCACATCCATTCCTGATGTCCTTCCAGGCTCCAGAGCCCTGGCTGGAGAAAATGCTAAGGGGCTCTATTCACCTGGCAACCTTCACCCTTTATTGATTGATTGATTGATTGTAGCCCCTTTAGGACTGACAGGTTCCTTTTGCTTTAATTATAGAAAATGGGCCAAATATGAGACAGTTTTAAAAATTATAACAGTCCAAAGCTTTGCTCTAAGATTACAAGGTGGCAGCCTTTGAGACACATCTGGACGGAAGACATGTTTTCTTTGGCTCCCAAAGAGTGTCTTAAAAATTGGATTCAACAGCCAACTGAAATTTTAGAAAAATCTGGATTTCTGACGTCCTTTGAAAAAGGGAAACCATTTGGCAATACTGGAGGATGTTCTCACCCTGATAATGATAGGCAGGATCTGAGGTGTGCCTCTAACGAGTCAAGCGCTCCCTAGTTCTCTTCCATACCATGTTGTCTCCCAGACCCATCTCTTATGGGTCCCCCCTGCCTTACCCAGTATTCACTTACACCTATGTCTCTGCTCCATGGCTCCTGTCTTTTTCCAGATAGTCAATGGAAGACTTCATGGAGTAGGTGGGTTTTGGATAGTTCCTTGAAAGATGGATACAGCTATTGTACAGTTTTACTTCATAGCATAAAACCTCAGCTAATTTCACCACCCCTTGTCTGATTCTGCCCAGTTCCTCTCTTTGTACACGAGACAGCCCAATATTTCTGCTGTTGTATTTTAGAATCAAGATGGTTGAGCTCCCATTCGGTCTCTGTCATATGCCTGATGAATTAACTTGGAAACCTAGGCAACTTACCTCATCACTCAGATTACCCTGCTATGAAATGGAGATGACACTAGAACCAACTTCACAGTATCACTGGTGTGAGGAGTAACTAAAGATCACATACAAAGCTGTCAGCACCTAGTCTTACGACTACCTTCATTAGCCTCATTTTAGATCAGGAGCTGGCAAACCATTTTCTGTTAGGGGTCAGAAGATAAATATTTTAGGCTCTGTGTGTCATCTACTGTTTCTTACAACTACTCGCTTTTGCCACACAGTGGAAAAATTGCCACAGACCATTTGTAAACAAATGGGTGTGGCCATGTGCCAATAAAACTTTATTTGCAAAAACAGGTGGCAGGTCAGATTTAGCCAACGTTTTCAACTGTCTCCACAGTCAGACGATATAAATCAGCTCTGAAGTTACTACCCAGGGGTCTAGTGACATCTAGAATAATAGGTGTCTCCGGAGTGTCCGTGAACATCCTTAAGCTGGTTACTGGATTCACCAAGGCCAGATGCAGCCCAGAAGTCAACCTGCCATGAGGTTACTCCCACTTCTACACGTTACATACAAACCTCTTCTCAATCTTTGCCTCAGGAGTCCTTTGGGCCGCAGCTCAAAAGTTATCTCCTCAATGCAAATGCAGAGAAGTAGTAATGCAGTGTTCTACAAGGCTGGCCTTCATGGAAAGGTTCTGGGTTCTCATCAGATGCTTCCCTGAACATGCTGGGCACATGCACGCTCATGATTTGGCTGGCTAAACCTGGTAGTGAACTGTGGTGTGAAGATGCTGTTGGGGGTACTCTCTCTCTCTCTCTCTCTCTCTCTCTGTCACTCAAAGAAGAACAAACTAAATGAACTCAATACAAGATATTTCTTCCAGTGTGCTCATCTCTTTCCCAACCAGATCAGGCACCCTGTCATAGATTCCTATATTTTCCCTTCATCACTCATGATACCACAGAATCACCCCTTTTTTGGTGATAGACTGAATTAACCATGCTCCCCACCTAGTGGTTATCCCCCTGTCTCTCCAGGGCCTGGTACCAGCATGCACACAGAAGGCACTCTGGAAGCATTAATGCTATGACTCTTGAGAAATGTGAGAACAGTGTGGTGTGGGGTATAAGGGCCCTCTTACATTTTATTACACAATGTATGGTATTATCGTGGGTAATCTGTGTAACAGTCGAATGCCAATTTGACTGCAAGTTCCTAGAGAGCAGAATAGAGCTTTCATAAAGGCTCAATTAAAGAACAGGTCAGTATATATTGAAAGTCTCAGTGTTGGGAGTTTTCAATATATTTATGAAGTTACAGGGAGACAAGAAGGTCACCCATGAGTCCTGGCAGAATCAGGAAGAATCTCAGTCTAATACTGGCTGGCTCTGAGTCTCACCTACATGTGATCTTGAGCAAGTTACTTAACCTTTATTTTTATTAAAAAAAATTTTTTTGGAGATTTTTGCTTTAGGGTGCATGTACTCATCAGATAGACAGAGAGATGGAAAGCGAGAAATCACCCCCCGGTCCAGGGAGGATGGCCACACCTAATTCCTTCTTCTCCATTCTCCTCTCAGGATTTTGGGCATTCATGTACATGTGTCTAGTGTGAGATCAGGACTCAAAACATGGTTGACCGTGTGGGAGTCCAGTGCCTTAACCACTAAGCCACCACTTGGCCCCAAGTTACTTAACCTTTCTTAGCTTCAGTTGCATTATCTACAAAGTATTAAAATGTCAAAATATTGGGTCCTTGGAAAAGTAATGACTTTTTTTTTTTTTTGGAGAGGTTTTTGCTATAGGGCACATGCGCTCGCCAGAAAGACAGATAGAGACAGAGAAACCGACGCAAGAAATCACCCCCCAGGGAGGATGGCCACATCGCAATCCCTTCTCCTCCATTCTCCTCTTGGGATCTTGGGCACGCACACACACGTGCCCGGCATGAGTTTAAGCCACTGAGTCCGGGACTTGAACCGCAGTCGACTACATGGGAGTTCAGCGACATAGCCACTTGAGACCAGCCAATTGCTGATCTCAAGTCATGACATTTTTGCATAGGAAAACAGAAAAATAAATCATTACTTTTCTGATGATCCAATACTAGTAACTTTACAGAATATCTATGAGAATTAATTGAGATATTTTGTTGATATTGAGTGTATATATTAACATATGCACAATGTCCGACAGGTAATAGTTACTCAGTAGATGGAAAGAAGAACTTTGACTTCACTGAAAACATTTTGAGTGAACCTTTTGCAGATGGTTTGGGAAAAGATGGGACATAGTCTCTGCACTATGAATATACAGAGAAGAGAAAGGAAGGCACTCTAAAAAGGAAGCGTAGGTGTAGTTCTAAGGCTGAGATGTATGCAGATAGTCCCCCAAGTTTGGATCAACCCATCAAGTTGGTTCTTTCTTTTTGTTCTAGGAGAGTAAATAAGCTTTATGAGGACAAACGTCCCTGTGCCTTAGTCACAGAGCTCATTATTATACCCCCAGCACAGAGAATTGCCACAGAGTAGCCCTCAGTAAACATTTCTGAATGAATGACACCATTCAGGAGTATCAGATGGTGTCAGAAATACCAATTTATGTATAATCACTTTGGAAAAGCTTTTATTAAGTCAGTATAAAGATCCCCATCAGAGGAGATAGTGGACAGGAAAGGCCTAGCCTGGGATCCCAACCACCAAGCCTGGTTTCTGTGTAATCACTGACCCTCTGGTAAATATCCAATCTTTCCAGTAGAGTCCATACTCTCCACCAGTGATTTTCTCAGAGTAGTTGTCCCCATGTGGCACCATCCATTGGTGTGACAGGACACCGGAACGACCCTCCCTGAGCACACCTTTGGAAAACACTTGCATATTCCTCTCAGAGCATAACCTAATGAGAAACAGACTAGGCCACTGTGAGGAGGGTTGTAGCATGTGCTCCCAATTTATGGACCTTAGGTTCTGCATCAATTAAATAAAGGGGACTGGATTCATTCTCTTCAATGTCTTTCATTTTGTATATCTCTATTAAAATGTCCATGGTTTATTAGACAACTACAATGTTCTTAGATAATTCCAATTCTTCTTGATCACCTTCGTCAACAATAGCTTCAGCCAAACACATCTGCAGACAACAAAGTCAAAGGGGACAGTTTTGCCCCTGGATGAGCCAGCATTTCAGCCAGAAGACCATTCTCTAGGACCTTTACTGGGCTGATCTTTGCCTCCTATCAGTAGCCTTTTTCCTACAATGCAGCTTGCTAACCAGATCCTAATCACCCAAGATGCATCACCACAGAAGAAAAACAACTAAGCCTATCACTTAGGAAAGCCCGAGGACAAGGTAATGAGTGAGAACCTTTTTATTCTACAGCATATCTGGCTAATTTGCTTTATTTCCAGTGATACTCTGAGTGGAGCTCAAGCTAGATAATGGCAAGTAAAGATTGGACCAAAGGGAAAACAGTATTCTGTCAAAACTGTTTCCATCTAATGTTCCACAGGGAGCTTAGGGCAAGCCTAGTGACAAGCAACCGGATGGTAACTAGGCCTATTATCTCTGTAGCATGCAAGCCTTCCTTTGCTGGGGTAAAATATATAGATACATACACTTACATATGTCTGTACATTTATATATTTTCCTTTTCCCAGCCTTATTTAGGTATAATTGATTGACAAAAAAAACTATATCTATTAAAGGTATACAATGTGATGATTTGATATACTTAAACATTATGAAATGATGACCACAATCACGTTAATAAACATTCATCGTCTCACAGTCACCATTTTTTTTTGAGTGGTGAGACTACTACGTAAGATCTCCTCTGTTAGCAAATTTCAGGTATACAATACAGAATTATTAACTACAGTCACCTTGATCCCCAGGAACTTATTCCTCTTATAACTAAAAGTTTGTACTCTGACCAACAGCTCTCCTATTTCTTGCACCCTATAGATATATCTTTTCAAAACATACTCCTCCCTCAAGAAGAAAGCACAGAATTAGCAGGTTTAAATTATTCGCACTTTGTTCTTTGTTCCCAGTTATACTGTGTTCTTTTGTGCTGGTAAAACAACATGTGCTTTAATTAGCAAATATCTGTAAATAATTTACTTGCTATTCAAATAGAACAGAACAATGGGGTCAATTTTCACATACATTTTCCAAGTATGTATCCTGGGTCTTAAGTCCGATTGTCCCTTTGTGCAATAATTACATCAAGCTGCCTCACTCTTGCTGCCCTCCTTGGTGCAGGGTGGAGGAGGGGGCTAGAAACGCAGGTTCCAGTAGCAGCATCCCGTTGGCAAGACCCCTGAAGGCAAGCACACAGGGCTGTGCAGCCCAACCTAAGACAAACTCTCGTGATCTCTAACCCTGGAACTTTCCCCAAGGAGTGCAGGAAGTGTGCCAAGGGTGAAGGGCACTGGAGTAATGGCTGCAGGATACCAGTGCCCTTCTGACCCCCTGCCCCCACACCCAAACAACATGAGCCAAAACACACAAGGTGCCATGCACCAGGCCTGTGGATCACAGAACCTCATCTATTGATAGACTCTGCAGGGTTAAAACTGGGCGCCGTGCATGCAGTGCAAAGAAAGATGTTAAATCAAATGAAAATGACTGCTCCAGGACCGGAGGCACTATTATTTTGAATAAGATTGAAAAGGCCAGAAAAAGCAATTCAAAAACATTTCAATTATGTATTTCCCAGAACTACATCTTTGAGCAACTAATGCAAATGTTACCATCACAATAAAACTTCTTCCCACATAAAAGCATATAAAACAGGTTGAACAGCATATACTTTATATATCATATGCATATTTTTGACTATTAATAAAAAATTCAAAATCTATGTATGCTTTACTCTCCTAAGCAATACAGTAATTATGATTAAGGGACAAGCAGCACAAAAAGAGCCAATTTATCTTACTCGTGCTCAGGAATACTATTGTGTAACTAAGCAACTAAAGACAAAATATGGTCTAATTAATTCACTCCTATGCTTATTTAAAAGACACAATTAGAACATTTTTATTTTCCAGCTTGCACAGTAGCTCAACATGCTTGAGGGTGTAGAAAGCAAAGCCTATTATTCTCAAAGACAAGAGTTTAATGTTTAGTGCCACTGATCAGGCTTGGAACTCAACTATGGGGAGGAGGGGAGGTTTCACAGCCCGGGTGTGCTGGGAGTCATGAGAAAGGAGAGCAGGGGGGTGTTTATGGGGTCACCAGATTGGCTAGCAACATGTGGCTTCTGCGGCCTATTTTTCTTATTGGGACACCTGAATGGAGATGGGACTGTGAATTTGATGGTCAAAGGCCAAGGACACACGCCACTGCGCATCCATTTATACAGCCACAGAGATCCTACAGAAAATTCACATAATTAAACCACCCATTCTAGTCTGCATGATAAATGTCAAATATCCATCTTTAAAGCTGCTAACAGCACATCTGATTTTAAAAGCAGAATTAATTTACGCAAGTGTGTGTGAGAGATTGATGCCATTAGCATGATTCTAAAGTACCCTTTTGATAATCACCATCATCTACGTGCTTGATATGTGTTGTCAATACTGATGCCTCTAGTCCAGGAAGAGAGCAACACACTCAAAGGGCTATGATCTGGGTTCTAATCTCCAGCAATACAGTGAGGATCACAAGTGTGGCTGGGAAAAGGAAAAAAAAAATCCATCCTTGTGCAAGGGCATGGGAGCAGATTTTTCAAGAGATGCAGGAATCGTGACCACATGTCTGAGAGGCAAATGAATCTTGAAGCCAACAATCGATAAATTTGTTTTAAATTTCTTTAAAAGTCAAGGCAATGGGTAATCGCTAGCTACAATATTATTCTGAGTAGAAGATGGCAAATCTCCAGCTACCCTGGCTATAAAAAATGACAAGTGAATGCATTTGATTCAAGCAATTATATTCTGGGTATTGGTTAAAACTAGACGTTGATAAATGAGCTTGAGTCATATATCACCAGATGCCACTATGAACAATGGTATGCTTTATTAATAATTAATAATGAAGTATTTACATGTGTGCACTCTTGTACTTCATAAAAATAACATTTCCTTAGTATGTGCCTGACAGTCTAAATGTCAAGAGAGGTTTTAATTGCTTACCATTTTGAGTCGCTATCAAATGTGGCCTAGTTAAGACCATCAGCCTGGATATGCTAGCTCCCATGAACTGCCAACCAGTACTCAGGTGAGGACTTCTACCCTGAAGTCTTGTGTTCTCACCGGCTGCCACCTGAAAGCCCTGACGTTTTCATGGGCTGGTGGGTGAAGATCAGAAAAGTACCCAAACTCATAGAGACCACTCAGTCCAAAACATTTGCTCATTTCTTCGGTGAGTGTTCCTAAATAAAACTCCACATAGTTTCAGATCATATGGTGCAAAATGACTACGGATTTTAGAATAGAAAGAAAACACATGAGATGGAGTCACAAAACTGGCTGGTTCGCATTTGAGTAACTCATCACAGCTCTTCTGCAGGAAGAGATTAAACCAGGTTTAGAGGAGGCAGGCTGTGGGCAAGAAGTTGTTTTGATTATGTCGCTCAGTCATTCAGTAAATACTTACTGAATGGCACTGAATACTGCAGGGGACCCAGAGGTAAAAAGAGTGCAACCCTGTGCTCCAGAGAACAACTCTATTGTGGGTAGGTAGATTGACAAGGCAACGGCAAAGAGATAGAGGGATGATGCAAAAAGTACTGGAGAGGTTACACCCAATCTCCGGAGCTCCCGGGAGAGCAGTGCTTCTTATCTATCTTGTGCATACCATGCCCTTAGGCCTAAAACAGGTTCTGGCACATAGTAGGTGTGCTACGAATATGTATATGAGAATTCAAAGCTGAAGATTGCACTTTCTAGTTTCCTGGAAGATTGTAAAAGGCTACAAATAGGGGTCTGCAGGTGGTGTGGTGGTGAAAGTGCTGGACTCCCACATGGCCGACTGTGGGACCTGGCAGCTTGTTTTCTCACTTTATCTCTCTCCCTGGTGAGTACATGTGCCTATAGCAAATTGAAGAGAAATAATAATAATAAGTAAAATTAAATAAGTAATTCTCAAAAAAAAAAAGGCTATAAATAGTGACCTTCATTACTCTCAATGTAAAAAACATGGATGGAAAGTCTGATGGCTTTTCTTATTTTTTTTTCTTTTTTTGGAAAGGATTTTGCTATAAGGCATGTGCGCTTGCCAGAAAGACAGAGAGAGACAGAGAGATAGAAAGCGAGAAATCACCCTCCCCCTGCCGCTAGGGGGATGGCCATACCGCAATCCCTTCTCCTCCATTCTCCTCTCGGGATCTTGGGCATGCAGGCATATGCACCTGGCGTGAGTTTAAGCCACCGGGTCTGGGATTTGAACCATGGTTGACTACATGGGAGTTCAGTGACATGGCCATTACACTAACTACTGGTCCACTTTTCTGTGATGAGTGTCTGTGGGAATAGTCTGTAAGCTACTTGAGGACAGGGGCCATTCTCCTTCAGCTCTGGAGCCAAATGCCCATCACATAGTAGGTCTTCAATCACCATTTGCAAAATGAAATGAATTATTTTTCCTAAAACTTGCTAATCATGAGCATTCCTTTAAACACATACTATTGGGGGGCCAGCAGGTGGCGTAGTAGTTAAAGTGCTGGACTCCCATGTGGCTGACCTCCATTTGAGTCCTGTAGAAACTCATGCCAGGCACATGTGCCTGCGTGTGTGCTCAGAATCCCGTGAAGAGAGTAGAGAAGAAGGAACTGCAGCATGGCCATCCCTCCTGGGAGGTGATATCTCTATGTCTCTCTATCTCTGTTTCTCCTGTAAGTGCACACGCCCTATTATAGCAACAATCTCTTTATATATATATATATATATAAAATAGTTATTGTCAGCATAATTTACTGACGTGTTATATAACATCTTATGTTGTTTTTACATTTTTAAACATGTGTTGATCTCATCAAGAAAAATAAACTTCTTGAGAAAATGGGGCAAATTACAAGCATCTACCTCCACCTAACAAGGGTGCTCTGTACATGGTTAACACTCAGTAAGTAGCTTTCATTAATTCAAGACTGACAGTACTAATGTTGGCTGGAGTATGGACTTAACCATACTAAATCAAATTTAATACAGATTTCACTCATTAACAAACTTTAACATTATAGAAACAGAGGTTTGCACATGAAATGTTAATAACATATTATTAAATTGTTTCTTATATTATTGAGTCTTGTCCCACACTCAACTAAGAAAGAGAAACAGGTACACAATCATGTTCCTTATTTCAGATCAATCCATCAAGCTGAGAATAAGTAAATTTTTTTTTGTAGAAGGCCAGACAGTAAATATTTCCACTTTGCTGATAATATGGTAACTGTCAAAACTACTCAACTCTTCAGTTACAGCCTGAGTGCAGCTATAAACAATACCTAAACAAATCAGTATAGCTACATTCCAATAAAACTTTATTTACAAAAATAGGCCTTGGGCCAAATTTGGCCCTCAAGTCTTAGTTACCCGAAGCTAGTTACAGTCCAGTAAATTTTCTCCATGTAATATTTAGTTCTTATCCTAGCTCTAAAGGACCTGCCAAAGTACAAAGTAAAATAATTCCTTCTTATAGTTTAAGAAGATTTAAAAAATAAATAGATAATTATTATATAATCACTTCCACTGAGACCAGCAGGTGGCGTGGTGGTTGGGGTGCTGGACTCCTACATGGCTGACTGCAGTTTGAGTCCGGGACTTGGCGGCTTTAAACTCACATGGGTGCATGCATGCCCAAAATCCCAGGAGGTGAATGGAAAAGGAGGGATTGTGCCGTGGTCATCCCACGGGGGGTGGGAGGGGGATGATTTCTCACTTTCTCTCTCTCTGTCTCTTTCTCTCTGGTGAGTGCACGTGCCCTACGGGGGAAAAAAATAAAAATAAAATAATTACAACCACCGTTCATTGAGCTCTCATGTATTGGCACTATGTTGGGTGTATTATCATCTCTCATTCTCTTAGCAGAGCAGAGATTGTAAAATCCAGATGAGGAAACTGAATCTCAAAAAATTAAAGTAATTGCCCAAGGCCCATAAGGTCCTTTAAGAAGTCCCACAGATCCCCCCCAAAAATAATCAGCATACCGATACAGATCGAGGCTCAGGGGCTATCCAAAAAAGGAAAAACGAGGCCGGTCCAGTACCTAGATTCCAGAGAGTGTCTGCCTAACCCCAGCTATGATCAAATCAGGCAATGTTTTAAAAATCCTGCCAATCTGGTTGACAGCACACTTCAGAAGTAAAATCTAAGTCCTTAGGAAGCCTTTTATTTTGGTGACACAGCTAAACTCAACAACTATAGATGAAAGACAGCCTGATCTTGGAAGACTTAGATGGCTACATGTTCTAGCAAATCGATCTAGAGAACACCCTCCCATAGAGAAGCGTTCTTTACTAAGGTCCATGGTGGTGCTCTCGTATTTCAGCGAAAACAATAATACTAATATTAATAATAAGAAGTTGACTGCTGTTGAGATATGTGCTATGTGCCAACTTCAGTTGTATGCACTTGAAATGTATGAATTCGCTTACGCTGTAAAGTACTGCATTTCCATTTTACAGATGAGAAAACAGGCACAGAACTTGCCCAAGATCATATGACTAGAGTAGAACTGTTAAAATGCTTAAAGAATTCTGGCCCTAAATCTGTAGATTCTAATTGAGGCCCTGAAATATGCATTTTTTAAAAAAATAAATATGGTGAGGCCAGGGATAGCCAAACCGCTTTTAGAAATCCTGAGTGCATGCAGAAATCTGTGAACACTCAGGTAAGCTTGACCTCGACACCTGACATCTTTAGCTTAGATATCCACAGTCCAGTTGCAGGGGCCCAGCAAACCCTCTTGTAAGACCCAAGCCATGGCTAGTCAGGCTGAAATCCATGCTTGCATATCCACCTATTTTAAGAGCATATACTGCCAATAGATTAAGCACTTGGCAATTTGAAAATGAATGTAATCAGAAGTTACCCAGCTACTGAACCAATTACCCGCCTACTTTGCCATTTTCCTCCTCTGAAGAGCTACTGGCTGAATGTGGCAATTGTGGGTAATTACCAAGACACTTAACTCCTTGCACATGCCTTGCTATTCACTTTCATGGTAATTTAAGACAGGATCATGATTAGGTCCGGGAACCTCCACACAGACACAAAAGTTATTATGGTTTTGTTATGTATCAATTAGGTAAGAAGATCTAGAGCAGAGGCTACTATAATCATGACTTTCTATTACTCAAGCGCTTTACAGTACATACAGGATTTCTGCCTGTAGAATGCCTCCAGAACGTCACAGCAATCCAGTCACCCTCACTATTATTCCCATTTTGCAGCTGAAGAAACTGAGGCTTTGAGGACTTATTAGGTCGCCATTTTTTTCTATGCAAAAATACGTCGTGACTTTCTCAACTGCCCAATGTAATTGTTCAAGGTCAAACAAATAATACGTTGCAAAATCAAAACATCACTCTTTCTGGAATGTTTTTCCTTAACATCAGTTGCCAGTACTGGAAATATATGAAGGCATGTATTCAAGCATGTAAACCATCACCACTGCTATTCAAACTAACTACATGTCATTAATGATTATTAATAACAAGTCAAGTGTAATTTATTGTTATGTATTACTAGGTAGAATTAGTTGAATTTTCCAGGGGAAGAATGGTATTGCTACCTTTGCTATCTGTTGATCCTTGCCAAAACTGATGGACTAGTCACTGTTCTAAAATGTACAAGGGCCTGGCCACATTAAGACAAGCTTTTAGAATATATATGATGCATTCCAGCTTTGGTTTCAAGGGTGGGTTTCATTGAGGAAGAAAAAAAAAATCCTTAAAGTTTAAGGAGGCCTGGGGTCTAGCCTGGTGGCTTTTGATAACCCACATCACCTTTTAAAGTCGATGTCTCCATCTGTAAAATGGGTATACAAACCCCTGCCTTACCCAGTCTCATACAAGGATTGCAGAGATCAGGGAGAAAAAAATTCCAAAAAAAGCCCTCTGCAAATCATAGCAAACCACACAGGGACGCTATTTCTAATCTTGCACAATGATCATTTTCCTGCTTTTAGAACTGACGTCTTTACATTTTAAGAAATCATAAAAAGGCAGAATGATTCTCTTTAACCAAAAAAAGCATACTGAGTCCTGGCTGTCCTTTTGAAATGGATGCTGATGTCAGCTCAATCAAGAAATTATTAACCTCCATTTGGTTACTTAAAATAAACTGTACTGGCTGATTAAATGTGCTGAACATTTTCTCCAAGTAACAGTGCATGTCACCAAGAAACCTTGTTCTTTCAGTTACACATCGCAAGTGGTAAAGGCATCATTCAAAACTATTTAAAATCAATAATAAAAATCATTTCAATGTATATAAACAAGTTAATGGAGTAAGGGAAAACAAAGCAAATTTCTTAATGAGAGGGCCCTGTTGCCCCCTCTAGGTGCCAGCAGTAAATGCTGGTTTCTGTAGGCTGCTCTCCTCCAGAGGAGACTGCTGCTGCTATGCTGCTAATGAATGACTAACTTAGGCCAGGGGGGAAATGACATCACCAGGGTGGAAAACCGATCTGCATTGGGAAACTTTCTACCTGCTTTACATTTGTCATAATTATTTTTGCACAATGCAGGCTGCATTTGCATAATTTTGAGGCGTGTCATTATCTCCATTGAAAATTGTTTTAATATGGCTGAATAATTCACAATGACATCAGCCAAAGTCCTAATGAAATATACAAGTATAATCATACAGCTAATTACCAGCCGTGTTAGCATTAAAAAACAAATCATGCATAATATTAGACGATGTATATGCAGCTGAGGGTTATAAATAGAGCCATCTCCCTCCACAAAGCCCCTAGAGTTTACTTTTAAATGGCAAGATTAATTTTCTCAGGTATGGCTCACATCGCAGTGACGAAATGCACAGATCATTACAATGGCTTGCTTTGAATTCCCCATAATGAACAATTAAAAAGAAATCATGTATTTAAAAATATATCTGTTCACTGTCAGCAGTTATAGCAGATGCAACCTTCGCTGAATATAGCTTTTATTCTTAAATCAGAATTCACTATTTAATTACACCCACAGAAATGAAAACTGGACCAAGTGGGGTCAACTAGGGGTCTTTAAAAAATATTTCCCCCCAAAAAAGTGACCGCAAAATATCCCATAAAACACTGAATAATTTCCTCCTGGGTTTAGTCAGAAGTCTATTAGGCACCAGCTCTTTTCTGGATATTTAATCCTTCCCTTTTCCAGATCACAGGCCATGTTGAAGTAATAAATTTGAAAAGCAAATAATAAGAAATCAGAAGGGGGAGGCGGGAGGGAGACAGCTGCGCAGGAAAGTTGGGTCGGGGGAGGGGGCCGAGCGAGACCTTGGGAGGGGGAAGGAGCTCAACCTGTTGGTTGGTTGCAGGATTTTCCATAGTATTTCTAAACACCACCTTTGTAAAATTGCAGGCGGACGTCGGGAAATATGAACGTTTAAAACCCAAAGCAGAGAGGGGAGGGGGGGTGGGGGGGACTGTATGCAGAGAGGAGGGAGGGGCTTATTCCGAAAAGGCAGATTCGAGGGCGAGCGTTTTGACTAACTTCAGTAATTAACCGGCAGAGACCACGGCTGGGTAATTCGATCCTGAGGAGAGGGACTGAGCCCGCGAAGCCAAAAGTGCCACCCACTCCATCAGACCAAGGAATTCTGGAAGGACTGGCAGCTCTGAGCTCCGGGATGAGTTCAACGGGGAACCATTCATTTAACAAAAAGATCCTTACACCTACCTCGAAAGCCTGAGAGCCTGGCACAGGGCTAGCTGCCCTCAAAAGTCTCAGTTTGCTTACCCTGCTCTCGCTTTGGCAACACAAAGCCTTGCCAGGCGGCAGTGCGCCCTCCCTCCCCGCCGCGCCTTGGGCACAGACTCCCCAAAATAGTTCCCCGGGTAGGTACCACAGCGCTGGGGTCGGTCAGCTGACGAGGGGAGCCCGCAGAACTGCGGTCACACATGAAATGACAGAGCCGAAGGGAGGCGGCCGCCCGGGCGCCCGGTGACAGCGGGCTCACCTCCGGCGTCCTCCCGGGAGCGCGGCGAGCGCCCCCGCGGCCGCCCAGAAACGTGCCGTGGAGGCTCGGTCCCTCCCCGCCCTCCCCGGCAGCGCCGTCTGGGCACGGAGAACGCTGGCCCCGCAGGGCAGTGGGCGAGCACACGCCCCTCTGCCCTCTCCGCCCCCGCCCCGTCCCACACACCCCCAAAGATCGTGCTGGAAGACGTCCACTTTGCGTGGAGTAATTGGAAACTAGAACATCAAATGGCTTGGCGGGGGGGGGGGGGGGGGGGGGGGGGGGGGAGGGGGGAGTGGGCGAGAGATAGTTGTTAATGCTTAACGTGTTTGTGCCGGTTACACGACCGCTTTGAAATCCGCCCGGGCAGATCTGCAAGTTATTTGAATGTATTATTCCAGTACCTGTCATTTATCACTTTATTCAACACGTCTTTGCCAACTCAATAGCTTTTGATCTCATTCTGCCTCCATTTCGTAATTTCCGCCCTCTTAAACATATCAAATACTTACTTTAAAAAAAAAAAAGTGTACAATATCGAAACCCACCGAAAGAAATCCATCCAGCCCCGGCCGAACTAGACACGAAGGTAAATTTTCAAAAGCCAAAAAATATAAAAAGCACGTGATGTTCAAGCGGCAGTAGGAGAGCGAACGATCTCTCTCTCTCTCTCTCTCTCTCTCTCTCTCTCTCTCACACACACACACACACACACTCGGATCCTTGAACAAAACCCTTCTCGAACAAGTTATTTGATCTTGACTAAAATCAGCAGTTGGATTCTCTTTGTAAAGCTGACAGCCAAACTCTGACAATGGCAAAATACTCGAGCCCCAGCTAGTGGCGCTACCCCTTTAAAAAAGGAGTCGATCCTGCTCGCCTGCAGAAGTGAATACAGTATTTTCAAGCTTGCCCTGTAATAAGCATTACTGGAAGGGGGGGGGGGGGGACTAAATAATAAAGAAAGAAGAGAGGGAGAGATAGGTTTACCACCTCGCCATGGTCGCTATTTCTGCCCTGGGGAGTGTCTTCTGGGAGGAAATAAAGTTTCGAGCTGGATAAAAGTTGCCGGCTGGTCCTCTCTTCCCACAACAGCTGGAGCTCCGCTATGCAAATCGGATCCTTTGGCGTACATCTTACAAAGAAAAAGTCGCCAAGGGACAAAATTCTTGGTTTGCCTTCGAGGTGGAATTGAAAAGCCTTGTAGAAAATGTAAGGTCCGTGTAAGCCACACGGTGAGCCGACCCACTGCAGGGGGGAAAAAGCACCAAATAAATAATGTAGCCATCAGAGTACAAACATCTATTCCATACACATTTACACACATCCACACTCTTAATACAGACGATCCAACAGATATAACGCTGGGTGGAAAAATAATAGAGCCCTACAATTTTCTCCCTCCCTTATTAAAAAAAAAATTCTGGTCCCCCCCACCGCCATCCCCCCCCCCACCTCCCCATCTGAGGCGGCAAAATTACATTATGTATGTATGATCAGTGCAGGGATTTTTTTTAAAACAATAAAAATAATTTGGGGGATGCAGAGGGTAAAAGTTTGGTGAAAAGTTTGTGGGGGGTGTGGGTGGGTGCAGAGGTGTGGGTGAGCTGGGGGGCTTGGGGGTGCCGGGGGGTGCCGGGAACGGAGGAGCGGAGGAGAGCGAAATACCTGGAGTGAGTTGGGCTCCATCTCGACGTTCTGAATTGATTGAACTCAACATTCTCTCCAAACTTGTTGGCTTGAATGGATTGCATCAGGTCCTGGCAGGGGAAAACATTTTCTGCCTTCAGCCAGCGTAATGTCTCAATATAAAACTGAGCTCTTGACTCCCCTTTGGCACGAAAATGATTGAAAATAGGTCCTAATATTTCTCTGACGACTCAATTTTCAGCTCTTGTCAAAACTATGTGGGTTTGCTTCCAAATATGAGTCGATCAAATTCATAATCGGGAGAAAGGCTATGTCCAATCTCGGCGGGAAGCGGATGGATCAAGGCAAAAAACGTACAGGAAGATTTATAAAAATAAAATCCATGCTAAGACTGTGTGAAGACGTAATTTCTCTCTTTCCAAAGGCCCCTATCTAGGGACATGGACTGATGAGATTTTTGGAGGAGTTGAGGACTTCCGAGCTCCGCTGTGCATCTGACAGGACCTGCTTGTATATGTCTAATATAAAGAACATTTCCTGCAGAGATTCCGGGGCGCTGCTCCTCTTTCTAATGCTCCTTAGCAGATTTGCTGTTATTAGACATGTAGATTTGTTTGATAGTTAAATTACGCTTCCTCACTGCCATGTTTTCGAGAACTAATCTGTTAAATTATCTTTTGATGCCTATTTACATGGAAGGGAAAAGTGGGTTATCGATTATATAAACATATAAATATTAATGCATTTGTTCGCTTCGCGAAAAAAATACTCAGCAAAAAAAAAAAAGAGAAAAGAACAGAAAGACAAGTGAGCAGTGCACACACATCTCAGGATTTTGCAAACAATATTGAACGGACAGCGACTGCATTTAGGGACTGGAACAATAAACGATGCATGATAAATCAATAAATGCGAGCAGCGAGTCTGCTCGGAATATGAATTCGGGCTCCCGGTTCTGCGTGTGCATTCTTTAATTTTGAAGTATATACACTAGTACGTGTTTACAATGCTGATGGACGCCAAGGGCGCTCTCAAATGATAATGTGTTTATATAACCCGGCGCTACAGGAATAATATACCGACTCCTACCCCACCCCCATCCCCTCCCCCGCCAAAAAAGGGAGGGGAGCTTCCTCAATAATAGTTTGAAACTGAAAAAATCCATTTGCAAACTAGTTAAATACAACCCGAAATTAAGCTGTTGAAAACCGGGGGCATGAACCATAAGACAATAAAGGCTTTAAATGTGTATATTTATTGTTCTGGAGCCCTGGAGCATTGCGAGGTTTGCATGCACGGCTATTATGCAAACACAGAGAAACTTAAGAGCGACAGAACAAGGAACAGGCAGAGACTGCAAAGCCCTCGCTCGCTCCGACCCAGCTGCCGGTCCTCCGCCAGGCTAGATTGCATTTTCGCAGTGTTGATGTAAAATGGTGTACTCGCTTCCCCCACGTTCCCCCACCCCCTTCCACGCTCTCCTCCCACTCCTTCCAGCAACACCCCCCCCCCCCCCCCCCCCCCCCCCGATTTTATTATATTGGCACCAATCTTTCCAAAGTGGGTCTGGCATGCTAAAAAAGTAAACATGTACTATGTGGGGAATAAGGTCTGTATAGTATGACAGTTGAAACTTGATCTGTGATAAAATTACAGGATGTTGAAATTACTAGTAAGCTATTTTTAACGCTTTCGCAACGTTTCACCTCTAGTCACAGCATCTAGTTGAAACAGGATTACTTTAATGAAAATTATATTCACATGGCTGAAGTTAATACACTCAGCAGAGCACAAATGCCTCATATTCAGTGACTTGAGGTGGAAAGACCCTCTGTGTGTATTTTTATGCCTTTCATAACGTCTGCGTCGGCTGCAGTAAGAATTAGGGCACTTAACATTATCTAAACCACATTTTTGATTCAGAACATGGGGAAGTAATAAAAGGCAAGATCTATCTCCTTTCTATATACACAGAGATAAACGAAAGAAAATGGCAGATCCTCCAATTACAATAAGTAATAAAAGCCCATGCCAAAGAGCCGGTATTCTGAAAGCTGTCGAAAACTATTTTAATAATTTAAAGTAATATCACAACTCCGTACTGTGGAAAATGACAATGTAACAATTTGCAGTCTCCCATCTTTTGCATTAGCCAAATTATGACTTGCACATCACTCTTTAATTATCTTCCTTGAAATTTCATCTGATCTGCCTATTTTATAAACATGGGTTACAAAAAGAAATTACAGCTCTCTCGTGTTTTCTCTCTTTTCGACTTTATGATGCAGACGTTTGATTAGAATAACCCATTTTGTTCATTTTTAACATAAGAATGGACTTGACTGAAGGGCATTTTACATTTTTTTTTTAAATACATGAGCTATGCCTAAGGCTTCTGTTCGTCTCTCTCCTGTTAGCGTAAATACATACATCTAGTTCAAGAAATCCTATATTAAAAAACTTGGGTTGCAGTATTTTGACAAGATCGTATTTGAGATCGACTCTGAGTCAGTTTCCTGGTATGACCAATGCAGTAGCATTTATGCAGGAAACCTCAACATAATGCCTGAGGGTACCCCTTGACTGTATTATATATTAAATCTCTCTTTAAAAATACACAGCTCTTTACAGCATCTAAGCAACTTCTGCTGTCTTTGGTGCTGTACGTCTAAGTGTCTATAATGGATGTCATCTCATTAGAAACCCTCTTTCTCTGTCTCTTCAAGGTAGGCACTGAACTAGGCTGAATGCTGCCTAATCTTTCTGATAAGGTTTCTGAGATCTTAACAATTGCAGGGATCTAGGTCTGAACAGTTTTGAATATCTGCAGTCTTGTAATCAGATGAATGCTAAATTTCAAAACTGAATCACAGGGGAATCTCTCTTTTTTACAACATCTCCACCCCACCCCCATGAACATAATAAATCTAATAAATCAAACCTCGAGTCCAATACTGCGAAAGGCTTTTAAAATTACAGATCACAATGCTCTTGGATTCCCCCTCCCCCCAAAAAAAAGTCCCTCCATTTTACCTCTCTTTAATGTGATGCTTGATAGGCACCTGTAAATTTATCTGTGTAGCAAATATCCATACAAAGAAAGTTTCAATTAAGATAAGGAGATTGTATTGAAACAGTTCTTTGAAGTAATGTAGTTAATAGCCTGTTTGATTTCTGCTTGTGAGAGAGTAATAACGTGGATTCAAGGCTCCATCAATCACAGAGCAGATGTAAGACTTGAGACACCGACACCCAAGGGAATAGAGGCAACTCCTGCAGTGCGGGGTCCCTGGGCTAATGTAAAGTAAATACTCATAAACAGATTGAGTGTTGTAAGAAGACAATCCATTCAGGACAGTTACAATCATGAAAGCAACTGCTTTATTTATCTATTTTTAAAAAGCTGGAGCTGGGACTCAGTGTATAAAAGAGTGTGTGTGTGTGTGTGGGGGGGTGCTGTACACATTCCTCTGTCCCACTCTTTCTAGGCTTTTGCTGGTACTGAGAGCCTAGAACCTATACTCACAAGTCTATATTCCTACTGCTTTGCTAGCTCCAAATCCAACTCTCTGTTTTAATTTATCTGGTCTATTTTAAAAGTGAAAAATGAAAACTCATTTTTTGCCTCATAAGAGGGGAGGGGGGAGGGGCTGGCCGTGGTGGGAGGGGGACAGTAGACACTTTTATTCAGTGTCTGTGACTCGTTTCATAAGGATCAGGAGGATTAAGTTAGTTGCAAAAACCAGCAGTGACATAATTAGGCAGCTTGGACTATAATAAACAGGATCATAAAAAAAATAATAAAAGTACAGTTTGAAGAAAAAAGGCGACCATTTCGAAAACGTCAACCTCTCTGCGTACCCTTGGGCCTCCCCTCCCCCAAATTGCAAAAGACAACTGAAGCATTTTTGACCTTGGCTACAATAATACTTCATGTTTTAGCACTTTAGTCAGCATTTTATCTGCTAATTGCTACACACTACCGCATGTGGCTCGAAGCTGCCACTGCAGCTTTCTTTCAGTGGTGAGCGGATTGCTTGATAAAGACTGGGAATTCAACCTGGCTGTTCCCTTTCTTGCTCCCCCTCAGCGTCCCCCTCCCCTTTTTTTCTTTCCCTTTTCCAGATAGAAGCTGCTAGTTTTTCCAGAAAATAACACATGGATCAGAACTGGGACGATGAATGGTTCCCTAATCTCCTTCCACGGGTTAAAGCTCGGCCACTTTTGGCGCTCAGAGGCAAAAAGGAGGAGGGGAAGGGGCGGTGGAGCCGAGTGGGGCGAAGCCAGGCCGGTGGATCTTGGCCTACCGGTGGACCTGAGGCTAGGTGATTCTGCAGCCTGGTCCTCGGGCTGGACCATCACTGTTTGGAAGTCCGTTGGGGTCTCCGCGCTACCCATGGAGGGACCTCGAGATAGGGGCGCTCTCCCCTCTTGCTTGGTGACAAGTGGATTTAGAGAACAGCTCTGGTGTCTGTAGATTGATTCGTGGATTGAAAACCAGCACAGTCGGAGGGTCAGCCACCTCCTGGTCCCAGCCCTCGCTAAGCCTGGCGCCATCGTGAGCGGTGGGGGTGGGTGGCGTTATTAATAAGGCGGCCTCCCGCAGAGCAGGCTCGCCGAGCCTTAGTGCAACAAGTCTATTGGTTTGAAGGAGGATAAACCGGGTTATACGGGTCATTGCTTTCCAGGAGACCTCTAGTGGTTAAAGGCTGAGCTACAGCTTCAGGTTGGGGCTCCTGTCTGTCGCCAGCCACTGGGGCTGTGGTGGTTAGGGACACCAGCTCAGGTCAGGGCTGTAAAGGCTGGCAGCTTGAGAAGGACGGAGTTGGGGGACTTGGGGTAAGAGCCCGGAGAGACGCAGGGATGTCGGAGGAAGGAATTCTCAGCAAGGGGTCATGGAATGTCCTTTGTGGGCACCAAGCTCCTGTGCCCCAAGTTCCTGTGCCCTCAGTACAGATGGAGGCTTCCTATCTTATCTCGCCTCTTCTACCCCCCCGCCCCCACCCCGTCTAAGGCAAGTCAGGAATTCTCAGGAAAGTTGAGTTATGTGCCTGAGCCACTTCCAGTTAAAATAGCAAGGCTAAATCTGTTTTTTTCCCCCTAATTTATTTGTATATTAAAACTAAGTCTCACTCCTTCACCCCAGTCACAAATACACCCCTTAACTTTAACAATTCATTGACTTCAAATGCCCTTGACATTCATGGGTTACTTAGTTCAGAAATAACTAAGCCTCTTCTTCTTCTTTAATATATGCACCGCAGGGTTACTTACATGACTTCTGACTAAGAAGTAGCCTTGTCCCTCTATTGGAAGTGCCACACCACTCCATCTCAAATGGCAGGGTGCCAGGGCAAGGTGGTGACTCACAGGCTTCGTGTTCTTCAGACTTATTTATGAACCACATATTTACAAATAATTCGATCAAATGGACCCCCAGCATCGTTTTGAAGGAATTACGGGAAACAACTCTCTTAGGTCATACTAAAAACAGAGATCTCAACCATCTGAGATGATTAAAACATCTTGCCACACCTGATTTAAAAACAACAGAAGAAGACAAGAAAAAGCACAGACATGGAGTCTTGGGGAACTCGTACATTGCTTGCTAAAAATTTCTCTGTGTCGTTTCAAATGGACATTAATGATGCCTAGTATTTGGTGATTTACAACTTAAAATTACTTGACAAGCATTAAAGTAACTCATTATTTAGAAGCAGAGCGGGTATGGTAGGTAACTGAAAGTCAAGGGCACCATTCTTCACCGAGTGTCTGTATCTGCGTGTCTATGGCTATAATTATCTCAGGACACAAACCCTAATTCTGGCTTTCTCAGAATTTCACAGATAATTGGGGCAGAAGTGTCCCAGCTTTTGGGGGGGGGGGGTTGGTGGTGTCAGCCTGTGCTGGGGTCATCAACCAAACCAGGGAAGCCCCAGTAAGTCCCTTGGCTACCTCCACCTACATTTCGCCCTGTCACAGGCTGATCATTTGATGGCTCTTTATTGCAGGTTGAAGAATGTAGATGTGGCCATCCATGGAGGGTGTAAAGAGATCTGCATACTTCAGAAAAAAAATACTACCAAGCAGAATAAGGAGATTGTTTCAGTTTTCATCTTCAATAAGCTTTAGCCCAAATGAAATTGGGTGGACTTTCCAAAAAGAAGGTAGGGGATGAGATGACTAGCCCCTAGGACTTAGACAATGCCATTCCAGGGGTGGACGGGAGCTAGTTTCTGTGGACTCCCCCAAACTAATTATTACATTTTCAGAAATGTCCCAAGCCACTCTTACATACATCCGTTATTAAATGTTAAATTATATAAGCTCACAAGTAAATTATATTAAAAACCAAAGGTAATAAATATAATTTATTGCTGTCTAAGTATTTAACTCCATTTTACTCTTATCTACACTCCTGAGATTATTTACATCTTTTGAATTGTTGTGGTAATGGCACCATATAATGGTGTGTTGTTGCATCTTTTCCCAGCTTATGTCCACTAACATTGCATTGGTAGCTTGAAACTGGCCATGGGTCAGAGTAGTTAAACCATAGAATTCGGCAAACATTGCAAATCAGGGCTTGATTTATTGTTTTGTTTGTTTGTTTGTTTTTTAGATTTAATGAAGTAAGGGGGAAAATGTTAATGTTGCAGATTAGAATGGTTAAAATTATGTGTTGACTTGACTGGGTCATGAGATGCCCACTATGTTATCAAAAGTTATTCTGGATGTGTCTGGTAAGGGTGTTTTTGGATGAGATTAATGTTTGAATCAGTAGACTAAGTAATGCAGATTAACTTCCTTGATGTGGGTGGGCCTCACCCAATCAGTTGAAAATAGGAATAGGAAAAAGAAATAAAAAGTAAGAGGAAACTCATCCTGCTTGACTGTTGAAGGTGTGACATTGGTGTTTTCTGGCCTTTAGGCTCAACCTAAAATATCAGATCTCCTGCTACAGGTTTTTTTCCTCCAACTGAAAGTACACCTCAGCTCTCCTGGGTGTTGACTACAGATCTTGGTACTTCTCCGCCTTTGCAAACAATCATGTGAGCCAATGTCTTCTAATAAGTCTCTCTCTCTCTGTCCAGTCAGATACCACCTAACAACATTTTGGTTAAGTGCAGATTCGGTATATACCACTGCGGTCCTATAAGAGTATAATGGAGCTGAAAAGTTTCTATCACGTAATGACGTCATAGCCTTCATAATGTCATAGTGCAAAGCATTACTCACATGTTTGTGATGATACTGGTGTAAATGAGCTTACTGAGTTGCCAGTCTCGTATAACTACAGCACATAATTATGTACATAACGCTTGATAATAAATGGCTATGTTACTGGTTTATGTATTCACTATGTTTTTATCATTATTTTAGAGTATACTCCTTCAACTTAAAAAATATGTTTACTGTAAAACAGTACGCCATGTTAAGCTGGCAGCAGCTTCACACATCTCCTGTTTACTGTGTCTGCGGATTGCATCATTTTCTCTTGTGCTTGATTCAATCTCGTGTTCTGTTCAGCGCAGCCCTTCCAGTGGGATAAGATGTGGAATCCAGTAATACTTAGTGATTCTGGTCCCGGGTAGGTCCAGGCTAATGTGTGTATGTGGAGGTGTATTCTTAAGCTTAAAAAGTCAATAATAATAATAATAATAATAATAATATGTTACAGAATAGAGACAGAACAAATAAAATATTTTGTATAGCTAGGCAATGTGTTTGTGTTTTAAGCTAAGTATTATCACAAAAGAACCAACTTTTAAAAAAATTAACAAGTATGTAAACTAAAAAAAGTTACAGTATGTTAAGGCAAATTTATTACTGAAGAAAGAAAAATTAAAAAAATAAATTTGTGTAACCTAAGTGTGCAGTGCTTATAGAGGCTCTTATAGTGCCCAGTCATGTGCTAGACCTTCCCATTCACTCACCGCTCTCTCACTAACTCACCCAGAGCACCTGCCAGTCCTGCAAGTTCCATTCATGGAAAGTGCCCCACTCAGGTACTCCAGTTTTTATCTTTTTTTTTTTTTTTAATGTATATTGAAAAAAAATTCTGCAGGGTGTATGCAATCACTAGAGAGAGACAGAGAGAGAGAAGGGGAAACCATCCTCTAGTCGGGTTTCCATTTATCCATCCTGTCAGGGTTTGGGGCACATACACACATGAGCACAGCATGTTCTTCAAGCCACCAGGGTTGAGATTTGAACTGTGAAGGAAACATATTTCCTTAACCACTAGGCTATGGGGCTAGCTCATTTTGACCTTTTGTACACTAATTTTGCTATAAGTTTTCTATGTTTGGATATTCTCAGAGATACAAATACTTCTCAGAGTTACAATTGCCTACACTATTCAGTTTAGTACCATATGTTATGGGGTTGTAACCTAGGTGTATAGTATGCTATATCATCTAAGTTTGTGTAAATCCACTCCAGGATCTTAGCACAACAGCAGAATTGCCTAACAACACATATCTTAGAATGCACTTGTTGTTAAGCAACACATGACATGTGCATACATGCACAAACCCACATGGTATGTGTGTGTGTGCGTGTACATGCCCCCTCATGCATCTCATTGATTCTGATTCTCTATGTTTTATGTATATCTTACATATGTTACTATTTCACATCTTAGTTGTTCTGTTTCTCTGGAGAACCCTGACTAATACACAGATTAAACTTGAAAATGTCAAGTCTGTAGCCAATTATATTGTGAATAACACACATAATTGAGGAAATATTTGAAAGCTGTTATCTGATATCCACAAAGAAGTTGCTTATATCATTGATGAGAAAGTGAAGTTCTGGGATCCATTTTTGTCTTTTCAACTTTGTCTTAGTCCTTAACTCAGTAAAAATATCAACCAACTTTCAAATTAAAACTATACTTATTTGTAAATTGCAGCATAGGTTAGTTATGGATTCAAGAGTTCTGCAAATAGTCACAAAAGCACTCTATGAGGATAAACCGGCTGTGTGGAATTTACAATGAAGACTATTGTATATTTTATTATTTGTATATTTGTGCTACACTTCCTGCATACCAAAAAAATCTACAAAAAACTTATAAACACACACATATGTGTATAACTAGATCTAGATATACACATAAAGATCTCTGTCTAGATCTAGCTCTACATGTATGTGCAAGTAAACAAATTCACCCTTTCTGCAGAGTGAGAGCTAGTTGTAAATATTTAGAAGCCTACCATTGTCTGAAGGTAGCCTTGAGCATGACATGCAACCAAAATTCTAGAGCTGAGATTAGCAAACTACAGCTCACCACTTGCTTTGGACAGCCCGCAAGTTAAGAACAGGTTTTACATTTCCAAATGATTATAAAAGCCACCAGAGGAATAATATTTTGTGACATGCAAACATTTTGTTAAATTCAAATGTTAATGTCTTAAAATAAAGTTTTAGTAAAATACACCCATTTGTTCATTTGTGTATTATCTATAGTCATTTTTGCGCTAAAACTGCAGAGTTGAGTAGTTGCAGCCATAATTGTATAGTCCGTAAAGACTGAAATATTTACTAACTTGTCCTTTGCAGTAGGAGTTCGCTGCCTCCTGTTCTACAACATGTAGGCACATTCCTTGGTTGGAAGTAGTAGACTCAACCAAGTCTTTTATTTTTGCCATTGCTCTTAGATATATTTCTTTGGTAAACACACAGAGAAAATGGAAACCTGGAATTTTGAGGAACTCAAATGGTTGACTCCAGGTCAAGAGAGAGCTCGTGCCATCATAACCCTAAGTATGGAGCATGAGATTTCTCACTCCTTAGTTTGTGTTCCAACCACTGGGTGACTGCGTCTTTCTTCCTGACTGCTCGTCCTAAAGCACTGTATAATTTTGTTGGGCGCTGTTAAATATTTATTGAGCTTTCTTGTCCAATGTGGTTCAGTTATTGTGTGTCTGTATGTGTGATGGGACCCTTCAGGATTAAAGGTGCTATATAAATAGAGGATTATTTTATGACTTGTTATTGCAGGTTGAAATATGTAAATGTGGTAATTCACTAATGCCATATCAGTGCGTATATCTGGGAAACTAGAATGCATTAGCCTGCCATTTGAATGTAACATCATTTACATCCCTTTAAAAAAAATGCCCAATCAATTTTTTTTTTTAAATGAGGAAACGCAGTGGAGAAAAAAAAAAAAAACCCTCCTTTAATGCAATACTTCAGCTGAAAGTTTAATGACACAAAAGGCAGGCAATTCAAAGTTACAGTTCCCACAGCAACTGTAACTCTGCTATATAGCACATTTAGGCATAGATTTCACAGCATGTACTGCAATACAAAATACTCCACACTGGGCATGCAAGGGGGCAGAGTTATGGTTGCTATGGGTACCATGACTTTGAATTTCCAGATTTTTGAGAGTTTAAATTCTCTACCAGAACATCACATTAATAGTTCATTTTTTTTGCATTGAAAATAATAAAGGTTGTATCACTGTTTCCACTGTCAAACCCATCTCCAGCTCAGTCCAGTGCTTAGTATAAATACCTACCCAAACATATGCACCCTACTTGCTAAAATTAAACACATGACCTCAGCCCAGGAAGTATTCTAGTTTGCAAATTTATATGCAATGACTTTCACTGGATTAACTAAATCTGTTCCCTTGTCCTTTCTCAAAAATCACCAATCAATTCAGATTAACCCTCTCAGCATTCTGATGTATTTTATCTGCTATTCATAGGCTGAAAGAATATGATAATCATATTCATTGTATATGAATGTGTGATGTATATATTTATAATTCATATGCTGTCTACTTCCAAAAGAAATAGAAGGTAGCTAACTACACATATTTATTTATTCATTTACTCCTTGAACACATCATGCAATTTTATGTCTTTACACAAGTGGGTTTAGGATCCCTTTTCACTTTAAAAAAATTATTGAGAATCTCAAAGAGCTTTTACTATATATATGTGTGTGTGTGTGTGTATAGTATTTAAAATTAGAATTGGTATTACATTGATATGAACATGTTTATTCACTAATGCATTTTAAAATAATAACAATAACTCATTACATGTTGATAAAATATGTTTTTATTAAAATGAGATGTTTTGCAAAGTTATGAAACTTAGAAGAGAGGCATTGTGTTACATTTTAACAAATTTCTTTAATAGATGATAGCTAGAGTATTATGGCTGCTTTGGCATTCAATCTGTTGCATATTGTAGATCACATAGTTTCTGAGATACTCCACTGTACTTTTTTTTTTTTTTAGAGGTTTTTGCTATAGGGTGCATGCGCTCTCCAGACAGAGAGAGACAGAGAGACAGAAAGCGAGAAGTCACCCCCCAGAGGGAATGGCCACGCCGCAATCCCTTCTCCTCCATTCTCCTCTCAGGATCTTGGGCACGCACGCACATGTGCCCAGCGTGAGTTTAAGCCACCGGGTCCAGGACTCAAACAGTGGTCGACTACGTGGGAGTCCAGCGACATAGCCATTACGCTAACTGCTGGTCCCTCCACTGTACTTTTGTGAGAGCATGAAAGTTAGAAAAGCAAATGAAGTCTCGGTATTATCATGATCATGTTTTTGACACTGTGAACCACCTGATACGGTCTCAGAGATTCCCACAGGTGCCCAGATCACACTTCAAGAACTGGAGCTCTGTGTATTTTTTTATGCTACTCTTCCAAGCATGTGCATCCTGCTTTAACTATAGGAAGACTCTTATTCATGCTTCAAAGCCCTAGGGAAAAAAATCAATGACCTCCTTAGCTGTATTTTCATAGCTCTTTATAGATGTGCCAATCAAATCATTTATAGTGTGGCATTATAATTTTATGTGTAACTGTCTGTTGTTGATGCTAGAGTACAAATTCCTTGCAGAGGAACCTTGTCTTATACCCTTTTTCCTCATATTTTAGTATGGAATCTGGTAGTCTATCTGGAATGTAATACTTCAATTGCACAAGGAATAACTATGTCCCATTTATTAAGTCCATGATACATATTAGAAACTATGTGGGACCAGCAGTTAGCTAATAGCTATGTCGCTGGACTCCCACGTAGTCGACCGTGGTTCAAGCCCCGGACCTGGTGGCTTAAACTCACGCCGGGCGCGTGTGCATGCGTGCCCAAGATCCAGAGAGGAGAATGGAGGAGAAGGGATTGCAGCATGGCCATCCCCCCTGGGGGGTGATTTCCTGCTTTCTGTCTCTCTGTCTCTCTCTGTCTGTCTGGCGAGTGCACGTGCCCTATAGCAAAAACCTCTCCAAAAAAAAAAAAAAAAGAAAGAAAGAAACTATGTATGACGTATCTAAAATGTAATTTTCATAAGAATGCTATAAAATGGTACAATCCTTGTTAATATTTTTTTGAGTGAGGGAACTAAGGTTTGCCCACAGTTCCACAGCCAGTCA
Source organism: Tupaia tana (assembly GCA_026018925.1). Lineage (NCBI taxonomy): Eukaryota > Metazoa > Chordata > Mammalia > Scandentia > Tupaiidae > Tupaia > Tupaia tana. Next base: position 63,730,032 of record JAKSZU010000010.1, read on the forward strand.
GTGGCAGACCCCGAGGGGTCTAACATCATGCCAAGAAATATGGGAGATAGTAAAAAAGCAGGAAACAGAATCTTTGCCTTAAAAGCATTTCCAGTCTACTCGGGAAAAAAGACATATTGCACAAATGAAAGGCAAATCACAATATGGAAGCTGGCTACCAGCAGACCTCAAAGACTGTAATTAAAGCAATATCTGCTTAGTAGAAATAGCTACTTACCCAATGAATTATTTAGGTTCAAACTTTTGGAGAATGTGTTTCTACCAGAAAACACTTGTTTTAAAATGCACGCCAGATAAATATGTATTTATGTATAAATTATACATGCACTATTGCCCTAATCCGTTACAAATGTACTCATATATATTAATATACTCAAAGATATAAATTTAAAAAATACTTTAATGAGGTGAAAATATATTTTTTTAAAAGACCTTTAGATGTTCTTTTCAGGATGTTGATGAATTACGTACTCTATTTTGGAAAAAGGTCATTTAACCCATGGTGCTCAACTTTGGCTGCAAATTAGCTCATTGGGGGAGTTTGTAAGGTGTTACACTGGGGTATCACCCCCAGGACAATTAAATCAGAATTTCTGGAGTCAGAACACAAGTCATGGGCATTTTTTATCCCACCTTCATCCTTTGTTCCCTCAAGCAGGGAATTCTAAGGCCCACCCAGAAGTGAGAATCACTGGCATGGAAAGATATGCAAAATAATGTAAAATCTAAAAAGAAAATATATTTTAATTTAAGTTTATGTCAATGGTAGAATCAAGGCAATTGCAAATTTCTTTGTACTTTTGGTAGTTTCCAATGTTTCTATGAGGTATTGCTTATGATACCTGAAAAGAAACAGAAAAAACACTAGAAGTTCTTTGCCTCAGCCATTGGAAAACCTTCTGCATGTGTGCAAGCAGGCAGTGTCTCCAACCAGGGTAGGTTCAAAGTAAAATTAATAGCTAACATTTATCGAGCACTCATTATGTGCTAAGAGCTCTGCTAAATATTATGAATGATTTCTTTTCATCCTTTCAACTCTTATGATGTGAACACACTCAGTCGTCCTTTTTACAGCTGAGCAACCTGAAGCACAGAGATGAAATAACTTGCCCAAGTTCACTGAAGAGGCAGTCTCTAAGGGGTTGTGGATATTCGTGGGACTCAGAAATAAAGGAATAAAGTAGACCCTTGGGTGTTACAACATCATCTCCTAGGGGAAGAAACATTAGCTAGTTAACCCAACACAGAGGATTAGTTTATCTGGTTAAAAATAAAACCATTATAGAGATTGAGCCCTGAGGGAACTTGAGATGGGTAAATAACTATATTGGGTAATTTTTGACCCAACAGTTAACTTCTCTGCCAGATAGAAAGTGATTATTATTATGATTATTATTTCGTTATTATTTGGGTTGGATACAAAAGGTATCTGACCTGAGGAGCTGGGAGTAAATCAATTCAATTAAGTTTTCTTTTGCTAATTTAGAGATTTGGCTTAGGAACCCCTGCCATACTCTTCTTCCAGTACTTGTCTCCATAAACAATCTTCTTTTCTATGTCCTTAAGGGTCTCCACCTTTGGTATCTTGCTGTTCCTCCTAACAGGAGGGCCTGAGGGTTGGTAGTACCTTAAAGGGAGGTGGCTAGGTGCCCTCTTTAAGTTGTGTTTGCATAGTATTAGCATAAAAAAGAGAAAACAACAATCGTGAGCATCAAACAATGGTCCACTGATAAGTGACTCAGTCCCAAGGGCAAGTAATAACTAGGTTTTAAAGAAAATGTGTCCAGTGCCCTAATTTCTGTGTTTCTACCTAATCTCAGGGTGGCTTCAGACACAGAGGAGTTGATTCTTCATTGATGAGTATCAATATTCTATATCAGATGGAGGGAACAAGAATCTCAAAAGGACAGGAAAACCTTAATGAGTGCCATTCTTTTGTTTATGACATTACGTTCCTGGAGTGCCTCTAAGCCATCTTCCTTGCCTTATCATTCATTGAAACCCAACTCAAGTGCCCCTTCTATAAGGAATCCTCAGGTGCTACTACTAACTGAAAATGATCTCAGCGTACCTGCAATTCCATAGGAAACTTGTGCAGCTTTCCTTGGTTGCGACTTTTAAAATAAGCTTTACAGTTACATTCTTCTTCCCTTGAGGGACAGGAACTTATTAAATAACAACAATGACAAAACAACACCAACAGCTAGCTCGGCATAATCCTATTTATTTCCACACAGTTAAGCCTAGTGGTTTAAAGTAAATATTATCTATCATACGAAGCCTTCAAGTGGTTTGAAAAAAATCCAGTGTATTGAGAACCTATTCTGTGCACAGGGTTGCCTGGTTGCTAGATCGAAGTGAAAAGGTAGAAGATACTCCTTGTAGCCTTGGCTTTCTCCAGTAAGATATATTCTCAGTGGCTTCTCAGAGCCTCCGTTCCCTCATCTGTCAGTGGAATAAAAGACACAGAGCCCCTCATAATGGAATTGTTGTAAGAACTAATATAAATAGTAGATATGAAAAAGCTTTTGAAAGTTGAACCTGTGGCATGGTTTGGTGCTATTGTAAACAACAAACCCAATCCTATTTGACAGAGGAGATTTCATTTCTAAGGATGGGTGGTCAAAACCGAGGAGTCATATATAATCAATAAGACAGACTATCTCAGTGTGCCATCCACTAAGGAAAAACCAGCATGGTGGAGGAGGTCATAGGGAGACTAGGATAGTTACAGTCAATCAAAGGAGAATATTAATACTACTGAAAAATGAAAATGGAACTGATCATTTTTCCCGAAGTACTGTCTGTGAAACAGGTTTTTCAGAAAGAAAAGTAGGTCAAATAAGTTTGATTTAGACAAAGTCAAATAGGGTTTTTACTCTCAACCTTTAGAATGCTAACAGGACTCTTCAGAAGGCAGAGGGGTAGGAAGCATTAATCTTCTCAACAGCAGTTACCTGTTCAAAGCTGAAACTTAACCTATTATATTAGATCTGACTGAAGAACAAGTGCCAAGAACTCCTTGGAATCTCTGAAATGAGCCCCTTCCCTCTCCCTGAAAAAAAAAAAAAAAAAAAAAAAAGAAGACCGACTCTAAGAAAGCCAGACTTTATTCTTTATTATGTGAGAGGAGATCAACAGGTACACTTAGGTCTGGGAGAAATGTCCTTCCATTTAACTGCTGATTTTGCTCCAGTTCTAAGCTCACCTGCCAGTCTTCGGATTATCTGCTCAGTTCCCAGGCACTGTGATAATGGGGAGCTGTCTAAATGATGGTTGTTAGCAGCATTCAAGAAAAAATTACCATGAACAACAACAAAAAAGCTGTTGGCGCAGCCTCAGTGGTACAGTGGTGGCCCATAGCACATGACATCCTGAAATGCCGGATGCCATAGGGGAGACTGGGACTGGGTTCCTAGGTCAACTTGTACACCTTGGGCCTGTCCATGATCCTGGCTGGCTGAGGAAGGCTTGGGTGAGGGAGACTGCAATGTGAAATCCTGTTGAAGGTGTTTGTTTCTCTCTCATAAAAAGACATAAGTAATAAAAAAAAAAAGTAAGCACCATAAATTAAGAACTATTAAGTCAGTGTTCATTTTTCTTATTTATTATTAATTATAAAATCAATCCATATTCACTTAAAGTTTTAAGTGGAAGATACATAGAGTAGTAAAGGGATACTCTTTCCCTATGTATCTCTATGCCACTCAACCAACATGAAAAATAAAAAAACAACAACTAGAAACCAATTCATAATATTCCATAACTGTGGGACCAGTTTTCTATGGCTGGGCATTTAGGTAATTTCCAGTTTTCTATCATCACCATAGGTATTGCAATAAACTTGAATGTTTATTTTTGTTCAAGTATTTTTTTGTAAGACAGATACACAGAAGTGGAATTACCATGACAACCTGTAAGTAAATTTACAATTTGGCTATGTACTGACTGCCAAATTGGCCCACAAAAGACAGGATTAATATTTCTACTTCCACCAGGAGTATATGAGTGTTACTTGTGAGTTTGATCCGTTGGGTAAATTGCTTGGGACAGATCATGGCTGCAGCAACTTGAAACTTGGTGACAAAAGGGCTGCCCCTGTGTAGGGTCCTATCTAGGTGCTTAGCAGTCACTCTGAAAAGCATTGTCCCTGTGTGTTTCTTCGGGTGTAAACTGGATTGTGTTATGGCTTCTAAAGTCTATTAGAGTACACATCAATTGCTTGTAAAAGCCCTAATCATTTACTATTTGGGGAGTTTACAAGTGACACTGAAATATTACCCTTCTTTTTGACTCAAAATTTAAATAAATTTGAACTAGGCCAAAGAGAGACAGTCAAAAACACCACCTTTGTTAGTGTTAAAGTTGTTACTGAAGAATGTGAGTTCTACCTGCTCTGCCGGTAGGCTTCCTGGTTCTTTTTTTTTTTTTTTTTTTTTTAATTATAGAGCTTCTCTCTCTCTCTCTCTCTCTCTCTCTCTCTCTCTCTCTGAGAGAGATTTTTGCTATAGGGCACCTATGATCTCTAGAGAGACAGAAAGTGAGAAATCATTCCCTGTGGGGTTGGCCACATCACAATCCCTTCTCTTCCATTCTTTTCTCAGGATTTTGGGCATGCACGCACACATGCCGGGCCTGAGTTTAAGCCACCAGGTCCAGGACCCAAACTGCAGTCTACAACATGGGAGTCCAGCAAAATAACCATTACTCAATCTGCTGATCCCTATAGAACTATTTTTAAAACATTTTTCCATCTGTTAAATGTTTCCTCCCCTTGCACCTCATACCACCCACTCTCTACCAACCACTTTCTTCACTTACAGTCTCTAGCATCCATGTCCTTCCTCTCCATCATCATATCTTCAGATATCTCAACCTCCACCATAAAGTGCAAACACTAGATACAAATTGAGTGGGAATATACAATACATATCTTTCAAAGTCTGGCTCAATTAACTCAACATTAACTCTTCTATATTCAGCCATTTTGAATCAAATGATAAGATCTCATTGTTTCTTATAGCTGTATAATATTCCATAGCATATATGTGCCACAGTTGTTCAACCCAGATTTCAGTTTTTGGGCACTTTGTTTGTTTTTATGTTTTAGCAATTTTAAATAATGCTGCAGTAAACATAGATGTGTAAGTGTCTTTGCAATTGAGTGTTTTTCTATCCCTTGGGTAAATACCAAGCAATGAGAAAACTGAGTCATGGAAGTTCTATTTGTAGGTTTTTGAGAAACTTCCATATTGTTTTCTACAGAGGTTGAACTAATTTACATTCCCATCCACAGTATAAGAAGGTTCCCTTTTCAAGATAGCCTTGCCAGCACTTGTCGTTCTTTATCTTTTTCACGATCCTAGCCATTCTAATGTCTGTCTGGGTGAAATGATAGCTCACTATGGTTTTAATTTGCATTTTCTTATGACAAGAGACTTTGAACATTTTTTCATATGCCTCTTGACCATTAGTGTGTCTTCCTCAGACAATTGTCTATTCAATTCATTGGCCCATTTTTAATTGAATTGCCTATATATATATATATATATATATATATATAAATATATATATATATATATATACACACACACACACACACACACACACACATACACACACACATATTTGGAGAGGTTTTTTTTTTTTTTTTTGCTATAGGGCACATGCACTCACCAGAAAGACAGAGAGAGACAGAGAAACAGAAAGAGAGAAATCACCCCCCAGGGGGATGGCCATGCCACAATTCCTTCTCCTCCATTCTGCTCTTGGGATCTTGGGCACACACGCACATGTGCCTGGTGTGAGTTTAAACCACCGGGCCAGGACTTGAACCGCAGTTGACTACATGGGAGTCCAGTGACATAGCTATTATGCCAGCTGCAGGCCATGAATTGCTTATTTTCTGATAGATGAGCTACTTGAGTTCCATATCTATTCTGGATAGCAATTCCTTGTCTGAGGAGTGATTTGAGAATATTTTCTCCCATTCCAAGGGTTGTCTTTTCACTAATTATTGTTTCCTTTGCTGTGAGAAAACTTTTTAGCTTGATGTAATCCCAGTTGTCTATATTGGGGACTATTGCCTATGCTTTAGGAGTCTTATTAAAGAAATCTTTGCCTACTCCAATATCTTCAAAAGTTTCCCCTAAGTTTTCTACTAGTAGCGTTATAATTTGAAGCTTTATATTTAAGTCTTTGATTTTCTTGAGCTGATTCTTGTTACTAATGAGAAATAGGAGACTAGTTTCCCTTTTCTGCAGGTGGATATCCAGTTCTTCCAGCACCATTTGCTGAAAAGCCTTTCTTCTCTCTATGCATTGTCTTATACACTTTGTCAAAGACCAGTTGGCTGTATTATTTGGGGTTCATTTCTGAATTCTCTATTCTGTTCTACTGATTTATGTGTCTATTTCTGTGTCAGTACCATGCTATTTTAATTATCATCACTTTATAATATATTTTGTGTTTTTAATAATATATTTTAAAGTCAGACAGTGAGATGCTTCCTATTTGATTCTTTTGGTACAGTATTACCTTGGCAATATGGGGTCTTTTTTGATGCCAGACAACTTTTATTATATTTTTTCTATTTCTGTGACACATGCCTTGGGTAATTGAATTGGAATTACTTTGAATATGTAAATTAATTTAGGTAACACTGACATTTTGATTATATTGATTCTTCCCATCCAAGAGCATGGGATGTTTTTCAATTTTTTTGTTTGTCATACTCAATTTCATTTTCCAGTTTTTCATAATTTTCCTTGTAGAGGTCTTTCCTCTCTTTAGTTAGGTTTATTCCTAGATATCTTATTTGTTTTGTGGCTATTGTAAATGCAATAACTTTCTTCAATTCTCTCTCTATTCATTGTCAGTGTATAAAAATGATATAGATTTTTATATATTGACTTTGTATCCTTCAACTTCATTGAATTCATTTATCATTTCTAGGAGTTTTTTTTTTTTTTATTGATTCCTTTGGATTTTCTATGTATATAATCATGTAATCTGCAGATAGGTACAGTTTAGTTTCTTCCTATCCTGTCTGAATGCCTTTTGTTTTTCTCTATTGTTTGATTGCTTTGGCTAGGACTTAAAATGCTATGTGGAAAAGGAGTGGAGAAAGTGTCATCTTATCTTATTCCAGATTTTAGTGGGAAGGCTTTTAGCTTTTCCCCATTTGCTATGATGTTTGAAATGGGTCTATTGTATATGGCTTTTATTATGTTAAGAAATGTCCCTTCTATCCCTATAACGGTGAGAGTCTTGATCATGAAGGGATGTTGTATTTATCAAATGTCTTTTTTTCATCTGTAGCTATGATTATATGACTTTTATCTTTCTTTCATTAATGTGGGGCTTCCTGATTCTTAACCCTGGTTTTGCAGGAACTGCAGCCAGTCTCAGGCAACACTGGTTCACTACTCATGATTTGAGAAGAAAATTCACTGATGAATTTATTAGCAGGTAGAGAAGAATCAGAAGCACATGCTCTGTGTGAGTGTATATTCTCCCAGAGGAAGGGGCTTGGTAAGCCACGACTAGTGTTTTTTTCAAAGCTCACTGATCAAAACCCTCTTTTCTTTCCTAAGGAAAAATAAGTGATGCACACTAGTTGTACTCCTTTCCTAAGAAGCAAACATCAGGGTTACTGTTTTTGTTGACATGTATAGTATTCTCAACTGGATTTGTCTGAGAAGTATTTCATGATGGGCAAAGTATTTGTACAAGCAAAATGAGAAATAGCGATTGACTGTTTTAAAAAATAATTAGAATAATAATAATGATTGGGGAAAACATAGAAAAGATGTGAATGTTGAAGCAGGGAGATTAATGTCTCTGTACTGACTGACATGCATGGCATTCCCTTTAGAAAAAGCAATGTAATACACTGTAAAGTTATATGTAATTCAATGTAATATAAAGAAGAATATGATGATAATAAAAAATTTAAAAAAAAAAAAGAAGCAAACATCAGGGTTAAAGGAGATCCTTGCCCTTACTACCGCACTCCCCAACTCCAATTCCAACAGTGGTGTCTGCCCAGAGTGCTTAGTAAGAAGGAGTTCTATGATTGGTTATTAATGTCTGCCATAGGCGTGGGTGGGAGCAGTCATGGCATATTTGTCATGCATTTCAATCCTGTAATAATTATGCAATGAGTAATATGTGGTTAGTATAAAAGTTAGGTGCAATTGTGCCTTTTAAATTATAAAAGGGTTTTACTACAGATCAACTACACCCACAGACTTTCTGTCTCTATTTTCTGAGTGTTCTGTGTCTCTCATCTATAGTAGGGTGGAAAAATAGTCTGCTCCCAAATAATTCATAAGTCTAGGTCTGTTATACCTCTTGATACTTTTGCCAGTACAAAGTTGATGTTTTTATTATAATGGTTCATAACTAAGGACTCCGTATCCAAATCTCCAGCTTTTACAAGAGGTAACAGAGACAGAAAAAAAAAAAAAAAAGCCCATGTTTGCTAAGTGGCCAAGGACAAAATTGATAGTGGAAAAATTAGATTTTCAAGCTATTAAGAATTTATTACAAACAATGGAACATTTAAATAAAATTAGGCTTATGTTGTCTTTTAAAACATTTGACATTTTCTACTTCATGCTTTTGCTGATGTTCTTTTTTAACAGAAGGAATTATTTATATATTTTATTTTTTTCCATGTGAATACTTTCCATTAGCAGTACAGGAGAAAAGTTTTTCTTGATTGGGTGACTTTGGTGCTAAAGAGAAGATCTAGATATGTCGGTGTCCAATTAAGCTGGATTAAAAAATGCATGAGCCATCTAATAGAAAGTAATAGAGGCTGGGTGGGTGGAGTTAGGGGACAGGACTGGGATGTGTTGAGGAGGAAACAATGAGAAGACAGAAAGAGAAGAGATCTTTCTTCAATTAATATCTGCTGTTGACACTTCACTATTTCTAGCCCATTCCGTGTTCAGTCAGTATGATAGCTGCTCCCTTAGGTGCAACTTTAATAAATACGTAGATGAAATAAGTCCCCCTGCCTCCAAAACCTTAGCTAATACATCCTCCATCAGATTGGTATTTCCCGAACTTCAGACATTGTCATATTTTCTTTTTGATTTTTGCCTTGTCAATTTGCCACTTACACTGCATTATTTATTTATTTACACTCACTCTTTTTTAATTGCCAGAGGGCACAGGCACTTACCACACAGAGAGAGGAGGGTAGTGGGAGAAATCATACCCCCATTAGGGTAACATCACAATCCCTTCTCCTCTATTTCTCACCCTTTCGGGATTTTGGATATATGCACACATGTGCCTGGCTTGTTTTTCAAATCTCTGAAGCCGGGATTTGAGTCGAGGTTGGCCATGTAGGTTCCAACTCCTTTAGTGACTAGGCCATGGGGCTAGGCCTAGACTCACTTTTAAAACTGTTTATCTGGAAGGAAAATCAGTAGCCACTTGCAGTAAATGAAAGGTAATCATAAAATTAAGTACAATGAAAACAAAAACATTATTTAAAAGGTTTTTTTTTGTTTTGTTTTTTTTTGTTTTTTTTTTTTTTAATCTGAGTAGTGTGGGCATAGGTGGTATAATTGCTGTCTGTCCCTGGAGTCACATGGGAGACCCAGGTTCAGATCGCAGGTCAAATCAAATACTCATCTCAAGGTTTCCCGTCTCTCTCTTTTTTCCCTCTCTCATGAGAGAAATAAATAAGTGTTTACAAAAAGGTTTTAAAAATAAAATTCAACAATGACAACAATGAATGATAAACCTAATAAATTTACAAATTTCGACATATCAAGCAAGTTCCTCCATGAGAGGAATAGGTCTGTTTATTTATAGTCACTAATGCAGGGACAATTAATGCTTTAGTGTTTATCCCATCTAAAATCAAGTCATTCAGCTTGGAAATTAGACTTCTCAAAAAGACAGTGGGACACAGTATAAAAAGCTTGGAATTTTGAGTCTGACCACATCAGGTTTGATGTCTAGATCCTGCTGCTGCTGGTACCTGGCAGTGACGGAGTTCAGTGATAATATCTACTTCACAGGGCTTCTCTGAGGCTAGAATGTAATTGTATTGGAAAACTGTTAGAGCATATTTAGGCAATTCCAGTCTTTCAGGGGGATGGGAAGGGTCTAAATTTTTTTTTTTTTAATTTCCCAGAAGGCACATGTTTTTACAGAGGGAGACACACACAGAGAGAGAGAGAGAGAGAGAGAGAGAGCGAGCAAAAAAGAGAAAGCACCCCCAACAGAGCATAATAATGCTGCAATGTGGGGTCTAGCTCCCTTAAACACTAGGCCACAGGGCTGGCCCAACAATTTCAGTTTTATACTCTTTTCTACTAATATAACATTTGTAGAAGAGTCCCAGTTTAGGGTATTTTTGTCTTGAGTGGAAAAAGGCATAACAAAACATGGAATCCCAGAATTTGAGAACTGGAAAGCAATGCTCAAAAAAAACCTATATTTATGGCCTGTACTTATTTTCCATTCAAAATAAAAATAGCTTTATTGAGTCTCGTGGGAAAAATGTAGAATCCTGTAACTCATATTATCTATTTCATTGACTAGAGGAATGCCAATAAAATAATTCTGACAGTATATTAGTCATTCAGTGTTCATATCTCGGTGTATTTGAGTAGGAGGAACAGAGGTAATGTTCTCACCTTTTAGCCTTAAGTGCAAAGACAGACTGATGGGCTGCTTGGGGCCTCTGTGCCTCAGTGTCTCCTCACAGAGTAGCCCACTCCCTTCATTGCTGATGAGGAAACTAAGACTCAGAGCACCCAGTGTCCCCAGGATCTTAAAAAAATAAAGAAATTAGAGTGACAACGTGATCTGACCTAATATATGCCCTCATTGAATGCTTCTTAGTGACCAAATGCCAACTGACAGTATTTTATACACTTTTAGAATAATAGAATGCTCATTTTGAATGGGAATTCAGGATTCACCTAATTCAAGGGTTAGGAAGCTAACATTAAACAGCAGTATGGGTGTAGCTCTCCGGGAGAGATCAAGTCATGTTGAAAGCAGGGCAGCTCCTAATTGTCCACTTGTGAGACATGGGATCCAATGTTTCTAGATCTGAATTCTAAAAGAAATCTAGAAATTTATATTTTGGAATTTTTATGTCAAAATTGCTTCAAATATTGGTTACTAAACATCTCTCGACCCCCACCCCCACCTCCAGCCATGCACCCATACTACACCTGTATACAGAGAAAGAGAGAAAGAAAGGAGAGAGCGAGAAAGAGACAGAGGAAGAAAGAGAACAATCAAAAACTTCTGTCAGGTCAGATAAGATGTGTCCATGGTTTCCATCTATTCTGAGCATGGTCCTATTCGTGCCTCTGATCTGGTCTGTTTTTGGTTTGTTTGTTTTTATCCTGGATAAGAAATGGAGGCCCAGAAAAGAGAATTGACTTATCCAAGGTCATAGCAACAGCCTCTCTTCTAAGGCAGACAGGTCATTCATTTAAAAAAAAAGAAGTATGATGGAAAAAACTGGAATATTTTCATCTATAGAGCAATAATTCTGAGCACAGCTCTTTGTTTAATTGTCTGTAACCTATATTATTCAAGCTGGTGAACACAAGAAGTTAATAAAGTGGACCACTGCAATAATAATTTGGTAGGGAAGGATTTGAAAATTAAGTGAAAGTATTTATTGGTGCGAGATATTCCCAGAGATGAGCACCTATTCCAAAATCATGGGCCAGTGCTTATTTATAGTAATATGGAAGAATGTCAGTGATTTACTCAGGGTCCAGAGATAGAGTTGAATGCAATAATGAGTATGATTCATAGCTCCATGGAAGGAAAACCATGGGCATTTAGCAGTAATCTTTAAAGATGAATGAATGAGTGGATGGTTCATTCATTCAGTAATACTACAAGTGGATCTCTTACTATGAATGAGTCATTGTTCAGGTGCTGGGAATAGAGCATGAGCAAAAAGCAAAGAAAAATTCTCAACCAGCTAAATAATAGATGAGGTTCTCATTTCTTCTTCTTCTTCTTCTTCTTTTTTTTTTTTTTTTTTGTTATAGGGCGCGTGCGCTCGCCAGGCAGACAGAGAGAGACAGAGAGACAGAAAGCGAGAAATCACCCCCCAGGGGGGATGGCCACGCCTCAATCCCTTCTCCTCCATTCTCCTCTCGGGATCTTGGGCACGTACACACACGTGCCCGGCGTGAGTTTTAAGCCACCAGGTCCGGGACATGAACCACAGTCGACTACGTGGGAGTCCACGACATAGCCATTACACTACTGCTGGTCCCTCCATCTCTTCTTTATGTCAACAACAACAAGAACAAGAAAGTAGATGGTGGGTTTGGGAAGAGAAACTTGGCTCTCTGGCTCCTAGGCCAATATTCAATTGCCATGGCAATGATATGCTCACTCATCTGGATTATGGCATAGATTTTATATTTTGAATCAAAGCTCTAAAAATATCAAGAGGAAAAAGGTACTATTAACAAGGAAAGTTCAGGGGGCTATATCAATTTACTTCTTTGTTGCCCATGACTCCCTTAAAAAAATATCTGCAACCCAGCTCAAACAGGGCATGTACCTAAATTAAGCCCATGTTCATGTCTGGTGGGGAGAGATGCATTTCTGTGAGTAATATGTCTTCAGCCCTGTTGACTCTGGCAGATTTATGGGGTTTATATTTTCATACACAAATTGTCCTTGAACAATTTCTTTACTACCTGAAACACTGCTCCCTTTTCTCAGCCTCCCATCAGATGTGCCTATCTCTTGTCTCCCACTTAGATGTTTTTTCTTTAATAACAAAGCAGTTGTTGACACTGTAAGAAAAATCTAATTCTTGGTTTAAGTTTATGTTCCAGAGGGTGTCTCTTTGTGGAGAAAATCGGTAGTGGATAGAATTGCACATTCCTGACATTAGGACCAGCTCCCGTGTTACCACGAAACAACTGTGCTGCTCTTCCCAGCTGGTTCTCTTTTCTTCCTCGGGAGGCATTAAGAGAGACTAATGCTTCTTCTTTAGTCTCCCTCCAAGTGCAAGAGCTGCTGCACTGAGCGATGTCCGTAGAGGGTCAAAGGGAAGATGGCAGGTGAGTCTCATAGCCCCTGAGTTAACCTGCCATGCTCCCATCCCATTTGCTGGATGATTTTGTGACCTTTCTCAGATCAGTTCTTCAACTTCTCAGTTCCCTGACAAGTGAGGGAGGGCATAGAGGTCATCATGAGTTTCAAAGCTCTATGTGGCATCCACAGATGATGACACTAGGCCAAGGCGAATGGACTTAAGGAAGATTGGTCCAGGGTGGCTGTTGCCTTATGAGAACATGC